>OY757310.1:166623433-167823433 GCA_963583905.1 Stenurella melanura
AGTTTCATGTATCACATATTTGTGATACATATTTTTTAAGCGCTACAGTTTCAAAGAAAGGGGTGGTTTTTCATGTTCCGGAAGAACTTGGTCAAATTAAAAACGAAGTCTTGTATTTCGATGACATACATTCACTTGAATTTTTTCAGATTTTTTTTCAACTTTTACATTTCCCCTCCCCCACTTTTAGGAATTTTGGAATGGCCATATTTCGAAATATATGCATTTTTCGAAAAAATTCACAATAGTGAGAATATCTTCTTTTGGGGTAAAAGAGGCTAGATGTTTTTTTCTCTCATTTTTGACCTAATTCTACAAGTTACGGATCTCGTGATAAAATGGCTGTTTTCTATCCCTCCCGATCATTTCTTATTCTAATCTTTTTTCAGCTTTTTTATTAACGTCATTACATTAGTTCCATTGCATTTGCTTTGCACCAGTTTACTACGTGATAAGCTTAAATTAATAAACACTTGATCCACCGAAGGTTCTGATACTTCTGTTAAAGCTAAAAATATATTGCTGAAGCGACGTTATTAGCTCATCCGTGTTGTGAGGATAATGTTCGTTTGTTTTTAATCATTGATTGTTCCAATGTCTCTATGTGGGCAGTTTTGGAGCAACAAGACACCAGTTGGTTACTTACTCTCTTGGCTTTCTTTTCACGTAAGTTAACTATTACCCAAATGAAATACTCAGCGTACTATAAAGAGTTATTCTCTTTATTTACCTCGATAAAACATTTCAGCTATGTACTTGAATCTCATGAGTTTGTTTATCTTACTGACCTCAAACCTTTAGTTAGAGCTTTGTTTATTAAACTGACAGATCTCCACGTCAAATCCGACAATTAGAATACATTGCTCAATTTTCATGTGACATTCGGCATATTAAAGGAAAAGACAACGTCGTAGCAGACACTTTATCACGTGTATATGATAATACGTCTTCTCTAGAGCAAAATATATCCTCAGTTCAAAACAGAAATTCTGATTTTCTTAACATTAATTTCGATTTGAATTTATTTGTAAAGCTCAAAGGAAAGACTCTGACCTTAACTTTTTATTAACTAGTGTATCTTGTTCTGACAGCAATTTCAGATTAGAAATGAAATGAAATTAAAATTTCTGATCGAAATGAACTATTTTTGATATATTTCATGGTTTATCTCACCCTGGCATCAAAGCAACTAGGACACTAGTTTGCAATAATTATTTCTGGCCTAAAATGAGTTCAGACTGTAACCTATGGGCGAAGTCATGCATTAACTGTCAAGCTACTAAAATCACGCGTCACACAAAAAGTCCGCTAGAGCATTTTGAAATTCCAAAGAGTCGTTTCGACCACATACACATTGATTTGATGGGCCCTTTGCCGCCTTCTTAAGGATGTTCTTATATCCTGACTGTGATCGAACGGTTTACTAGATGGCCAGAAGCGTATCCGCTTCTGGACATTATGGCAGAGACTGTGGCCCGTACCTTATTTCAAAATTTTATTTGTCGTTTTGGTGTACCATTGACTGTCACAACAGATCAGGGTGTCCAATTTGAATCTAAACTGTTCAATGAATTTGCAAAATTTCTAGGTTTTCATAGAATCCGAATCACCACTTACCATCCCCAAAGTAATGGTATGGTGAAACGTTTCCATAGAACACTTAAAGCTGCTTTAACAGCTAGGGCTAATACTACGCAGTGGGTGGAGGAACTTTCTGTAGTATTATTGGTTTTTAGATCTGTACCTAAAGACGATTTGCAGTGTTCCTCTGCTTAACTTATTTATGGTCAAACTTTGCGATTACCTGGTGATTTTTTTACTAAATCATATGATTCTCCTAATGTTCCTTATTTTCTTGATAAATTACGCACATATTTTGCGAATTTAACTTTCATTTCTCCTGTTTCGCACGTTAAATTCAAACCATTTATCAGTTCTGGCATTTTAACGTGCGATTTTTTTTATTCGCAATGAGCGTGTTAAACATAATTTTGCTTTTTCTTACGATGGTCCATTTCGGGTACTATCTCGTACTGACAAGCTTTTTACCATTTTAAAAGGGCTTAAGACATTAACTGTCAAGCGAGTTCGACTTGCCATCGACTAGTGCTGCGGCTGATTAACTCCTTTATTTCCTAACGGGAGTATCTGTGGCAGCTTACTTGCCTCCAAAATTATACATGTAACCAGGATACAAGAAGAAACAAAAAGAAGAATAACAACAAGAATTTGGAGAAAAATAACAAAATTATTATTATCAATTTTGCAACGATATTTCACAACCATTGAACAATTACTATCCCGAGCCTTAAAGTTCTTATTTTAGTAATAACAAAGTTAATAGAAATTACAAGGCAACAACTATATAGCTCTTTTAAACTTCAAGCTTTTCATGTACCCTCTGAACTTATTGAGAAAAATCTGAACATCGATATACGATATGCGATATATAATCGATAATTGTTTAAACGGTAATAGACATCAAAAATACATACTTTTGCCCTTATGAAGTTATCTGGGATCCTATAAAAGGGCCTTATGGGGGTTTTATTTATAAAGGAATTATTCGTATTCTCTGGACAAGGAGGAGACTTGTCTACAATTTTTATATCACTATATTTTAACGCTATTACAAATTTTCGGAAAAACCGCTTTTACCCATAAGAAATACATGAAAACCTTTATGGTCTCGGAAGCACATGTCAACGTTACCCGATTTTACTCAAATTTGGAGATAATTTTTTAGTCAGAAGGGTGGAATAAAACAAAATTAAATATGATTTTTCATGCCAACCTATTATGCACTCCCTTCCTTTTTAAGCGCTACTACTGACTACCGTGGTAACTAAAGGATAAGCATAAATAATAAGTTTCATTACATTCTTAGCAATAACATATTACGGAAAATGTATGTACCTAAGTCTAATGTACGTCGTATCATAATCCATTTTAATTGGAACTTCCAAGTTTAATGTGTAAAGTAAAATACCGATTTAAGTGCTTTGCTGATATTATTTATCCCTTCATGGCGAAACATACGTTTATTAAAAACAGCTTTCCCTAATTATTCTAAAGTCACAGCAGTTTTTTGTCGAAAACTTGACATTTAAATATGCAAATTGTTGTAAACGTATTCTTTGTATTAACCTACATGACAGTTTATTTGAACAGATTTGTTTGTTCTACATATCAATTGGTAACTTAAATATTAAGGGCTTCGACGAAAACAGATTTATCAGGGCAATATAGTCGAGAGCTTAACACCAAAAACAAATACCTTCCACCTTTTCATTCCTTCTCAAGTACGTGTGAATGATTTGAACTAATTCAAATATTGATAAGAATTTTTGTTTGAGTCTCAAGATAATGGTCTCACTGTTATAGTTATAGGGTTGGATTTTTATAACTGATAATGCCGTTTATAAAGGGACCTATTTTAACACTTTAAAATATTTATATTTCTTCTATTATTATCTTTATAGTTATTGCGGATGGTTTTCAGTGTATTCACATTTCCAAGAAGGCGATTAACTTAGGTATGCCGACAGAAATTTTACAGTGTTCAGTAATTTTACTACTAAAATTTTGTATTTCTTAAAATATAACATTTAATTCTTGAAGCTTTTGAATAAAGAAATTATTTTCTTACATTTCGTTTTATTACACCATCAGCAAAGGTTATCACTGCCATAATGAAGCAGAAAATTAGGAAACAGAAAAAGAAATATTTCCAATGAAAACACAGGTTTCGTCAATTTGTACAGAAAGAAATTGCTGCCTAAGGAATCACTACTTCCACATCTAGATTCTCATCCAAGTATCATTAAGCGATAACCTCTTGATATTTACTATATTTGCATCCTAGTAAAAGTAAATAAATTGCTCGTAGAATTTCAATAATATAATATATGAAATAGTCTGCCCCGGGGGGGTAATGGAGGTAGCTGAACTTTGGTTCTCAAGCACACTAAAACACAATTTTATTTTGATAACTCCTTTAATAATGTAGTTGACATGTTGAAGGTGGTGGTGAAGGTGGCAGATGCCGTAAAGAAAATTGATACCTTGACTTCTAGTATATACACCAGATCAAACATTTCTGGACTCTTGCTAGCATGCTTTACTTATTTTCCTCTATTTAACCCCCGATCCTTCAACGGAATCACCCCAAAATATAGTCTAATTCCAGATGTTGTAATACGTACGTGTACCAAATTTCGAGTTAATATCTTAAACCGTTTCAGAGAAAACGTGCACACAAAAAAATGACAGACTGACAGACCAGACCGACAGACAGAAATTTGTTTTCGCTGAAATTTAAAGTCTCGACGATTGAAGACATTCTTGGCCTATTTCAACAAAACAAGAATAAATTGATATTTTTTTACGATTGCTATACTTCCTCTCCACTCCGTGGATGTGGAAATAATAATAAAATGTAAAAAAAACGTAACTACCTAACAAATACAAATAAATTATATTTTATATACAATATTAACAAAGTGGATTTCTCCGTTACGGTTCATTAAGTTAAAATAAACTGCTGGCCACTCGAACTTACACATAGAGACTTTCAGGCAAAATTTAAAGTTCAATATTTTCAACAGGAATGCAAATTTTTGAACGCGGCTTGCAAATTTTAAGAGCTAGTTTTTTTCGGATTAAGCTGCATGACGTATATTTATCGTAGGACCATAAGTTTATTATATACGGGGTGATCAATGAAGTCATGCAAAAAATCAAAAAGTTTGTATGAGTGAAATTTCCGCAAAAAATTTTTTTGGTCGTTGCAATATGGTTCCTTACTAAGGTAACATCAATATCTCTAGACGGTTTTGTCAGTTTTTGGATTAAGGCCCTTAGGCCTTGTACACACTACTCAACATAAAATTTGGATACCGAAATCTTTAAAATGCTATAACTTGACATTTAATTGACGGTTCTTGATGATTTTTGCGGATTTGGAATCCTTATTTCACGTAGATTTTCTATGGTCTAAGCATTTTATTTGAGGGTTGAAATTTACACATTATACCGGGTCGATAATAAACAAAAACGTAGGGTACGACGCGCTCTAAAGTTTGGCATTATTTAAGTTTTTGTAAAAATAAATTCTCACCTCAAGTTGTTTTTATTTAATGTTCTTCTCACTGTTCTGTCCGAAACTCACACCCCAGTTTGTTGTCTCAAAGAATCATTCAGTTTTACAGAGTTCTCTGTCCACCCCCATGCCCATAATTATGATCGGGTGTAATTTCTACGCGACGCGTCAATTTCAAAGTAGGCATTGGAAAAACAAATTTGTTGCTATGGAATTAAAAACTGTTTACATTATTTTAGAAATAATCTGACATATTTCAATGTTATAATTTTGTAATGTTTAATTAATATGAGGCGTTTAACCACGGCAGAAAGGGAAAATTGCATTCGACTTCTCAACGAAGGAATGTCAAAACAGCAAGTTGCGCACATTTACAATGTCAGCCGAAAGACAATTTATAATTTGAACCGCCGCGTCGAAACTATTGGTGATCATAATTATGGGCATGGGGGTGGACATACAAAAAAAATAAACCAAAGAACCGAAAGAATTTTAATGAGAGAAACTATGCGGAATAGAACAAAGAACTCTAGAAAACTAAATGACTCTTTAAGACAACAAACTGGGGTGAGAGTTTCGGACAGAACAGTGAGAAGAACATTAAATAAAAACAACTTGAGGTGAGATTTTTTTTTTTTTAAACATAACATAATGCCAAACATTTTAAATTATAGAGCCCGTCGCAGAGCAAAATGTGTGCGGTTATTACAACGCCATAGAGCGAATAGGCGGGCATGGGCAAATCGGCATGCGAATTGGGGTAATGCAGAGTGGAGCCATTGGTTATTTACTGACGAAACAAGATTTAATTCGTTTCACTTCGATGGCCGAATGTTAGTTTGGAGAAGGCCAAATCAGCGATATTTGGAGGAAAATATGGCCCCTCAAGAAGCATTTGGTGGCGGAGGTGTTACAGTGTGGGGAGGTATCATAAGAAATGGTAAAACCGAGCTATTCATTACCAACCAAACCATTAATGCTACTGTTTATCAGGAGGAAATTTTGGAACCTATTGTTGTTCCTTTTGCTCGACATTACGGCCCAGAAATTCTATTGGTGGATGACAATGCTCGACCTCACAGAGCGCGAAGGATCACAGAGTTTTTGCAGGCACAAAACATCAATAGGATGGACTGGCCTGCAAAGTCTCCGGATCTTAATGTCATCGAACACGTTTGGTCTTATTTAAAACTTAAAGTAAGATCTCTTGATGTACCCCCTGAAACCTTAGAAACGCTCAGTGAGGCCATTCGTGAAGAATGCGAGAATATTCCAAAATTACCAGAATTAGAATTATACATTTTTTAAGAATTGACTTTTGGTCGTTGTTAAGCAATGTTGTATATTGTAGAATTTAATGTAATAAACTTGTTCTTGTCGCTACGTTTTTGTTTATTATCGACCCGGTATAATGTGTAAATTTCAACCCTCAAATAAAATGCTTAGACCATAGAAAATCTACGTGAAATAAGGATTCCAAATCCGCAAAAATCATCAAGAACCGTCAATCCAATGTCAAGTTATAGCATTTTAAAGATTTCGGTATCCAAATTTTATGTTGAGTAGTGTGTACAAGGCCTAAGGGCCTTAATCCAAAAACTGACAAAACCGTCTAGAGATATTGATGTTACCTTAGTAAGGAACCATATTGCAACGACCAAAAAAATTTTTTGCGGAAATTTCACTCATACAAACTTTTTGATTTTGTGCATGACTTCATTGATCACCCCGTATATAATAAACTCATGGTCCTACGATAAATATACGTCATGCAGCGTAATCCGGAAAAAACTAGCTCTTAAAATTTGCAAGCCGCGTTTAAAAATTTGCATTCCTGTTGAAAATATTGAACTTTAAATTTTGCCTAAAAGTCTCTGTGTAAGTTCGAGTGGCCAGCAGTGTATTAACAAACAAAAAATTGAACGCCCTTCTAACCTCCTTTTTATAAATGTTTAAAGTTAGTTTAATTGCAATACATACCGATTTTTATAAAACAAAACTAACTAATGAATGTAACGACCATCTAAATTCTTTACATTTGAATGTGCCAAAAAGTCGTTGGCTGATACGTGAACTTTGTGTGTACCTTTTAATAATATATACATAACTGCAAACCAAGTAGCTCTTTCAATTCTTGTTAGTATAAACGAGGAATTTTAATTTTGACCGATACCAAGGGTTGATAATTTAAATAGAAAACTTTAAAAAATACTTTTTGGTCAAAAATGCACTAAACATTTTTTTTCTACTGACTTTTGGAAATGTTCTATATTTCAGTACTAATTTGAGTTAGGGGAAGTCGAACTTTTCCTAACTAGAGCGGAAAAGCATTAACTTTGTTTATATTTACTCGTTTCTAATGATATTTCAATTTCTTGCACTCCTCCAGAGGGTACTAAGAGTAACTAAGTGTTACTAAGAGTAACGGCCGTGAAATTTTCTCGAACTGTTTCGAGAATGTGAAATACTCACTTCGCGTACGGCTACACAAAAAACATTTTTTTCTTATACTCTTTAAGCGTCAAAGAATGAGAAATTGGCGACTTTTCAATTTTTAAAAATTAATAACAATGAAAATATCAACTTACGATAAAAAGTTATTGAATACTTCTTGTTGGAAATCTGCCAAAAAATGTACAAAATTTAAAAAAATGTAATATTTGCTTTTGTTATAAACAAACTTGTTTTAAACAATACCAGACCAGGTTGCCGTCTAGTAACATGGATTTTCATAGGAATTGATTCCAGCAAAAATACTGCATCCGAAATGTATTCGAAACCATACATACATACCGTCTGCTCTAAATCTCAAACAGTAATAATACCTGAGCCTTCTGTTTGGATATTTCTCCCATTTTTCAGGATATATCATAACTTACGCACTAACACTGAGTTTTTGTACTTTTAAGTACACGTCAGTCAGCGACCATGAAGACAATAGTTAATGACTCATAAAAGGTCAAGTTGATGACGTTATTACCGATAGCCCTCTGAAAATAGGTTATGTCCTTTATTTATGTGCTCCCTGATGTCAGTTTACCGCACTTTTTAATTAAACATTCACGCATTTTATGACCTGACGTCATACAAGTCGGTATAGAATTGTGTAATCACCCGTTAGTTTCACATTTTCCCCTAAATAAGTTTATGCAGAAAAGTATCAGTAAGTTCTAACAACCAATATTTTAAGTAGCTTGGGGGTTGTTGACATGTTCGATGTGACTTTGCCTCGGAGGTTGTTTCTACAAACACCAAAATGCTTGAATACTACATACAATAAAATTTTCGTGAACCATGTTGGTGTCGTCTGGAGATGATTAAAACTAAATTACAACTATAAAATGTTATATGTATACTAGTCTAATGCCATGGTAGAACGAATTCAACCGATCCTGCCAACGCTACCTTTATTCTTGTCTCGGCGCGAACCAACCAATAAGGCAGATTGTTGGGAGGAATCTCCTTGCCACTATTCATATCAGATTTTGCGATGTCAAAGCTTTCAAAAGCATCTAGCTGTTTATTATTTCATATATTTCTAATTATTGACCTTAACTCTCTTATTCTTATCAACAACTGTCACATCTAAGTTTTAAAACATTCTACTTAGACCACGGGTAAACCGTGATTCATATGGGATCGATCCAAAGTTTGAATTCTCTCCGTTTGACAGATTGAGAGGTTCCAAATGGTTTCCTTAAACCTACGTTTACCTAATTAGTTTATGAACTAAACTTACAAGGTATCCATTGCGTTTAGCTATATCCTTAATTAAAATGTTCTCCTTTGCAAATCATTGTTTTTTCAGAGGAAAACTTAATGGACGATGAATTAAGAAATTGAGACCAGCCATTTTGTGCTGAGCACAATGGTGTGTCAGCAAGGATATACCTTAGAATGTTAATATATTTTCTGTATGTATTAAATTCCAAGTTATGTTTACTGTTGCTAGTAACAAGAATGTACTAAAAATGGTAGTTGTTCATTGATTTCCATTTCTTTTATGGAAGTTTTCTGAAGTGAAATAAGTAGCTATTTAATTCCAAAACAAAGTTTCCCACATCTGCAACCTTTTTATGAAATACTGCGAATATGTCATCCACATATTTCAACGAGATCTTAGGGAATACACGAATCCTTTGTTTTTTCTGTTTGGAAGCTGGTTATGATTGTAGACCAAGAGCTGTGCTGTGCACCTCCTTGGTGAAAGACGAAGGAAGAATGTGGTAAAAATGACTCCCAGCAACAGGGGCCGCGGGCGTCACGGGCCCTGTCAAAAAATTGGAACTGTTAGTAACATCCTTAAAAAGTAAAAAGTTTGAGTACCAAAGAGCAGGAAAAACTAGGTCCAAGAATTTTCCAAGGCGGCGGCGATGAGGAAGCATTCAAATCATGATTTTTCTGATGTATTTTTAAACGAAAATAAATAATTGAGGTGTCCAAGGAAAAACCCTAAGGGTCGCAAAATGTTATTCACTGAAAACTAAATATTTTGATTTATGTTTTTGAGTTCTACAATAAGTTCCCTATTTGCTGGGAAAAATTCATGGAAACAAGTAAAATTAGTGAAATGACGTAGAATCTGTGACAAACCGTTCTTTGGGCCTCAAGTAACTTATACTTTGAGTCCATGGGATTTTTTTCATAATTAATCTTAATCCCTTCTGCGGAGCCCTAATTTTAAACCGAATCGAGGATAATTATACGCCAGATTTGTAACGTTTTCAACTCTCTTAAACACGGTTTCTAGCATAGGAAAATCCCATATAATAATAATAATAATAATTTTGTTAATCCATTTGATTACATTACATGACACAGGATAAGTCGAAATTTTCTACAAATAGCAGAAAATAAAGAATAGAAAAAAATGAATAATACATAAGTGAACTGTCAATACAGTTTCGATGTATACGGACTCGGAAAATGTTCGCTTAGGTATGGGAATAAGAGCAAGCGAGAGCGAAGCAACTAGTCTATTCTTTTTTATTGTATAACACATCTGCTGTCCACACCACATGTGCGTGAGCAGCTCTGCCTGCAGAATTTCAATTTGTTTCCGTCTTTACGTTTTACTGCAATACCAAAAACACCTTCCGAATTTGTATAATTACCTACTTATGTTACTTACAAATAAAAATATGGTGTGTACAACTGAGAATAAGATATAAAAACTATTTTAAAAAAAGACACATTACTACAAAAAAGATGAAACGTTAATTAATTAACAAAATCGCTATAATATTCTTTTAGAAAATAAATAAACGTCAAATAGAACTGTACGGTAAATAACAAAAAAATACTGTTTCGTTGAGAAATGTGGCAGCTACAATATTTCGGACACAAACTCGTCAATATTGGAGAAGCCGCCTTCTACTCAAATGTTTTTAACTTTATATTTAAACAGTTTAGTATTGCCGATTTCACGCATAGTGTTGGGCAGTGCATTATATAAACCAATACAGTTGTACCACAGAGAATGCTTTTATATGTTGTAGTTCTATGAATAGGAATAGTTAAGAGTTCGCCATGTCTAATAGTATACGAATGGTTATCCGACATTTTAACAAAATCAAGATTTTGTTTAGTGTACTTCAAAATTTAAATGTGTACTTACGCGCGATAAAGTTAAAAAAAAATCCCTCTAAAATCGTTCTACAGCCTTCTCTACATTTTAAATTAAATATTAAACGAACTTTTTTGTAAAACAAATACCCCCTTCCTCTCTCTGCCACAACCCCAACTCATAATGTTAAATGAAATGTGTGAGTACGCCAAAGCATAATAAATATTTATTAGACCAATCTCATCTAAAATGTTTTTCATTTGGAGGATGCCAAAATATGCTTTATTTAATTTTTTGCATACCGTATATACAGGGTGTTTCACTTAAAAGTCCCCAGGCCATTATCTCTAAAACTAATAAAGATATTCTATTTTTGTAAATGGCAGTTGATTGATACCAAAGAAAGGTTTAAATAACGGTGATTAGAATTTTTCCTCAACAGCACACAGAGATGGCGCTGCGATGCAAAACTATTTTTTGATGGCTGGAACCTTGAAACATAAGTCATGTGATTAAACAATAATTTGTGAATAATTTTGATGGTATAGAGAATTTACAAAAAACAAGCCGTTTTGGAGTTACATGAGTTTCTTTCATTAATGCCAGTACACGTGAATTTTGATAAATCCCTATAATTTATTTATTATTTATTATAGAATATTGGTTACCAAACACTTTTTTTCAAGATATATCATAAAATTATGTTTACCACTTCCGGCCAAACCGGAACTAACATGATGAACCAATATCCATATGTTCCTACATATTACATTTTTTTTTCTAATAACGCTTCTAATAAAACGGCTCCCAAAACTTAAAGTAAGTAAGACAACAAAGAAAATACACACTAATTTAGAATGGGCTAAATTTATATTAACAATTCAGTAAAGAACGTAAACAAAAGTTTTATAAACAAACATTTAAAAACTATCGAAATATTATTTAAAATGAAATTAAACTAATTTCTTTCTTATTAGTAGGTACTTATTATATTAAATGTTCAAAATTTCTCCCTTCTTCATGAATACACATATTGTACCGTTTCAGTAACTCTTCATTGCAAACTTTTTGTAACGTATGTCTATTTATAGCAGCAACACTTGCATATATTTTATTATACAAATCGGCCATATCCTCAATGGGTTCAACGTACACTACACTTTTTAAATACCCCCAAAGGTAAAAATCTAATGGAGTCAAGTCAGGTGATCGTGCTGGCCATCTGACTACTCCATTAGTACCAATCCATCTCTGAGGGTACATTTCATTAAGACAATCTTTGACTAGTAGTGAGTTATGGGGTGGTGCACCATCTTGGTGAAACCAAATATTCTCCTGGTTATGAGGGATAGTCTCTAATAATCCTGGCAATACATTTCTCAAAAATATCTCATATTTTCTTCCATTTAAAGTGCCATGGAATAGATATGGTCCAATAATATATGAATTTAATATTCCACACCACACGTTAACTCCAAAAGTTACCTGATTTCGGGTCATTCTCATCCATCTAGGATTATTTTGTGACCAGTATCGGCAGTTATGCTTACTCACAACTCCGTTGTTGTGAAAACGGCTTTCATCGCTCCAGAGCACATTTTTTAAAAAATTTGGGCATTCTTCAGAAAGAACTGAAAATTCAGCTAGAAAATGTAATCTTCGTTCATAATCACCAGGCCTTAAATGATGGATCAATTTTAATTTGTATGGATGGTATTTATTTGATTTTAATATTCTATGGCACGAAGATATCGACAGATTAGTTTCCGATGCCAATTTCCGGAGAGAACATTGAGGATTGTTGACAACACTATTTAACACCAAGGCTGTATTTTCATCGTTTCTAACTGGCCTATTTCTGTTACGAATAGTTTTCTTAAAACTACCCCAGTTTCTTAAATTTTTAAACAGCATGATAAATGTTTTTTTATTGGGTGTAGGTCTATTTGGAAATCGTAAACAAAACAATCGTTTTGCTTGTCGGGAATTTCTTTTGCATTCACCGTATATTAAAATCATATTTAACTTATCTTCATTGGTGTATCTAACCATTTTTTAAATTAATTTTTTTTTATTGCCTTATTTGGATTAATTTGCTTTGAATTGTTTCTAAGTACACTATTTCTGTTTGAAACTATGATTGAAATGCACCAACTACAAACTTTGTTTAATAACTGTCAAACTTAAAATTAAATCAAAGCCTACTAATATCTCTTAAGTAGATTTTTCATTACCATTCTAAATTAGTGTGTATTTTCTTTGTTGCCTTACTTACTTTAAGTTTTGGGAGCCGTTTTATTAGAAGCGTTATTAGAAAAAAAAATGTAATATGTAGGAACATATGGATATTGGTTCATCATGTTAGTTCCGGTTTGGCCGGAAGTGGTAAACATAATTTTATGATAGTGTATTATATCACTTTCCTTATCTTGAAAAAAGTGTTTGGTAACCAATATTCTATAATAAATAATAAATAAATTATATGGATTTATCAAAATTCACGTGTACTGGCATTAATGAAAGAAACTCATGTAACTCCAAAACGGCTTGGTTTTTGTAAATTCTCTATACCATCAAAATTATTCACAAATTATTGTTTAATCACATGACTTATGTTTCAAGGTTCCAGCCATCAAAAAATAGTTTTGCATCGCAGCGCCATCTCTGTGTGCTGTTGAGGAAAAATTCTAATTCCCGTTATTTAAACCTTTCTTTGGTATCAATCATCTGCCATTTACAAAAATAAAATATCTTTATTAATTTTAGAGATAATGGCCTGGGGACTTTTAACTGAAACACCCTGTATATGATTATCCCATGATAAATTCGTGTCTAGCATAGTACCAAGATATTTTGTTTCATCATTCAGTTCAATGTCCATAATTTTCTAACATGAAAATTCATTACTACAGTTTTTTTGGTATTTAATATTAATTTATTACTATCACACCAAGCGCAAGCGCTTAAAGTATGAATAATATTTTCAGCCTATAATTAAATTTCCTGTACACTTGTTGCTGTTGTTGTAATAACATTATCATCAGCAAACATAAGTAACATGTCCTGCATTGTTTATGTAATCAGGAAGATCGTTGACAAATAGCATAAATAATAGGGCCCTAGGACAGATCTCTGGGGAACTCCAATATATAAAAATATTCTTCCGATTTAATCAATTTAAATGCCGTGACTTGCTAATAAAGATAAGATCGTGTCACATCCGATTAGTGCATGTATTAATAAATTTTGACAGTAATATTCTGCATTTGCTTTGTTTCAAAGAGTCTGTCAGGTTCGCCACCTCGTCCTGGATGCAAAATGTAACGATTTTTGTGGACAGGTGCAAAATGAATTAATATGAGGATCATTTTCTACAACAGTGATGGTTTCACTTATTTCTGTTATAGCTGAAGTTGCGATTAAAGCATCGGCGTCATTAGAAGCTTGCGAAAAAAAATTCAGCTGCCGTAAGATGGAACATTAGTTTACAATGAATGGCGAGTATTATATAATGTTGTTCGAAGGAGAATTATATTGTCTATAATTGTCTTAAATAAATGGGGTAAAAAAGGTGACGAGGAATTTCCCATTGGAGTCCCCTCATGTGTTCGAGGATCATTCTATCGAATTGAAATTAATGATGTAAAGTTAACTTAGATCAATATATTCTTTAACAGCTTCTTAAGTAAAATTATTTAATTCGAGTAAATATCTTAAGATAATCCGAGGCGTGTGGGATTGGTGCACTTGGAAACTCCCTTGAATAACGTGCCTTAAATTTCATACATTTTATGTATATCTGTTCCGATCTACTCGAATTCACGGAACCCCTATAATGTAATTGGTCTATCCCTGCTAAGTGGCGTTCATTAAAAAATAATTACACTTTCTCTTCTTGTGTTTGTTATTTTCTGCATAAAAAGTTAATAAGATCATTAATTTTTAGGCAAGAGAGTACTTATATTTTTATTTCTGGATTGTTAACTTTATATATCCATTGGTATTCCTGTGTTTGTTCGTTTACTCTTTTAGATTATGTACTATCCAAATTACCTCAAATACAGACTGCTGAAAATGGACGGTTTTTTCTTATCAGTATCGATTATTTATTTTAACGTCTTATTTATTTTAACGTCCTGGCGAAGTTTAGCTAAAGCTATTCCACCACTTAACCAGGACGGCGAAATGAGATACGGTCACCCATCCAAGTAGCGGACTCTCCCGACGTTGCTTAACTTCGCCGATCGAGTTCACTTAAACTGGCACCGTACCTCGCCACACATTAAAACACTTACCTTTCTGCGCCTTCTCTTTATTCATATTTGCTGCACAAATTAATTATTTAATTACAGTTATTGTTTTAATGACGTAATTACATACTAAATTATAACAATATTCTATATATTTTAGTATGCATCTAGTAGCTTTCACAGCCGTATGTGCTATAATCAAAGACATGTTAATATGCAGCAGTTAATAAAAGTAATAAAGTTATAGACATTATGAAATTATACTGGAATTATTTTTCTTATGAAAGCCATTAATAGCGATATTTCCTTTTTCCTTTTTTTAAGGCAGAATATTGTCAAATTATGACATGTGATGGTATTGAACCTCAGATTTGTTATGCTGAAATAACTGTTTTTGGCACGAATATGTCATAGTACAGGATCCAGCATGCAATTACCTGACACATTTGTGTAAAGGCGCGTCTCCATTATCGTCGGCTTTGCCGATCGGCATGGCCGACGATAATGGACACTTGCCTTAAGCTAGAGACACGATGAGTCCTTTGCCTTAGAGCATCACAAGAAAAGTGATGTGATAGTGGTGGAAACTTAATTTATAAATAAAATTAATTATTTAAAAAAAATCAGCTTGACACTTACTAATCATGGCTTAAAAGTAGACATCTGCCAACTAACCAGGATGTATGCCAGGGTTCGGACTCGTATAGAAAATCTGGAGATCCTGGAAAACTCAGAGAATTTAAAAATCCTAAAAAAATACCTTTAAATATCAGGGCATTTTATAAATTGTATGAAAAATCAGGGAATTCTGCGTCTCGATATGGAAAACCATAGAATTCTTAAGAATTTTCACTGATTCAATTCAAGTCAATGAATTATTTTATGTCAAATAAAAATTATTTCACTAAAAAATATATGGAAATTAATATTTTTGGTTATGGAAAACCTGGAAAATTCAGGAACTTTTTTCAGCTTCGCAAAGTCTGAACCCTGTAATGCCAGTTGTATTTTTGTATTCGCTAAGTGGCAAGTAATCGATAAAAAAAATCGCTTGCTAATTGTACTCTAGCTCCTGTACTATCAAAGTTTGAACCAGTAACTATAATTGAGATTAAAAAGTTGCAGTCATCTCCACATCATGCCTTTAATGTCAGATGAAAGTCAAAATGAGACGAAAGTCTTTATTATTGTGAATTTCAATTAAAGTAATGTATATTAGCGCAAAGAACCCCACACCATTAGCATTGGAAAAATCATTTCTGTGAAATTTTCGTCAAACTTTGGGAATAGGTAGTTCAAGGGCATCCGTACAAAAAATGTCATATGAAAAAATTATTTAATGCCTTCCCTGTAGAATTACAGTGACTGGAAGTGAAAAATTTTTGAAAAATTATGTTGCGAATATATGCATAATATGCATTACTTCCAGTCACTGTAATTCTGCAGGGTAGATATTAAATCAATTTTTTCATATGACATTTTTTGTTCGGAAGCCCTTGAACTACCTATTCCTAAAGTTTACAGAAAATTCCATCGATATGATTTTTCCAGTGCTAATGATGCGAGATCCTTTATTCTTGTGAGAAATATATTTCGACATGTTTTGTGTCCTCTTAAATTTGTTTTGTCAAATTCGAGCAAAATTGGTTGATACTTTACCTACAAGACCATGAAATTTGCCACGTCTTTCTTATGGGGCAATGAAATTCATGTACGAGAAATATTCCCTGCAATTAATTCATGCACGCGGGGATTCGGTCAGAAAATTTCACGCCTACATATGTATTTTTATGTAAAAGCAAGTGTCAAATATGATCAGAGTTAAAAGTGCGTCCAGTTCGGAGACAGACGCGTATTTGGTAGCTCCCATAAAATCTCGAAAAAAGTGGGTTAAAATGGTGATAAATCGTATGAAATTGCGTTGAATTGAAGCGTGAATAATTCTACATTGATGGATATAAATTAGCATGAGTCTGGCTTTTTCATATAGTCGATATTTGCTTAAATTATATTAGATGAACTTAGCATCACAAAAGCGTATTAAAACAACCTGAGAAAGTGCAGTGCTTGGTCGTAAAATCTATATCTGGATCCCTTTTTCAAGAGGAAGATATCTTAAGCAACATGTGTTTATAAGGCAGTATAGGCAGCCTGCTGTGGATGTAACAGATAAGTTTTGTTTAACTGGTAGTTTACTTTATTAGTGTAGTTTCTCTTTCTTTACTTATATTGAAAAAAAAATTAAAATCAAAAAGGTATTAAACATACACAATTGGAGAACGGAAATTAACACTGAAGCTGATTACTTAGAAAACAAATCAATATACAGAGTATACATAATATTCTCTCGGGCCTCTTTCTCGTAACCCGCTGAAAAAGCTCCTTTTACCCCGAGGCAGGGCCCTTCCACCGTAAATGGATATTTACCTGTGGAACGGCGCGGCGAGTTAAAACGCAGATTTCTGGGAAACATGAAACCATATACCTATGGACGCAAGCGGGCAGAAGGCGGTGCACACTGCTAGATCCAAAAACGGAAGAAGCAGAAGACTAAGAGAAATAATAAATAAGGAGATGATGACAGATGGAAACTAAAAAGAAGCATGGAAACTTAAAAGAATCATCTCACAAACACCTACACTTCCCATCCTATATTCCTACCCCATGCGTCATGTGGCTCTCACTGCTGACAACAAGGATGTCCCATGTCTAATCCGGTGTATGCAGCCGGTCCGGCGTTATATAAAATATCCAAGGTTTGCCCCGGCACGCGGTTTAGTCGTCCATTGGGAGGTCGGGTGGGGCCGCCCGGTCGTGGCATTAATATGTCACAGCGAGTGAAGGATGTATAATAATTGTGAGCGGCTGCGTCTGGCCGTTCGGCGGGCTACCGACTGCGTGTTGAAACGAACCTCCAGACTGGATACCCAGAATCGGCAGAAATGCCCACCTTACGCTGGCAAATCAATCAGTCAAAAAGCAAATGTCAAATATGATCATATGTCAATAATTTGACAGAAAAATTTTCACTAATTAATTTCGCTTAGGGAGGATAAAAATTTCCGGATTTTTTTTTTGGGTGGCTATGGTAACGAAACCAAAAACAAACTTCAGAATTGACTACAAAATTTTCTTTCATAATTTTTAGTCTTTTTTTAAGGTTTGTTTTTTGAAAAAAAAAAACTTATGTGAGCATTTTCCAGAGCAGACCACTTATTTCACTTTATATCGTACCAGCAATTTTACTCAATATCTACCAAGAAGTACGTACAACTTGCGTTTAAATAATATAATATAGTTTTTAAATTTAAAACGCGTTATAAAAATGGTTACATTGTTTCCAAGAAAGTTCTTATTTATATTCTGATATGAGTCAAATTTAACTGGACAAGTGAGTCATTAAAAAATTAAATCAATAATAAGTATCATGAAAATAATGTAGGCGCCTTATTTGAATTTGTGGATCTATTAACATTTAAGCCAATTTGTAACTCGCAATTTATTGATCTTAAAATTGTTAAACTGTTAATAAAATAGGTATTAAAGTCTATATTAAGCGCTTACTTAAACATGAATTTGTTCTAATTTCAAATATGGTTAAAGTACACATTGAACCTAGTCCTTAAAGCTATGAGGTAATGACTTTACATCACTAATTTGTATAATTTCCTTGTCTTTGTGTTGTAAAAAAGACCACTTCGCATTCTTTATTTTCACAACTTAATCATTTTATTTGAAATAACGTAAAGAACCCCGCACAAAAGTTACGGAAAATTGATCTGTCAGTTTGGCTGAAAATGTGGAAAAAAGTATTTTTTGATATCCTGATCAAAAGTGTCCATACTCCGGCCGGGCCAACATTTGAGACCGAAATTTTAGGTCCATCCATTTTATATATTGTTGTTTGAGGTCTATAGAAGCAAGTCCAACTAACGAGGACATTTGGTAGGTTATGGAACGTATACTTATGTGCACTTTTATGCAAAAAATGCATTTTTAGTGATTTTTGCTCTTTTTTCGTTATGTTTTCAAATTTATACGTTTCAAAAAAGTTTAGATTTGTTGAAAATGTATTGTTTTATTGTTATTTAAACTTCCCTTATCATATAGTGTCATTTATAAGAATATAGGAGCCCTTTAGGGCCCAAAATTGCATGAATGAGTGCATTCCATAGATGCATAATAAATTAACGGAAAGAACGGTTTAATATCTAAAATTTCTTGGAAAAAAATTATAGTCGGATGTTTTCAAGATCGCTGATTCCAGATCTGTTTTGGAAATTGGAGAAATCAAAATGGCTGACTCGAAATGGTGCGAATCTCAATTTTGAAAATGCAATTTCTGACATTATTTTTGGTTTTAAATGCTTACTGAATAAAATATGTTTTGTGTATAAATTGTTATAATGTTTACACCCACCCTCGTACCCCGCCCCTCCCCTTACCCTCGTCCTTTCACTAACCAACAACCCCTTTACTGTGAATTAAAAAATATTAAATTTTATCAGGTTTCTACAAGTATTTCACTTTTATGTCAACCCCCTCCCCGCCCCTTCGTATTTATAACTCTCTTACCTAATGCCTTATACTGTAGCTATCCTTTCCCTATATGATAATTAATAATAAATAAAACAATACATTTTCAACAAATCTAAACTTTTTGAACGAACTTGAAAACAACGAAATAAAAACAAAATTCACGAAAAATGCATTTTTTTTTTATAAAAGTTCATATAAATATTTGTTTTAGGACCTACCAAATGTCCGCTTTAGTTAGACTTGCTTTTGTAGACTTGAAACAACAACAACCAATTTGATGGACCTAATATTTCATTTTACTACTGTTTTTTTGTTGGCCCGTCCGGACTAATAGGCACAAAGCCTAAAAATAGGCAATTTTCGAGCTGTAAAGCGTTAAATACCGAAAAACTGGGTTCATTGATTAATAACTGTATTTACAATAAAGAAAGCGGTAGACACCACATTAAACTCAAAAAAATTTAAACCATCGATACATCAAAAAATTCTGCGCGAAATGAAACGCCATAATAGAAAAACAAAGTTTTCTAAATAATGTCAAATAAAGTAAGTGTAAGTGCCTACACCTATGCAAGACGACCGATCCTTTCTCAAGTGGTTAGTGCGTCAAAGTAAACATCTGCAACATAATATACCAGCAGTAAAAGGCAACGGACTGGTTATTAACGAATGGAAGTAGTGTAACATAGGAAAAGGATGAAAAGATAAGTTTTATTTTTAAGTTCTATTTATTAATTGGTTTATTAATACTTGTCACAGTACAATTTATTACACAACAGAGAAAAATTTAAAAGTAAAAATGAAAATGTATTAAATATAGGTAATGAAATTGGAAAGCGGCAGTTGAAAGTAATTACAGGGTGTGAAAAATATTCTCTCGGGCCTCTTTCTCATAACCAACCCGCCATAAAAAGTTTTTTATCGCGAGGTGGGGCACCTCCACTGTAGATAGATATTTACCTGTGGAACGGTTAATTAAAAAAAAGGCTTCCTGCGGCGAGCGAATGAATGTATGTCTTCGCAGACAAACGAAGTGAACATAAGCGGGCGGAAAGAGATGGACACTGCTAGATTCACAATTAGAAGACTTGGAGGAAGAATAAATAAAATCATGATAGATGGAAAGTTAAAATAAACATGGAAACTAAAAAGAAGCATCTTGAAAATGCCTGCATTTCCCATCCGATGATGATAGATGGAAACTAAAACAGAAGCAAGGAAACTTGAAAGAAGCATCTCACAAACACCTACACTTCCCATCCTATATTCCTACCTCATGCGCCATGCGGCTCTTGCTACTGACAACAAGCATGTCCAATGTCCAATCCAGCGTATGTAGCCGGTCCGGCGGTATATAAAACATCCTTACGCTGGTAAATCAATCAATCGAGTTCGTTTTCTGAAAATGAAACTAAATTGATACTACATAGATATCATACGCCTTGAACTATGATATAAAACCAAATCACTATGTAATGATTGTGTCAAAATTGGCAAGCAGTTCTGTTTTCTTTCTTCTCTAATTCGCGAAAATATTTTCACGAATAATAAAATAAATTTTTAAATCATTTTAATTATGGTTTTCGCCACTGAGCACCAAATTTACCCAATTGAAGCCTATTTTCGAACTGTTGTGAGTGATATCCTTCGTCAACCTGTATCAGGATTCCTACTATTCGTGCGATTTATTCTCCACTTTTTTTAAATGTTAAATACCGATTATTTGTTAATGTTATATGGCAGTGCAATTTGTCTTGACAGAGGTACATATTCTAAAATTATCCCATTTACAGTGTATGGTGGATGATTTGTGTTCTTGTGGGTATCGAGTAGCAAATGTGTTATATGTTCTTGATATTACTTTATAACATTCTCCATAAATAGTAAACAAATCTAAAAAAAATTCGTGGGTGTGATTTAAACGTGTTAAGTTTATGGTCATTTTGAAAAGTCGAAGATATGTAGGGTATTCCATTTAAAATAATCAAGTTGGTATCGACTTCCGGTATAACCGGAAGTACCACATGCTTGTAATTATTTTGGTTCGATTGGTCACACTGACTTTAGTAACTCCCAAAATTTTCAAAATTTTTTGTTACTTTTCTCTATATTGATTGATTCGGTTCTCGGTGTGACACCCTGTATAATCATTTATTTTTCTGAAAATGCCTTTAAATAGTCAAGAACTTCTTATCTGAACCATACATACAGTTATGAAAGTACCTGTTCGTAAAAGTTTTCTTCCAAGTTGGTCTAACTACGCCTGTGTGTACTGCATATACCATTCAATAGCCTTAAAGTTATTAGACAAAGGGGCAAATAGACTGAAAATTTAATTTGCTTATTATATTTGCCAAATCAATAAACCAGCAAGCGTACACCTTTGAATTAGATAGATACGCGCTTTTCATCATTCCCTTTTCCTTTTGACAAAAGCTATGAATGAAAATTTGAAATGAAATAGCACTAAAGCAAATGACATTTAGGCCATATTATATTAGAAAATATTTACCCAGGCAGGGGTGGGTCAGTATTTAGCTCGCAGTCCATCCGGCCGTTTTATAAAATGCCACTAGCCACGCGCCCTACCCTTATATTTAAAACATAGCCAGTTTAGCTGACCGAGACAGGTTACTCCGCTGTGTAATATTTATGGAGGAATATTTTTGCATATTATAATTTTTATTGGATGGCTTTTTGATGCGAACTTCAAGAATGAACTTTAAAATTGTAATACTTTCAGAACAAGCTACTTGACCCAAACGGTTTGCCTACTTAACTATAAAATCAATTCTTCAGATGTAGTAATAATTTTGTATTTTTATTACTTTGTATTATTTTAGTGCTCATCCGTTTGCTGTATAGCACGTCTGACAGCATTGCGCCTTCTGTCGTGGTTGCCTGTTAGGTACACGGTTTCACTAAATCTCTTTCCTTATCATCTCCTTTTTAGTGCCTTTTATGATATTTCTGTCATACCATATTTTACTCAATTGGCAAGTTGCCGATCGTTCCATCTGCATTCTTCTTTTTCAAATCTCATTTTTGCACTTGCCAGTATTGTTGTAGTTGATTTACTATCTCAGTCACCTATTCTTATCGTAAGGAGTTCAACGTGTGTCGAGTTCGGTGAGAGACGCATGTTTCGTGGCTTCTTCGGGATATCGAGATAAATCCGGATAAAGAGGCAACAAAACGCCGAAATCATACTGGATTGAAGCGTGAACAATTATGCATTGATTGATATAAATTGGCGCTAGTATGACTATTTCATATAGTTGATATTTGATTAAATTGTGTTGGTTGAATAAAGCAACACAAAATAGTGTATATAAACAACCCGAGAAAAGTGTACTGCTTGAGTGCTTGACCGTAAAATTTATACTTGGATTCGTCCCTTCCTGAAGTGAGTGGTATAAAATAAGCAACAGCCAGCCAGATGTGCGAATGAAACAGATAAGTTTTTGTTTTGTAACATTAACATTAGTTTATTTATTAAATTTTAAACAAGAAATGGAGATCAAAATTGAAAAGATATTAAACATAATATATAGATAATAAACATAACATATAGGTGATGAAATGGAAAAACTGCCCGAAATTGAAACCGATTCTTTCAAGGGAACGACATACAGGGTGAGCAAACTATCCCTTCGGACCTCTTTTCTCATAACGCGCAAAAAAAATTGTTACCGCGAGATAGGGCCCTTCCCAGCAACTCCACCGTAGATGGATATTTACTTGTGGAGCGGTTAATAAATTAAAAAAATAAAATAAAAGGTGCCAGATTCAGAGACAGAAGAAACAGAAAACTTAGAAGGAGAAAAATAACGAGAAACCTAACTTATGGAAACTTAAAATAAGCATCTTCCAAACACCTGCACCACACCCCAGCCGATGATGACAAAATATGGAAACTTAATAGAAGCATGGAAACTTAAAAGAAGCATATCTCAAACACGTATTCCCATCCTATATTCCCACCCCATGCGTCATGCGGCTCTCGCTGCTGACAACAAGCATGTCCAATGTCCAATCCAGCGTATGCAGCCGGTCCGGCGGTATATAAAACATCCGAGATTTGGTTCCGGCACGCGGTTTGGCTGTCCGTTGGGCGTGTTCGACGGAAGACCAAGCTGCGTGTTAGAATGAACCTCCATCGATACCCGGAACGGCAGCAATGCCCACCTTACGCTGGCAAATGAATCAATCAATCAGTCACCTATTCTTATCGTAACTGGGATGGCTGGATGGTTATCATTACCTCGATCTACAGTCGTAATTTTCTTTTTGTTGTACTTAAACCTAATTAAAGCTTATTGTTTGAAGCCTACCTAGCAGGTGTATAAGCTCATCCTCGTTTGCTACAACTATAGTGGCATTATCGCCTTAACGACTCCGCACACCACACTGGAAATCCGGCATCGGTAAAATTCGTCCAAATTTTTATATGTTGCTACTGGCAGAGTAGATCAAAATTCTCCATGAACCTAAGTCCCAAAAACACACCCTTTTCACCATCTGAAGGGGTAAAAAGCGTTGGAGTGAATGATATCCCGACAATAATATTTTATAATTTTAATAATTACGAAAAATTCAGTCAAGAATTTGATGTATATTTTGACACCCTTCAACCTTCCCACCCCATACGAATGGTATAAATACCTTTGCGGATGCATTTCTAAATTTTTTTCGAAAATGTTACATAGGTACTATGAGGAGCATATTTTGGTTAAAGGTGGAACAGTGCGGC
Organism: Stenurella melanura; assembly: GCA_963583905.1. NCBI lineage: Eukaryota > Metazoa > Arthropoda > Insecta > Coleoptera > Cerambycidae > Stenurella > Stenurella melanura. The sequence goes on from OY757310.1 coordinate 166,647,643, forward strand.
AGTTGAAAGTAATTACTACAAAATAAACCAATATACAGGGTGTACAAAAGATTCTCTCGGACCTCTTTCTCATAACCCGCTGTAAAAAGCTCTTTTTTTTACCACAGGACAGGGCACTCCCTTACGCTTCCACCATGAATGGATATTTACCTGTGGAACGGTTTATAAATAAAAGTTGCGGCGAGCTAATGTATGTATATCTTGGCAGACATTTCTTTCACGAAAATACTAATTGAATCAGTCAGTTGATGACGATACTGAAAAGTGATGCAGAAATTATTTTGACAGAACCTCTTCCAAATCCCTGTTGGATGATAAATATGATTCTGACAACTGCGAACCTGTATTTCTTTTATGAAAACGCTACTAATTCAATGAAATAAAGAGAATATTCAGTGCGGAAATTACTACAAGAGAACCTCTTACCCCTTTAAACTCCTTCTCGGTGGTCACTAACGTTAAAAACAGATAAAATAGCAGGACCCCAATGAAGTCCTTTTCACCTCCAGAAAGGAGTGGGAAAGGATAAGGAGGGGCCTCGGAGGGTTGGTGTAAATCTTGCACCTATCATCATTGATCGTTTTACCCATTTGAATGATTCAATGACATTTTCGTAAGGTAGACGCGCAATTTTGTTAATTACTTTCACCCCCGGAGGGGGTGGAGAAGGGTGAGGTGGTGTCTCGTAATAATTCCTGCACCGATTATTGAATGTTCTCCACAATTGGGAGGTTGACCTTTAGATTTACCAGTTTTTGTGTTATTTCTTTTTAGTAAAGAGCGTTATCGAATATATTATTAGCGTCTTTAGAGCCTAATATAAAAAATTCAGAAACATATGGCGCCATTTCGATGTATTTTTCGCACTGATATCATAAATACTTTGAGCTTTTCTTAACCCTAATTAAAAAAACATACATGAATGTGGTACCATATTAAAAATATAATATTTTGCTTCATTTAAAAGAAATATTTACCGATATCTTCTTGCACCATCATGAGCAAATAAATCGAAACAGTATAGTCATGCAGATAACCTTTAACACATTGTATTACTTATTAAACTATTTGAAATTGTCAACTCAAAGCTCTGACACTGACGAGAAATACGATGGTAGAACACTCTTGGGTTGGTGGCCGTTCTGTAGCTCACGCAGACGAAATCATCTCTTTTATATTATTTATTTTAAAATTTTGAAATGACTTAAAACTGAGTAAAGTTATTGTATGTATATGTACTTGCGCTTATATTTATTCCAGTCTTCGTACGAACGAGCGGGAAGTTCTCAGTCTGGATTTTAGAGGTTCTGCCGCCGCTAATAAGAAACGCCAATTTGTTTTTATATGTGATTGCGATTACACGTTTTTTAATGAGCTTTGCGAGGACCCTTCGATAAAATTGTGCGTTAAATTCATCATAGTAAATTCTTTCGGTAAAGAAATACAGTCTCTCTTTATTAACTAAAGAAACTCTCCCAGAATAATAAGGTATTTGTTAATTTTCTATGATCTTTTGTATTACACGATGAACGGTAAAATAAAGCAACATTATTTCCAAGTCCTATGGGTCATTAAATGTTGCATAAAATATTTTTACACAATCATAAAATACCATCTAATGGTTGTCTATAGTAGTTCTTTCAATCTGTAGTTACATATTATCTATTAGATTTTCATTAGTTAACTATGTCCGAGAGCCAAATATGATGTGTCAAAATTGAAAAATGAATTGTACCAAGACGGTGTTGTTCTTTCAAAGATAACATGACCGATTCGTATTAGGAAATGCCTAGTGGGGATACACATTCTTTTGTTTTTTTATTAGCAGACAAGTAATTTGACAACAGAGTGAGTGCTTCTTCATGATATAACTTTAAAATTTGAAAACCCCGACGCACTATGGGGTGAGGACCACAAAGTCGTCTCAAAGATGCCAAATAAGAAGCGAGTCACGATCTGACATATTTATTTTCTGATAGTTAACAGATTAAAATTTAATATTTCAGAAAATTTATTTTTTTTAAACATTAGTTGTAGCCGAGTGCACTTAGGCACAGAAAGTAAAAAATCTCGGAACCCTACTGAATGGATTTACATGATTTTTTTTTACATCGACTTTCTAATACTGAGTACCCACCCCTCTACAGGGGTGGGCAAAAAATAAAATAATAACCACAGAATCTGATATAGAATCATATTGTAAGAGGAAGAAGTAGTTTACAATTTTTCATGAAACTTTATATTTTCCAAGTTATACCGGTTTGAATATTACGATTTTAGCTTTAGAAAATTGATACTGACTGTTTTTCGTAAATAACTCAAAAGTCTTACATTTTAGGAAAAAGTGGTGTGGTACACAAAAATAAGATTATGAAATTACAAATATTTTATTAATTGTTTATTTCTGTACGATGAATAGTTCTAAAATGTGATAGTTTAAAAATGGCGCTCAAGCCTTTATCAGTCGAGATATAATGTTTAAATATCAAATATGTCAGAAACAATCAGCATGATGTTAAAAAATGAATTATTTTTTGTTTGCTTATACTCGTAATGAAGCATATTCTTTATAGGATTTTCCAAACAACAGAAAAAACTGAATTTGTAGGGGGTTGTGTGGATACTGGCTTAATCTGCATCGCCGTAGGGGACTGTGTGGAAACTAGTGTTACAATGAGAATTGTCCAATAAGAAAGACAAATTCATTTTAGGATTTTAATTGCTAGCATAACCATAATTCAGTTGGTAGAAGGAATGCAAAAATTGGGAATCAATCATCTTACAAATAGTTTTTCTTTTAGTTCTCATAGATAGTTTTTTCTGCTGTTTGTAAAATTCTATAAAGAATATGTTTCATTACAAGTATAAGCAAACAAAAAATAATAATTCAAGGTCAAACTTTCAAAAACATGGTTTTTCGTGATTTTCTCGCTCTAAAAAAATTCAGAGAGCAATAAAATTGTCATGAAAGTTGTTGAGAATTCAATTATCCACAAGATTGGTATTTTGCATTTTTTCCCAAAACCTCGTCCTTTTCGAGATATTCAAGGTCGAATTTTTGCAAATATCTCGCTTCCTATGCATCGGACGTACATGAAGTCAGTGTGAAATTTGTTTAGAATTGAATATGTCCAAAATTGATATCTTGCATTTGTTCCCAAAATTTCGCCCTTGGCGAGATATTCAAGGTAAAATTACCAAAGAAAACGGGTTTCTGCGAATATCTCGCTTCCTATGCACCCGGACGTCCATGAAGCATTATTATTATTATTATTATCGAGAATATTCTCCTCGTAATTCATCTCTCCAGTGTGCTTCGTTGTGACTTTGACAGATGCATTTTGAGTTTCGATGGAATGCATGGAAATTGATTCATATGTACAAAACCGCTTGCGGGTACGGAGACAGTTGATGTACTTCCATCAGCACCAGATAATGTACTGAACCAAATCTTCTGCAACAGCCGAAAAGGTTACAACGCAAGGTGTGGTTGCAGAAAAATCGGACTTGAATGCTCCGAAGCTTGCATCAGTTGTCGGGGGATATCGTGCGTACATAGCAAAAAGAAAATATTTGTACTGGAAGATTTTACTGCTGAAATAGATGATTTCGAACGTTCAGACATTGTAACAACTAATTACAATGAAATTAGCAATGATGAGGATTCTGATTCTTATGATAGTAATGATTATAATGTTAGCGATGAAGACAGTTCACAAAATGAGTTGGAACTCGATGAAGTTGAGTATGAGTCAGAGTAGGATTAATGTATATACCGTATGTAATAATCGACGCAATTTTCATGGGTTAGGCCTACACGCACAGGGGAAATCATGTAAAAAAAACGCGCCATGCGTTCTACCTCGTGGGTGGTGTGGAGACGAATGCAATTTAAATTTTTTTAAATTAGAAACTATAAATTTACCAATCTTGCAGATATTCAAGTTCTCTACTGCTTGTATGTAGACGTCACGGTTCAATATATAGAGAGCGACTAATTCGCGGAAAACAGGTTTTTTGAAATTTTGACCTTGAATGTCTCGAAAAGGGCGAGATTTTGGGAAAGATGCAAAAGATCAATCTTATAGATAATTGAATTCTCTGTATCTTTCACTTTGACTTTATGGACGTCCCGGGTGCATAGGAAGCGAGATATTGGCGGAAACCAGCTGTCTTTGGAAATTTGACCTTGAATATCTCGCCAAGGGCGAAGTTTTGGGAAAAATGTACAGGATTAATTTTGTAGATAATTCAGTTCTCTACAACTTTCACATTGACTTCATGTACGTCCGATGCATAAGAGGCGAGATTTTTGCAAGAAATCGTTTTTTTAAACTTCGACTTTGAATATCTCGAAAATGGCGAGGTTTTGGGAAAAAATGCAAAATACCGATCTTGTGGATAATTGAATTCTCTACAACTTTCATGATAACTTTATTGCTGTCTAATTTTTTTTTGTTTGACCTTCAATCTCTGGAAACGTTGGAGGTTTAGGAAAAATAGAAAAGACAAATTGTAGATAATTTAATTCTCTACAACTTTCACTTTGACCCCATGAGCATCCAATGCAAAGGACGCAAGATATTTGCAAAAAACTTTGACCTTCAAAATCTTGGGTAGCCATGCTGGGATTTTTGTTATATTTGTGGATTTGGGTTTGGGACACCTCAAAGAACGTCTGTGCAAAAATTTAGATTTTTACTAATTTTGTCCAGGTTTCCTCCGTTTTTTATCTAATTTTCATGGGCTATTAGGTGAAAATCTGTTTTTTCATTCAGTCAATGTCAAAAATTAATATCAAAAAGTTGGTAATTGTCTTGGTTCTTGCATGAAGCATCGTGTGAGTGGTTTTGGGTCTTTCTGATTAACTTCAAAATAAGGGCGAAACAAAGGCCAAGCATTTCCAAGAAATAGAATGATAGATTTCATGAAAATGTAATCCATTTGAATGAAAATTTTTCCAAAAGACGAATTACGTAAATAAATTCATTTTAGGCCTTTGTTCTCATTTTAACTGAATCTTCATAGCCGTAGGGGGTTATGTGGATACTGGTTTACTCTGCATAGCCGTATGGGACTGTGTGGAAACAAGTGTTACAATGAGAATTGTCCAATAATGCTAGCATAACCAAAATTCATGTTATCGAAAAAATGCAAAGATTGTAAATAAATAATTTTGCAAATAGTTTTTCATTTAGTTCTCATAGATAGTTTTTTCTGCTGTTTGCAAAATCCTATAAAAATATGTTTTAATAACCAGTATGATGTTAAAAATACATATAATAGAAATTAAACGACTCGAAGCACTCTTTGATAGGATTTTTTTTTCTACCCGTACAGCTTGAAAAATAACGATGTTATGTGCAAAACAATGAGTGCTTTGTAAGATTTTAAATAAGAAATTTAGGGTTTTCCTGCTGTCCTAGACGACAGAATGGAGATTCAAAAAATCTGTACTAGTTTTTATTAATATATGGAATTTCCAACATGCTCTAATTTTAAGATTTTCAATGTATCAAAAGTTTTGAAGAAATATGAGATTTAAATATATTTCTTTGTCACTAAAAGCTCAAGCCCCCACATTTGCACTGTCATATTTCCGAAACTATTAATTCTAGAAATATTTTAAAAAACATGTCAATATATCGCTTCTTAAGCTTTGTTTTTCTGTATTGTCATATTTTCCTTCAATACAATTGTTTTGTAGTTATTTACAAAAAGGAATTTTTTCAGCAAAATCGTAAAATTTTTCTTAATTTAAAGCATATCTTTAAAAACGACTGTTTTAAAACTACCAAAAAATTAGAGCTTTAAAATTCCAAAAGTCGCAACGGAAGAATATTTATAAATGCAGCGAATTTATGATATCCCATGTTAAGTACTGTGTCGGAAGCCAGTGTAGTGTACGGGGCTCCAGAGGACGTGGTTCTCTCCCACAAAAACAAATGAGAACATTCGGCACCCTCGGCCGGACGTTCCAATTGGTTCCTGTGCCTAAGAACCGCCTCTTTCCAACACCCAGGACAGAAACAATAAGCGGCGACGCGACTTTAATTTTCATTCATGTAAACGCAAAAGAAAATGTCAGCCTTCGCCATTTAAATCGAAGACATATACCTCATATATTTGCATGGTAAATATGGCCAGGAACAGGAGACAGGTCATCTGCTTAGAATTAATTGTCATTTTTTTAAACTGAAATCCCGGCGTTTCAGTTGAATATATTTTTTAACCGACTTTTACAAAAAGATAAAGCAGTGGTTCCCCAGTTCGACACGAATGTATGTTTTTTATTTGAAATCTTTTGCAAACTGTATAGTGTGGCTAAGTGTTGCCCCCCCTGTTTGTTTCATTAAGCTCTGTGTATATAAGGTGAGCAAAACGAAAATAGTTAGATTTGATGCTAGAATGTGAAATGCCATTTTTCTGAAGAGAGAATGCAAAAAAATTTCGCAATCGAGAATCAAACAACATATTTTTGAAAATTCTTCAGAAATTACTAAAAATGTGAGAAAATTTTGACATTACAATTAATTTATTTGACATGTAAGTCATCTACAATTTGCTGCACATGTTTTAATATCAACTATTCTATGGCACGTCAGGAACGATAGCAACGCAACAAACAAGCTTTAGTAAACAATCAACATTTCTATTAAGAAAACATGCGTTCCTTGAGTTGGTGGCAGTTTATTTAATAATTTTATCATTGGTACTGAATAATAGCATAAATCATGTTATCAGAAAGTGATGAAAATCTAAAGTGGTGAAATGTCTGAAGCAGCGAAAAGTGCAAATTCTGGACTTATTCCCAGCAAATCGATCAGGCAATATGAATCTTCTTACAAAGACTTTATAGAATGGTTTATGGTACGATTTCAAGAAATTAAAAAATGTGTCTGAATGTGTGATGTTGGCATATTTTGAATATAAAATTAAGAGAGTTCAGCCGGCAACGTTATACAGGGTGGGGCGATAGTGCGTATGACCTCGATATCTCGAGCTAGAAATTTAAAAAAAAATTGCAAGTAAACTAGATAAAAAAGTCTATAACTGGAAATTATTTTCGAGTATACAGGGCGAGCCAAGACGAAATTACAGGACCAAGTACCTTTTTTTAAATGAAATGCCATGTATATCAGTACATTTTTGAAGCCTCTTTCTAGGCTGTATTCATTCCTATATTAGCATTGAATATCTCCTAACCACTTGAATTTAATGATTTTTTTTTGTTTAAATAATGCAATCTGTAGATGGATATTAAAAAAAATCTCCACAGTCACAATTATGGGTTTTAAGAAAAACGTATGTGAACACCAGTTACAAGACATCTAATTAATGTTCTTGAATCATTTTTATTTCCTAAAACTGTACAGGGTGGCCAAAAATTATTTTTCAATTAAGAACTTTTTAAATTGAATGTTCTCATTTTTTTCAAATGGAACACCCTGTATATTATTCAACGATGTGATGTAGAAATGAAAAACGAACATTTTTTGTAAGTACTTCCCTATGGCTAATTGCAACCAATTTCGTTTTATTGAGCAATAATTACAAAATTCAAAAATAAACTTAAAAAAAGTTTCTTCAAATTACTCAGTAGAAAAAATTATAATAAATGTTCCACATGTTGCCCATTTTGATTGACACACATCTCTATGCACTTTTGAAATGAGGTTCCCACTGTTCCTAAAACTGCCGGTGTGATAGATCTAAGGGCAGTTATTATACTTTTCTTCATATTTTGTACTATTGTTGGTGTGTCCCTATCAACAATTTCCTTTACGTATCTCCATAAAAAGAAATCCATGTTTGTAAAATCTGGGCATCTCGCAGGCTATTTAGTGGGTCCATTTCTTCCAATCCATTGATGAGGGTAGGTATTATTTAAGTGGTCTCTAGCTGCATTTAAATAATATGATAGAGCACCATCTTGCTGAAACCACATCCTATTTCGAATTTTTTCAGGGAGATTTATGGCAGATAGTTTTCCAAAAAATGAAGATAAATAGATACAGTCAATGTACGATCAAAGAAATGTGGCCCTATTACTAGAACATGTAATAGGGCCACATCTCCAATAATTCCTCCCCAAACGTTTATAGACCATCTGTGTTGGTTATCAACTTGCATAAAAAAGTGAGAATTTTCCGAAGCATAAACATGGAAATTGTGTCTATTAACAAATCCATTTTTATGAAAAGTTACCTCATCAGTGAATAAAACATTATTGAAGAAGTTGACATCATCTTGCATTTTACCTCTGGGCCAATTACAAAATTGTAGGAGCTTTTGAAAATGATATGCATGATATGCATGCAATTTATTTATTTTTAAGATTCTACCCACAGACGGTCTACTTATTCCTACTAATGAGCTCACTTCTCTTTGACTAACATGGGGATTCTCAACCGTTGCCAGCACCACAGAAAACTCATTTTCTTTGTTCACAACACGTTTTATTATTTCACCTTTTTATATTCGACATTTCCAGTTTCCAAAAATCCAGCGAGAAGGTTTTGGAAGCTGCTAACATCAGGAATCCTTCTTTCAGGATAACGTTGGTGATGGATTCTATTGGCAAGTAAACAATTTCTATCTGACTCGCCCAAAACAAAAGTCATGTCTACAAGTTCCGCTTTATTAAAATTCATATTGTAAAATTCCAAATATTTTAAATTCAATGCAAATTGTAACTAACGACCGATAAGTGTGATAAATGCTCCGTACACGACAATTTATACCAAACTGAGGTTTTATTGCTTGTCGAATAACGAAAACGGCAAAAAAATGTACAAACAAATATTACAGTAAGCGACGTGTTAAATACTATTGACTCATTTCAATGGATTGGAGGAAATAGTCCCCCGCCTCATTTCAAAATTGCATAAAGACGTGTGTCAATCAAAATAGGCAACACGTCGAACACCTGTTATAAGTTTTTCTAGTGAATTATTTGAGAGAACCTCTTTTTTAAAGTTTCTTCTTGAATTTGACACTGATTTATTTATGAAACGAAAATGGTTGCAATTAGCCATAGGGAAGTACTTACAAAAAAATTTCTACATTTCTACATCACATCGTTGAAAAATATACAGGATGTTCCATTTGAAAAAAAAAGAGAAAATTCAATTTAAAAAGTTCTTAATTGAAAAATAATTTTTGGCCACCCTGTACAGTTTTAGGGAATGAAAATGATTTAAAAACATTAATTGGATGTCTCGTAACTGGCGTTCACATAAGTTTTTCTTAAAACCCATAATTGTGACTGGTGATTTTTTTAATATCCATCCATCTGCAGATTGCATTATTTCAACAAAAAACTGCTTACTGCTAAAAGAAAATGAGAAACAGTTGTTCAAAATGCTGTCCATTAACGTCAATGCACTTCTGAACTCTCATAGCTGTTTCTCGAAGAACGTTCGCCAATTGCTGGGCCGTTATGCTATTAATTGCTCGTGTTACTCGTAGCTCCAGATCTACTCGGGTTGTAAGGTCGGTTGCATAGACAATATTTTTTAAATGACCCCAAACAAAGAAATCAAGGGGCGTTAAATCAGGCCACCTCACAGGACCATTCGTCGAAATTACGTTTTCTCCGAATCTCTGTTGAAGGTAATCAATTACTATCCTTGAATTATGGGGAGGAGCGCCATCTTGTTGGAAATACATTTCCTGTCCTAAATTTAAAGGCAACTCATCTAAAATGTCCTCAATCTCATTTTCCAGGAATCTCAAGTATCTGTCACCAGTCAGAGGTCCTTCAAATATTATTGGACCGATTATTCCAAGACAAACATTGAAACTGAACCGCACTTGAAAGTTACCTCAGTAATAAATTTTCATTGTCTTGTGACCAATATTTTGTATCTTGTCGGTTAAATAATCCCAAATTTGTAAACCTTGACTCGTCCGAAGATAAAATCAGTCCCATAAAATCATTGTTTGGTTGCACGTTATTATACAAAATCCAATTGCAATATTCCATCCTACGTTCGTAATCACTTTGGTACAAATTCTGGTGCAATTGGTATTTAAAAGATTTATAGTGGTAAGTATTTGTGCAAAATTCGGCTTACCGTTGGGTGACTGATGTTCAATTCAAACCCAACTTGCCTTAAAGAAACAGTCTTATCAACTTCTATTCGAGCCAAAACATTAATTCGTTCCTTCGTCAATAATGAAGTTCTCATCGGGATCATAGTTGGGCTCTCTTCGGAATTGGTTTTCAACACGTTTAAAATAATTTTTCGCTTTACATTGTCTATCAGGATATCGTCGGCCATAAAGGTCCATATCTGCAATTGCATTTTTTTTTACTTTTCCCATAAATAATTAACATGTCCAATTCTTCATCTCTTATATACATTTGCGGCATCTTGAACACAATTAACAAGAATTTTAAACAATTCTTAAAGACACAATAAAAACACCGTTAAACCAACAAATTTTTAACAAGCTGAATATTTCATTGTTTTCAAAGCCACCTTAGTTACTTCTTAACATTTAATTACAACAAAATTGTATTTTCTTATTTTCTTTTAGCTGTAATTTTGTTTGTATTTATCGCACATTTTAATACGACATATGAATAAATTCCGTATTGATAGTACTAATAAATGATACCATGGTACCCGATATAGTTCCATTTGAAAAAAAAACTGCTGAGTTTTATTTGCTCATAAATCACGTAATTTAGTGTTTTTAACGGGATATATACTGGGTGTACCATGATCCTGGTACACCCAGTATATATTCACCACAAGAATTCTAGTATTTCTTGCTAAACTCAGAAATAAGATAATGTTTGCGTCATCTATAGTTTAGTTTTTTTATTATTACTATTGGCTTTTGAAGATTCTGGAGAGCTGAATAATATGGTCTGGTCCGTTTTACTAAGTCTCGTATCGTTGTCCAATTAGGGCACGAATATAGGCAGAAATGGCCATTTCAGCACTTTTAGGTTAGGTTTACTCAAAATTGTGATGTGATGGCGCAAATCGGCCAACGGCATCGTGCTCAGCACCACGTCAGACACCTTCAGACCTATTTGGGTTAAAAAAACAAGTGCAATTATAATTGTATTAACAGCAGATTTTTACAAACATGATTGTTAATTTTTTTAAATTATTTATTTATTTAAATTTAACCTCTCTAAAATTATGTTTTAGGGATGGTGTATTTTTGTATGCAAACATATTTTGCTTTATTATTATTATTTAATAATGTTTTTCTTTCTTTTCAGGTAAGTTACTAATCCAGACACAGGCACGTTGTAGCGTTACTAGTTTGCTGTAAGTAAAATAAGCAAGTTCTGATTAATTGAACTACCTTCAAAAAAAAAACATCACTAATAATTATAAACTAAAATTTTCTCCGTCAGTGTCGCCCAGTTAATTCAACCTTATTATCTAATATCGATATTAAAGCCGATATAAAAATGAACATATAACAAAATCGAATGTATTTTAAAAAATATCTTGTATTCCATATCATTTAAAATATAATTTTTCTAGTCAGTATGTGTGAAAATCGTCTATACGGACCCATAGACGTACCTGTATCACTGTCAGTTCCCAATTATAAGTTGAAAAAAAAAATGAAAAAAAAAGAAAGAAAATTATTAAATGTAAAAAAAATACACGAAAAGAATATACAGACTGTCTATTTTACGAGGGCCACACCAAATATCTCGCTTAATATCCATTGTAGAAGAATAAAGTTTTAGAAACAGTTATCCCATTTTTTGTGAGCTATATTTCAGTAAAAAGAAATTTGAAATCCATAGCCTACTTTATGAGATATATTACAAAAACCTGAAAAATAGGAAAACCACAAACGGTTATAGCTTCCTTAATTGAGGAGATACGAAAAAAGTTAAAGGAATGAAAGTTGACGGCAAAGACAATAAGAATAATAACGTGTAACAAAAAAATCGAAAAATGCAGTTGGCTTTGACATACGCTATTGTGCAAAAATGAAAAATACATATCTCAAAGTAGGCCATAACGCCATTAATTCCGTTATTTTTTTCTCATTCCAACGATATAAAACATGTCACAGAAATTTTAACCGATAGTGTCAATATTTAATATTTTACGAATACCACAATTCATATAATTGAATCGTAACAATCAGCTGTGCCATAATTAGTGAAAAACAATGTATACAGTTATTAATAAATTTGACAGATTGTCACTGTTGTATGTTGCGTTGTCGAGTTCTAAGACAAATTTTATATCAGTAATTATGGTGTACACCAATAATAACAAATTCGATATGATTAGCATTTATTGTCAGTGCAATTTTGACGCTGAGATGGCAGTCACGGTTTACGGAGATAGATTTCCAGATGCCCCGCAGCCAAATCGAACTATGTTTAGGAAGTTAGTTCAAAATCTAAAAACGCACGGTTCATTTTCAAAAAAAGTAGTAAGGCGAGCGCATGTTGCGGATAATGTAAGAAAAGTGAATAGAGTAATGAATTATGTTAACCAAAATGAGGAAACCTCTTTGAGACAAATTCAGAGAAACTGTCGCATAAAAAAAGACAGTGCAAGAAAAATATTGAAAAAAAAAACGGATTTCGATGCTACAAAATGAGGAAAGTTCAACATTTAAATGAGGGAGATAAGCTAAGGAGAGTAAGATTTTGTAGATGGTTATTAAATAAGAAAAGGAATGACGCGCTGATATGTAGCAAAATTCTTTGGTCGGGCGAATCAAATTTTTCTAATAATGGATTTTTCAATAGAAATATGCATTATAAGTGGACACGAGAAAATACACATTGGTGCAGAGAGACTGCTTTCCAAGAAAGATTTTCTACGAATGTTTGGTTGGGTCTTTTAAGGACTAAAGTAATTGGACCTTATTTTTATGATGGCAAATTAACCGCTCGTAGATACCTTAATTTCCTGCAAAACGAATTTCAAGATTTTCTTTATGAATTAACAGTGGCAGAAAGATTAAATTATTCATATTTTCAACAAGATGGGGCTCCACCTCACACTGCTGTAATATGTATAAATTATTTAAATCAAGTTATGCCAGATAGCTGGATAGGCACCTATGGACCCATTCTATGACCAGCTCGATCACCAGATATTACTCCCTTGGATTTTTTCGTCTGGGGTTACATTAAAGACAAGGTATTTCAAACTGCCCCTGAAAATATTGAGGACATCAAAACCAGAATTCGAAACGCATGTGAGGCAATTACTCCTGAAATGCTCCAAAATGTAATGCGTAACGTGTCTTGTAGAGCACGTTTATGTGTCAGAATGCATGGTGCACAATTTGAGCATTTGTAGTTAGAAAAATAAATACACACAATTTCTTTTCAATATAGTAGTAGGTAGTACTGTTATACATAGTTTTTCGTTTTTTTCTTTGGATGTTCGTTTTGTACTTGTATTTTTATTTATGAGATATTTATTGGTTTGTATTAAATTGTAATAAATAATTACGGAATTATAATTATTATAAAGTGAATTTTTACTATTATGGCACAGCTGATTGTTATGATTCAATTATATGAATTGTGGTATTCGTAAAATATTAAATATTGACACTATTGGTTAAAATTTCTGTGACATGTCTTATATCGTTGGAATGAGAAAAAAATAACGGAATTAATGGCGTCATGGCCTACTTTGAGATATGTATTTTTCATTTTTGCACAATAGCGTATGTCAAAGCCAACTGCATTTTTCGATTTTTTTGTTACACGTTATTATTCTTATTGTCTTTGCCGTCAACTTTCATTCCTTTAACTTTTTTCGTATCTCCTCAAATAAGGAAGCTATAACCGTTTGTGGTTTTCCTATTTTTCAGGTTTTTGTAATATATCTCATAAAGTAGGCTATGGATTTCAAATGTCTTTTTACTGAAATATAGCTCACAAAAAATGGGATAACTGTTTCTAAAACTTTATTCTTCTACAATAGATATTAAGCGAGATATTTGGTGTGGCCCTCGTAAAATAGACAGTCTGTATATTAAAAAAAAAACTGAAAATAATATCACAAAAAAAAAGACATATGTTTGTATGTTTGTACTTATTCGTTTACGTAAATACTTATATGCTTGTTATATACAATAGAAAAATATGTAGTTAAAAAAAATGGCACACATTGGTAACCAAGGAATGATGTGATAAGATATAAAATTAAAAAAATAATTATTATACTAGGAAACTTGGCGAATGGTCTTTGTAACCGTAGTCAACAAACCTGAAACACACACACACACACAAAATATAATTTTAAACTAGTTAAATATAAACACCGTATGCAAATGGTTTTGTTACAATATCATTACTTATTCTACCCTCAGTATCTAAAGGAAACAATTACTCCTAGAAATAAATTACACTCCCATCAATTTCCGTCACAAAAATGCACACAGTATGCTTAAATTTAAATCTGCTTTATTTAAAAAGTCCTCTACCTGTACTGCTATTTCACGTTATAATCTATTCCGTAATCACTTCCAGCCATTAGGAATAAATGGTTTTTAAAAAGAGTAAAATCAGAATTGGTCAGTAATCACTAATCAATAATAAGAATGCTCTTATTTTCAACTCAATCAATTGTTTTTATTGCAATCACCTACAATTACTGAATTTTGATGCTCTTGTTTTTAGCTCACATATTATTTATGTCATATAAGCGGATTATTATTTGTATCTTCTTTAATTTGTATCAGTACTACATTTTTCCTATGTCAGAGTAGAGAATTAAAAAGACAAGACAGACAGTCAGAAATGAAATTAGATAAGATAGTTGTTAACTCCAAATTCAGTGTCGCCAACCCCGTTCAGCGAATAAACTGAAGAAAGCATTTATTTTACTGAAACAATGGATCCACTGCCTTTTTTTACTTTATTTTAGTAGTTTCAAATTAAAGGGACATGATTAGAGGGATACAACATCCGGCGAAAACGGCTCCAGAATAAGAGCGAAAAACTTTTCAAAGGCTAAGTATTTCCAAGAGACACAATGATAGATAACCAATCCTTCATGAATTATAATCCATTAGAATGATGTAAGTTGTCAGAGAAATATGCAGTTTTGTTTTTAGTAGATTTTAATTCTTTATTGAATAGATAGGATTTTGTTCTCATTTTTAACTGAATCTTCATGGCCATAAAGAGTTATGTAGATAATAGTTTACTCTGCATGGCCGTAGGGGACTATGTGGATATTAGTGTTACAATGAGAATTGTCGAATAAGAAATACACAAATTCATTTTTACTTCCCTCGCATACCGAAGGGAAGTATTGTATTCGAGAAAAAATCACCCTCCGAGATTTTTTCGGATTCTGACGTTTCAGAACACGAATAAATAGTGAAAAAAATTTTTTTTCGCTCAAATTTAAAATTTCCACGTTTCATGACGCGCTAATCCTATTTCGGGAAAAAAAAAATTTTTAAATTTTTTTCACCATTTTTGAAAAATTTTTTACAAAGATAAAAAAAAATTTTTTTGTTCAAATTTAAAATTTCTACGTTTTATGACACGCTAAACCTATTTCTGAAAAAAAAAAATTTGAAAATTTTTTTCACCATTTTTGAAAAAATTTTATCTACTAAAATGATAATTTTTTTTCTTCAAATTTAAAATTTCCACGTTTCATGGCATTCTAAGCCTGATTCAGAAAAAAAAATTTGAAAATTTTTTGAAATTTTTTTTACCACCATTTTTGAAATTTTTACTTCCCTCGCATACCGAAGGGAAGTATTTTACTTCCCTCGCATACCGAAGGGAAGTATTGTATTCGAGAAAAAATCACCCTCCGAGATTTTTTCGGATTCTGACGTTTCAGAACACGTAGATTCCGAAAATATAGGTTTTTCAATTCCGTCAGTCTGTCTGTCTGTCTGTCTGTCTGTCTGTCTGTCTGTCTGTCTGTCTGTCTGTCTGTCTGTTGGTGCATTAACTAAAAAACTACTTGACGGAGAGCAGTCAAATTTGGTAGGTAGTTAACCCTACTGTCAGCGAAGAACTGGTAGAATTTTCACTGAAAAATATACAGGGTGGATCGTCTAAACGGAATAAATAGTGAAAAAAATTTTTTTTTGCTCAAATTTAAAATTTCCACGTTTCATGACGCGCTAAACCTATTTCAGAAAAAAATTCATCATTTTTGAAAAAATTTTTACCACTAAAAAAAATTTTTTCTTTGTTCAAATTTAAAATTTCCACGTTTCATGGCATTCTAAACCTATTTAAAAGAAAAAAAAATGAAAATTTTTTACCAACATTTTTTTAAAAAATGTTGGTAAAAAATTTTCCAGAAATTTTTACAAAGATAAAAAAAAATTTTTTTGTTCAAATTTAAAATTTCTACGTTTTATGACACGCTAAACCTATTTCTGAAAAAAAAAAAATTTGAAAATTTTTTTCACCATTTTTGAAAAAATTTTATCTACTAAAATGAAATTTTACCACCAAAATAGATGAATTTTTTTTTCCTCAAAATTTAAAATTTCCACGTTTCATAGTGTTCTAAATCTATTTAAAGAAAAATAAAAAAAAAATAAAAATTTTTGAAAAAATTTTACCACAAATAGATGGAATTTTTTTTTTCCGATTTAAAATTTCCACGTTTCCATGGCATTCCAAATTTATTAAACAAATTTAAAAATGTTTTAGAAAAATAAAAAAAAAATGATAACATGTTTTAGTAATCTATTTATCACCATTATAGAATAGACGAAATATTTTTTTGCTCAAATTTAAAATTTCCACGTTTCATAACATTCTAAACCTATTTCGGAAAAAAAAAATTTGCAACATATTTTCACCAATTTGGAAAAAAATTTAACACTAGAATAGACAGAAAACATTTTTGAAAATTTGTTCTATATTTTAATCACCACTATACTTCCACTCCATTACGTGAATGTGGGATTGAAAATGTGAGAGATGGCAATAATATTTGGCATATCCTATTATATACTTTTATTGAATAATGGCATCCCAAGAAATTATTGAGTCATGGTGGATATTTATAAAGGTATTTGCGCAAGCCTTCCATATTTAGCACCTGTTATTTAGTATATTGAACTTTTGCTGTTGGACGAACACTCTGTATATTTTTTTGACCAAAAGTTATCAGGTTTTATTTGTAATAATACCAATAATTATATTCCGATTATTATTCCCAATGTCATTTCGTAATTAATAATTTTTTTGAGTGACTGTCATGCACAAATAACGAGGGAAGTTCTGTGTAAATAACTTTACCGATTTTTTTAGGATTTTAATAAGTCAAAAAAATGCAAAAATTGAAAACTAATATTTTTACAGATGATTTTGCTTTTTTGTTCTCATATGAAGTTTTTTCTCCTATTTGTCAAATGCTGTAAAGATTATGTTTCATTATAGTTATAAGCAAACAAAAATAATTCACTTTTAAATACAAAATTGTACTGATCGGCCGTCCCACGTAGACAAGGCGAAAACCTCGTCTTTGTATGAAAAAAATGTCTCATACTATATTTTTGCATGTTCACGTTCGGAACATGCCCCTGAATAAGGATCAAGAGTTTGCCTTACGAAAATCTGGTCCCAATTTGTTTTAACTAATTGCAAAAATCATTTTGAACTAGGTTTTTCTGATCATTTTAAACAAAAAAGGTCTCTTGTCATGCGTAAAGTACACCGTTTCCAACTTATAAACAATTTAATGTTTGAAAAAACGCAAAAACCGCCATTTTTAAGGTTGAAATACAATATTAAAAAATAATTTTTTTTCAGTTCACCAAAATTCATCTACAATCTCTGAATATCCATTGACAAAATCTAACTATACCACTGGATTCAGAAACATCTCAAATGGGTAAATCTAAAATTTCCTGAAAAAATCTGAAATAATGACAGATTTATCACAAAATAATATTTTATAATAACTTTTGTCCACGACTATTAAATAATGTACTCAATATGTATGTGTTTCCTTAAGGATAATGTTATCCATTATTCTCTACAGTGAATAATGATTTCATTATTCACTGATTGCAGTGAATAATGAGGATAGTCAATTGTTTGCAAGAAATGACATTAGTGGCTTTTTACTAAAAATTCAAAATGTCAAAATTGTAGTAACCAAAAGAGAAGTGTTGTCTCTCTAAGTTTTCTAGGAAGCACTCAAATGCCGAAGAGGTATTTTAATAAACACTTTAAAACTACATTAGTAAGTTCTTTTCAAAGCATCATCTATTTCTATTAGCAACACGCGGAAATCCCCAACATTGTTTTTGAAACCATTTACCTACATGTCTACAAACTGTATTATTTTATTAGTAAGCCATGACAATGTGTCAAAGCGTAAATTGATTTGAAACGTCAAAATTTGTGCGATTTCAACGCCAACGTTATTTACAATAATTTTACATTTTAGGTACTCAAAAAGGGTAATGTAATTAAATAAATCGGTACTGACAGTGAAAACTAGATTTCAAAGTTACCGCCAGAGATGAAGGAAGCTGCAGAAATCGCCTCATTAAACTTGTGGCCCGAAAAATCGAGAAAATTATATGTGATGTAGGATGATATATGTATTTTTCCTAAATAGAGGAGACATTGAATGAAGATGAATTAAATAAATATTAAATATTTAATAGTCGTGGACAAAGTATAGTATTCTACTCGCATATAATGGCTATTATTCACTCTGGTGATTTACGACACTCGCCTTCGGCTCGTGTCTTAAACTTCACCCTCGAGAATAATAGCCATCATTATATGCTCGTTGAATAATATACTATTACATAATTTTTTCTAAAAATAACAATAAAAAGATAAATTAAGTGGACAGTTTTAATAAATATTGTCTTTTTATTGAGTAATGACAGATAATAATAGGGTGCCATTGAAATCAATTTTAAAGTCAGACCTCAAATCTTTAAAATACGCATATACTCAGAGTATATTGTTATTGAAATTATAAAATTGATCAATAATATTATCAAGTATTAGTTTATTAGTTTGAAGTTAAAATTATGGATACTCCAAATGTAGTAGAAAGAATTGAACTTGTGCGCCTTAGATTAGATAATGACAGAACTTTGGAAGAGGTGTGTGAGATATTTAATAATAGGCACCCGAATAGACCCAACATCACTAAAAGTACCGTTTCTAAAATAAACAAAATTTTTAATGAGTGTGGCGCTGTGACAAAACGTACTATAAGAACGATTAATGTACAAAGAAGATCCAGGTACGAGCGGACCGTTTTAAATTATTTTAACAACAATCCAAACGCCAGTGTACGAGTAGCTAGCTCAGATTTGAATTTACCTAGAAAAAATATTCGCCGATGCCTTAAAAGGAACAAGGTAAAACCGTTTAAACCCAAGCCTATTGATGATGAAACACGGATGGTATTTTGCTTGTGGGCTCAAGGAGAGTATCTTAACAGAAATTTTTGGAAAACTACTTTATTCAGCGATGAGGCAACTTTTACCACAAATGGGGTGGTATCGCCACAAAATTGTAGGTTTTGGGCTATAGAAAACCCAGAGTGGGTCATTAATTGTAAAAGACTATATTCCCAAAAAGTTAATGTTTGGTGTGGGCTACTTAATGAAACAATCATTGGTCCTTTTTTTTTTAAGGTAATATGAATAGCATGCAGTTTTTACGGTTCCTAAGAAACGAATTTTGGGATATGCTACATGAACTTTCAATACAAGAAAGAGTAAATCTACACTGTCAGTTAGATGGCAGCCCTGTCCATAATGTCAGAGTGGTTACCAGATGGCTTAATGCTAACTTTCCTAATCATGGATAGGTCGAGGTAGCCCGTTAATTGGATGGCCACCCCGATCCCCGAACTTAGCACCGATAGACTTCTTTTTATGAGTTTTAATAAAATCTAAAGTTTACAGGTCACGCCCGAGTAATAGAGAAAATTTGTGTGTAAGAATAAGTCACGCTTGTGCAGAAGTTACCCGGCAACAATTACAGAATGTCGTGAAGAATATTAAAAAACAAGTGCATCGAAATAAACGGCGGCCTTCTAGAGGTTACAAAAATTTAAGATGAATTGTAATTGTATTATCGTGTTTTAGTTTTAGTGTAATGTTATAATGTGTTGATATTTTGTTTATTAAATACGTAATTATTATTACTTTCAATTGTTCATACATGTTTTTAAGTCAAATATGATTAAGTTTGTTTAAAAGACAATATTTATTAAAACTATCCACTTAATTTGTCTTTCTATTGTTTATTTTTCATGGGCTACTTCGATTTTTAGAAAAAATCATGAAATAATAAGAAATTAGACAAATTCATTTTAGGATTTTAATTTGCTAGCATAACCAGAATTCAGGTTATCGAAAGAATGCAAAGATTTTGTTAATATTTTTACACATAGTTTTTCTTTTAATTCTCATAGATAGTTGTTTTTTTCTGGTGTTTGTAAAATCCTGTAAAGAATATGATACAATACAATCATAAGCAAACAAATAATAATTCACTTTTAAAAAAAGTTTTTACCTTGTCTAACGCTTTTGTGTTTGTTAATTGTAAGCAGTTTGACGCGGTTTTTAATAGTGGTTTTTTATAATTTGTTTGTTTATTATTGTTATAAAATTGAATGTAAAATTAGCCCTGAGCTGACCTACGATTTATAGTATACTACAAATTATTTTTAACAAAGACATTTATTACTATTATTTATACTAGTTTAATCCCATTGGTTTTATTTATAATGAATGAAATGCATATTACATTTTTATTTATATTTTATTTATACAACCAGTTATATTTCTTAGTTATACTTCAGAATAGGGACATGTTATAAAAATAGCCCTGGCAAAGATTATCTCATATCCATATCTACGCCCGTGGTTCGAAATGTGCGTGCATTACTCCCTTAAGAAGATTTATAATATTGAATGCGATACTACACTAGCGGATAGTGTATTAGATTTCCTGTCGTGATATTGTACTTCATCCCTTTTAGTAATGAATATACAATGCGAATTAATATTTTGTTAACCTCCTTCGTACCACAGAAGGAAAAACAAATGCGGGGTTGAGTATTGGTTCAATAAACTTATAGACAGGTCCTTAACGCGAAAAATTTGAAATATCCAGAAAACCGATAGTATGATAGTTAAGTCATTGTTTCTTATTTTGAAACATTGGAATCTGCAGTGTCTCATCTCTAGCCTACGTACACACCCTAGCACCTTCCTCAGTTTTTTCAAATTAACAAAATTAATTGTTTCCCCCCCCCCCAAAAAAAAACCAAAAAAATACTTTATCGTTCATGGCCTACTGAGAATTGTTAGAAAATATGAAAATTTAAAAAATATGTGTGCTTTGTTTAATTGAAAAATTTCATTTAAGAAAATATTTTCAGTATTTAATTTGTGCAAGTAGTTAAAATTTCAATTTTTAAAATACACTAATATTACTTGCATCAAGAAGTCTGCAAAATATAACATTTAACTTAACTTCATTAGTTTCCTCTAGCTATACTTTATTATAATGTTTACTGATTGAATAACTGGGTAGGTAGGTAAAAATTTTTTTTCTGTCTTGGGCTGCTATGAAAACAAAATTAGTTTAATATTAGTTTACTTGGCAAAGTCAAAATACTGTGAATAATATTTACGCTTTTTTGTAACTTTCACAAACATTTAAAATGTAGAAATAATTTGTTTAGTTGGTCACAAAACTTGTTCATACAGGAAAGCAGCCAGCGAGTTTAATAAGAGGCATCAAGGTAGAAATACTTGTATTAAAACTGTTCCAAATATTAATGACATTTTGAATAATAAGTGTTTCTAGGACCATTTCATGTAAATGATAATCAGATTGACGCACTGACTGATTAAATATAGTGAATACATTGCGTGCTAATTCTAAAACAAGTATCCGAAAATTAGGAAGCTTCCATAATAATACAGTCGATTTGTGCTCAAAAGGGCCCCTAGTGGGAAAATTATGGGGTAGTTTTTTCCGTTGTAAATGTAAGAGATAAAGAAATCTCATTTTTGGCGGTTTTTCGGTTATAACTCCGAAACTATCAACCTTAGTAAATAACTTTTTTATACAAAATTAATTCATTGTTTAGGTTTTTTTCTCCGACAAACCGTTCGGGCTCAAGCGCAAATTGAAAACTAGCGTATTTCACTGTTTCTGAAAGAACCCACTTTTTTCACTCCAAAACTGTAATTTATTATTAAAGGCTGTCATTTAGTGAATTCCTCCCAGTTCTCTGCACATACCTTATTGCGATAGTATATGTAAAGGCACAGGTAATTTTTTTAAAAATTACATAATGTTCCAAGTTATTTAATGAAGTCACAAATTGTACAAATTCAGTTACAAAAAAGTTGAAATTCCAACGAGAAATCTTGAAAAATTATTACATATTATATTACACATATTACATTATTATATGAGCCATTGTCGTTCAGAGGGTCCTGGATGAGGTTCTTCGAAGGCGGCGGATCCTAGCACCGGTTCGGTTTGTCCGATCGTCAGCGTCGGGGCTAGTTCATCTGGAATATGAAAAAGGTGGTGAGAAAACAACAAATTGTGATCATGTCTCAAGGACAGATGAATGATTACGAAATAGATTGTGAGATTAGACATATCTTAACCAGCCAAATACAAAACGAACAGTATATTGCACTCGAACGGCACATTTCTAAAATCGGTAATATCGTAGAGAAAAGATTTTCATATCACTGTGTTGGCGATCGAATTCTGGCAAACTTTCAAAATATCTGCCCGTCTGTCTGTTTGTCTGCCCGTCCATCCGTCCATCAAGTTTCTTGTAATCACGATCACTTAAGAACGAAAAGTTCGATTGGATTGAAACTTGGACAGTAAGTTAGTGTTAGCTAGAGAAAGAACCCTGAACAGAAGTTTCTGAGATGGTGGGCACACGATAATCCTAATTTCGTAATGTGCTCTAAGAAACAGTACTCTCAAATGTTTGGTCCAGAATATTCCACGAAACTATTATTGGAGCTTTTTTTTGAAAAAAGTTTGAATTCTGAAATTTTTTAAAATTTTCTAAATACCGACTTGCAGGACGTTCTTGGTGAATTGCCATTACTCGTGCTAGGGAACTTATGTCTACAATTGGACGAATCACCAATTTATAATGCAAGGACAATTACAACAACGCATTAGTGTACTTGGCGCCCCGATCGCCAGACCTGGCGCCACTGGATTTTTATTTATGGGGATTACTAAAACAAAAAGTGTACAAAAATTCTCATAATAGAGATGAACTATGCTTCAGTAATCGGCAAGCATTCCAAGAAACTACTCCCCCAAGAACCAAAAATGTTATTAAACCTGTGAAAGAGCGGTTCGATAAATATATTATGTTGGATGGTGGTTTAGTGGAAGCTAATTAAGTTGTTTGTGTTAAATTTTGTTAATTTCCTGATACTAGTAATAGTAATGTATTTGTAAAAATGACTAATTGATGTTTTAACTACATAAGTAAATTAAATACTAAAAATGTGATCGCCGAAGAAATTTTTTCATGTAAAAAGGTAGTCAATTTCGTTTATTGCGTAACTGAGAAAAATTTGAAATCGATCTGGAAAAATGAGGAAGATATGAGAATAAATAGGCGAGAACTGTAGAAGTTTGATGATGAGAGAGGTAGTGAGAAATAGATATCTACGTTTTCCATGTATTCACATAATACAGTATGACCCACTTAAGATCGCAACACCCCTGTATATCTGTTAATTCATACTTGATTAACTTCAAACTTTGGTGGTAAGAATATATCGATAAAGTGATTCTTTGAACTTAGCAATATGTGATACATGTCACTAGCGTGCGATTTTAAGGGGGTTTGAAAAGTCGATTTTTCAAAAAAAAAGTATTAACGATTTTTTAGAAAAGAAACTAGTAAGGTATTCTTAATCAGCACCTTTTAAAACCCCTTTGTACATGGTTACATCGTAGTAGGTTCAAAGATGTATGAGATAGTGCCCTTCAATTAAACTAATTTTTATCTGTAAAACGGATTCTCAAATCAGAAAATGTATTCTTCTTTTTTTTTGTTCAGAATAGTGCACTGTACTAGACCGAGTTTATAACAAAATAAATTAAAAATAATGAAAAACAGTGAAAAAAAATCGGTAAAGGTATTTACACAGAACTTCCCTCGTTATTTGTGCATGGCGGTCACTCTAAAAAATTAATAATTACGATATGACATTGAGAATAATAATCGGAATATAGTTATTGCTATTATTACAAAGAAAACTTGATAAGCTTTGGTCAAAAAAATATACAGATTGTTCATCCAACAGCAAAAGTTCAATACTAAATAGCAGGTGCCACATATGGCAGGCTTGCGCAAATACCTTTACAAATGTCCACCCACCATGACTGAATTATTTCTTGGGATGACCACCCTGTATATTTTTCAATCAAAGTATAATAGGAGCATATGCCAGATATTTTTACCGTCTGTTATATTTTCAATCCAACATTCACGTAATGGAGTGGAAGTATAGCGGTGGTTAAAAAATTTCAATTTATTTAAATTTTTCAAAAATGTTGGTAAAAAAATTTTCAAATTGTTTTCTTCTAATATAGGTTTAAAATGTCAAACGTAGAAATTTTAAATTAGAGCAAAAAGGAAAGTTTACTTCTATTCTATAGTAGTGGTAAAAAAAGTTTAAAATTTAAAAATTATTTTTTTTTTTTTTAAATAGGTTTAGAATGCTATGAAACGTGAATATTTTAAATTTGAGCAAAAAAAATGTTCCCATCTATTCTAGTGTAAATTTTTTTCCAAATTTATAACAAAATGTTGCAAATTTTTTTTTTCCGATATTGGTTTGGAATGTCATGAAACGTGGAAATTTTAAATTTGAGCAAAAAAATCTTTCGTCTATTCTATAGTAGTGATAAATAGATTAAAAATGTTTTCAATTTTTTTTTTAATTTTTTTCAAAAACATTTTTAAATTTGTTTGAATAGTTTTAGAATGCCAGAAACGTGGATAGTTTAAATCTATCTTCGTGGTAAAATTTTTTTAAAATAGGAAGTAAAAAAAAATCTAATTTTTCTTTTAAATAGATTTAGTTAGAACGCTATGAACGTGGAAATTTTAAATTTGACGAAATAAAAAAAAATTTCCATCTATTTTAGTGGTAAAAAATGTTTCAAAAATGTTGGTAAAAAAAATTTTCTAAAAAATGTTGTTTGTGCCATGAAACGGAAATTTTAAATTTAAAGTAAGAAACAAATTTTTTTTCATCTATTTTAGTAAAATATTTTTCGTGGTAAAATAAATTTTGAAAAAAAATTTTTTTTTGAATTAAGCTTAGAATGCCATGAACCGTGGAAATTTTAAATTTGAAGAAAAAAACATTTTTCAAATATTTTAGCAGTAAAAAATTTTTCAAGTGTTGGTGAAAAAAATTTTCAAAAATATTTTTCACTGTTTATTCCGTTTAGACGGTCCACCCTGTATATTTTTCAGTGAAATTTCTACCATTTCTGCGCTGACAGTAGCGTCAACTACCCTCTAAATTTGACTGCTCTCCGGCAAGTAATTTTTTAGTAAATGCACCAACAGACAGACAGACTGACGGAATTGAAAAACCTATATTTTCGTAATCTCCGTGATCTGAAACGTCAGAATCCGAAAAAATCTCGGAGGGTGATTTTTTCTCGAATACAATACTTCCCTTCGGTATGCGAGGGAAGTAAAAAATTAAAATAAATAGACACTCGCAGCAACTTTTGTTTTCATGGCTTACTTAGGTCTTTATTGAAGATTATTTGTTAGAAAAATGATAGGTATGTACGAATTAGAGTTTTTGCCTTATTAAATAAATAATTATTTTGTTGTAAAATTAATTGAAACTAGTACAATGTATTACTTTTAACAAAAAATAAAGAATGCATTTTTTAGATTTACGAATCCGTTTCATAGATAAACATCAGTTTTATTTCAAAGTGAATTATTTATTATTTGTTTACTTATAGTAATGAAACATATTCTTTATAGGATTTTGCAAACAGCGGAAAGAAAAACTATCTATGAAAACTAAAAGAGAAACTATATGTAAAACTATAAATGAAATCTTTGCATTCTTTCGATAACCTGACTTCTGGTTATGCTAACAAGTAACAATTCTTATTTGCCATTCTCATTATAACACTAGCATCCAACATAGTCCCCTACGACTAGGCAGATTAATCTAGTATCTACATGATCCTCTACGATATGTAAATTCAGTTAAAAATGACAACAAAGGCCTGGAATTAATTTATTTTGTAATTAAGACAAGGTAGGTAAATAAATTAATTTGAGGCTTTTCTTCTCATTTTTCACTTAAGTTTACATATCGTAGGGGATCATGTAGATACTAGTTTAATCTGCCTAGTCGTAGGCGACTATGTTGGATGCTAGTGTTATAATGAGAATGGTAAATAAGAATTTTTACTTGTTAACATAACCAGAAGTCAGGTTATCAAAAGAATGCAAAGATTTAATTAATGTTTTTACATATAGTTTTTTCCTTTATTTTTCATGTAGTTTTTCTTTCTGCTGTTTGCAAAATCCTATAAAGAATATGTTTCATCAGTTTTAGTTCAAGAAATTGTATTTTTTTTTTCGGCCACCATCTCAAGCATCTTTGAACTCACTACGATGTAATATTGTACACAGAGGTTTCTAGAGGTGCTGATTAAGAATGCCTTACTAGTTTTTTTCCTAAAAAAAATCGCTGATACTTTTTTATAAAGAATTGACTTTTCAAGCCCCCTTAAAATCGCACGCTACTGACATGTATCAACATATTACTAAATTCAAAGAATCACCTCATCGATCTTTTCTTACCACCAAAGTTTCAAGGTAATCAAGCATCAATTAACGGGTATACAGGGGTATTGCAATCTTAAGTGGCCCACACTCTATGATTAAATCAGTTCAGATTAACTTTACTGCATTAAACACAACTCATTGTAGAATTGAGGAAATGAATGTATTACTAGCAAAAATACTGGTAATTATTTCAAACTCTTACTAAAAACTATATATATAGATAAGTACAAAAACCTATATCTTTCTAAACAAAATACTTTGCTGGCTATATGCCACGAACAACATTGATTTAAAAGACAGAAATATGCACATTACGTACAGATAACTGTCACAATAATGTTAATTTTGACAGTTACCTGTACGTAATATGCATATTTCTTTCTTTTAAATCAATGTTGTTCGTGGCATATAGCCAGCAAAGTATTTTGTTTAGAAAGATATATGTTTTTGTACTTATCTATATAATAAGTCTTTTTTAGTAAGAGTTTGAAATAATTACGAGTATTTTTGCTAGTAATGTATTCATTTCCTCAATTCTATTTTAGATTACTCTTACGTTGTAGGGAATTTGCATTTGCATTTGATTACAATTCATTGTATGAGGGCACCGACGGAATTTGCTGGTAACCCAGTGGTTAGTCCAACCGTGTTCCGTATGAAATTTCCCCAAGATGGGCCTGTTAAGTTTAGTACTTAAAACAAACATTTACAACAAAATTTTCTTTAATTTTGGGCCGCTTTCTGTTCATATAGGTTTACCGGAATTTATTTTGCATGACAAATAATAACTAGTCAGGTAAAATTGATGTACCGTTGGGAAAATAACATAAGAAATTAGAACAAAAATTTATGGCCATACGCGTTCTTCTAACCTGCAATTAAAACTATCGATTGGGTTTGTGCTATGGCAGCAACTATTTAAAAAAATTATTAACCTGTACCGTCCCACGTTTGTGTTTTGCGGAAATCTTACATAATTTCAGTCATTTGAGAGATCTATTTGAATTTAAACTTATTAATTTTACCGCGACATATTATTAATCTTGATTCGAATTACACTTGGTCGATATAAAGTGTTAAGTGTCAAGATTTGATTCGATAATCTTTGCACGTCTTTGTTACAAGAATGCTTAGTTTATATTTTTCCAATTTTCTCCTGGAAGAATTTTCAAATTAGTTTTTTTTTCAGTAGTCGCTTGTATTTTTTTCGATGCATGTACACCCTGTATAAACGTACCCCTCCTTGCAAACGTTGCGTTGGCTAGATCGTAGGTTTGTAATCATGGGGTATTGTTGGATAAGAATTGTGGAACGATGATAAGTTAAATAGTTTGTTAACTTACATTATATAAATTTTATATCCTGATGGTTTTGAAATAAATCAAATTCTATACACACCCATACACGTTTTTATTAATTGTCAGGGTCATTATTCCACGATTATTCATTGTCAGTTGTGTTCTATGAAATAGCTGGCATTCGGGCTCACGTTTGTATTGCAATATACCTATTGGAAATGAAATCGAAAATGTATGAATCATTAAAGGTCTTAATGGTGGGGAAAAATCGTTTGTTCGAGACAATAAAACAACTGTATTATTTCGACGACGTTTCGTTTACTAGGCGTGAACTTCCTCAGGATTCAAAAAAGTGGGAGTAGTTTTATGAATACATATGGCTAATAATAGATAAATAAACGGTCTTTACATAAAACATTACAACAAATCACAATGTA
The DNA here is from genome assembly GCA_963583905.1 of Stenurella melanura. NCBI lineage: Eukaryota > Metazoa > Arthropoda > Insecta > Coleoptera > Cerambycidae > Stenurella > Stenurella melanura. The sequence goes on from OY757310.1 coordinate 166,676,224, forward strand.
GAAAATATTAGATAAAACGCCGATGTTTACAATTCTACAGCACATTAAAATAATAAACAAATTAAAAAATTGATATATGTTGTTGAATTGTAAACAGCCCTTTAGTTAATATTATCGATATTGTGAACTATTGTAATGTTTTAAATTAAATATAGTTTATTTACCTATTGATACCCATGTTTATATCGATTATTTGTCTCGTGAACATGGAAGCCAATGAAATGTCATATTTTGACATCATTGTAACAATCAAATATCATTATTAGTAGTGAAACAAACTAGATCGGCTCTTAACAGCTCCCGCATGCCGTTTCATCGCTGCAAACTTTCTCTACAGCTTTATCGCTGAAAATCACGTTATAACCACTGGCAAGCATGTTATGTCGTATGTCATAAAATATTTTCCGCAAATGTCACTTGTTCCTTTAAATTTTACCTATACATTTTTTTCCTTATAACCAAAGTAAATTAATATAACTCGTGTAATTTGTAATAATACAATATAAGCTTCTACAATTTAATCAAAGAAAACCTTCAAGCAATAATGACATGTAAAGGTTGTAATATTCCAACCAAGCAAGCAAATGTGTCAATAGACACAAATGATGTAAAGTTACATAAATACACTCACTTTGAGAAAATGTAAGCTAAGAATGTACGTGCATGCTTACGGTAATCTATAAAAAAATAACAACACGTTAATAATTCGAGGATCAAAAGTTTGCACTGTTCAATACAATTGTTCTAATAGCACTTATTCTGTTTTTCAGAAAATATTTTCTTAACTAGATCAGTCTCATATAGTGCAATATTTATGATTTTAAAGTTTTAATTTATTTTTTCGGTCGTCAGTTATACGGTGTGTGCAGGTGTTTGCGAGATGCTTCTTTTCAGTTTCTATGCTTCTTTTAAGTTTCCATCCATCGTCAGCTCTTTATTTTTCTTCTAAGTTTTCTGTTTATTATGTCTATGAATCTGGCAGCTTTTATTTTTTATTTAATTTTTGTTTTGGTTGTTTGTTTATTAACAGCTCCACAGGTAAATATCCATTTACAGTGGAGTTGCTGGGAAGGAACTTACTCGCTGCAATATTTTTGCGCGTTATGAGAAAAAAGATCCGGGGGGTAGTTTGCTCACCCTGTAGGTGACAGTCGGTTTCAATTTACAGTAATTATTCTCAGCTGCCGCCCCCCACTTCCGGGCACTTTCCATTTCATCACTTATATGTTTTCTCTTTTGTGTATTAAACTGTCCTGTGACAAGGATTGATAAACCAATAAATAAATAAATTTTCAATTTTAATTTACGATTTTTTAATTTAAATAAGGAAACTGACTTCATTAATGAGCCGAGCTAAATTATAATAAAGTAAACAAACATATCTGTCTCCTTCACGTCTAGCTGGCAGACTGTTGCTAATTTTATATTACTCACTTGAAGAATGGATAAAAAAACAATATTCTGAATCAAGTATCCGCTGCCTCAACCGGTAAACAAATAAATACATACCCTATATAATAGGGTACCCCATATAAAACTAATAACTCTGCAGCAAGAAACAAAAAGTTTATAGTAAATAAATTATTTCTCAAGCAAAAATACCCGTTCCACATGAAGAATTCATTCATTCGCGTATATGAAACAATGGATTTCCGAATCACATCGTTTCCATCTGCGAAGGATTAGTAAACCAATAGTTTAGTAATAAATAAAATAAAAATTACACTTATCTTTCATCCTTTTATATCAACTAATGTAGGATTGTCAGTCTTCAGTTCAACACATTTTTGCGCGTATTCACACCGTTTTTAGTCGAGTTTTTCGAGACCGAACCGAACTCCCTCGCTTTGAAAATACATATTTATAAGACATAAATTATAGAATTGAAAAAAATTGAGAAGTAAATACAAATAAATATGAAGAAAGCATTTGGAATCAAAAACTTAATATTTAAGATATGTTTAATGTATTTAATAAACTTATCTGTGAAAATTCTCCCCAAATATCACTCGCGTTTTTAAATTTCTCTCAAGGTAAGTTTGCTAAATAGTATAGTTATCTACTAATATTTATTGCACATAAAAAAGCCATAAAGCCGACCGTAAATTACTGTCTTGTTAGCTCCCACAGAGCCGTACTTAAAATTTTTGTGCACAATAACAGTAGTTTAGAAATATTGTCTTTGGCAAATAAATAGTTACTTGGTATAGTGATAAATTTGAAAAATTTACTATGTTTTGCTTGGGTCAAAATAGGAATAATATCATATGTGTTTAGAGCACTGACGAAGTAATTCGACATTCCACAATACATGGACAATATTAAGTTCGACCCTGTCGCGGGTAGGGTTTACATACCTGCTGTAAACCGTTACATACTACAATATGTTCAGTGGGAGCGAGTCGGGCAACTATATCAAAATAATTTGAAATTGTAATTAAAACAGGCGTGTTTTCGTTAATTTCTTATTTTCATCGTGCCAGAACATACTTTACGCGAGAACAATGTTTGTTCTAAGTAGGTATTAAGTAATAAATTATATTTTCGATTCGAGATTTTCAACAAAACCAGAACATGCCCCTCTCTCCAATATATAAGTAAGCGGCACAGCTTTGATGTTTTAATGTGTATTAAATATATGGAGTCAACTAAAATGACAGTTTATTATTCAGTAATAAACTGCCAAGTTACTCTCTTTATATTAATAATCATCTAAACTTTCGAAAAAACGTACTAATACAATTCAAAGCACTAGTGATATATTACTTACGATAAACCGGGCTCTTATAAATGACGACTGAAGATGTCAGTTTCCTACTTTGTCAGAGCTCTGAAGAAATTTGCTCCTTTGCTCCTAGTAAACAATACGTTGGCGAAAAAGTAAAGTTATAATAAGAATAATAAATATAAATGAACTTCTTGATTTGAGGCTATACTTTATTCACGATGTTTTTGGATTAAGGTGGTACTCTGGTAACATTTCATTCAAAATTGGTAACATTTCATTCAAAATTGTATAAAATCACGTGCCAACGCCTGACACGTGTTTTTAAAAATATGTATAAATTTCAATCACTAGAGGACTTATCTCGAAAATTAATTGAAAGTTATAAAGGTCCTAAGTTAAAATGACGTTAATATCTTTTCATTAGAAATGATGTTTACTGCTTGAAATGAGAATGTTCAGTGATTAGAATTTATCTTTTGTGTTTCTACGGAGACTAGTGCTTACTCAGGTGTTACTGATCTCACTGTATCATCTGATGTTAGGGTCATGTATAGTTCGTGTAACCACAAAGTATCTACAAGCAATAGAATAGTAGTTCTAACAAATGTATTAATCATGCAGCAGAATGGGCCAGGGGACCGGAAACCCGTTTTTTTCGGTTTCGTTAAAATAAGTAAAGAAAAATACACAATCAAATTAAACATTCAAAATGTGTTTAGTTATTTACAAGTTATTTTCCAAAATTACATTTTCTAAACGGAACATCGTTAGTAGAGTCGAAACTATTTGTAGGGAGCTGCCTTGCACTAGACATTTTTTGCTGTATGTATATTTCTGCAGATTTGGAAGATAAAAAAACCCTCCATACATATTTATGAATAGTTTCTAAAATATTTAGAAAATAAATTAAATAATCACTAGTATCAAAGGAGCAACTTTAACATAATTACTTTTACTTCCACATCCACATAGTGGAGTAGAAGTATAGGGCATCGTAAAAAAAATGTAAAAATTTTTTATTATTGAAATGGGTTTAGAATGTTTAAAAATGAATTATTATTTGCTTGCTTATAACTGTATTGAAACATATTCTTTATAGGATTTTGCAAACAGCAAAAAAAAATGACTGTCTATAACTAAAAGAAAAACTATTGGTTTTTCATGAAACATCTTTATGAGTGGCTTTATGTCTTCCTGATGAGCTCCAGAATAAGGGTGAAAAACGATTAAGAGGCTAGGCATTTCCAAGAAACAGAATGATAGATTTCATGAAAATGTAATCTATTAGAATGAAAAATTTTTAAGACAAGGTAGATAAATAAATTCATTTTAGGCCTTTGTTCTTATTTTTAACTGAATCTTCATAATCGTAGGGGGTTATGTAGATGCTAGTTTAATCTGCATGGCCGTAGGGGACTGTATGGATGCTAGTGTTTGAATGAGAATTATCAAATAAGAAATTAGACAAACTCATTTTAGGATTTTAATTTGCTATCATAACCAGAATTCAGGTTATCGAAAGAATGCAAAGATTTCATTAATATTTTTACACATGGTTTTTCTATAGATAGTTTTTTTTCTGCTCTTTGCAAAATCCTATAAAGAATAGGACAGAAATCTTCTGTCTGTATGTAACGGTTTAAAATATTGAGTTGAAATTTTGTACACGTATGTATTATAACGAGATCTGGAACTGGATTATTTTTTTAACGTGTTCGGTAAATGGTTGGGGGGTCAGATATGGAGAGAATAAGTAAAGCAAGCTGGTAAGAGTACAAAAATTTGGGATTTAGTGTATATACTAGAAGCCAAGGATTTTTTTATAATATTTTCCAACTCCCTTCACCAATTTGGTACAGGTGTATATGTATATTATAAATTCTATTCTATGACCAATTATTTTCACATGCTATAGTCCAGATGTTTTCTTTTAAAGAAACTCGGATGGAAAATCTGGATGTAGAAGTAGTGATTCTTTAGGCAGTGGTTTCTAAAATAAATATTCAAAGCGTTGCCCGTTTGCTCTACAGCATTTGTGAATTCGAACGATGATTTCTTGGACATTTTGAAGAATTTCTGGCGTAATCAGACGGATTTCACTCTTGAAATATACTTTAGATTTTAAATAACCCCACAAGAAAAAATCTAAGGGGGTTAAATCAGGTGAGCTAGGTGGTCACTCAGTATCTCCCTTCATTCCGATCCATCTGTTGGGAAATGTTGCGTTTAAAAACTGTCGAACGAAGTTTGCGTAGGGTTGGAAAGCACCATTTGATCTTTCAGTATATCCTTACCATGTGGAACAGCTAATCAGGACTGAGTTGGAATTGAAGAAAATGTAAGTAGCATTATCTAGCAAGAGTTCCTTCAAAGAAAGAAGGTTCCAAAATTCGAGTATTGACAATTGCTGCCCATACATTAATTTTCTAACGATGCTGAGTATGCACCTCCTACAACCAATGCGGCTTTTCTATCGCCCGGTACCTAACCTTGCAGTAACCTGCAGTTTGATACTACAATTTAGATACAACGTCGCTGCATCAGAAAGAATAATTTGTTGAGTGAAATTTAAATTTTCATCGCGCCTTCTAGTATTGCTCGGCGGTGGCCCTGTTGTTTTTTTTTTTATCAAACTGCGATCATGGTGGATCGGACTCTCAATACAAGGGCGGACTGGCCCACCGGGACACGGGGACGAATCCCGGTGACCCGCTCCAGTAGTGTGTCGCAGGCGCCGACTGCTTGGCACGATGACCGGCGCATGCTGGTACCTGCACTGGAACGATGATAAATAAAATTAGAAATTGTTTAATATATAATACAAATATGATCTTACAGTGGGGCAGGAAACCTGGCTAATGATCCAAGAATAGGCTCAGGTTTATAGAAAAAATATTTATTAAAATCATTTCTCAAAAAGGACTGGGCTATAGGGGCTGGGAAAATTCTATCAATAAAAAATTACGAAATTTTGAATTTTTATATATTCTGTAATGCTAGTGATGGGAAAAATATTTTACAAAATCTTATAGAACTCATCCCTGAAAACGATAAAATAAATAAACATTTGAATATAATAGTTATTACATACTTGTTAAAAACTGTTTCATGCTAGAAATTATTTAAATTTTAGACGTGAAAGGCAAAATATGGGCAAAAATTTTAAACGTAGTATATTTATATAATAAATGAAGAATACACCCATTTAAAAAAATGTTTTGGTCGCACTTGGAACTGAATTAAATCTTTCATTATTACTAAGGATGTAATAACAATTAACATTTTACATTGTCGACATTAAATTGGTATTTATGAAAGTATTACTGTTTATCACAAAATTATAAGTACTAGAAAATGTAATATATACACCTGAACTTGAGGCGGAAAGGGAAGTTTTTTTAAATGAAAAGTGAGGTTAGAAATCCGAATTGAATAAAAAGTGTAAAAAAACATAGTCAAAGGTTATTGTAGTCCGAAATGTGTATTTTAGTTATTAAAAGTATTGTGATGATTTCAGTAAATCATAAACAAATTGTGTTAGTGTTTATTTCTTGTTATAATTTTTCAACTCACGGAAATTAAGGGTGTTTCCTAAGGGGTGGAAACACGCGACAGTATTTAAAGATTTCAGGAGTCTCTGATTAACGGTATTAATGCTAAAAACCCAACAAAGATTAAAAAATTACAAAAATTCAACCACCATCAAAAAAAGCCACTAAATATTATGAGATAAAATTTCACTGTCGCCCGGTTAATTGACTATTATTACTTAATAATCTTTCGTATTAGCATGTTAGCTTTTATAGATTTTAACACACCAAATGTATTTTCATAATCCTTCTCTATATACTTGAAAAGCAGTGTTATTTCACCTCCTCTTTTTCACGAGAAAGATGTCTGCCAAACGTGATTAAAATTCTTTAAGCAGGTCGAGCCCCAGCAGTTTTACATACATACGCAGACACGTATCGTCTGTTTTTGTGCTTCTGGAACCCTAGTCGTAACGATCCGCTGTCATCTAAATTTCCACTCTTTGATCGATAACTATACTTACAATTTTTTTAATTAACGAAGTGTGAAGCATAAGGACATACACACTTAAAGTATAGTATCTATTTCCTACAGTTTGTTGTTGAAATTGATATTCTACAGTACTGAAATATATGATTTAAGTTATAATAGAAGTCAAAGCCGTTTTAATGGCGTTTAAGAGTAATAAAAAGGTATTTTTTTGGACGTAATTTTTCTTAACTATAATAATTGTGGTATAGTTATTCTTATATATAAAAGTAAGCGGTTTCCAAGAAATTAATTTGATACTTTAATATATTCCAGAAAATTATTACCATTTGTTGGGAATATTCCAAGCATAAAATCATAATTTATCAAACAAATAAATTTGAAGATATTCGGATTTGCTTTTTTGTGCGCTCTTTGTTTTTTAATTTTTACGATTTAACTTCAAATTGCAGACACTTTGTTATTTACCCATTTTAAACTTCTACACAAAGTTGGAATCGATATCTATACTACTTGCTACTTCCATTGTCAAGTTTCTCTTCCGTCATTTTTAAATTAACATATTTATACTCAATGTATCTTATTGTTAATTAACCAAAAATAAGAAAAAATTGTCGGGGTCAGACAGAAAATAAAAGCAAGAACAGCGCTATATTCCCCAATAAGAAACAAGAGTGCAGTTACGGACACGCGTTTCGAAGTTATTGCTCCTTATCAGCGTAGCGTAACTAAATAATGTTATGGAAAATCCTAAAGCAATTTATAATTCTACAATGACCTTTTTTGAGCTTAATTTTATACCTCCTCCTTCAGTCCTCTTGGAGTGACAGCTACCCCTTTACATTTTTTTAATGGAACGAGAGAGAGTGCGTGTGATAGATCACTTGAAAGGGTTTTTAATTCTCTATCTGGCAATATGAGGTTTTTTTAATTTTGTATATTCTTTATCAAGGAAAATGAATTTGATAATTTTGAAGTGTATTCTAAACTATTTATGCCTGTGTACCAAATATCTGTCAAATCTGATTTTTCTAATTAATTTTGTGTCGTGTCATAACATTCAATTTAAATGTATCGTTTTTTCTGATACGCAGGTGGCAAAGTACCCAATAAAAAGAAAGAAAAAAAAAGGGTTTCTTTTTACATGTCAGAAAAAAATTATAATTTGTTTATTTGCTCCATCTGCGCAAACTTATGATTCTAGTTATTTATCGCTGATTGTCAAGTTGATCATTACTTTAACCATGAGTCTTTCGGTTACCCAAAGAATTAAAATGTTGATATTATTAGGATGTGGTGATAAAACAAGAACGCAGAAGCAGGTAGGCGAAATCTTCAATACTAAGTATCCTGACTGTCGCATTTCTCAGTCTACGGATAGTAGAGTAGAAAACAAATTTCGTGAATTTGAAAATGACACAGATATTCCTAAATATGGTAGAAAACGCATTTTAGACGACAAGAAGAAATTAGGTGTTTTCACTATGTGCAAATTTGCCTTTTTAATATTGTTAAAATGAAGTACTTGTTATACTAAAGCACTTATTGATATATAAACAGCATAGTATCGTCCAGTAAATTAAAAGGACCCCGCACGGAACATATGGAAATTGGCCCTCTCGGTTAAAGTGTTTGATACTCGGGGATATTATCCAAATATCGATGTTGATCAAAAGTCTCTATGGGCTCAAGGTCGGAAATTGGATGGTTTTCCAGATATCGGGGGTGTAAAGGGGGATGCTCATTTCTTGTGGGAAGTGGCCCCCGCTCCAGTAAAATTCACTGGAATCGATATATGTCATTCCTCTCGACCTCCTGATCAAAAATTCTCAGGGGCACAAGTGTGGAAAATAAACAGTTTTCTAGATATGGGAGGTGCAAAGGGGGTGCTCATTTTCTATAGGAAGTGACCGCCAGTGAATTTTATTGGAATCGACATATGTTGTTCCTCTCAACCTCCTGATCAAAAGTTCTCATAGACACAAGGTCGGTAAATGCACAATTTTTTCGATATCGGGGGTTCAAAGTCGACTTTGCAACCCCCGATATCTGGAAAATAAATAACAGCGACCCCAAAAACATATAGTGAACATGGTCAGAGAGACCTAGGCCAGAAAACATTTTTTTAGTGTGTGGCTGTATTGTCGGACCATATTTCTTTGATAGCCCATTAACTTGCGCGCGTTACTTGGATTTCTTGCAAAATTTCTTAGTTCCAGAGATAAGAATACTTTTCCAAAATGATGACAGTCCTAATGAAATTGATAGAAATATTTGGTATCAGCAGGACGGAGTTATACTACATTTTGCATTGGAAGAAAGAGCCTATCTCAATCAAGTTTTTCCCGATAGGTGGATCGGTAGACGCGGTGAAATTAAGTGGCCTGCCCGTTCTCCCAATTTGACCCCGCTTGACTGTTTTTTATGGAGTTTCTTAAAATTGGAAGTCTACTTCAACAGACCAGATAACGTCGGATTTAAAAGACAGAATAAGGCAAGAAATTAATCAAATCACCGGAAACGATACAAAATGTTTTAGAAGAATTTCAGCAACGCCTCCATTATGGTCAAGAAACAATGGGCGCCCAGTTTGAACATTTGATTTAAACTGTTTCGTGTTATTTTGTTTTCTTAGTGCCATTAAATATGTAATCTTTTTCATAAAAAGAATAGAGAAATTCAAAAAATCTTATATTGCTGGATAGAGAATTAAAAACCTTTTCAAACGAGCTATCACACGCACTCTAGTTCCATTAAAAAAAAATGAAGGGGTAGCTGTCACCCCAAGAGGATGAAGGGGGAGGTATAAAATTATGTTCAAAAAATGTCATTCTAGAATTAAAAATTGACATGTTTTAGGATTTTACTCATAAATTGTAAATTACTTAGATAATGAATATATCCGTTACTTGTGGACATCACTGTATAATAGAAACAAATAGTAATAAGCATCTTGACTGATTTTATAGGATTTGCATTTATAATGAGCGTTTATTACTCTCTTTCATTTCCAGATAGACTATAACCTACCACAACTGCTATTAGCAATTTCAAGTTTACAGTGTATGTCGTAGATTTTTGTGTAATGCAGTGTTGTCAGATCCTTTAGGTATTTTTATTTAATTACTCGGTAACGGTGTGAAATTGAAGGATCCTTCGAACCATTATATCACCTGTAGAAATTATGACCGTCATGTCCGTATATCTTATAGGTGTAGGTATAGGATGTACCTAAAGCTTTTTTACGACTTAAGTTATGTTTAGTTTTAAGTTGTTGCGTAATTGAATTTTTACATACCATTGGGTAATAAAACATTTTCAATTCAATCTTCACCGTTATACAATTAACGTCGATGTTTACAGTGGGAAAATAACAATACATGGTGTTTACAAAAAAATGAAGAAAGTGAATGTGAGGTATGTAATAATTATACGGGGTGTTTGGTGCATCGTGTGCCAAATGGAAATGGCCGACAGAAAGGGTTATCTGCTATCCTTTCAGGCCCCTTAATACTTCCCATGCCCTGCGGGATTTTTCATATCGACCTTTTATCTTTTTAATGAAAAAAATCCCAAATTCTACATTTAAATTCAAATTATAAAAAAAGTATTAGGCGTAGACTGCGAATTTCATTTTTATTTTGATGTGTATTGTTGAAGGGTTCTTTTAAATCCAAAATTACTGGCATTAGTCATCTAGTTGTTATTTTATTCACTCGCAAACTTTCGGAATAGGTAAAATTTAAATTTAAACTTAGACTTTACATGGCTATAAAAAAAAACTCAGACCAACCGGGATCTTCCAACTCCCTCAAAAATTCTCTAGTCTATCCTCTTGCTAATGATGTGCCACATGTCATAAAAATTCTTTAATAACTTCATGAATTCTCTAAATTAATGAATCGGGTCACATAAGGCTAATATTCAAAATTTGGAATAAAAAATTATATTTGCTTAAATTATGCATGGCAAAGAGGTAAAAGCTGCTATCTCACTGCTGCGAAGTAAAATCTATCTTCTATCTCTTTCTGTTCATTGGTTTTCTTAAAATAAAGAAACAGTTACATTTTTATCATTTATTAAAAAAATTTAAAAATCTTGCTCAAAGTGTTGGTCTCTGTCGCGAATGCAGGCCCGACATCCGCTTCGTATTTCGACAGTTGTTGTATGAAGTCGTATTTCCTCCCTAATTGTACCGAAGGCCGTTTCTATGCGTTGGACAAGAGGACAAGTTCCTCCCTAGTCGCAACCTCCGTCGCGTACACGAGCTCTTTGGCACGACCTCGTACATAAAATCCAACGGAGTTAGGTCTGGGGAACGTGGAGGCCATTGAATAGGGCCATCCCGTCCAATCTACGCATACGCCTATAGTATTTCAAAATGACGGCTGTCCCGCGCACTGGCGATTGATTGTAAGACAATATCTAGACAATGTGTTCCCAAAGGCGTGGATTGGGAGGGATGGCCTTATCCAATGGCCTCCACGTTCCCCAGACCTAACTCCGTTGGATTTTTATGTCTGGGGACGTGCCAAAGAGCTCGTGTACACGACGGAGGTTGCGACTTGGGAGGAACTTGTCCTCTTATCCAACGCATAGAAACGGCTTTCGGTACAATTAGGGAGGAAATACGACTTCATACAACAACTGTCGAAATACGAAGGAGATGTCGGGCCTGCATTCGCAACAGAAACCAATACTTTGAGCAAGATTTTTACATTTTTTAATAAATGATAAAAATGTTACTGTTTCTTTATTTCAAGAAAACCAAAATGAACAGAAAGAGACAGAAGATATATTTTACTTCGCAAGAGTGAGATAACAGATTTTACCTGTTTGCCATGCATAATTTAAGCAAATATAATTTTTTATTCGAAATTTGGAATATTAGCCTTATGTGACCCGATTCATTAATTTAGCGAATTCACGAAGTTATTAAAACATTTTTATGACATGTGGCACATCATTAGCAAGAGGATAGAGTAGAGAATTTTTGAGCGAGTTGGAAGATCCAGGTTGCTCTGAGTTTTTTTTTATAGCCGTCTAAAGTCTAAGTTTAAATTTAAATTTTACCTATTCCGAAAGTTTGCGAGTGAATAAAAAAACAACTAGATGACTAATGCCAGTAATTTTGGATTTAAAAGAACCTTTCAACAATACACATCAAAATAAACATGAAATTCGCAGTCTACGCCTAATACTTTTTTTATAATTTGAATTTAAATGTAGAATTTGGGATTTTTTTCATTAAAAAGATAAAAGGTCGATATGAAAAATCCCGCAGGGTATGGGAAGTATTAAGGGGCCTGAAAGGATAGCAGATAACCCTTTCTGTCGGCCATTTCCATTTGGCACACGATGCACCAAACACCCTGTATATGGGGCAGACTATACGATATAGGGACATTAAAGTAGCCATAAAAACCGACCGTAAATTACTGTCTCGTTAGGATAAGGGATATCCCACAGAGCCGCACGTTAAAATTTTTGTGCATAATAACACTATAATTTTAGAAGTATTGTCTTTGGTAAATAAATACCTAGTTATTTGGTACAGTGATAAATTTTAAAAAATTACTCTGTTTTGCTTAGGAATAATATATTATATATTTGTGGAGCATTGACAAATTCGATATTCCATCATACACTTATAATATTAAGTTCGACTCTGTCGAGGGTAGGGTTTACATACCTGCTGTAAATAATTTCGGTAGGAGGAAGTCGGGCAACTACAGTGTGTCTCATTTAAAATGAAGACACCCGGATACTTTCGTAATTTCTTGAAATCCAGATTTGAGTTTTGGTACAATTGTTGTCCTATATAAGACGTACATTTCGAGACTATCAACTTAAATTTAAGTAACAAACTGAAACAACGGCAGCCCCCCAAATGGGACCCATTCCCGATGATTTACTTCGCGTTGAAGATATCGAAAAAACTTATTAGAAAAAGTTGTTCGGAATCTAATTTTGAGCCCCAATACCAAATTTCATTATGAAATTCGCATTTTTAGTGTTTTCAATATTTTCTCGCGAAGTCCACATACGGTTACAATTTTGGTTTTCAATTTAATAGGATGCCAAACAGAAACTATTGTCACGCAGGAAATAGCCAAATCCGGAAAAGTAGCAAATGTTTGTATAAATAAAACACATTCAACCCTAGTCCATATTATATCTAATAACAATAAAACGAAGTCAATGCCAATAGTAGAATTGTTTAATAATAAAACACAAACATATATAAATATAACATTGACCGGTATAAAGGTCTGCTAAATAAACAAGTATATAAAACGAATAATCAAAACAAACGAGACTGTTAGTTCTTCGCTCTTGGTTTTTTGCTATTCATTAATTGAATTTCGACGTTTGAGTGTCGACAGTCAGTCTTAGTTTTGGGGCCCTCATCTTAAGATGTGGGGCCCAGGCCCGCCCGGGAGATCACTAAGTGAAAGTGACAACTTTTCCTCCCCACTGTGTATATTGGTAAGATCGTTTAAGTTGTTATGTGTATTTTTATTATGTATTGTTGTTGTTGATTATTTGTATCTGTTTGTTTGTTCGTTATCCCCTAAACGAGTGTTTTAATAAAGCCATGTAAAATCTTAAAGTTGCCCCTTATTAACACACACTTCTCCAGAAAACCCAAAGTCACGTAGGACATAGGGCCCATGGCCAAGGCCCTAACCCTTTTCTTCGTGACACTATGATTAAAATAAATGTCAATCTGACAAAACTTTGAGTTATAGTGTAAAGTTCTAGTGTACAATCGTAAAATACATCTTCACTTAAAGGAAGAAATCGAAATAATAAGGTTATTTGGTGATGGGGTTCGTACTAGCAGAGAAGTAGCCACCGAATTTAACCGAAGACATCCTTTACGAGTCGATATTACTCATGGAACTGCAGCCACCATAAATGCTCGTTTCAATGAAACTGGCAGCGTTATTAGAAGGCTCCAAAATAATCAACCCCGTCGAATACATCCGCATCCTGAAGATAACGTAATCTTAGCCGCAAATCAAGCGAATCCAAGAGCGAGTCTACGAAATTTAGCGTCTCAACTGAATATCGACAAGGAAAAAATTAGAGGATGTTTCATACGTCATAAAATCAAGCCTTATAAACCAAAATTTTTACACACTTTGAAAGAAGGTGATGAAAATAGATGGTTAGATTATTGCTATTGGGCCCAGGGAAATTTTTGAGACGACAGGAAATTTTTAAATAAAATTTTATTTACTGATGGGGCTACATTTACCACTAATGGGGGGGTAAGTTCTTAAAACTGTAGATACTGGGCCACAGAAAATCCTCGTTGGGTTATTAATTGTAAAAACCAATATTCAGAGAAAGTAAACGTATGGTGTGGAATTTTAGGAGACTGAATAATTGGTCCGTTTTTCTTCAATAACTCGTTAAATTGTGAGCGTTTAGTTAACTTCTTCTATACGGAATTATGGGATGCAATTGAAAATCTTCCTCTTAATGTGCGACAGGAGATGTTTTTTCAGCTAGATGGTTCGTCAATACATTATTCCATAAACGTTCGTCAGTGGTTGAACGAACATTTTCCAATGCGCTGAATAGGAAAAAGTAGTCCTTTTGAACTCTGGCCTCCTAGGTCACCCGGTATTACACCATTAGATTTTTATTTTTGGGAAACAGTGAAGAATACAGTTTACAAAACAAGGCCCAGAAATTTGTGCTAAAATAAGACGAGCCTGTCGCGAAATCAGCATTCCAGAGCTGAGAAGAGTAGCCAAACATAATTGTAAAAGAATTGAAAAATGTATTCGAATTGCAGGAGGATTAGTTGAGAAAGACTACATCCGATAATTATTTAAAATTTTCAGTTAAATAAATGTAATGAGTAATTATTTCAAAAACTGATTGTTACTTTAAATTGTGGTTTTTTTATTTATTTCAGTTGCCAAAAGTTAATTGTTTTGAAACATTCTTTATAGGATTTTGCAAACAGCAGAAAAAACAACTATCTATAACTAAAAGAAAAACTTTGTGTAGAAATATTAATGAAATCTTTGCATTCTTTCGATAACCTGAATTCTGGTTATGCTAGCAAATTAAAATCCTAAAATGAATTTGTCTAATTTCTTATTTGACAATTCTCATTCTAACACTAGCATCCACACAGTCCCCTACGGCCATGCAGATTAAACTAGCATCCACATAACCCCCTACGATTATGAAGACTCAGTTAAAAATGAGAACAAAGACCTAAAATGAATTTATTTATCTACCTTGTCTTAAAAAATTGTTCATTCCAATGGATTACACTTTCATGAAATCTATCATTCTGTTTCCTGGAAATGCTTAGCCTTTGAAACGTTTTTCGCCCTTATTCTGGAGCTCATCAGAAAGACATAAAGCCATTCATAAAGATGTTTCATGCAAAACCAAGACAATTTCTATGAATAAGTGTGAAATGTTTATATTTGACATTGACTGATAAAAACAACCTCACCTATCTATTAGCTAACTAGTATTGGAGCCTATATACTCTATGTATGTTTTAAAAATGAATTATTATTTGTTTGCTTACAATTGTATTGTATTGTATATGGCTTTATGTCTTTCTGATGAGCTCCAGAATAAGGGCGAAAAACGTTTCAAAGGCTAAGCATTTCCAGGAAACAGAATGATAGATTTCATGAAAGTGTAATCCATTGGAATGAACAATTTTTTAAGACAAGGTAGATAAATAAATTCATTTTAGGTCTTTGTTCTCATTTTTAACTGAGTCTTCATAATCGTAGGGGGTTATGTGGATGCTAGTTTAATCTGCATGGCCGTAGGGGACTGTGTGGATGCTAGTGTTAGAATGAGAATTGTCAAATAAGAAATTAGACAAATTCATTTTAGGATTTTAATTTGCTAGCATAACCAGAATTCAGGTTATCGAAAGAATGCAAAGATTTCATTAATATTTCTACACAAAGTTTTTCTTTTAGTTATAGATAGTTGTTTTTTCTGCTGTTTGCAAAATCCTATAAAGAATGTTTCAATACAATTGTAAGCAAACAAATAATAATTCATTTTTAAAGTTAATTGTTTGTTTTATTTTCTCCTAAAATGTATTTTTTGTCAAATCGACACTTGTTCAATAAATTTGTTTGCAATTCCACGGCATCCTATTAAATTGAAAACCAAAATTGTAACCGTGTGTGGACTTCAAATTAAATTGGAAATTATTGAAAAAACTAAATATGCGAATCTCATAATGAAATTTGGTGTTGCGGCTCAAAATTAAATTCTGAACAACTATTTCTAATAAGTTTTTTCGATATCTTCAACGCGAAGCAAAATATCAGAAATGGGCCCCATTTGGGGGGGCTGCCGTTGTCTCAGTTTGTTACTTAAGTTTAAGTTGGTAGTCTCGAAATGTACGTCTTATATAAGACTACAATTATTGTACCAAAGCTCAAATTTCAGATTTAAAAAAATTTCGGAAATATCCGGGTGTCTTCATTTTAAACGAGACACACTGTATATCAAAATAATTTGAAACTATAATTAAAACAGGTGTGTTTCCGTTAATTTCTTATTTTAATCGTGCCAGAACATACTTTACATGAGAACAATTCTGTTCTATGTATTAAGTATTACATCGTAAGCGGCAAAGCTTTGAGACTTTTTATGTGCCTTTGATATATATAGAGAACTAAACTTTATCCCAAACTTATTGTCGGTATAAAAAATGTCGGGATCTTTGTTCTTTACCGCTCTGTCAAAGGCGCTAACATTTTTATACTCGGAATAAGTCTGAGACAAACAGTATACTAATATCACCCTTATACCAAATTGCAACAAAAGCCGCGGCGTTATCGTGTCCCTATGCACACATACTATTACATACATTTTTTAAGAACTACTTTTTCGTGTTGCTGAAACCTCAAAACATAAAGATCTAGTCTTAGCTTGATTTCTTTTTTGACCAATTACATTAACCTCCCTCCCCATTGACACGAGTGGGGAGGTTAAACAGTGTTTCCTGTTGTGAAATTAGCCCAGAGACACGCTGTATATTGCACAATATTAAGGCACTTTATTCTTTGATTGGATCCTTTATTTGTATACAAAAAAAAGACATTGCTTTTCAACAGTCGACAAAATTCAGACAATGATAATGATGACACTATGAATGAAATATAAATTGAATAAATTATCAACTTATTACGATTAGGACAATATATCGCAATATGTAATATGAGTCGTACACAAATACTTTCTATACGCCTACAGTATCGTATTTATTTTGTTATCACAATTTCTCTTTGTTTCTAAACGGCCAAGCGTATTATTATCCCCATTAGAGGCTTTATGTTCTCGTTCTAATAAAAGTTGCTCTTGTAGAAAATACTAACTAGATTATACTTTTCGACGGTTTGTTGGAGTTATTATATAATTTCCGAACATTCCATAAGGTAAATGAATTAATTCTTCAATTATAAATGCTGCGTTAACATTGGAAATGTTTAAAAAAATCGACAGTGTAACGCTATATGTTGGGTAGTGTCTAATAAAGGAACCCTAGATGCGGGGTATATGCTATTGAGTCACAGTATACACTGAGAAAGAATTATTATAGTGTATATTAAAAAAAATAATGGAATAATACGTATTTGGACAGAAATGTGTCTTACAACTGTAATTACTTTCATTTAGTTAAACTAGTGTAATATTTGTAGTTAATTAATCTTATAGTGCATTTAAAGTTGGTATAGTTCACGGTATTACAAATCTATTAACATTTATAAGACAAGCTATTACTGGCTAAAAAACGATCTTTTACTAGATATAATAACTATTCAATAAGGGTTCATACTCCGCATATTAATGCTAATAACGTTCCTCTAATATGGGATGTACATCTTTTAATGCTTCTAATACTTGTTCAGGATGTAAATCTAAAGTTATTAATAAAAATCTATATAATTGCTATAAATGGTTCATTGTTTTAAAATACAAAATAACATCAATACATTTTATTTCTAAATGTAACAAATCAATACTAATTTTTATGGGACAATGATATACAGGGTGATTCGTGAGGAGAGGAAAGTGTTTGTGTTTCTTTTATCAAAAGTTGCCTCCTTTTTTCAATGTTTCCTCCAAGAAACCAATGTTCTAAAAGCATATGAACAGATAACGTAAATAAAGATATATTGCTACAACATATGGAGAACTTACTACAATATTAAGCAGAAAACTTTCTTGGATTTCCAGGTCAATCACTACGTCGCGTCGTTCGCTACTGCTGCTAGTAGAATGAAGAAATTAGGTAACTTCAGAAGTATCGATAGCCAATAGCGCAATTGACTGATTTCTTATCATTGGTATAAAATTTCTTATACCAGGCATATGCGTATTGTAGAAATTATTAGATAGGATTCGGGGCCCGCAAAGGATTAGTGGTGTTTAGTACGAGTGTAATATTGTATTAGCATTGGTGTTAATCGAAACGTAAGTCACAGTTTATTGGCCTAATACCTTTGTTAGCATAAATTAATTAGGTAAATTGTTATTGCAATAAGAGGCGTTGTTATTGTTATAAGAAAAGGTCCCAAAATCCCTTCTTATTGAACAGGTTTTCTCCGTGTAGGAAGATATAAACGTTTAAAGTGTAACAAATGTTCGGTCGCGACCGCTGCACGCAGAGGTATTCCAATCGAAGTGTTTTTAATATCACTGTGTAGGTTGAAACTTTCTGCGTTGCATAAAAGTGGTGTACGGAGGTTCCACAATTACGCGGGTGGCAATGGGTGAGCAACATGTTGGACACCTACATTTTGACTGTCTTTATAAGACTGTCGATGTTTAAATTCACTATAAATAAAGTCGTGTGAAAATTTATAAAAATATCTTTATAGATGATAGCGAGTGCTATTAACATAAGGAGGGGGGGGGGGGTTGTTTTTCAGAGTTGTTTAGTTTTGGTAATTTGGAGGTAGTGTGGGTTCATTTCCAATGTGTTAGAAGTTTGCATGGTGGCGCATTCGGTTTTTTTCTTTCTTTGTAATGATCTAGTAATTATGCCAATGATGATTAATGAAACGCTCATCAGTATATTACGCAGTGTCAAGTGTTTAATAACTTTCTAATTTAGTGATCGATTTTTTTTCTCTACAACAAAAGAGTTAGCTAACGCTAACTTACTGCCCAAATTTCAATACGAGTTATTGCACTTACAAGAAACCTATTTCGCTTGTTTTGGTAGTTATTTTACATTATTACACATACCTTGAGAGTCTGTGAAACTGCTAGTTTTACTTTTGTCAGGTGTCAGCAGGTGTCAGGTACAGCAAATAAAAGGCGTATCTTCCAGAAATTCATACTTTTATATGTGTACAATTTATCGTCTGACTGTTGTTGAGGTATAAAGAAACATCCCCCTAAAGAACCCAAAATACAGCCAAAAAGTAGTCCATTTCGAGGTCCTCAGATATGGACTCGAATTTAGTAATAAATGATAGTTTATTATCAGACATTGATCCTTTCAAAGTTTCAAATTGAGCGTACCTCTCATGGTTATCATAATCTCGAAATTATTCGCGATGCAACTATACAATGGCCTACCTTCAATTGGTGTGTAACTTTAATATTTCATATCTCGGCCATTTTATGGGGCTGTTTTTGGGGTCACTCTTTTCTGAGCAGTGTACCTACATTTTTTTTATTTACATTTTTAATATTTTTCATTATCATCTATAGATCAAGAAAATATGTACTAGATACTAAAATTAAGATATTTAAATATAATTCATGCATTGGCAAAATGGCTTGCAGTTTCAAAATCGTGTCTCACAAATAATATTACATAACCATAGAGCAAGTAATATGGGAACAATTTTGGTGTGAAAATATCATAAATGTGCTAAAATCAAGAATAGAGTCGTAAATTGGTCAATTGTATAGAAAACAATTTAAGTTCAAACAAGTAGGGAACTTAACTGATAATTTAAACAAAGCTGTTTCACATTCATTGAGAACTTGGCAAGACGTAAAATAGTACATCCTTAAAATAAAAATAGCAATAAGAACTCTTATCCCAGTTGTGTTTAAAAGTAATATAAAATATACAACATTAAATATGAATTTTCGTACGTCCTGAATTTACTTCATTTAAACACTCACTTCGGAGCAATTTTTGTTTTTTTGCGACAAACTTGGCCCTTTTAAAAGAAGCACAATCCGAAGTGGCAGTCGTGATCTTTTTCTTGTTAATTTCCTTAAGTATATATCAAAGAATATGGAAGATATCAGCATGCTAATCAACACATTGTCAATTATTGCTGCTACCTTTGAACAGTTTCGTGTTTTATGTTCTCTCGAATTTATTAAGATACTATGACCAAAAATACAGGGTGTCTCAGAATTGACTTCCCGGACGGGAACCTGTGATTCCTGAGTTCATATTTTACTCGTATAACCCAACTTACCTTAGTTCAAAAATGCACCCCTGAGGAAGTACATCCTCTTAAAGTGAGACACAAAAAAACATTTTTTTCAAGAATTTCCGTTATATTGAAGATAAAATTTTGAAATTTTGGTGGGAGCTGTATCTCTATAAGTACTCTATGTAAGCTTGACAACAACCAAATATCTTTTGTTTCTCAACTTTTTTTATAATAATTAATATATTGGCTATATTTTTAATCGCCCTGTAAAATTGCGGAATACTTGAATATTTTTGCAGAACATTGAAAAGGCTGCAAAAAGGTACTTTTAAATTTTTTTGTAATTGTAATCAAAATATGAGGAATTATCGTTTTTTCCGCCGTTTTTTGTATTTAACATTTATTTAAAATTCTAGAACAAAATGTTGTAATAACAGAAAATTACAGTTTTTTCTAAAAAATACATTAATAACAAATGCTCAACATGACGTCCACCTATTTCCAGTACACAAATTAATACTTTTAATAATTTTGTGTAATATCAACGAAAAATCAAGAATTATCATTTTTTCTCTGTAGCTCTGTAGGTGCTTGTGCAACAGGAAACCTGTCGCGTTTGAGAAACAAAAGATATTTAATTGTTATCAAACTTACATAGAGTACCTATATAGATACAGGTCCCATGAAAACTTCAATATAACGGAAATTATTGGAAAAAAAATTTCTGCCTCACTTTAAGAGATTGTACTTTCTCAGGGATGCATTTTTGGACTAAGGTAAGTTGAGTTATACGGGCCCAATATTAACTCAGGACAGGTTCCCGTTCGGGTACTCAATTCTGGGACACCCTGTATAATGCAACAGAACAGTGACGAGAAGTATCCAGTACTGTGCACTTGTGCAGGGACCTGGATAGAAATGAAATAGCGGTTTCGGTGCGCTTCCGCCTCTGAGTAAAACTGAAATAACAGTTTTGGTTTGGTTCCGAATCTAAGAAAAACTGTAAAGCGGTTCTGGTCCGGTTCCGGTTTTAAGTAAAGCGGTTCCGGGTAGATATCAGTTCTTACAAGTTCAGCTTCTGTTTGGGTCCAATTTCAATACTGTTTTTTCGGTTCCAAAGTTCCCTAACAATCCTAACATACCATATATTTTTATCATATTGCATTATATGTACCAAAAATTGGAAGACTGATTAATTAAAAAAATGTTAGTTAGTAAGACAAGCTTTTTCGTGAGACATTTTATGATTAACAAAATGAACAGTTTGTCTTACAGAATGTGACGCTATCTACGTAGCAACTAGAGATGGGCGATATATCACGAACTGTGATTTAATCACTGATATTAAAAAGTCACAGGTAACGACTGTTTTTAAAGTTGGTAGAAAAGCGTGACGTGATCACGACTTTCTATAATATACCTACAAATATATTTTTTACGATATAAATAATATCATTAGGTAGGTATGCGTTTTATATTGTATAGATATTCATATGTATCTTTATAGAGATCTATTTTATTACCTATCTTAATACATTTTCAATTTTAATATTAATTTTTTTTTCGATTATAATAAAGAAATAAACTAATATAATAGTAAACTAATACTACTAATTAAAAACTTATCTATTTCATCCACAGCTAGTATGTCTATATTGCTTTATAAACACATGTTGCTCCTATCAGTAACCATCCACTTGAAAGGGTCATTGGATAAATGTATGGGTCGGTTTGTTTCGGTTTACTACGGCCCAGCTCGGCACTGCACTAAGCACGTGTTTATTTTATTTTTGGTACTATTAACAAACACTTTTCAGTAATTTTTCAATTATTAATTCGGTGTGTGCTTTTGTCTTCTATTATTACACTTCACTTTTTATCTACCGATAACTTCAATTTTATCGAGTTTAATGGAGTTTTAACCGATTCTTTTTGCATTTTCTTTGGTAGCGACTCACGGCACAACCACCCTCAACGACAATCACTCAGAGACCTGGTCCTAGCTATCCTCTGTTATCACCTAAAGTTTCATCAATATCTAATTGAGACAACACTTTCAAAAAAATATTTAGATAGAAATACTACTCGCCTCTCATATATACAAGACGTCAACTTGTTAAGTAAAAACGTATTATCGTGGTTATTAAATCGTATTAAAATAAGCGATAAATAGTTTACTTTATTACTAGCATCCAGGTTTCTCATGGTTTGACCAAAGTCGTCACTGCTCGGCTCAATATTCTTATCTGCCACCATTTTTATCTGAGATATTTTTTCAAATTTCAAACGGTTGTAGAAATATTGACCGTCCATGCTCTATTAATTCACCTTAATTTATGCTTTTCTTCCACAAAGAATCTAGAAAAGAATACTTTAAACAGATATTACATTGCAATAATACTTTGTAGATAAATTGTTTCGTAAAAGTCCAGCATTGAAGAGAAATTAATTTCACAAATATTTTCCATCGACAGCTGATAAAACAGAACCGTTAGACTTACATGTTTCTATCGACAAGAAAATCCGGGACCCCTCCTTGACTTTTTGGTGGCTTACCGGAAGATTTCCCGCCGAAGACAGGTCCAACCCTGATCGTTATCTAGATTAATCCATTCAAATTTTACTAGAAAAGGCACACAAAGGTGTGTCCATTACATACAGTTTCAGGAACCAAACATCAGCTTTGACTTCCAGTAATGGTTACAATGATTTTGCAACTAAGTGCTCGTATTACTATAATTGTTCTCCGGAG
Organism: Stenurella melanura; assembly: GCA_963583905.1. NCBI lineage: Eukaryota > Metazoa > Arthropoda > Insecta > Coleoptera > Cerambycidae > Stenurella > Stenurella melanura. Next base: position 166,699,145 of record OY757310.1, read on the forward strand.
ATAACAATAGGATTATTCGTAGGTAGAAATGGATACGCTAAGCGGCTTTATCGTATCTATGTACGACCAAAATGAACTAATAGTTATTCATAGCCAACTATTTACCTTCATGTTATTGTTTAATTTTAATTAATTTTCTGATATAGCGCTGTGCAGCCTCCATTAAAATTTACATTCTTTAATTTAAATATGCCATAATGAATCTATATAAAGTTATTTTGGAAAATTATGTGTGACTCTTAAACATTTAGATATTTTAATGGCCAATATGTTTTAAATGTGGGCTTATATGGGCTTTTTAGATACAGGAGCGTGTGTAGTATAATGCCCAGTTTCCACCAGGCGGATAGAACAAAACAATTCGGATTATCCACTGTGTTTACAGTGTTCCCGTTCCAACGAAATCGCGTAATATTTATTTCCTTCGTTTTACTACGTTTTAATAACAGTTAGTTTTATAGTTTAAAAAAATCTTGGTACTTGTATTTTATTATTTCCCTTTTAGTCCCGGAAGTTATATAAAAGCTTATTTATAACAAAAGAAAAAAAAAGATAAATTAAGAACACCTATTTCAAATAAAAATCAAATTCTGCTACGACTTCAATTTTTGCCGGAGTCGCCGGTGATACGGCAACTGTTTTTTTTTTTTTTACCCAGTCTTTTAACTTATATAATTCATTTTCATCGATACTACTAATAAAATAAATCGCCTGTTAGAAATAAATTGTACAGTCATGCTGAACCTACTTCCCCGCGAGATCGAAACATTTTCGTACTTCAGTACTCTACCTTTTTGAGAATTCTTTGGTAAAACAAATAATGCCACGTTTAGCTATGTTTGTAATGTATTGTTAGCGTACAAAACTTGAGTAAATTCTAGGAAGCCGTTTTTGAGAAGATCAATATATCAAGTTATTTTTTTCGCATCAGTTAACTACATTTATGTACATTTTTCGGAGAAAATCACTAATGGAATATAATACGCTAGTAGGTATGTAAAGTACTATTAACGCAGAAAATATGATTTGTGATTTTTTCTCCTCAGTAAAACTGTTTTTAATTTGAAGGTAAGTGAGAAATAAAAACCACGTTTGAGACATTTGTAAGTGGACTCTAGATATCGAATTTATTGATAGTCGAATGTACCTAACACAAAAAGTCATTAAAATTTTACAGTTTTACAAACGCTTATATGCAATTTATTGGAAGATTACAAGGAAGAAGACTTTATTACTTGACATCAATTTGAAATTATACATAAAACTAGGCGTCGAAATTGATTAAGATCATTTTATATACGAAAATAGCACTACTCAATTTTGCAAGACTAAGGAGAATATGAAGTATACTATGATCTAGTTTTAAAAACTTTTTAAGAACGTCAGGCACAGATTTGGAAAATGTTTTTGTTCATTAAGATCCATCATTAGTAAGAATATCACCAACGTTTGAAATTTGATTCCAGGCTTTTTCGCTTCATCATCAGTGCAGCTGACCTCCCTCAATCTGGTCGCCCTAGCACAAGCAACGAAACCAAATTAAATATTCTTCTAAAAAGTGAGGAAGACCACCATCTTTCGACAAGGCAGCTGGCTTTAAATCATAACGTTAATCAAACTTCTGTTGTACGTCTATTGAAAAAAAAATGCCATCCATACAAAGTGTAATTAATCCATGAATTGAATGAGGGCGATCCAGATCGGCGCTTACAGTTTTGTGAACAGTTGATGACCTTGTTCGATGAAAACCCAAATTTTTTAAAGAACATTGTTTTTTCTGATGAAGCTACATTTTCTTTAAAGGGGACACTACATCGGCATAACTGTAGGTATTGGTAACGCGAAAATCCTCATTGGACTCAAGAAGCCCATACAGCGACGAGGCAAAGTAAACGTGTGGGCAGGTATGATTGGTGATCGTTTATTGGGACCTTTTTTTTTTTTGAAGAAAATCTTACGGCCGCAAGATATTTACAGTTTTTGCGAGTCGAATTAGTGCCAGTCTTAGCAGTTATGTTTCCGAACAATGAAGATGAAGATATTCTTGCTGAAAACGTCTGGTTTCAGCAAGACGGGGCCCCACCCCATTTTGGGATAGCAGTGCGTCAGTTTTTAGATGACACTTTTACTGGAAGGTGGATAGGTCGTCGAGCTGCGATTGAGTTGCCCCCGCGTTCACCGGATTTAACCCCCTAACTTTTTTCTTTGGGGTGTATTTTAATACACCGGATACCATAGAAGAATTGAAAGACAGAATTGGCTTGGAGATGAGTCAAATTGCCCATGAGATGATTCAAAACAGCGTGCAAAGTGTCTACACCCGTCTTTGTCAATGCCAAATGGTTGGAGGGTCGCAATTTGAGCAATGGAGATGATTTTTCTCTCACAATTACCTATGTGAGGTATCAATCAATAAAAATATTTTTTCCCAAAAGAATGGCTTAGGTAATATCAATTTTTTTCATAACACCAGAAAGCTAAAGGAATATACCACCAAAAACAGTAAACAAAAATGTCTGTTTCATTAAAACAATGTATGATGACGTCATAACTCAAAACCCAATGAGGTCATAAATTTTGGTATAGTGACAAAATATAGCATTTACAAAACTAAAATCACCTGTTCAAGGCTTTTTTTGACAAATGACGCATACCAAAGATATGAATTTTGTGTGTTTCTTTAGGTTCGCACTGTATAAAGAGTCCAATAAATCAAGGGTATGTTTTATGAATAAGTTGCAAACTGCCAAATATAAACAGTCCAACACGAACCGACATGCTTACACCAACAGATCTTTTGAAGTTGCCAGTGGGAGGCACTTTGTGTTCGAAAAAAATTGTCCTCGACGGACTAACTAATCCGAAACTGGTAACTTTCGGTTGCGGACTGTCGAGAACGGTTGTGTTTTGTTGCGTGCCTCTCAGTTGGTGGAAACCTGGCTTTAGAGCCCTTCCCATATTCGAAAAAATAATGTAAAATGTAAATACGACAAATCTTTTTAAATATTTAATCATTTAAACTAAATTAATTAGAGCCTTTGAGAGCAGCAAATGAATTAAGTTTGTTGAAGTAAACAATCAGTAAAATATATCAATCTCACGCCCACAACCTCGGCGAATCGATTAAGGTTCGGAGTGTTATATAATTAAATAAATGAGCCCTGTAAGGCTACATGTCTTTTACTACAACTTACATACAATACATTCTACATAATTAAACTAGGAACAATTCGTGTTAAACGGCTTGTCAGGAGGTGTAGCTTGACACATTCCATCGATTAAAATTTAACGCAAAATAGAATTAGGGATCGATTAACGTGGACGTCGACTTCATAATTTCTCATATCCACAAAATAACGCTGTATTAAACGATTAATTCCCAAACCACCTGACAGTAATTAAAAGCTTTAGATTATTACTACTAGTAATAAACTAAAATTTACCTTAATATTATACTCTGGAAAATTTATAATTACTCAACTTAAATCTGTTCATGGACAGCTTGTCACAGTAATTTCTAATTGATATTTCATATTCTAGGCTTTCGGGGATGCTCCTAAAATGTAAGTGTCCGTTTTATGTGCAACTCTTGAAGGTTATAACAAGTCAAAGCGTAATAATAATAATAGTTATATAATTATTTAATGTTTAAAATTAAGTATAGGTAAATTATGATTTAATAAAATTAGACTTTCTGCACGATTTGGATTTAATCGGCTCTTACAGATTAATAAACGTTACCAGCTGAAGAGAATAATTGTTAACTTTAAACGCTACCTGATGAAGGTGCTAAGTACATTACGGCTAATTGATACAGGAAGGGAAACATTTATTTCTTATTGACTCGCCAAGCTAAAGGATCTTCAGTTCTAGCCGTCGGAAGTAGTTCTATGTATATTTCAATTTAATTTTCAATTTTAATTAATAAATCTTTGTTTGCAATTTTACTTGGATTTTATTTATTTTATTTCCCACGCCCGTAAACTCTTCATAAGTGCGCCAAAACACATAATGAGCAACATCGTTATTATTACTCTGGTTATCGATGTTATCGTTGTTTGAAGACTGTCTCGAAAATTTTTGCCAAAGGAAAATCATCACTGTCATCCGAACTACCTACTACTAAATAATATTGTGTAAAATATACCTACTTAATTTTTTTATAGCTTTTCAACTTTTAGAAATAAGAGATAGAGTAATCTAAGGCCGATAATCGGCCAACTAATTATCGGCATCGGCCGATTATCGGTATAAAAAATCATATCGGTCGATCCTTTACTACTAGGTATATAAAAGAAACATTTCCTTTGTTGTGTTATTGTATGTTTTATTTCTTTAAGCAAATATATTTTATAAAAAACAAACAAATCACTTCAAGTATCCCAAACTATTTTAGTTATTAATTATCGAGATCATATCCAAAATTTAAAATTAGAGGAGGTAGAGTTAACTAAAGTTAGTAATAAAACTTTGATATTTCCTTGAGGGTTTTCTGTTTAAAACGTTATGAAATTTCTTGGTCAGTTGCAGGTGCACTTCGCAGTAACGGAGGTGTTTAAAGCCTTGTGGTAATTTTGCAAAACTTTCTTTTTTAGTGGAGTGTGTATATAAATGCATAATTTCCTTTTTTCTTAATAAAAAATTTTGCGGGCCCTGTAAATGGTTGCAAATTCAACAACACGGAACGAAGAAAAGTGCCAAAGAGCAATTTAAAAAGGCGCTTTTTTTTACCCATCCGTGGTAAAGTGTGGAAGCCATCTTTTTTTTAAGGTGCTGAAAACGAATCGGCCACACGTTTTGGCGAAAAATCTCGAGAACGCATTAAAAAACAACCCGTATTTGGGGGTGACATGAGAGTTTGCCGCCGATTTAACAACCCTTAAGATTTTTTTAGCTGAGATACAGATAAATAAACAGTGTTTTTGTAAATTAATGCACGTATGCTAAGTGCGACGTAGACGGCTGTGAACTGTCCAGGGCCATTTATAAATCCATTTCTACATATTTGCAGCACTACTGATACTTTTAATAATAATAATAATAATACTCTTTATTTAAGTAGACATGCATTACATGTATATAAAAAAACGTCACAATAATATAGTACAAAGATAATGGTTTTCAATAACTAGATGAAAACCTAGCCAAAACGTATGGGGAGCTACCATCAACAATATTATTGATGATCTAGTCAACATAAAATCCCTGTAAACGTAATAAACATAAAATAGTAAAATGCTTTTTTTTAAGAAAAGAGTAAGAAAAGGACGACATACGAAAAGAAATAATATAAAACAGTAATACAATATTTGTTACCTGTGTTAAAGGGTAATACTAAAAAATTCTTGCAGACTAAATTGCTTTTTGTAATAGTATTTTTTTTAAATTTTAATTTAAATAATTTTAAACCAGCTATTTCTTTCAAATAATTCAGGAGGTGGTTGTATATCTTAATAGGCATAACTGTCACACCATTGCTAGCAGCAGAAAGATTGTGTTTAGGCAGTAAAATGTCATTCGTGAGTCTTAAGCTATATTGTATATTTCGATCGGAAAACTGGATAAACTGATTAATATTAGACTTAACAAACAAACAGCATGATAAAATATATAAAGCTGGCAGCGTTAGTATTCCAAGCAAAACAAACAAATCTCTACATGGATGGGTAGAACCTTTGAACAACATAGTCCTAATTATCTTTTTTTGTATAATGAATAAATGATTAACTCTACTGGAGTTGCCCCAGCAGAGAATGCCATAATTTAATAATGACTGCAGCTGTGCAAAATAATGGGTTTTCAGTATTTCTAAACTCACGTAAGAACGAAGTTGCCAGGTGACATAGCTTCTAACTGATTTTTTGTTTTTTTTGTGTTGAAACCAGTTTAAATTACTATCAATAGTTATGCCTAACAGTTTTACAGAGTGGCTGTTTTCTATAGATGAATTATTTATTTTTACTCATAAGCTATAATCAGGACTGTTATTGGCAAACATCAACATTTGAGTTTTTGTCCCATTAAGTTTTAGTCCAAATTTATCGCAGTAACTATTCATAAGTGAGGTGCAGATGTTTGCATTACTTGACAACTCATGTACGTTGTCAGCTGTTGATACAACTGCCACGTCATCAGCAAATTGAGAAACGTGGAAGGCATTCGTTATTTTTAAGTGGCTTTGCAGATCATTTATAAAAATAAGGAAGAGAAGAAGTCCTAAGGTGCTACCTTGAGGAACCCCCGTTGGTACCAGCTTATCATCTGATTAATACGACATGCTGCCGAGTTTCAATATGACTTTCTGAGTACGTTGACTTAGGTAGGACCTAATCCAGGAGTTAGGTACTCCTCTTATACCATAAGCGTACATTTTATTAAGTAGCAATTCGTGATTTACTGTAACAAATGCTCTCGACATATCAAAGAATATAAATTCACACTTCTTTTTTTGGTCAATATTTTGAAGTATAAATGTGTATAAGGAAGTAACTGCATCCTGAGTGGAGTGTCCCTCCCTAAAGCCATATTGACTAGACGATAGTATATTATTTTTATTAAGGTAAATTTTCAACTGACCAGCATACGCAAGTTCAAAAAGCTTAGAAAATACAGATAGTAAAAAAATCGCTCTGTAATTTGATATTAGTTCCCTTTCGTTTTTCTTATGAATGAGTACCAGCGCTGCTTTTTTTAATGAAGAGGGAAGAGTGCCTTCAACAAAAAAAAGATATGTTAGTTTACAAAGTGGATCGTCAATATAGTCTATGATGTGTGCAAGCAATGAACATAGAATATTGTCAGAACCTGCAGAATGCTTTCTTGTTATTTTTTCAACAAAATACTTATATCAGAGGCCACAGTGGGTGCCAGAAACATATTACTCGAACAATGTATATCTAGATGTGTCTTTGTACCAATATTCATATTGTCCGTAAGATGTTGAATGGACTCTAGAAAGTAGCGGTTAAATTCATATGCTGCTTCATTATAAGAATCGATAGTAGAGCCATTTTCGTTAACAAATTCGTTGATTTTGAAACGTTTGCTTTCAGCAGTATTCTTGATTATGTATTTGCCATGCTGTACTATTTTTATTAGACGAAGCTTCCATCATTGTGCTATATGTTTTTTTGAATTACATGTTTTTCTTTTATGGCTGTTTTTTAGATGGTTATAATAATCTTTTATTTCTGAGTATTTTAAAGTTAACTTGTACATTTCTCTAATAAACTTACCTTCATTGATTATGTCCCTGCTTATCCATTTTTTCTTTTTGCTTTTTTGAGTGTGTAATTTTACATTTATGTAAAGGAAAAGCAATATTTATTATCTCATGAAACCTGTTTGAAAAATTTTCAAAAGCTAGTTCTACATTTGCGTATAAATCAATGTTATCCCACTTTTCGATCGAAATAAGTTGCCTAAAATATTCAATATTATGTGTATTATTAAAATTCCTTTTATAGATATACAAATCATCTCCTCCCCCATTATTAGATGCAAAATTAAAGTATACCCTTTGAATACAGTGATCGGAAAGATCACATATTATCACCTCAGGAGCTAGCTCATTTGCGTTAATATTTGAAAAAATGTAATCAATGATTGATTTAGTACCACCTTGTACCCTGGTATAATCATATATGCATTGTTTAAAGCCAAACATTGTGAACATGTTCAAAAGATCAACAGCATTTTTTTCTTAGTGTGTAATCTAACAAAGGGTCTAAATTAATATTGAAGTCACCACAAACAAACATTGGATTAACCGCATTCAGTTTACAAAGATTTTCAAAAAAGATTGACAATGAATATTTATCATATTTAGGTACTCTGTAAATACAAACTATACTAACTAATAATTCCTTGGTAAGAGAGACATCCACTGAAGCATATTCGAAATTGGAAGAAATTTTTGGAACTCTTTTTTCATTTTGAAATTATAGCACTCTTTCACAAATATTGCTACACCTCCATCTGTATCCTCACTTCTGCTGTATTAGTCAGATAACACGTAATTGTTTATTTTAGTCAATTTTATTTCATGCTCACTTAAACGTCTCACAGTTACCTATTAATAAACACATTAATGTTGTTAATTTCCAATGTACTTACTGCCTGGGTTACAATTACATTAGTATTAAGTTTGCAGGACTTTTGCAATTTTGCACGCAAAACGGTCAAACAATTTGCATACTAGAATTTTTCAACATGTTCGGATTGTTCCTTGCTTCGGAAACGGCTACAAAATGAGATCTATTAGTTTTATTATTCAACTTGACAGTAAAAGATGTTCGAAGACTTAAAATTCTTATTAAATGTTCGATTTATAACGCCTTTATTGACTGGAGTACCTATTATAAATTGAAATTTTCTGTGAATATGTTTAACCAATTCAATGATACTTTCTAAAATAAATGTAGTAGATACCCTTATTTGGGAGGGAGACGTTATTTTAGTTTTGAAAAGTGAGATGCAAAAATAACAATATATATTATCATATAAAAGTGATTTTAAATTTGAAATGTTTTCTAGTTACATTCAACCTTTCTCTTAATTTCAGTCAATTTCCTGTATGTCTGCTGATGCTATTGCTTGTAGCTGATGTACGTCGATAATAGAAACAAAGCGAGATGAAATAGGGTAGTGCGGTCATAAATTTACATATTCTGTTTCAAGATAGAATCTTCATCGTCTGTCAGCATTCGCAGAAATGTAAAAAAATACATCGGCAACTTTTTTTACTCAGGTACTGACCCTCGATGGTCTCCAAAAATTAAATCTACCGGAAAATGTTACTAGACTCTCAAATTACCTATAACTTTTTTGCTTTTCGAAAAAAAAATGTACAATGGTTTACAAGTTTTAAGGTGTTAAAAATGTTAGATTATACGATAAGCTTTTTTCTTTATTTAATCAAGAGTAAAAATTCTTTGTTCAGTCAAAAGAGCTAAATCAGTTGTATACAGGCACTATGTAGGTCTTTTTATAGGTGTTCGGTGTAAGTAAGCAATACACCATCTGGCCATATTATTTTTCACACATTACAACGGCGAATGAACATAATCAAAAACCCGTCCGTATAATAAAAAAATAATAAAAATGTTTTAGAACTTTATACACGTAATTGAAAGTGGTGCATAATACAAGGAGCAGGAGAGCATGCACCGGCATACTTTCTATTTCTCACACGTCTCACCAGCGTGTACAGGGTGGATATTTGCTTCATTAACATCATAATTTGTATTACGTTTATGATATCCTACAAAATATTTCCTTAAAAATGTGTGTATTTTAATACAAGTATTTGAATAGCTATGTATAAATAAAGCTGGAAGCGAGACTGGAAGTATCGAAAGCCAACTTGTTTAATAGTTTGTTATAAGGTCCTTGCGAGACATCTTCAAAGCAATTGTTCTTATTTTAAGGAAACAGCGCTTATATTTGCCAAAACAATATTTAGAATACCCTACATATGTTTCGGCGTATTAGGCTTTCATCAAGAGCATTCAAACTATAACTGGTGTTATAATATTTATACCTAAAGTTTGTTCATTTATTCCTAGAATCCCGGGAAATACCTGGCTATAAAACCTAACCTCATTAAATAATTTAAAGAAAAATTCCTAATACCTTGTGTGTTATAGGCGTGGTCGGGAAATTTTGTTGGTGGTACAAGAATTTTGCTTTAAATAATTTTTTAAATTTCCAATAATTCATGAAGGTTTAAACGATTACCTGTTACTTTTGGCATGAATTACATTGATATTATCTGTAGGTAACTATGGAATGAATATTTATCTATTATTACGTGACCAGTGTTTATGTTCTTTAAGGCTGTTGTCTATGCGTCTGCCACTCTGACCAATATCGAAAGCATTACGATCCTTACATTTAATTTCATGTACACCAAAATTATGAAGTTTATTTATTTCTCCTTTATTATTAACCAATGCTATATAGATACTCCCTATTTCTTTTATTTTTTATTCAGTCATTATAGAAATATCTAAATCACCCCAGACGTCTTGCATTTGCCAATAATTTAATGAATGACGACTTACTTGATATTTTTCTCTGATGAAACGTGATTTCACCTGTCGGGTACGTCAGTTTTCAAAATATATAGCACTGATAAACCGCATATTTTTGTTGATTCTCCACTACAATCACTACATCCTTAAAAAGTCGGTAATAATTGAATCAGTTTATTCAATTTCAACGTCAATGCTGAGAGGTACAGAAACAATATTTTGTCTGTATTTCTTCAACAACTACATGATGATGAACTTCAGCAAGGTTGTTTTCAGCAGGACGCGGGTGGAGCAATAAAACATACGGCAAAAGAATATAGCTTTTCTTCGCGAATTTTTTGAAAACCGGCTGAAGTTTGTTATTCCTGTCTTGAAAAATTTTATTTGCAGAACTCCTGTACCTAATTTGCAAGAACTAGAACAAAAGTTTGTTGAAGTATCTGCAACAATTACGCTCTTAATGGTTTTCGTATCGTGAGGACACAGGTAATATTTTCAAAATAAAAAAATCTAAAACCTGTAAAATTTTCACCACAGGGTTGAAAACATTATTTTATCTAGCAACTGCAATGCCGTGTTACTCAACTGGTACTTACACAAAAAGTAATCTTTATATTATTACAATAAATCTTTAATTAATTCTGTCTCTGGTGGTTATAATAATTCAAACATAGTGTAATATAAACCGACTTTATCTTTTGTTACTAAAATGTTTACCATAATTCACATCTGGTTATGTTTCAAACGATGATAAATCTCGTTTATCAACGGTTGAGTGTACTTAAAAAATTCAGATGTTATATTCATGTAAAAAAAATGTATACTAATACAGAGCGCTCAGAACTTGTAATGTCAATAAAGTGTAACTCTCTCGTTGTTATAATAGCAATTTTGATTATGATTATTATTGAAATACGTCGCATTTGGCATTAAGACTGAATTTTAGACAGTGCAATTTTAGGTTAAACGGATTCGACGTCACGAATTTGACAGTCGACAGTATTGTGACGTCGGACTACTTGTTTATTCTTGAGAGAGGTGTACTAAAATGAGTGTTTTTAGTGTTTATTTTTTCCTAACTTTTGGTTTAAGATGGATAAATCTGAAATTAAAGACTATAAATGTCGAAATGTGAATCACCGTATATTAAAGAGGCCATTCCCTAGAAAGAGACATCCCATAGGGAAATATTTATACTTTTTGGCCAAAACTTTTTTTTCTCAGTACGTATATTTAAAAAACTATAAGAGTACCTAAGTAGAACCATAACAAGACTATTACTATGAATTTTCACTCAATAATTTCAGTGGTTTGCAAAATAACTAGATTTAAATTTAAAATTTATGTTAATCCTCCTATTTTGTAGTTTTAAATCTAGCTATGCAAACCACTGAAATTATAGAGTGAAAATTCATAGTAATAGTCTTGTTATGGTTCTATTTAGGTACTCTTATAGTTTTTTTAAATATACGTTTTAAATGTTCCTCTATATCGGATGTCTATTTCTAGGGAATGGTCGCCTTAAAAAAAGAACAAAATTATGGATGCCAGCTATGAGACGAAGTGAGACCAAACATACTAGAGGATTGGTTGGTGAAGATCATTTCAATGTAAACATTGACACGAAAAAGTGACTTTCAAAAAATGTCTGTATACTATGCATCCAGTCTGTGCGACACATAGTATGTATGTGTGTGTATGTGCACACTGTATCGCCGACACTAGCAAATCGCTTTTGATGAAATTTGATACCGTACATAAACTGGAAAAGTTTGATGGCATTCAGTGCCCTTTTGGTACATAGACTTTCTCATTTTTCGTTCATTTTCTGCAAAAGATGAAGGCCTGGCATCGCATAACTCAGCGATAACGAACCCGGATATTAACTAAATTAATGAATTTTCCCAAATATTTGGGGGAGAGGTTCCAGCTACCTCCAGTAGTTACCCATGTTTTTGTATAAAAACAAAAACATATTGCTTTATTTTTATCTAATAGTGTTTTCTTTTGTTTCAGGTAAGTTACTAATTCCAGGCAGTATGGCTGATTTGCTGTAAGTAAAATAATTAATTTATTTTAGCAAAGAAGGAGGGTCTAAGACCGGTTTTCGGCAGAGTATAAATCGGGTTAAAATATGTATTAAAATGTTGGAAACAGTCCTTTACTTGATAATGTAAATAATGTAATGTAAAAAAAAACTGTTCGTTTCAGCGAAAATCGGCCTCCATTTTATAGAAAAACTTAACCGCCTCCAAAAAACGGTAACAAAAGATTATTAAAAATTAAATGACCTTATTACCTAATAACCATACTGAAGTTCGTTAAGAATATGCATTTGATTTTGTTGTTTGTTCATTTTTACTTTCAAACAATTTTTTCGCCCCTTTTAGTGGCCTGCTATGTAACTTCGACATAACAAAACAATATATCCGTCTTTTGAATTTTTAAACTTTTTATGTAAATCTGCATGCCCCACGTTGGTGTTTAAACTAAATTTGAACTAATATTTACCTCTAGTGTAATGCAAGAAAAGTATATCATTTCTCGTATTTTATAGTATGTCCTCAAATATTTTGCAGAATTTGTGGTATTTTTTCCGTCAAGATAATAAAAAATGTTCCCTCAGTTATGATTACAGATCTTTGTAGTACCATGAGCAGTGTGTTTGTTTCTCAAAATGAACTTTTACATAATAATAAAACTAGAGGGTCCTATCGGCATCAACATCAGAGTATAAATATAAAATATTTATAAAATGCAAAGTTTTGCTGTATTTGGATGTTCAAATTCAATGAACAATCATTTTATTTGGATTTTGAAGAGATTCTTATCCCTATATTCTGGGTAAACCGACGGAAAATAATTTTAATTCAAAATTTGTTGTCGTAGTCTCATATTTTATTCATTTCTCTCAGTATTTACAGCGTATCTGGTTTTACCAAGTCGAGGACTTTTGTTTGTCACTTCTTTAACATCGGCTGCCGCTAGAGATGCTCATCGGTGCTTATAATCACGTAAACATTCAAACATTGACACTTCTAACCTGGAACTTCTGACAAACTCACTCGTATAATATAGATCTTCAACGTGTACATATTGGCATATTTTTCTCTCAAGCCAGACCTGCCTTAACAGAATTCGTGGTTATACTAGATGCAGCTTCTGGTCTTATAAATCCAGGTACCGCGCCACCCCTGGTCAAATAGTCAGCAAATTCAATGCCTTTCATGCCAGAGTGGCCAGATATATCCACATCAGAGTCAATTTGCTGTTTTTGTCCAGATGTCCTTTAATAATTACAACGATAGGAGCTTTAAGAGCTGCTTGCTGTCTGAAAAGATGTTTATTGATCTGTGGCTAGGATGCGTCTGTTTCAGCCTCCAATGACACAGATATCTGCCTGTAAAGTAGGTGCATTATCACCCAGATAGGTTATTTTTGTACCTTTGGATTGCGACGATAATAAACTCTTGGTTCAGTTTCTGCAGGGGGTTTTGGAGCCGGTTATGAACCAACAGCTGTCTGGTCTTTGTAGGTTGGTTTTATTCGGATCTTATTGTTCTCCTTTTAGGAAATAGGACGTTACAGGGCAAATCGTCTGTTGCACTTCGTGATGCTAGCTTAAATGTTGCCTAGCTGGTCTTCCTCTCTATGTAAATATGGAGAAGAAGTAAATTCAGTAGGATTATAGAGCAGCTGACGGTCTGGTACTTATTACACCAGTTATTTCCAGGCATGCTGCATCGTTTATTATATCACTTTCGGCCACCGAACTATCGAGGTATACGTTACCATTGGTTTTAGGGCTGTAAAATATATCCAATATATTTGTTGTGGGTCAATGCCCCATGATTTTTCACAAATTCTCCGACGTCCAACAACGACAGACTTGCTTTGTGGATTAGCCTTATCCAAGTGGAAGTGCCAATTAAATGACTTATCTAGTATTACATCTAGATATTTCATTTTCACCGCGAATGGAATAGTTTCACCTGATATAGAAGGTGATTCTAACTTATCCAGTTTCTTTTCCTGATGACGTGAACTATTACCATTTTGTACGGGTTGAAAGACATCTGCTCTCTCTCACACCAGATGTGGATTGCTCCTCTCTTAGAGTAGAAAGTATGTTTTAATATTTTCTCTAACCACAATGACTAGATCATCCGCATATGCTTGAATATCGACGACCCACAGAGAGGTAATGTCCAGCAGGTCATCCACAAGGAGTGGCCTTAGAAGGGGGCAAAGAACCTCGCCTTGTGGGCACCCTCCTGCGGCCCTAGATCTGATCGTTTCCCTCTTTAGAGATGTCGTTACTATTTTGTTTTCCAGCATAGCTCGAGTTCACTCAGTTATGATTAGCTCGACCTCTGTGGCAGCTGCCGTTGTATAATGTGGACTCTTACTCATATTCTTGTAAATAAAATATCTGTGTGCAGTTGCGGCAGCCATTATGAATCCGTTGTTTTGAGTTTTTTGTTTTTGATTGATTGATTGATTGATTGATTGATTAGCCAGCGTAAGGTCTGCCGATTCCGGGCATCCATGGAGGTTCGTTCCAACACGCACCTTGGTCGTCCGTCGAACACGCCAACGGGCGGCCAAACCGCGTACCGGAACCAAATCTCGGATGTTTTATATACCGCCGGACCGGCTGCATACGCCGGGTTGGACATTGGACATGCTTGTTGTCAGCAACGAGAGTCGCATGACGCATGGGGGGGGGAATATAGGATGGGAAGTGTAGGTGTTTGTGAGATGCTTCTTTTAAATTTCCGTCTATCGTCATGTCCTTATTTTTGTTCTACTAAGTTTTCTGTTTCTTCTGTTTCTGAATCTGGCAGACTTTTTTTATTTTATTTTTGTTTTTATTTATTAATCACTCCACAGGTAAATATCCATTTACAGTGGAGTTGCTGGGAAGGACCCTATCTCGCGATAACAATATTTTTTTCGTTTTTTCGTTATGAGAAAAGAGGTCCGAAGGGATAGTTTGCTCATCCTGTATGTCGTTTCCTTGAAACAATCTGTTGCAATTTCAGGCAGTGTTTCCATTTCATTACTTATATATTATGTTTATTACCTATATATTATGTTTAATACCTTTTTAATTTTGATCTCCATTTCTTGTTTAAACTTTAATAAAGATATAAATAAATAAACCAATGCTAATGCTACATAAACAAAAACTTATCTGTTTCATTCACACATCTGGCTGGCTTGTTTTTGACATTAAATTCGATATCGGGTACTCCTAAAATACCTAAGCACCAATTTTAATATAATTCCGACAAAACAGTTTTCTAGAGTTCGGCCTACTGGACGCAGCTTGATGCAAAACTACAATGAGACTATCTTCGCGCATAAGACCTATGGTTTGTAAAATATTGTTTTTATAAATCGAAAACTAGGTTTTTAATTCATGTGACTGGCGCCGCATTGGCCTTTGTTAGTAAACGGGCAATATAAAAAATTTATTTCCAATATCATTTTACCACTAGGCTTAGCGAAATTACAATGGAACCACCGCCGAGACATACCATACAGTTTATAACGGATAGTTATTGAACATATATCGATTTGGGACCCTCCTCATCCTACATTTTTTGATGATTAAAAATGCTTCCTTGCAAATAAATGAATATTACAAAAGTAAGTACCAAAGACATTTTTTGGCTAAAATTCGCTCATTAGGAAAATCTCCCAAAAATATTGCAGACGAAAACACTGAATATCGTCTATGGGTGACCTACCTGCGCTTAGTTAGTGGTGTTAAACCACTTAGTACTGTTGCAATTGTTGAAACGGCAATTCAGTTTTATATCTTGAAACGTCCACATCAATATTTAGCAAGATCCGTAGATTGTGTCATGCAGCTTGCAGTTACAAGAACCGGAGAGTAGTCCAGATAAATCACCTTGTAAAATTCATCCATTTAGATATATTTTATCTAAGAGAACGATGTTACCCTGGCATCGGATCGTAAATACATTGTTGTTGAATAATTTCGAGAGCATCGTGAATATTTTCTAAATGGCTTAAATGTATTGTGAACAGATTACAATAAAATAACAAAATAATTTATTATTGAGGAGATTGCGATTAAGCTACTTAGCATATTGATGTGTTTAGGTGCGATGGAACTCACAATTTGTGTATACATTAAAAACTACACATAGTGGACTCATATGGCATATTTTTTATTATATTATCTGAAAGATCTTTTGATTTTAGAGCGAAATGAAAAAAACTAGAATTCACTTCAAAATTAACCAAGAACGCGATCTCATATTAACGGTTGGGTGACGTCATTTACTCCTATGATAATTGAATATATCTCAAAATGTGCTTTTGCTAATAGCTGATATAAATGAAACAGAGTAACACGAATTATGTGAATAACATTAACTGCTATACATATGATTCAATAATGTTAGAACGTTATTTTCTTATGAAATTTACTTTTCTCTTTATTCTCCATGTGTTAGCATTTTTTGTAGAAAATAAATGATTTTTCACATCTTATTTATTATACAACCGACATTGCTTGTCATTATTGATCAGATATTTTTACTGATTTTTAAATAACTGGGTTTACACATTAAACGTATATTCGAGACAATGAATCTGGCACAGGTCAAATTAGATTAAACCAAATGCATATTTCAGATATCGGAGGTGTAAAGGGGGTGGGGATGGGGCTAATGAAAGTAGCCCCAACCCAGGTGAAATTCGCTGGAATCGATATATGTTATTCCTCTCGAGCTCCTGATTCAGGATCATGGATACAAGGTCAGAAAATGAATAGTTTTCTAGATTGTTTTTATTTTATTTTTAATTTATTTTTAATTATGCATTCAAAAACACCCGAGAACGAGAAGAAGTGGTCCTCGAAAACTCGTGAAGGTGTAAATTACTCGTGAGACGTATATAATTTCTATAGAGATTTTAGGATTTAATGAAAGTTCAACCAATATAAAAAGGGTACCATTTTTTAGAAGAGAATGTCCCCTTTTCGAAAAACTATAATTAAAATGGATTTCTTGTAGAATTAATCAATTAAAATTGATAGGGTTTCGAAGGGAGTCATTTATAGTCACTTTTCCGAAGAATAGTCACTTACACTCATTTTTCTTTGGAAATAGTAATTTACAGTTACTTAAATCAAGAATTAAGCGTAAATGTAAAAAAATTTTATTAAATAAATCAAGTTTCACGGTTATTCTGTTGATTTCAGTTCATCATGCGTTGTCCAATCCAATAAAGTTTATGATCTGAACATCATCTTAATTTGGTGTGTCGGATAGGATTAAATATTTGGCCGAATATATTCCACTATTAGATTAAAACCTAAATGAACTAACTCCGTGATGAACGACAACTTTTGAAAGCAGAAAATTGTGTAATAAAGGTGGAAGATAAAGAAACGGTGGAATTTTTTTTCTTTTCAGTAAAAAAATAATCCTATAAAAATTTAATTGAAATTGATCGGTGGCAGGCCGAGTGACAATGGAGCATACAACCAAGTGCTCTGGATTTCCAAAATAGTTGATTGGCTAATGCTTTTATTATTTCTCAACAAAAATCTGAACTAACAGTGCCGAAAGCTAAATCTGTGTCTTTCCATTCTTGTTCAAATCGCTGTATTATGTACCGAATTAAATTTGTAGCGGCTTGTCTGTTAAGTAGTATTCCCTGAATGTGGTGGCTAAAGCTCTCTCCATGATTGGATATAAATCTCTTAATAGTCGGACATATTTCAGGGTTTTTTAAATTTTCAACAAAACGTTAAGTTTTTTCGAAAATTACCCGTTTTGAGCGCTATCCTTTAGCCACATTTCATATCACCGAACAAAGTTACAGTTACGTGCATGTCGATCCATTTCGATGTGGATGCTTGCGGATGACACTATTTACAGGGACAAATAGCCGTATTTTATGTGTTTACTAGATGTCACGAAATCATAACCGATAATATAGTGAAAACCATAACCAGTAATTATTGACCATTATCTGGAACGATGAGACGTTTTTTATGATACCAGTCATTGATAAACTATTACTAGGATATATCACCAACGCTAAAATCAGCTAATTGTCAACTGTTTCTAAGGTAGACGGATTTACTTTAGTGTCAGATAGTTTTCAGTTGCCTTTTTTATACCGGCTGTAACAAAATTTGAAATATCCTTTTAACCGACTTTAAACATTTTTAAATAAGAGGTCAGTTCGATCCGTATGAATTTTTTTTTATGTATGTGCAATCATGTATATAAATATCTCCAAACATGTTTTAATTTTTTTTATTCCTTAACATTAAGGGTAGTTTACTGATGCGAAAAGTCGAAAATCTCAATTTTCTCGAAAACAGCTCTAACGGCTTTGCTCAAATTTTGTACGTTAAATGTACATTACAAACCTAACAATATGCCATTGTTCGTTTTTGCTGGAAAATTCACATAAGAGTAGTTTACTCATGAAAAGAAAACTTCAGTCACGCGGGAATGGGTGTGACCATACCATTTATTATTATATCCTCCCGCATTTACTTAAGTATTGGGTTGAAAAGGCGGACAAAATCTAAAATATCAGGAACACAGAACATTTAAGAAACGCTGTAGCGAACTTTCTATTGTTATTAATATTTAAGTTATTTAATAGAGTCGATTCAAAAAGGGTAAAAACCAGATCCTAGGGCGTGCAGTTGTCCGGGTTTCGTAAATTATGTTATTTGTTTTGGTGGATATTCATTTATTTTTTTGCAGTATGCGATCTACGACCGACAAATATTTCACCCATAATATCTTATTTACTTAAATTTGGCAACATTTCACCTTTAATGAGTAATTAGAAATCGTATTCAAAATATACAAGAGCAACGCCGCTGTAAGAGAATTATTACTGACGGAACGCCAACTAAATGGTATAGCCTTTGTCGGTTGCCTGTACACCGAGCAAATAATAACTGAAAAACGAATAGTACGATTTCTTTTCTTTACTAGACGTCAATCAAAACCATTTAATGTTTAATGTACATCTGTGTGTCAACAACGTATAGCTTCAATGAAATAAACCTGCTATTTCCTTTGAAAAGAATTCCGCTCATTTTTTTATCTACTTTTTATGAACTTACTATAGACGTTCATTAGGGTGGACCGCTACTATAGGCGAAATTTTAGTTTTTGTTACTAAAAGTTGCAGTAGCAAAAAAAGTTCCTATATTTTACTGTAAATGTTGCTCCAGAACCGTTTTGCAAACATGTTTTCTGCCCTCTACCACCACTCAAAGGCGATATTTTTATTATTATTATTATTATTATTATTATTATTATTGATACGTAATAGCGAAAAACAGTTTTTTAAATATATTAACAGCTTTTGCCCTCTACCGCCCTATTAAAAGGTTCATGTACTACACTAAAACAAAGCGTGTGTTGAGTCAACACAGTGGACGTTACAAAGCAACGCCTACTACGATCACACTTCGTCACAGAATACAATAAACTATAGTGGATTGGCATTTATGCTTGACTGAAGAACCTGGATCTATATATATTACTATATTTATATAGGCCATACCATACCTTCTTCGGGATCCGCTAAAAATAATACTAAAATTTTTTGTGTCAAATAATTTCAAGTTATACAGTTTGTTAATAGTAGGAACTAATGGAATAGTAGTAAACACTGGATCGAAAAACGGAGCCATATCTCAAATGAAGTCATAGTTGATACGTCCTTTGTAGTAGTTTATTTGTCAGCCGCATGGTAACGAACTTCCTTTCAGACACTTTTTCCACTTTCTTGATGGTGACACAGCCGAACCTCGTGGATTCGTGGGGCGTATATGAAAGGTACTGGAAACATGTCATAATTTATCAGTTATAGACCAACGAATTATCTGTACTTTATTCGACATAGTTATTTCTGAATTAAGCACAGATAAAAAATATCGCTACCAAATATATTCTAAAATTTCTACTGGTAACTGCTCCTTAGATGTATATAAAATTGACCAGGATCAGTTTTTAAATCCAAGGGGATTTACCACCTTATTCCAGGTGGTTAACTACAGCTAACGGAAGATGACTACTTTATATTGCCACAAGAAATCCACTCTCAAAGATTTGACACAGATTATCCAAATGATATACTCACCACATTCAAATATTTAGCATAAGAAAACTTTACACTTATCAATGTTTGCTATGGATGTTGAAGAAACCAGTATGCTGCTTATCTCATCCGTATAACACTGGAGCGACAGCCAACCAAATAACAGATATTCCATTATGTAGGAAAAGTCACACTCAACGAATCATATCATTTTTAGGCCCAAAACTTTTTAATATACTTCCCAAACAAATTAAGATATTGTCGAATGAATAAATTAAAAAATCAATCAATGGTGAAAAACTGGTAGATATAATTCTCCTTCTGCCATACCCAGACACTGGAAAGTTGTGTCAAATTATTAACTGAAACTTCACAAATCCCGAGATGGCTTTATTAGAATTATAGTATATCTCAGATTAGAATGAGTTGTTATGATTGGAGTACAGTTTACACAGGCGTCCCTGCGAACAAGTCCTCTGATATTTTTTACCAAAAAAGTGGTAGGCCACTGACATTTCTTCATGTGGATATTTTTCCTGATTTGCCTGATCAGTTCTACATGAAAACGGTCTCTTGCGTTTTCTCGTCAGACGTACAGTTCTTGATTGAAACAATTAAATTAAAATTGAAACTAACTACACAGGCACACAACGGAGTGTAAACACTTACGTTGTATAGTTGATTGCAAAATTGTATAGGACACATTTTAGTTGTGTAAACCTGGTAAATGGAATCCGCATCGAGGCCGTCTCAAGTCCGTTGGTACACAAAATAGAAATTACCGGTTTAAATTCACTTTCATTTGGCATTTGGTGATCTTATAAATACATTTCATTAAATTACAGTATAAATGTTCTTATTTTATTGCAGTAAGAATACAATACACTAAATCTGTTCTGGTTTACTAATTTTCCCTGCGTAAACTTGGCTTGCAAATGTACCAATCAGAGACAAGGTCACATTTTTATTTATTTGTTTTAATGCCTTATTTATATTAACGTCCTGGCGGAGTTCAGCTATTGCTGCTCTACCACTCAACCAGGACACATACACATAGACATCAACACAACAACCATTATCTGTGATATTGCCATCTACCGCAACTGAGACTCGAACTCAGGAGAGATAGCAGCGACTAGACATGTTGTGCTACACAACAGCGGTCTAGGTCACTGCTACCATCTCGGTAACACATGAAAAAACGCCACCAACATCCATACCCTGGCCAGGATTCGAACCCGGGACTCCGCGGTTGCAAGCCAAACACCTTCAGCATTGCGCCACCGAGCTGTTCCCTATCTTTACATGCACTGCATTTGAAACTGCGATAAACTATAGTCTTAAATCCAAAGCAGCAATGCCAGCCTTTAACACACAAAAAATATTACTCAATAGAAACTTAAAGTGGTTAGTGGGTGGGTGGGATCGAAGTCACATAGTAGCCACCTCCTCGTGGTGAGTTCTGAATTTATTATTTTTCATGATCAAACAAAGAGCTACTTTTTAACCTCATTTCACGCCGGTTGGTGCCATTTAATTTTTCTCAGGTTACGGATCTATTTTGAAGTTGCGTAAAGGGCAGAAGATATTATCGGATTTCTTTTAAAAAAATCAGAATAATAACTGTGCTATAGTAACAACTGGTTTTCCCAATTAGTACTAAAAAGTCTCAGATTTCGCAATCCTTGCAATCATCGAGACATTGGAAATGATATCACCATACATAAAACATAAACTTATTCCGGACTCGGCTTCGCCTCGTCCGGAAACAGATACGATCCGTCCCAAAAAACATGATTTTAGGTACTTGTTACAAAAATAACTAAAATAGCGGGGGGGACACCCCGCACCCCCATTTTCTTTGTCTGCGACGCAAATACTGCCTGCGGCGCTAATAATCATTAACAATTAGATATCAGAATAAAAACCTACTAACCTAACCTAAAGAAATCACACGAAAGAAGGAATTTATTTTAAGCAGAATAAAAACCTACTAACCTAACCTAAAGAAATCATAGACAAAAATTTGTAAAAAAATATATTAATCGTCACAAATTTTTTTTTAAAAATTCAGCAGGCATAGGAGTTTGAACCCGGGACCTTTCGCACCGTAAGCGGGAACATTACCTATGCGCCAACCGTACGGCTGATGATGAACACTAGGGCAAAGAATAAATAGGGAGACAAATAATATCACCCGTCTTTATTCGTCCGCCGCAGCAGCACTAACTCGTCCCGGCTCGATGCTACAAGATTTGCTCTCTCCGTATCGCCTTTTGTTGAACAGGCGGTAAAATATCGATCGGCGCTGACCGACTACACCGCATCATCGCTTCCCACATAGTAACAGGCTCTCGCTCAGTATTACCTCATCTGGCCTTGATACTTTCATGTCGACGGCCTTGGAAAAAACTCGTAACTTTTGTCCTATATGCTATACGCAAACATTAACATGTCCATGTTAAAATACAAAAATTCACGTTTTCGCTCCACCCTAACGTTCATATCTCTAACATTTATCTGTTATATCTTTTATTTCTGCATTTAATCCATTGAAAAATATTATTTGGATATTTTACAAACGATTTTCACTCGCTCAACACCTGATATTTGATATGAAGAACAATAAGTTACTTATTCATTGTACGTATCTGATCTACTTCTAACCACACCAGTATACCAATAAAGCCAAGCAATGACATCTTTCTGAAATTATATTATAATTTAATCAGAAAGATAATAGTGAGAAATCTAAAGACTTGAAAAACACACTCAGCTAATGATTTCGTAATAGAGAAATAGAACATTTAGAACCTTTAAAATTTTTAACCGGACGAGACATATAGGGGTTGAATAATATTTCTACCCTGGGCGAGAAAAATTAGACACACAAGTGAGTAATGCTTTGAAAATAAAGGAAAAAGTGCAAAAGCCATAAAATATTAATCAGGGGGTGAAATTTAGGGGCTGGAAAGCATTTGTTTCACGGGTAATGCCGGGTTAAGGTAGACTTTTGTAACAAGCGACAGGAGACCCAGACAGGCGACAGCGACAACACCGGTAAAATGGAATTCAATACGACTCCGTTTCAAGCGTGCGACAGCGACACGCAGCTCAGCGGTTGTCTCACCTTGTTTCTCGCGGCCTATTCTGATTCAGTAGTGTCGTTGTCACCACGTGGTTAACAGGTTATTTTGCAAACCAAACAATGGTTTCATCTGTGAAAAAACTAAAAATGGTCTCCTTCCAGCCAAAGTCGAATGCTTTCGCTTCTCAAGATGAAAATTTTAACCGATCGGACCATTTAAAATGTAGGAAGTTCTAAATTGTTTTTTTTAAGTATATATAGATAGGTATTTGTTTAACGATTACTTGGGAATTTCTTTTAAATCTTTCGCAAACTGTGGACTCTAACCCGGCGCGGCGCGGTGGTCCTATATTAGTTTCACCAAGCTGTATCTAGTAGAGGTGTTTCAGAATCTTATGAGCCGCGAAATGCGCAAACGCCAAAGTTCATTCTGCGTTATAAGTATTTTTTTGAAGACACTAGCGGCTGAATTGTTGTATACATTAACAAGAGTTCGGGATAAATTGTAAACAATAAATATAATAATTTTAAGAAGTGTAACTGAGTCGACAGGAGGGATTATGTCTGTGCGCATATGAAGGTTACAGCTCATGAGATTTTAAAACACCTCTATAAAGTGAGCAAAAATTGGAGAAATATTTTATATACAAGAATATTTGAAATTTTGCCGGAGGCGCCGTACAGTGGTCATTGTAATTATTCTAGGAAATAAATAACGGTGTCAAATTTATTTTTCTAAATTGTGTTATAATTCATTTGTTTAAAATCAATTGATCGATAACTTAAGATGGAACCCTTACCTATGATATACAAGGAAAAAAAAAAAATACATCATTCACATTTTTATTTTTCGATCGAAACTTTCTGATTTTATATTGAAATAAATATTTATTTACATTTAACATAAAGCTGTGTTAGAGAAATAGAGTTACCAATATCAATTGCTAAAGTGTTGGGAACACTTAGTCTATAGAATACAATTTAGTATTTGTTGTCAGAATCATCAGGATAATCATTTGTCGGTAGCAAAGTGTTAACGAATTTTTGCTCTTGTAGCAATTGTAAAACCTCCTTATTCAATGGTTCTTTCTGTGAACGCTTTCATATGCACCGTGATAATGATGATATAAGAGAATAAATGAGCATTTAGCAAATCTCACATGGTTTTTTTCCTGAAAAATTTTCTAGTATAAACACGATATAGTCTAAAATGTTTATTTTTCGATCTTTATGTCTCCTCTGAAAACGTTCCAAAGGGAAGAGCAATTGCCTTGGCTATATCAGGGCCACGGATTAGGATGCGGTGGATGCTCGAAGGCATATAATACTACGAGGAAGGTTGCACATATATTTTAGCAGTATTTTTTTAAATTGGCGAATGCTTCTGTGTTGGTGGTATACCTACATGATATTGTTAATAAAATTACATATAGATGTTTTAGAAAATATGCATCTAGTTATTGAGAAAGTCAAGGAAAATTCGCAAAAAAATGTTCGGGCAGTGCTGCCATCGTTTGTTGTTCCGTAGCCAGACTTATAAATCAGTACATTCATTTTTTTTAATCTATTAACTATTCCTGCCTTCCTTCTATCAACCTTTTCCTTATTACTTCTGCTGATATATCCGACACAATAATATGTTCTTCATCTGGATAGCACTTCTTTTTTGCGTCTTGGTGCTTGTAAAGCCGTTTTTATTTTAATTCGTCTGTTGGAAGAATAGTCGGAAACTTGTTGCACCATTTTAGCAGCATCTCGGCGTCCATAAATGTCAAGGTTTTTACGGGTCGTAAAGGTTCAACTCTTCCTTGGAATAATTTTCCAACAAGGGTACAATTTTTTGTCTTACTTTTGGCGACAGACTAAAATCTTTTTGAGGTCAGCTTTTTTGGCATGTGAAGTTTCTCCTAAATGTCTGTTTTCACTAAAAAAACATGATTTCCTCATCAAGCCCTTGGTGATGTCTTACTTCAAAAACTCTTAAAGCACGTTTAAGTACAATCCTTCCACATATTCGCGATTTTACTAAAACTGCCCACAATTTTTTTAAATTTAGAATATTTTTTCACATTTTCACACTCCATTAAACTAAGTTTGTTCAAAACATAACTCAAAACTAACGATTTTTTTCATTTTACTACACTTTCTTGACGCCAACTGCTGAACATATCTCTCCTCAATATAGTCATCATGTCTAAAATGGTTAAATATTTTAGTTTTTGGCACTTCTTGGCAGTTAATTTTAAATTTAATGAGAAGCTAAGAAAAGTACCTAACTGAAAAAAATATTTTATTAAAAACAAACACGAACACACGTACTGTAAGTCTACTTAGTTATAAATAAAGCAACAAAAAACGTTATGAGCGGTAGGATATACAATAGCTCGTTTTCTACAATTTGTTAACAAATAAAAGTAGTACTTATAATATGAACTGCAATTACAAACCTAACACTCAATAATTAGCAGAAAAAAATGAAGAATCGCAAGGCACAAAGTGCCACTATAGACTTTATTGTAAGACACACGAAGCACGTCGGAATTAGGTGTTTTCACAAATTTTATGTTCACTTTCACTGTGAAGATAATGCTTTATTATAATTAAAACACTTGAATTTTGAGAAACAGTCTAATAATATCTTAAAACAAGCCATTTTAATTTTGCTTTGAAATTTTTTCGCCAAAAACACTACATCATGACGCACTCATGACGTCATCAGTTATATTGTCAGTGTCATTTTGTGTTACAAACACGTTATTTTGGAGGTAAATTTCCTAAAGTAGCTTTTACAAATCCCGTATTAGGTAGGCGTTATTTATTTAATCACATGTAAAACGTAAATAAAGCCAATAAAGTGTTGTGTTTAACAATTTTTAAACGCGATTTAAGAAACTAATATAACCGATGACGTCACCACGTGTTTTGCGTACGCGTTCAATTACTAAAACTTTATGTTATTTATTTGTTGAAATTTTAATTTGATGGACGATAGAATGCTGTTTAAATATCAATAAGTGCTTTAATATAACAAGTACTTAATTTTAATAATATCAAAAAAGCAAATTTACACATAGTGAAAACACCTAATTCCCTTTCATATGACATATATTTATGAGATTACAATTAATAGACCCCTTCACTGATTTCTTTTATTTTTACATGAGGTATCACACAACGATCACTCTTTCAAATAAAATTGGAATGCGTGACTTTGGTGATTTTAGATTTTTAGTATTATTACTTAGTTCCTAGAATAATTAAAATGACCACTGTGGCGCCGCAGCTACAATTGGGTTTAAAGAAATAATTAAGTGTTTTCAGAGTGAATTTGATTTCAAAAGTTAAACACATGTTAATAGTAATTCAATGGTAGAAACGCTTATAACTGAAACGGAACAGGCTTTAAGAACTTTAGAAAATACCCAGTTCACCAAATCAAAAATTTCTAATATTATTAAAAAACATAATATCCCTTAACATAAAAGCGCGGATACCCAGACAATCAAATCTATTAAAAATTAAAATAAAGACAATAATTTAATTCTAACAAAGGCGGATGAATCAAATTCATTATTATTCCAAAAAAATGATTATGAAAACAAAATGCTACTATTCATTCAGTCCGAACTAAAAGAAATTAAAAAAGATCCTACAAATACCTTCCAATAATACTTTATTCGGTAGTTCAGACAAATACAAATTAGTACACATGTATCCGCGACCCCCCAAACTCTACGGCCTCATTAGAAATCACAAGGAAAATGCACCCATAAGAGCAGTAGTTTCAAATTGAATAGCTTTACGCAAAAATTGGGTAAAACAGTTAATTCAGTTTTTAGAAATCCCATTAAGTTCAGCATGCAGTTAATGACTCTACTGAATTCACGAAATTATGACACAATAAAATAATTCCAGAAAATAGTGTCCTTGATGTCTCAAATATGTTTTCCAATATTCCCACTGCCAGATGTAAATCTTTAATAATTGTCGTTCTGGATAAATTACATATAAATGCTATTGTCAAAAATGAATTAATATTATTAGTTATTATTATATTAGGTTTAGACTTATGCATTGATCAAAATTATTGCCAATACAACAATAAATGTTACATCGAGAATACGGGGTTAGCTTGGGATCTCGGTTGAGTCCCCTTTTGGCAGATATTTTTATGTTTCAC
Source organism: Stenurella melanura (assembly GCA_963583905.1). NCBI lineage: Eukaryota > Metazoa > Arthropoda > Insecta > Coleoptera > Cerambycidae > Stenurella > Stenurella melanura. The sequence continues at coordinate 166,726,566 of OY757310.1, forward strand.
TTAGAAGAACAAATAATCAAGTCACAGCTAGATAATTAAACACATAAAATTTTGGTATAGATATGTAGGCGATATATTAGCCTGCTTCACATGTACACAGAGACAACTAAGTACATTTCTAAATGAAATAAATAACATTCACCCTAAAATTAAATTTGCAGTGGTGACAGAGAAAGATAATAAAATCAATTTTCTGGATCTAAACCTAACTCACAAAAATTGAATTCACTTAATATTTATAAATAGCCAACTTTCACAGATACAACAATCTCAAATTAGCAGCATATAATTCTATGATACATAGAGCTTTATCGTTACCTCTTTCAAAAGAAAATTTAAGAAGTCAATAGCCCTTATTAACGGTTTTCAAGAAAGAGTAAACATAATTAACAAAAAACAATTCAAATTAGCTTATTTCAGTATATATCCCCATATTAAAGACAATAGCAGTAATAAAAAGTACGTATCCCTAACCTACTGTGCTTACATATCTGATAGAATTGGTAACATTTTGTCAGCTCATGATCTGTCAGCTTTAAAACGAGCTTTTAAATTATCCAACATATTGTATAATGCTAAGGATAAAACATCTGAAGAAATCAGGAATTTATAAAATTACATGTCCAGATTGTAATGCCTTGTATATAGGTCAAACTGGTCGTTCTTTCGAAATTAGGTACAAAGAACATTTACGTTGTTTTAATTTTCAAAAAACAGATTCAACTTTTGCAAATCATATTTTATAAACCAGTCAGAATTTTCCAAACATAAATGACCTAAAGATATACGTAAATGAAAAAGATTTTAAATAAAATTTACTGGAATCAATGGAAATTATTAAATCCAATTCCCGGAAATAATCTTCTAAATAGCCAGTTGGACCTATATCAATCCACTCTGTTTATTTAATGCTTTAAAATAATCCCTTATTAAGTACCTTACCTAATTTATATAATTTATTATTGATTTAAAATTCTAAATGTTTATTGGTTCCAAGATCTGATCGATGAACGTTTGAAAATGGTACGTTAAGGTGCCGAAACTACAGTAACGTGTATGTTACAATTAATTCAGTTATAGGAAACAAAGTAGTGTCTATAGGATTTTGCAAACAGCATAAAAAAATATCTATGAGAACTAAAATAAAAACTATTTGTAAAATTATTGATTTGCAATCTTGCATTCTTTCGATAACCTGAATTCTGGTTATGCTAGCAATTAAAATCCTAAAATCAATTTGTCTTTTGTTTTTTTCTGAAAGTTAAAGATTCAAAATGACGAATCCAACAGGGCTGCATAACATTTGCAGATTTACATGAATTTGGACCGCTAAAAATTGTGAAGAAAAAAAATCCTTTTTTTTTTTATTCAAACCTTTTAATTAAATTAGTTAATTTTATAAAAACACGGCCACTAAAATTTATAAAATGAAGTTTCACCGTCTCGTCGTTCGGTTAATTGAACCTTTATTACATAATATCGATTTTGTGGCCGGTGTAAAAATTAACAAACAACAAAATCGAACGATTTTTTAACCCATCTTAAAATCGATGTTAAACGATAAAGTTCAATTACCGAACGACGCAACGCGACTGAAATATTTTATTTCATAATTTTTAGTAATGGAGTTTGTAAATGCGGTTCAGTTTTGTTCCAAAAATTTTTTCTCAAGATGAAATTTTAATAAAATTGCTGACTTAAATAAGGCGTTACTCAATTGGAATTACTGTTCCAGTTCTGTTTGGTTCCATCTTTTTCTCAATTAAATTTAGAACAAATTAAAATTATTGTTTATTTAACCTGCAATATTTCTTAAGCATATTTTCATCAACCTTTAAATGTAACATTTTCAGCTTCAAATATCCATCCCTCCTTCTTTCATTTCTTTTTTCAAACAAGAGGTTAAATGATGTTCTTTTGCCTTTTTATAAAAAAAATACAAAATCAGATCGTCCCCTCCCCACTCTAATAATATCCGGTTTCCAGCAAAAGGTGTTAGCACACGGATCTGCCATAATATATGAATACGCGACCAAAACAAGAGACAGAGGGGTGTCTCGTGTCTCGGTCGCCCGTCTCGATCTCCCGTCGCTGTCGCTTGTTACGAGAGCCTACCGTAAAGGTAGAGTTATTCAGTCTAGTATTCCATATAAAGGTTCCGAAAAACGTTTTAAGGCAGTTTGCAATTTGACGTTCTATGCGTACCAACCTTTATTGTTTTGAATATGGAACACTCGACGCGCTAATCTGACTCGCACTTGACCGGTTTTCTTTCCGCGCTCTCCCTGTTATCTGTCGGAATTTCTTCTGCTATTTTGTTATTATTGTTTTTGCAAAACCGCGTTGCGTTGTGGCGAATTATCAGATGCTAGAATTCATCGTGTTATCCTACTAACAGTAAGCGCGCAATAATTATGTGATTTTACAATCTGGCAATTAATAGTATAGTCCAATGCATTTAGATTTTTGTTTCGGAAATTTCCTAAATAAGTGGATTCGTTCAGAATTGCGACATGCAGACCAACTCACATATATATTTGACAATTTTCAATAGCGATTCTAGAATTTCATGAAAGTTTAAATCATTCTAAAACTAGTACTCACCATTTTTTACAACAAAATCTTCCTTATTCAAAAAGCTTTATTATTACTATTTTCGTGCTATATAATATGTGTGCAAAATCTCGTACCCGGTCCTTGCATATATTGTGTGTATCTGCGTGCTTTCAAATTTAGGTAAGCCATTTTGAATTTTTAAATTATATTAAAATTGTAATCAGCGACCTCGAGAACCCCTGTTTAAATTTTTCCGCAATTTTATCACTTGAATTGTCGTTATCGTAGTTTCAAAATTGTTTCTGATTTTTTGAACTTAAAAAAAAAAAAATTAATTGGCACACTTTGCACAAATTCACAGTGTTTCCGTACCAAGGCTCGAGAATTGTATCTCGGCGCCAGAGACGGTTCTCAAATAGATATAATATATTGCAAATACTCTGAAACAATCAGAAAAACGACGAGATGGTGAAATATTCAATATTGCCAGCTGCAATGTATTTGGTAAATTTAACCTAAGGACGGTAATGGTTCTTACAAAAACATGTAATACATATCTAGCAAATAAAAACAGTTTTGAATGAAACTCATACTTTCTTGTTCTGTTTAATACGTGTGGCGTATTTATTTTGTTTATTTTCATAATAATTAAATATAAAAACTCAAAACTCAATTAACTGTTGGCAACATAAAACACTTTCCCCAATAAAATAAACCATTTTTATATAATATCAAATCATACATAACAAAGTTAAGGATTCATGGCATAAAACTGCCATGTACCGTGTGCATCACAAATGCAGACAACGTGGTAAAGTGAATTTTATTTTATTTTTAAATGTTATTACATTCGACCCTGACCGAGTGTCAACATTAGATTCAATTGTATGGCGTTACTTTTATAGGTTTTTTACTAATGCGGCTTTATTATCTCCTTTAATTAGACGCCGCCGCCGAAATTGTGAAACATTTCAATCCTAGATATACTGTAGCAGTTCTAGGCATTTACGTTAATATTTAATAAAGGGGAAGGGTAGACCATCCGAAGGATACCCAATCATTGTGCGTGATATATAGTATTTCAATTTTATATGGGTTTTCGTTTTCGAACACGCTTATCTCCAAATGATCTGTATAAGAGGTTTCTTCGTCGTTTCGTTCCTTTTTTTTCCACTTCTCTTTGTAACATTCAACAGTAATCTGCTAACACGTTGACATCCCATTTACCCTGAAGTCGACGTTCAGTCTTTTAAATCTTGGTGGAATCTTTCCCCTTGCTCTTCGCTGAAGTCGTCGTTATTTCCTGGAAACTTATCCAGGTGTGAATCGAGAAAGTACAATTTCAAACTCATCATACAACTTAACTTTTCGTAATTCTTTATCATTTTTGATAGAATGTTTCTGTAGTCTGGATCTTTGGTATTACCGAGAAATATTGTTTACATATCTTTGATACTTAACCATGCCGCATTTTCTACTTCAATCATAGAATCAACGCATTCGTGATCCCTAAATAAAGTTCTTAACAAAGATGGTCAAAACTTTAAATATTTGAGTCATTTGTTGACTCGCAAATCTGATGAAGGAAGGTATCTTCGTTGGGCCTGAGATTCGAACTTTATTTAGGGACCAAGAATTCGTTTATTCTATGATTGAAGTAGAAAGGGCGGCATGGTTAAGTTTTAATGAACCCTAGTAGCACAAATATTGCACCAATATGTAAATATGACCAATATATGAATATTGGTTCAATATTGGTCCAACATTTTGTGCTACTAGGGACGTGTCCACAATATTTCTCGATAATACCAAAGATCCAGACTACAGAAACATTGTATCAAAAATGGTAAAGAATTACGAAAAGTTAGGTTAGGGTAAATGGGATGTCACCATGTTAGCAGATTACTGTTGGATGCTACAAAGAGAAGTGAAACCAAAAGGAACGAAACGACGAAGAAACCCCTTATGCAGATCGTTTGAAGATAAACGCGTTCGAAAACGAAAACCCGTATAAAACTGAAATACTATAATATATCATGCACAACGATTGGGTTTCCTGGAAAAAAACGATTTTTGATAGTTTTTTAAATTTTTCTCGGTGTTTTCAGTGACCCCAAAATTTTACTCCAGATTCGTGATCAGCGGGAAAAAAATACTCGTTAAAGGTATATGCAGACTATTGGAACACGCTATGCATTCATGAAAAAACGCTACATCCATGGAAAAACACATTTTTAACAGTTTTTGTTATTTTTCTCAATATTTTCATCACTGACCTTTAATTTTGAGTCAACATTCGTAATCAGCGGAAAGAATTACTCAAAGAAGGTGTACGTAGGCCATCGTAACTCGTTATGTATTCATGAAAGAACGTGATATCCATAAAAAAAACATAGTATCCGTGAAAAACGCGATTTTTGATGGGTTTCTTTTTCTCAACATTTTGACAATTATCTCTGGGTTCTAACAATAGATTCGAGGTCAGTTGGGCACAAAAACATAAGAAAAATACATGCAGCTTAGCCGAACACGCCATATGCATATTTTACCACCCAAAAAACCATAAGAAACGCATTTCTTGACACTATGTCAGGTGTTTTCTCTGTAATATGCGCATTAACCCTCTATTCTGACTTCACATTCGTAATCATCGGGAAAAAATACTAAAGAAAAGTATATTCAAATGTCCAATTCAAATAAACTTTTTTTTGTGGGCCCGTGTTATTTTTTAGATATTTTAGATTTAAATAATATATTTCGACTTAATAATAATCAAAAATCATCTTTAAACTACCATATTTTTAGAACAATTCCCTGTACAGAAAAGAGGAAAAACGATGTATTTGTCATTTTATAGTCTCTTTTTGTGTTATACTGTTTTCTCATTGTCAGCAATATTTTTAGAATTACTTACGGAAAACGGTCCCGAAGTACCAATTTTTTAATGTTAAAGTCGCAATTTTCAAATCGTTATAAATTGAAAAATATTAATTTTCATGAAACATGGTATACCTAATTTATTTTTTCTTGCAATTTAATTATCTATTAGATTAATTCGTTGGTTTTTTAATAGCCCACCCACTAGAAGGGATGGGAATTGCCCCCAAATAAGAAACCGGCATTGGAAGCTATTAACACCAATTTACATAGACTTAAAAACCTATTACAGAAGGAATAATTAAAATCCATACATGGACGAAAATTCCTAGGTAAAAAGCTTCATTGACTCCACTAAATTTGACAATTATAACATTAGTTTGTGGAAAAAATGAAGATAGAACTAATTTTCCATAAAAAGTGTTTAAATGGGTGAAAACATTGTTCTGCCTTTTAACAAAAATTGACTCGTCCATATTAGGTGCTAAAAAACCGCTCGTGATTTTTAGTAGCTCCACCCTGTTCACACACACGCTACCCATATAATTGTTGTACGTTAGATACTCCAAATCACATCCTCTGCTATGCTGTCAAAGGGTTTCTCCCTACACGCCTATTCACAATGTCCCTTCGCCAACACCTCTTAACTTACTTTTTACACCCTAGCCTCGTTAACACCACAGCTTTTAATATCGCATTCAGGTTCGCGTCGCTATAAAATAAACTGCCTAAGTGAAAGAACAGAAACTCATCCCAGTTTTTGCACTTTATATCACACCTACGCCAATGCACCGCGCACCCACAACGCACTGGGGTTTCTTACTTGACAGTGGAGTACAGCAAGGAGCAAAATAAATGCACGCACGCTCAGAACTGCCAGGGGTGAGTTTAAGTACTTTTTTAATTATTTAGCGGACGATGAAATTTATTTTTATTTTGCGAAGTGTTGAAGGGGCAAAGCAATCGTAAAATAGTGTAGCGGGCAGGGCCTTAAAATTTGTGGGGCCTTAGCGGCTTTATTGGAGAACCTGAAGGGCACTAATATCTTGCATTATGATATTTTTTGTGGCACTGATAGGAAGTTATGGCCATTTGAATATGAGATTCGTGCGTTATTTTCCAAAGCATTTTTTTCTTCGTTAATACACGCTGTGGGCTGTGGGTGATTATTGGGGAATGGAAAAAATGTTAATGAAGTAGAAAAAATTACAGTCAAATTTTACAAGAAATAATTCATTTTGGCCAAGTTACCTACTTCAGAAATTTTGTGTTAAACCATTTGTTTTTTAAAAATGAATTATTATTTGTTTGCTTATAATTGTATTGAAACATATTCTTTATAGAATTTTGCAAACAGCAGAAAAAATAACTATCTATAACTAAAAGAAAAACTTTGTGTAAAAATATTAAGGAAATCTTTGCATTCTTTCGATAACCTGAATTCTGGTTATGCCAGCAAATTAAAATCTTAAAAAGAATTTGTCTAATTTCTTATTTGACAGTTCTCATTCTAACACTAGCATCCACACAGTCCCCTACGGCCATGCAGATTAAACTAATATCTACCTAACCCTACGATCATGAAGATTCAGTTAAAAATGAGAACAAAGGCCTAAAATGAATTTATTTATCTACCTTGTCTCAAAATAATTTTCATTCTAATGGATTACATTTTCATTATTCTGGAGCTCATCAGAAAGACATAAAGCCACTCATGAAGATGTTTCATGCAAAACCAACACAATTTCTATGAATAAGTGTGAAATAACTATATTTGACATTGGCTGATGAAAACAACCTCACCTATCTATTAGCTAACTAGTATTGGAGCCTATATACTCTATGCATCTTTAAAAATGAATTATTATTTGTTTGCTTATAATTGTATTGTATATTCTTTATAGGATTTTTATTTATTTTTATCAGTCAATTTCAAATATAATTATTTCACACTTATTCATAGAAACTGTCTTGGTTTTGCATGAAATATCTTTATGAGTAGCTTTATGTCTTTCTGAAGAGCTCCAGAATAAGGGCGAAAAACGTTTCAAAGGCTAAGCATTTTCAAGAAACAGAATGATAGATTTCATGAAAATGTAATCCATTAGAATGAAAATGATTTTAAGACAAGGTAGATAAATAAATTCATTTTAGGCCTTTGTTCTCATTTCTGAATCTTCATGATCGTAGGGGGTTATGTAGATACTAGTTTAATCTGCATGGCCGTAGGGGACTGTGTGGATGCTATTGTTAGAATGAGAATTGTCAAATAAGAAATTAGACTAATTCATTTTAGGATTTTAATTTGCTGGCATAGCAAGAATTCAGGTTATCGAAAGAATGCATTCATTAATATTTTTACACAAAGTTTTTCTTTTCTTTTTGTTATTTTTTCTGCTGTTTGCAAAATCCTATAGAGAATATGTTTCAATATAACTTGTTTTTTTCTCGCAATATCGAAGTTAATTTTTTTGGTAGATCGAACTGAGTTGAAGCCTTGCCAACATATTATCTCAAACAACATGTAGTTGCGTTTATGAAAATTAAGCTTTTAGGACCAATTATATGCTTTATATCTGATCATTTCAAGTGCGAGAGAGAACGAGTTGTAGACAAATCAATGCATTGAACGAGGAGCGGCATAGTACTCATCTCACGCATTAATTATTTCCTGACAATCCAATAAAACTAAATAAAATGCTCCACAACTCTTTAACAAAAATCGTTCTTCAGTTTCTGGCTACAAGTGTAACATTGGTGTGATTTTTAATTCACGGAGTTTATTATGTGTTGAAAATTATTGCAGGTGATAATCACAGCCACTTAAAAAAAAGTTCACGCCCGGAAACTAGACCTACCAATCTTTATGTATTTTGACCTCATGAATTCGAAGCCGCCACCAGAATTAAATTTTATCTTTGGGTTCTTTTCTTAGATTTTATCTTTGAATAGAAATAGAAAGTTTATATTTCGACGCGCTGAATCCGATTTTATGTTGAAAAAGCTCTGGGATACGAATTATAACGGGTTTTCATCAAAAGTTCGTAAAATCAGTAATTCTTTTATAAAAACGATGACCAGACGGCTGCAAAGTTAAATTTCGTAAAGTAAATTTTCAGGTAAAAAAACTGTTATAGCGATATCACTACTACTACTGGTCATTGAAGAGGGATATCCTTTCATTGGTTAAGAAAAAAATAATTTCTTTATGTAGATCATTTGAAGACAGAAGAGCAAGATATCATAGCAAAAAAAATGTAGAACAATGGGAGATTGACGGTACAGTAAAGAAACGAGAAGAAATTCGTGATACCGCTATGATAGCATTTTACCTGAAAATTTCAGTAATCTGGTGATCGTTTTTGATAAAAGAATTGTTGATTTTACGAACTTTTGATGAATATCCGTTATGATTCGTATCGCACAGCTTTTTCAACATCAAGTTTGGATTCAGTGCGTAAAATTATAAAAATACTATTTCAACGATAAAAGCTAAGATAAAAAAACCCAATGATAAAGTGAAATTGATGATGGCGGCATCGAATTCAAGAGGTCAAAATACATAAAGATTGGTAGGTCTAGCTTCTGGCTCTGAACTTTTTTTCTTTGTGTGGCTGTGAATCAATATTTTTAGCATTTAAGACTATTCGCACCGTTATTATATTTTTAGTTGCCGTATAATAATCAAAACAATTATTTCTATAGAATTTTGGTCCTGAATGACCGGATACTTATGGTACAATTCTGAAATTTAAATGTTCATTTTAAAAATTTAAAGTTAGGATTTTCTAATTATTATTATTTTCTATGTGCAAGTATACTAGGTACAATAATTTGTATTGTATACGGGATACGAAACATGACTGCACAAATAAATTTAAATATTTGCTTTATTGGCGATGAAAATATTATCGTTGATGTTTCGAGAAAAGTAGCAATAAAACCTAGAATTGCAGGCACTGAAGCAATTCCCGACACAACCGGAAGAAAAAATAATCATTTATTTATTTTATGCTAAAATTACATTTCATAGAAATGTGATAAAATGGATGAAACAATTTATAATCCAGTTAGTAGGGTCAAAAAAAGACCTTTGCCTTACAAAAGGTGGGATAGAAACTATTTGATAATGTGTTGTTTAAGGTGGCCATTCCCTAGAAAGAGACATCCGATAGGGAAATATTTATTGTTTTTGCCCATAACTTTTTTTTCTTAGTACGTATATTTAAAAAAACTATTAGAGTACCTAAGTAGAACCATAACAAGACTATTACTATGAATTTTCACTTAATAATTTCAGTGGTTTGCAAAATAGCTAGATTTAAGACTACGAAATAAGAAGATTAACATAATTTCTAAATTTAAATCTAGCTATTTTGCAAACCACTGAAATTATTGAGTGAAAATTCATAGCAATAGTTTTGTTATGGTTCTACTTAGGTACTCTTATAGTTTTTTTATATATACGTACTAGGAAAAAAGAGTTATGGCCAAAAATAATAAATATTTCCCTATCGGATGTCTCTTTCTAGGGAATGGCCACCTTAAGCCTGGACTCCGATGAAGATACAAGTTTTCGACCTTGGTGGGGGGAAGGTACGAGCCGTCATCTTGGATGAATGGTGCAAACATTTTTTTAAAAATAATTCCCCAATGATTGATCCCATAACAAAAATGTATATGACAAAGTTTAAAGAAGACAAAAATTCCCTTTTTTGTGTATAGGTCTTTTTTCTTTATTCAAATATAATATGTGGCGAGTTACAGCGGCGAAAAGATGAACATTTTTCCAAAAAATCGTCAAACTTCCAATTTTTGTAATGTTTTTTATTGTTTCTGGCCATCCATTCATTAAATAATTATAATAATTTTGTAAATTCAAGATAAACTCATTTGCACCTGCCATAGCCTACAGTGTGGTTCATATCCCGTAACCTGTGTTCGCAGCTACATTATTTTTTCCCCTCTTTGACAGCCCGGGCAAGTTGATGTTAACATCTATATTATACTCTTAGTTTTCTAGTTCTAACTCATCGTCTGTGCTCCTGAGAATCTGGGCTTCCGCTAATTACATTTCCTCATCTTCGTTGTTGGCCATTACAAAATCCACGCGCAATAAAGTGCATCAGCCAAGCCCATTGGTACTCAGTTTCCAGTATTTTGGATTTCTTTGGATTTCATTCCATATCTGGGTTTTGCGGTTCCTCCCAAATACATGATACCATGCAGCGTTCTTCATTGATGGCAATGAAGCAAGATTTTGCAAAACGTTGGTAGCGGTCTTCCTCCAAGTTGTTCTGTTCTATATTGCCATCATACAAAGCTCCAGCGTCTGTGACATTTTCTGGTTTTACATTCTGATGCTGGAAGATGCTAGCAAGGGCACTAATTGTCTATTTCTGGACAAACGAACAAAAGCTTTTGTCTCCTTGGTTGAAAAGTGGCGATTTACCATTAAAAATGAAATTGACGATTTTCTGGAAGAATGTTCATCTTTCCGCCGCATAGTGTGAAATTAGTGAGTTGTCATTTTCAAAATTCTAACCTCAGTTTTTGATCAAATTGGATAAAATTGGGTGCAAAATGTTTAAGGAAACTGGTACTTTATGAGGTAACTGCTGGTTTTACAATTAAGGTATTATATATTATAATATTTTTCGGGAGGATAGAAATTTTACTACTGTCAATAAGGTGGAGGAGTTTTACTCACGATTGATTCCAACTTACATGCAGATAAGTAAAATTTATGTTTTGGTGATTTCCTTTCTATTCAGAACATTGATATAATAGCTGCCAAACTTATAATTAATAGACAATTATTTTATATTTTTGTACTGTATATTCCTCCTGAGTCAAGTAATAATGTTAATGAAACTCTGTTTGAAACAATTTCCTCCTTGGATTATATCCAAGACAGTAATACGCTTATATTAGGTGACTTTAATTTGCGTTTGTACTCTCTTCATGTCTCGAATACTGCTAAATGTCCTAAAGTATCAAGACTTATCAATTTTCTAAACTTTCAAAACTTGCGTCAATTCAACTCTGTTTTTAATAATAACAATAGACTTTTAGACTAGGTTATATGTAAGGCACATTGCGTTGTGGAAAAATCAGTTGAATTATTGGTTTCAGAAGATAAATATCATCCTGCTCTTATTGTTAACTTCGAAACTGAGTTTGTGAATCCGAATATCAAATTTCCAATGAAATCTACTAATTCTTTCAACTTTCGAAAGGCAAATTTTCCTCTTCTGTATGAACAACTACTGCACATTAACTGTTCGTTCTTAAATGACTATGATGATGTTAAAATCTGTGTTGACTTATTTTACAAGAAATTAACTGAAGTTTTTAATGAGAACATACCCAAAATTCAAAACTCCAAAAAATAAACGGTGAAATTATAAAAAATACAAAGCGAAAGCATAAGAAATTGATATTATTTAAACGCCATAATAACAGTAATAATGAATCGCTAATGGAATTTCGGAGACTTAGATCACAAATCAAGTCGCATATTAAAATTGCATTTCAAATTTATACAAATCGAATTGAAAATAATATCACATATGAACCCAATAAATTCTGGGCTTACATCAATGGAAAAAAAGGGAAAACTAGCATACCTAATGACATGACTTATAACAATGAACCTCTGGAGACCCCTAATGATATCGTCGATGCATTTGCTAACTTTTTCGAGCAATCTTACTTCCTTAACATCTCGGACGCCCCAGTAACCAAGTCTAATAATCTTTCGTTTGACTGTTTGGACATTAAACGCTTTTCCAAGGCTGAAGTTTGCATGGCGTTAAAAAGAATTAAACCTAAACTTACTGCGGGCCCAGATGGAATTCCAGCATTTCTACTGAAAGACTGTGCCAGTATTTTTGCATATCGTCTCTGCATAATTTTTAATTTATGTCTTAAGAAATGCTATTTTCCTGATATTTGGAAATACTCCAAAGTGTGTATAAAAAAGGTGAATGAAATGATGTTACCAATTATAGACCGATACAATCATATGTAACTTTGGTAAAGCTTTCGAAATCCTACTGCATGATAACATTTACGCGCATGTTCAACTGAAAATATCTACGCAACAACACGGTTTTATGAAAGGTCGCTCCACCGTAACGAGCTTAATCTGTGCTACTCAGTACATTGCTGAATCAACTGATTCTCACATACAGGTAGACTCAGTCTATACTGACTTTTCTAAGGCATTTGACAAACTGAACCATAGGAAACTTCTCTGTAAACTTAACAAATTCGGATTATCTGACGGTTTACTTCAATTTCTTGAGAGTTACTTGACTGATAGAGTTCATTTCGTATCTTATAATGGATATAAACCTGTTGAATACCCTAAGAATCAATACTTGGACCCCTTTTCTTTAATCTTTTTATTAACGACATCAGTGATCACTTAGACGTATATTTCTTAATATATGCCGATGGCGTCAAGATGTTGCATAGGATTAATGATTTTAATGACTGCGAAAAACTTCAAAACAACTTAACTAAGTTATCGGCTTGGTGCGATGAAAATGATCTTCACCTAAATGTTGGAAGTGCAATGTAATGAGTTATACGACCAAGGAGTCCCCAATTATGTATAATTATAATGTTAATGGCGACACGCTGAACAGACCATCTACGTTCAAGGATCTAGCTGTAACTTTTGATAATAAATTAACCTTCACTAACCATATTGATGCTGTAATTTCGCATGCATACAGAATGTTAGGCTTCATTTTGCGTAACAGTCATGATTTTAATGATGCGAAAACCTTAAAGATGCTTTATTTTGCTTTCTCTCGATCTAAGCTGGAGTATGCTTCACTTGTCTGGCAATCTGGGTATAACACTCATAATGATAAATTGGAAAATAGTCTGCGCCGCTTTCTGAAATTTTTAAACTGAAAAATTGAAGGTACATATCCACCAATTGGAGCTTCTCAAAATCAATTACTTGAAAAATTTGATATTACCAGTCTTTCTACTGCAGTCTAACCGCCTTCATAATTTCTATTTGTACTTCTTAGTTAGGTTAGGTTAAGTTAGTTTAGATTTCCATCCTATAAATGGTTTTCCACCGTTGGATGATGTATGATTAAATAAATATATAGTATAAAATGGCCAATATCTTGAACTGGACAATTTTAGTACAAAATGACCATTCCATTAGTAATCTGCGACCAGACAACCATAAAACCCTGTACGTTTCATTGATATAAATATTTTTTATTAGAAATAAGTCCATTAGAACCAAGTAAATGGCCAATATCTTGGCGCCTAGTAAAAATTGAAAAACGTGGATTCCTCAGAAATTGAAAAGTAAATAAATACGTCGAAAATGAGGGCGCGCGACGTCTCTATGGAAAGAGGAAGATTGGCGCTTTGTCCTGATACCAAATTGTACTAGCAAAATCGGAAATTCGGCTCGGCAAGAGCGAAAGAAAAATGGCCTATTTGGACCTCTCAGAAAATGTTGAAATCTAATCTAAAATGTTGAAAAACATGGAATTATCAAACGTCCGTAACTAAATAAATATTTCCTGTGGAAGCTCGTTCTATGTCTCTATCGAAAGAGGAAGATCGGCGATGTATTAACATCGTAATTGCAGGGTCAAAATCGAAAATTCAGCTTTACACGAACGAAGCAAAATGTTTCATTTTTTGCGTCAAGTGAATTTTGCGAGGAATGAAAGTGACTGAAAATGAATTTTCACCCTTTTTGCGACACTTTGGGACTTTGCTGCCAGGAAAAGAGTTGTTTATTTTAATTGGAACTAAACATTTTTCGTGAATTTAGCCATGCCGTGATTACACGAAATTTTGGTCGAGATCTCCCCTACTATAAGTACGTTTCATTTGTAATAAGTAAGGCTCTGCAAGGAAGCTTGTGTCTGCACTGGTGTGAATACTAAAAATAAAGTTCTGTTAGGATAAGAAAATATGTAAAGATATTGTCAAAAACTAAGTTCGATATCGTGAAAAAAATGTGTCTCCTGTAATAACTTTTAAAAAACAGCTTTTGTATGCGTTAATGACGGAGAGAAAAATATTTTGGAATGATTTATTGCGTGAAAAAATGCCCAAATTTCATATTAAAACCGTCATAACTTTTGTCAGTATCGCAGAAAAATGCCGTAAAATGAGATTCCAGTCTTATTAAGGGTCCTATAATAATATGGTCAAGGTCCCACATTTTTATACTCCGAATGATGATTCTACCTTAAAGTAATAAGCCACATAATTCGCTCCACTAAAAAGAAAATGTATTTAAAAGGCCAAATAACTCGTTCTTTTTCCCGACTCATGTCTCCACAAGTTATAATATGAATAATCCGCAAACAATATTTGTGTCTATATTTTTACTTTTTTTTAATAAATAAACAAATTCTCAATGCGAGTTTGTTATGGTGGACTGTGTTTGCACAAAAAAGTTCGGCTAAAAAATCGATATATTAAATCGAATTTTACCTATAACTAATAGAACATCCATTGGCATTAGTTACGTGATTTTTTTTAAATCTTTTTGAGTATAAACATTAAAGATATGTTCCGTTAATCCATCGTTCAGTGACAAAGTGGTTTATTTTATCGGTTTGTTGCTGAAATTGTATTATTTATGAGACTTAGTTATGAACGGCATTTAATTTTGTAATGTTGTTATTTGGTTATTAAATAATTCTCGTCAAAGCCACAACATTTTTTAATACAAAAAAACCGCGCAGGTATTATAGAAACATAAATAGTTCTTTCTTTTTATTTCGTAAAATGGTCATTAGATTTACCTAGTTATATTCCTGAAATGAAATATATATCCGCATATTGTGTTTGCATGTTTTTCCATTTTGTAAACTTAAGTGAATGTTTTCTTAAATTATTAAAAGGATGATATGAATATTGAAGAAGTTGCAAGTGTGCTTAAAGTAATATCTTACTTTCTTTTTATATTTGTAAAATGTTTTTTTTTACCTATTTACCTAAAATTGCTGTTTATCCTGGCAGGTAAATACATTGGTAGGTACTATTGACTTGCAGACCATGAACTGTAAGTGAATATTACCGCAAATTTTAAATTTTCTGATTTTATTTATTACAGAATTGCAAAAAAAATTGTACGCAGTACGTTACAAAAATGAAAGCTTTTTTCACTCATCTGTCCACCTACTTTTTGCAACTTATTCCATAAATAACAATTTTTGTGCTCCTGGATAATAGTCATATTGCATTTTTGGCGCCCCCCTATGGCGGCGCCCGATGCGGTCGCACCGCCCTAGAGCCACCTCTGTATGTATTTTATCCTTGTAGACTGCGTCGATTTTGAAAAATAACAAAGGCTTGTAGTCCAATAATTATAAAGATTTCCATAACAAAAAAATGTTATGAGATTCTCCTTCAGTAACTGTTAGTGGAGGGATTCTACATCATAAAACCATAAAAATCAGTTGTAGGGGTACCGCGCAACCTCCCCAAAAAACCACCCCTTCGGTGAAAAAATACTTATTTTACTGATAACTCGTTAACCGTTGAAGATATAAAAAAAATTCTCAACATAAAAAGAAAGCTTGACTAATTGCCTAAAAAAAAGTACTCTTGTAATTTTCTCGTATATGCCATGGTTTTAGAGAAAATCGATATTGAAAAAAATTGCAAAATTTGTATTTTTAATGCGCACGAATTATCGTTTATTTGAAATTTTTTGTGCGCGGCCTATGGAAGAAAATTGAATTGCTCGAAAACCAAACATGCTAGGAAGAAATGTCAAAATGGGTTTTAAAGGGGATAAAAATACTCTTTTGTGTTTCCATTTTTGATGGCTATTGATATCTGTTAGTATATAAAATTAACAATATAATATAGTTACCTCTTGATTTTTTGCACTTTTAACTATTCACAGGCCCATAAAAAATAAGTGACTTTAATATAAGTTATAAATGCATTATCTTTTAGTTCAAGGTAGTACTTCAATGCAGAAAAAGTTAGGAATAAAAATATTCACATTTACAAATTTACCAGCATGTTGAAATTAGCCAAATTTTGGCCAGTTTTTCATTGTTTCCCAAAAATTAAAAAAAAGACCCAAACGTCTTAAAAATTCATCTCAAAACATTTTTTTTTTGAGTTTATGTATCATATAACTATTGTTTCTAATCATTTAATAGTTAAAAAACTATATTAAAAAAATATCAAAAAATTTAATATGCAGCCTTTTTTTAATTTTCTTTTTGGCTAACTTTAACATGCTGCTAAATTTGTAAATGTGAATATTTTTATTCCTAACTTTTTCTGCATTGAAGTAATACTTCGAACTAGAAGATACTGCATTTATAACTTATATTATAGTCAGTCACATGCAAAAAAAATGAAGAGATGACTATATTATTTTTATATACTAATAAATAGCAATAGCCCTCAAAAATGGCAACACAAGAGAGTATTTTATATCTCCTTTAAAACCCATTTTCCTTTTTCTTCCTAGCTTGGTTGGATTTCGAGCAATTCAATTTTTTGGGCGCGCGCAAAAAATTTCAAATAAACGAAAATTCGCGCGCATTAATATAAATTTTTCAATTTTTGTCAATATCGATTTTCTCGAAAACCATGGCATATACAAGAAAATTACAAAAGAACTTTTTTTTAGGCAATTAGTCAAGCTTTCTTTTTTTATGATGAGCAATTTTGTTATATCTTCAACGGTTAACGAGGTATCAGTAAAATGAGGCTTTTTTCACCGGGGTGTGTTTTGTGGGGTTTGCGCGGCACCCCCAGAACTGATTATTGTAGTTTTGTGTTGTTCAATCCTCGCACTAACAGTTACGTAAGGAAAATATCAGATAACATTTTTTGCAAGCTTCTAGTGTATTTTTTACTTTACCGACTGGACTATTGTTTCAGTCGCGCAAGTGACACGTTGTTTATAAACATTTAAAAAAAAATTGCGCAGGATGTATATCTCATGATTTTCGAGATATTTTTATACTGTTTATATGCTTCTCGGTGAATTTAAGTTTTATTTTATTTTGAAGCCAAAAAGAAGTTTTGATCTTTTTTATCAGTTATTTGGTAATAAGTAAATTTTCGACCATTTTTTTTTTCAAAGTGGGCCGTTCTATTAATAATAGAGGTGTCATTAGGGAGACGCCTAAAGGAGTGTACACGCAGACTGTCCGCCTCCCCTGCAAATATTATTGTTTTACTTGACCTCCTGCAAATTTGTAATGAACCAGACGCTGCAACCAGCGCCTGTATGCGTCCAACTTAATATGTTAAACACCAACATGTTTTATAGATATGGGAAGGTTTAAATTTAAAACAATGTCTGCGTAAAATGAGCCGAAGACCATTATTTAATACAAGGTGTTAATTAAATTTGGTTAAAATATGTTGACCGGTCATTTAAATACACAACTTAACAATTAGTTATTTGTGCTTTTAAAAATTAGAAACCATTACTTTATTCCTGCACGCCGTATTAGCCGGCAATAAAGTGTCCAGGCTATGGCAGAGTTATGGTAAAACATTTACATACACAAACTAACACAATCATCCTGGCTGCATAATATTCATTATATTAACTTTAGTGCTCATCCGGCAGTTAGCGAACAGAAAACTAGAACCATAAGGTCCAAAAAGTTTGCTTTTATCCTCGAAAAACTATTTTGTATAAGGATACGTAAACCAACCGGGGGTGGCGCGTAAAATTTATATAAAATAGTTCAAATCCGAATTTAAGGTAAACTCAAATCCAAAATATAAGCAGCATTTGCGGCTTCCTTTATTCTTTTTTTACTATTGTCTGGAGGTGTGACAAAAAATGACCACAAATTAAATTAAGTAGTTTTTTTTATAAACTACCGCCGAGGGAAGTAAATAAGTTACGCCCACTAAATCTGATTGATGGCAAATTCTGCTACAGATCTACTGATTGGTCGAATTTTATTATGCGTATTAGTCTAGTATGTAGAGTCCACGTTGACTTGCAGAGCCGGAGTTAGAATTTCAGAGTTTGGCAAATAATGAAACAATGAAAGTAAAATATTCCCTGCTTTCATAAATGTTGGATTTCACAGTTCTACCTATTATTAAATAAAAATACAACAACCCTACATTCGTTTTATTTAGGATTTAATTCTAGCATTATATTGAACCTACCTAACAATGGTTGTATAATTCTAATATATACATGTGTATTGCCAAAGCACGTGTAGCTAAAATACATTGTTGTTTCTTTTTTTGGTATATGTGACAAAAAAATCTTTCTTTTTGTATATTGTACAAGACAACATTATTATTGGTATCTACATTAAACCTACTTACTGCAATGCATGCGCCAATAATTAAATTATTCTTCTTCCCCGGAAGATGACGATGATGAGGAATCATTGGGATTTATTATAATTGGTTGTTGTTGAGGAACTGTGGCAAAATATTGATTTTCAATTTTGTTTAATATGGTTCACGCATCCCGTCCAATGCTTTTCTATGAGCTTCCCACTGTCTAATAAGTTGTATCACATTATGACTAAGTCGGGGGCTTGTGTTTCTAACGTAATTTTTTAATGCACTCCAAATTTTTTCAATAGGATTTAACTCGCAGTCTTAAAACTGTATGACCATATTGTTCTGCAAATTCGTCTATTACAAATGTTTTTTTAATGTTTGCATTTTTCGCTTTTTTTTTTTAAATTCAATTAATTCAAACTTTCGCGTCGAAGTAGTTGGTATTTTCTCAGCTTGTCGCGAATGGTAAGAGGTATTATCGAACACTATGACCGAATTTGGCTTTATGTTACGCAACAGTTTTTCTGCAAACCGTTTTTCAAAGTGGCGTTCATATCTTGGTGGTAATCGGCCGATGACTTTGCTATGTTTTTTGCGGAAAGCATTAAACACCCTTTTACAAATCCATCTTCATTACCCGTGTGTACTATTATTATACGTTTACCTCTCGAGGAAGGTACATTTGGAGAACATTTTAAAGTGTCATCCGACCAAAAAAAGTTTTGAATTTTTTTTTCTGAAATAGGTTTAGAATGCCATGAGTAATTTGAGTAAAAAAAAAATTTCCCGTTATTTACTCCATTTAGACGGTCCACCCTGTATATTTTCCAGTGAAAGTGTAACCATTTCATCGCTGACAGCAGCGTCAGCTACCTACCAAATTTGACTGCTCTATGTCAAGTAGTTTTTTTTAGATAATACACCAACAGACAGGCAGACAGACTGACGGAATTGAAAAACCTGTTTTCGTAATCTACGTGATCTGAAACGTGAAAATCCGAAAAAACCTCGGAGGGTGATTTTTTCTCGAATACAATACTTCCCTTTGGTATGCGAGGGAAGTAAAACATTTAAAAACAAAAATATTTGACAGTAATAAAAGAAATGCTAAAAAGCTGAGTTCATATTTATAAAGCACATACGATGACTCCTTTGACGGCAATTTTTTATTCGCTGAATAAATATGAACCTAATGTTCTGTTATTTTTGTGGTGCGTGCTCTTTCTGTTGAAACTG
Organism: Stenurella melanura; assembly: GCA_963583905.1. Taxonomy (NCBI): domain Eukaryota; kingdom Metazoa; phylum Arthropoda; class Insecta; order Coleoptera; family Cerambycidae; genus Stenurella; species Stenurella melanura. The sequence continues at coordinate 166,746,534 of OY757310.1, forward strand.
CAGATAATAAGAAAAAAAACTGTAGTGTAGTGCTAGTATTTTAATGAGATTAAGTTGGAAAATTTGCCAGTAGTGTTTTTTGTGGTAATAAATATTTAAATGGAGAGTTGTCATACGACAAGTAAAATACGAATGTAGTCATTAAAATCTTGAATCCGGTTCTGAACGCATTAAGCAGGTGTTCGTTTGCAAGCGTGCGGCTCTCTGCGATGTAATTCTTAAGGGATGCCGCTTTGAATGTTATATTTTGGACACAACTTTACATGCAAACTACACCATTTGATAGCGACGCCAATATTCTTGACTAATGATGACGGTCTCGGATGATTAGGGGTTGAGCTTGAGCTCTTTGCCCCAATCATCGCTGTAGACCTGGACCGGCCTCGTAAGGGGTGGGCCTGCTTTTTCGCCTATCCCCCCCGCAAATGCGGACGGTATTGGCGATGTTAGCAAACCTCCCCTGGTCCTGGCTGTTGGACCCTGCCAGCTGGGTCGTTTCTTCTGGCGCTCTTCTGTCTTGGTCTTCTCTTTTCGCTGGCATGTATAGGCTCCCGGGAGCGTCTTTCGTCTGTCGTGAGAGGGAACGGCTGTTACCAAGCCCTCTCGGAGTTTGAAAGGGATTTGGGGAGTGTTGACTAGTCGGAAGCCCAGGGTGCCAATTGGCATCATGTGCTCCGATTTCGTCGGAAGGAAGTGTGAACTATGTAGTTCAGGATTGTGTTCGGCCAGAGACGCTTTCTTAGCGTCAGAGGTCGGCACGGGCTAGGGTAAGGGTACCGAGCTGGTTGTTTGCTTGGTACCCCCGGGATCGGGCAATTGGATGTTTTTGGTCATTGTCTCCTTGCGGTGTGGCTTGCAGATCGGGCTGAAACAGATAAAGGGTTAGTTATACTTACCCATTGTCCAGGATCTGGAGCTTCGGCCTCTTGTGCCTCGGAGCGTCGTTGGGGTCATAGTCAGTCGCATGTCTGACCAGCGGATTCCCATGCTCTGCTGCACGGGCGTATAGGTTCTTCGCTCTGTCCCGGATGACTTCAGTTACTGGGGTGTATTCCAGATCTCTGAAGATCTCGGCGTTTCTGACAAACCATGGTGCATCTACGGCGCACCGAAGTGCGACGTTTTCCACGGCTTGTATCCTCTTCAGATGGGTGGCTGCTTGGTATCCCCAGGCAACGGAGGCGTTGGTCAGAATAGGTGCAATGAGGGTCCTGATAAGCGTGAGCTTGTTCCTCAGGTTGAGTTGGCTCTGTTTACGTATCATAGGGTAAAGTAGAGTTCTCCTCGTCCTCGCTTTCTGTATTATCGCTTCCGTGTTCTGTCTCCACGTCAGGCTTCGATCCATGATAACGCCAAGGTACTTGACGGTATCGTGCCATTGAATGTTGTCGCCGTTCAAGGAGACGTGTCCTGTGGTAGATTGCTTCCTGACTCTCTTGAAGAGGATGGCTTTGCTCTTCTCCGCGTTGATTTTGACGTTCCACTTGTTGCACCACTCTTCCAGAAGGGATGCTGCTTACTGGAGGTTGCGGGTGGCAAGTCTTGCACTCCTTGATCTTGCGATTATGGCCGTGTCATCTGCGTAGAGCGCCAAAGAGGTCCTTGCGGTTCTTGGCATGTCGGAGGCGTAGATGGTATTTGATAGCGAAAACTCTAAAGTCTGTTAGGGAATAAAAGAGTAATAATATAGTGTTTGACGTTAAAAATAGGTTATTACCTCTGAATTCTTTCAGATTGAAAATGATTTTTCATCTAAAAAATGCATGTTGTAGAGCGATTTTTCACGAAACCTTACGTTTTACCAATAAAATCATTAAAAGCAAAAATGAATCTTATAAAATAACAAATGGATAATTTTTTCTTTTATTTCTGCAGATGCAATACGAACCGAGCTATGGCTCGTTGAAGGTGACTGTTCGCCGAAAACTGAATTTGGACCTTTCCACGTTAAATAACGAAAAAACGACGAATTTTTTGAGAAAAACTTGTCAAACCTTTTTTAAAGTATTTGAAAAGACCTTTTAAAATGAGCTTTAGTAAATGTCGTTATTATAAAAACTTATGGAGTTATAAAACTATTGTTTGGTTTTTTCAAAAAAATTAAAATGCCTGCAGGAATCTGAAAAAATGCAGGGGCACGTAGGAAGGCGGGAGAAATCGAATGACGCAAACCGCAGGTCTGTATCTCTTTTCGTTTTCGAGATTGAACCATCGGAGGTAAAAATGGGCATTTTTACCTATTTCTGATATTCAATCTTAATATTTTTATATAGCGCCGGACCGGCTGACATATTCCGAATTGCCAGCAGCGAGAACCACATGACGCATGATGTGGGGATATAGGTGTTTGTGAGATGCTTCTTTTAAGTTTCCGTCTATAATCCTCTCCTTGTCTATTTTCTTTGAATCTTCTCTATCTTCCTTTTCTAAATCTTGCAGTGTGTATTATATTCTTGATGTTTATTGTATTCCTTCTGTTCAGGTATCATTATTTGCTGTTTTTTTGTATCCTTTAGCGAGCTTCCATTTTAGTGACCATGTCTGTCTTTTTTCCCATAATATTTTTATCGTCATGTACTTGGTATATATTGTTGTTTTTCTGCGACCTTCATCTTCTTTAGTTGTTCGTATTTATTTTGTGCTCAAGGGTGATTTCTCCCACGTCAACGTTTTCCCCGTTGCTATTTTTTTTATTTTTGAACTAATTTGGTTCCTTCCCTGTTAATTGCTTTCAATTTCCTCCTGGTATGTCTGTTTTTATATTCTTTTTTCTATAGCAGCAAAATGTTCCAAGCGTTATTTGAAGTTTTGTTGTATCTTTTCCGTATTTCCAGTTTCTTTGTCTCTGGTTCTCCATAAAGTGTTTTATCGACTGTGTTACTTGTTGTTGTTCTTTTTGCCTGATACGCAAGCACTACCCAACGAGCAATTTGATATTTTATAAAAGTTGTAGGAATGTTTGTGATACAAATTTTATAAAACAACGTTACTCTCTGAAACACGTTCATAACGTTTTTACAGCGGCCATAAATGCAAAATTGGCACCATCCTATAAAATATTTCAGTCGCTGTTGATATTTTGTAATGCCTATTGGAACCATTACAAAAGAATTGTATAAACATTTCCAGAAGCCTTATGAAAATTTAGTACCATCACTGTATAGCAGTGTTATTAAAGCTTCATTTAATTGTACTATAAAACACACTTCACTTTTTGTTAAATTACTGCTATAAAACAACTAAACGACTCATTTGTATGAGCTTTTAAATAGTCATTATTTAAAAAAAATGCTGCTTTATACATACACACTAATAAAATAAAATAATTTCTAAAATGTATTTTAAAAGTTTAAGAAGTATTTTTGACACTAAAAGCATATGGCATTGTGATTTAATACTAGGTACCTAATAACCTATAATAATTATTTAAGAGACTTGTTCTGGCTTACAGCGACTGCAATTTTTGATACGGAGAATGTTTTACTGTGAACTATGGCCATATTTTTAATATATTTTTAACGGGCCTCACATTTATTGATGATTTCTAATAATTTTTTAAATTTCATAAATATCGATTTTATGAATTTGAGTTTTTTTACAATGTAACTTACACTAATTTGTTTTAGTAGTCATAACTGTATAGTTAGCACGTTTCTGACTCCATAAATTCTAATAAACATTTGATATTTTAAATTTTCATATCTGGCATTTCAAGATGGCCCTTTGTGTTAGTAGCAAGCATTTCACGACATTTAACTTATTAGACAATTCCTATAAAACATCTATAAAATAATGCGCATTAGTGTAACTTTTTCGTGAATCTTATCTTATAAAATAGATCACTCACTTTCGCGAGACTTTTGCAGCTCTTATGATAAATCTGTTAGGACTGAGTTGTAAATGCAACCATGGAAACAGGATTAGTTCAAATTTGCAGTGAGTGAAATGCGTCGTTTCATTTTACATAAACTGTGTCTTATTGCCAAAACCACTACGTTGTTAATACATGTATCTAATATTTTTACAACAACTTTTCAAGTTTCTCCATTGTCCTAAATCTGATGTTTTTAGTTTGGCCGTTATATGATCTGTTAAGATCTGCACCTCTCTTATCAATATTGGTAACCAAAATTTTGGGAGAATAATTTATTTATAAACTTGTGTACTATAATAGGGTCGTTTCCTTCAACAAAATTAATAAAATCTTATACCATAGAAAAATATATTAAATATACATTTTATATATCATATTAAAGAAAGTCCTAATATTCACATGCAGGAATAAATTGGTTTTCAAAATAACAAGGCGGTAAATGATGACGTATGTAATGAGAATTCAATTTTAGAGAATTTTCATGTTTTCGTTGATCATGTTGGTGGTAGTGATCGGTTGATTTGTTGCGTATTTATTGTTTACATTGTGTTGATCTTCCTTTGTAAATTATAACCTAAAAATTTTAAATTTTATTTTCTGTTTTAAAACATATCTGCAACAGTACATTATTAATAGAAAATCATTTACATACTTACTTTAGCTTACAGTGTACTTCATATTTTAATTGAAGTTAAATAATGACAATAACAATAGTTTGAAGACCATTAATATAACAATGTCTCACTTCGATACTATAACATTCTGCATTCACATTGCAGCAAATACAATGCTATATAATAATTATATAACATACTCTGGAACAACATTTATTCTTAAAAGCAAGATTGTCACAAATGGTTCTTTAATATATATAAGATGATAAGAAATAACTATAAAATAATTCGAATGTATATTTATAACGGCACTAACTTTTATAACTTAGTCACGAAAGCATTTATAAAATAATTTATTAACTCCATTATAAGATAATTTATAATTTTGCTGTAGAAACGTTTTAATGATAAATTTATAAAATAGTTCAGTTTCAGACAACAAAATAGTATTTTCTGGAACTCTAATCTAATCAATCGACATTTAGAAGCATTAATAAAATAACAATAAAACGCTAGAAGGGGAGAATTTGAAAAATCCAAAATTTGTGAACACGCGTGGGATAATAATCATAGAATTAAATGGGACTCGGCGAAGATTTTGGAAAAAGAGAGCAACGGAACTAAAAGAAAACTTAAAGAATCCGCGATTATTTTATTAAACGAAGATAGATGCGTTTCTAATTATTCAATAGATTTTTGTACTAGTTGGTTGCCCATCCTTAGAGACGAAGTAAGTAAAAATAAGATAAATATAATTTAATGTCTCACGTGACTATGGAAATACATAAACAAAGAACTGGTTGACGGCCAAAAAAGTTTTGAGAACGGAAGTAGATTCTCTTCCGAAACGTTAACTACCTATAGCTTTGATTTTCAGTTTTTAGTTCATAACATTGTTCTAGTTTATATATTTTTAGGTGTGAGACTTTTTGAAACAGTCAAGTACTCAAGAACCAACCTCTGTCTGATCCGTTTGGTGCAGAGGTTTTTTCATTAAAATTTTTAAATATTTTTCAGTGGAAAAATACCCAATAAAAAGTAAGAAAATCTGAATATGCCACAAATAAACAATTACAGACAATAACAATAAAACAAAATAACATTTAAATTATAAAACAAATGTGCTGGTTGGGTAGTGATTTTACATACAATAAAGTCAAACATTTTGTACCTTATGGTTCTAGTTGCGTGTCTACCAACTGCCGGTCTATAACATAGTCAATCGGGCTGCATAATATTCATTATATTAATTTTAGTGCGCTATAACAAAATCCCTCCAATTGTTTAAGCCGATGGGATATATTCGTGATTAACATTTAAATAGGAATAATTATTTTATAATATTGATTAAAGCCTCGGCAAACAGTTAGCTTTTAGTAAGGATAAATATAATTTGCTGAAGCTTTTGTTATATTAGCCCATTTAGATATGTTTTAATTTCGAATTTGCAACCAACCAATTGGAGTTTTAATTGGCAGATGAGCAAATTCGTACCGGTTTGAATCAATTAGTGCCGACTAATAATTTTCAATATTTTAACATCAATTAATTTCAACTTAAAAGTACTGATAAGTGGTCATCCGGAAATGTACGGCTAAAATAAACCTTTTCAACGATGTATTGAGGCCCGGGTTCTTTTCATAAACCGAAAAAAAGATAATTGTCAAGAGGGAAACATTGAATTTCATACCAAATTGAAGCCTCGCGAATCGATAGAATGAGAAACTCCAACTGCATATAATAACAACCCCTTGCTACGTCGAAACAAAGTCCAAAAAGTATGTAAAAAATTCTGGTTTTGGTGTAAATATTTAATATACGAAGCGAGCTACACTCCGCCGCAAAATTATTTTGTCCCGATTGTAAATTAAATAGAAAAATGATCAATATACGGTCTCAGACCGTATATGATCATCAGTACGCTGACAGCAAACCAGGGTTCGAAAATATTATATGATGTTTATAAAATAAATATAATAATAATAATAATAACAATTTATTTTATAGTGACCACATTACAATAGGGATGTTCACAAAAAAATTAAATCCTGTTTAAACATCATAAAATGGTTAAAAATAATCCTATAATAATATCCACAAAGTTTTACAAAAATCAACAAATCCGTTCTATGGGAAAATCCCTAAAGAAATACGAATATTCATTTGAATCCGTGAAACGCTCCTTGATTGGTGTGACGTCATGTTGCTCATAGTTAAACTCGTGCGAATATAGTGGCTAGTCTCTCATGCACGTTTCATATGAGGATTAGAGATGGCAAAGAAATGTAGTATATCGATATATGAATCATTTGATACATCACAAGACTCAGATCAATTTATTCGATATATCAACAAAAAATTATCGATATTTCTATGTATCGATATATTTTGTAGATTAACATTTAATGTCAAAAATTAATGAATATTGCTTAGGGTGTAACTTCGGAAAGCGGGGCGTGGCATTCCTTACAGTACAATATTTATCTCGATTAAAATTTCGAAGAACGGGGGATGATATTCTCACAATAAAATTTCTATCTCGATTGAAATTTCGAAGAGCGGGGGGGTAATATGCAAGTTGACCCTTTTCAATATATTTAGAAAAATATCGATCGATATATCAACCCGATATATTGCAACAAAAAAACGATATGAATATATTCATGGTTTAGGATTAATATATCGATATTTATTTTATATCGATACATCGTTGTCATCCCTAATGAGAATTAGTGTGCGTTTACTGACTTCTGCGAACTGTTGTGTCCGTGTAGTTCTTCGTTTTGCGACTTTTAATTTTAATTAAGGCATACTTCTAAAATGGAGGAAGGTTTTCAAAAGGCGGACTCGCATAATTTACTAACTGTGGACGTTACCATGGTTTCAGAATTTTTGGCCATGGTGATAGACTTCAATCAGCCTCAATCTAGTGGTGTAAAAGCGAAACAGTAAGTACTGTTTTATATAAATAAGTAATAAGCACTATATAGTACCAAACCTTTAGTAGTACATTATACAGTGTGTTCCATATTAAATGTGCTTTGCTACGTTGGAAACAGGGAAGCGAAAACATTGTATAATCGGAGACCGATTTTGATAAATGCGTTTAAGGTAACAAAAGTTAAAAAAATATGTCATTGTTTTAAAAAAGGACCAAAGCTTCCTTCTTTTTACATTTTGTGGCACAGACATAAAAACCTTTTCTGGGTTATTTATTGATGTATTTGTACATCCAGGAACAAATCAACACTTGTTTCTATTAACTTTCACACTTTTTGAGTTTCCCATCATTACAAAAACAGAGATAAAACAATACTGAAACAGACAATCCATATCACGTTGGTATACGAGTTCCGCTATGAGCATTATGACATCGCGCGCGCTACTCTCACTGCAGGGATCGTTTACTAGCCTCGTTAATTTCGGAGTTCTTATTTTTAGTTTATTTTCAAGAAATAAAGTTTTTAAGCGTTTTAATGGTTATTATGTGTTTCTGTAGCCTTAGACCTAACGTTTTTTATTACAATTAAAATATAGAAGACATCCCTATTGTATAGGAATAGTCAAGTTACAACATATATCTTAAATACTAGGTACAAAATCGCATACAGTGTAGACACATTTTGACAGTAAAGACAATTTTAACTTAGTTTTAAAATTTAGTAAATTTCTAGCTATGTCACGTTCAGAGGGTAAGTTGTTAAACAATTTTGGTCGCATCTAAATTGGGGAATGGGGTTATTTCACAATTTATGTTTATGTTAAATGTACAATCCGGAACACTCAATATATTTGGGGATTTTTTTTTTGCGGTTACGTGTTTTTAAATTCGATTTGTAATTTGAAAATATTAGTTCCCGCCAACAGTCGTGACGTACATGTTTTCGCATGCGCAGTATACACAGATCAAATATCTGTGTGGCAGCACTGAGTTTCAAACTTCACTAAGAAAAGCTGACGGTTAAAGTAGCAGTGAAGCAGTTAGGTTAGTTTTTTCTGGTGTTCTGTTTGTTTTGCGGTTTTGTTTTGCTTTGTTAATGTTTAAGACGTTTATGGAGTTATATAAAATCAGTTTGTTTTTTTATAATTTTACGAGTATTACCCCTCCCTCCTCCTTCGTCACGCTAAGTCACTTTCAGCGATCCCCCTAACAAATATTACAGGACAAAAGCTAGCCCACCCTCCTATAAACGATTTCCTGTGATTAAAAATAGCATATTTACAGGCTTTTAAGTACTTGAGAATGACTTTCTATCGTAATTAAAAAATTTAAAAAACTGCCAAGTTAAGAAAACAATTAAAATTAAATTGATAAACTGCGAACGTCTCCTTCTCATATCTCGTCCCTCCCTCTTATTTGCGAATGTATTTTATGAACGGCCCCTACGTGGATTACGAAATTGAAGGTCTTTCAATTCTGTCTGTCTATGTATCTGTCGGATGTGTATCTGTGGCGCTTTATCTAAAAAACTGTTTGATGGGGAACAGACAGATTTGATAGGTAGTTGACGCTACTGCTAGCGAAAAATGGGTAGACTTTCACTGAATAATATGCAGGGTGAACCGACAAAAGAGAATAAACAATGATAGAAGACCATCCATATTTGGCATACTGTTAACACAATTGGCAAAGCAGACACCTGTAAATATACAGGGTGGCAATCCATAGCAATAGTTCCAGCTATGGTGGAAATTGTAATAGTTATTTACGATACAAGTATCGTAAACTTTCATATTACGATACGCGATGGGATATTTGACAAACGAGGCCGAAGATGGAGCTTGATAACTCATCAAGTAACGTAATATGAAATTACGATACGATATCGTACAATGTTTTATCTACTATCAATACTTCTCATAATGGAATAAAAAAGGTTATAACTTGTAACAATTTTAAGACGAAACAATAAACTAGTAGTTTCTGGAAGTATTTGTCATATTTATGTCGTTAGATGCCACTGTGGTTATGGGGCACAAGGAAACATATTGTCTAAATGTTATTTGTGGCATTATCTTAATTTTCTTTTTCCTTCTTCAATTCTTTGGGACTTCCTGCCACATGTATGTTTTCTTTTTAAGCGGCGCTAGGGGAATCTAGAAAATATATCACAATTAACCAGTATGATACTGATAAATAACCTCTACGCCTGTGACGTTTACGTCAAAGGATCAGTTAGATGTTGGTTTTTTAAAATAAACAACACAAATAAGTATAAAAACTTGAAATGAAATATTTCGCCGACGTTTCGGAAATCTAATCTGTTTCCTTTTTCAAGGCTTTGTTGAAAAATCTTTTTTGCTGTGTATGACAAATACACAGCTCTAAGAGTGTTTGTTATATTCAATATCCATAGATACTTACTATTTACATAGAACTGTTGATATAGTTAACAGTTTTTTAGTTTTTATACAATGTTAAGTTTGTGAGGTTCTTCTTTTAACATTGGCAGCCAAGTTGTACAGACATCTACGAAACAATTCGACACGCAACGATCCTCATTCAATAATATTATCGCGGATTCTATAATTTTTCTTTTTTTGCTATCTGCCTCTTTTGTTAAAATTTTTGCCGAGTCCCAGTCTATTCTATGTCCGTTCTCCCACGCGTGTTCGCAGATCTTGGACCTCTGAATATCATTTTTTCTGATATGATTTTGATGTTCGCTCAATCTTACACTAAAAGGTCTGGATGACTCACCCACGTATTGTTTGTCGCACTCACACGGAATACCGTCCTAATATCGCATCGGTGATAGATTTGATATTAGGACGGTATTTCAAACAAGCAACACTTTAAGATCTATTCTGACAAAGACGAAACCGAAGAACCACGAGCAAAATTGAAAAAATTGCATTTACAGGATTCCGTGTGGGTGCGACAAACAATACGTGGGTGAGTCATCCAGACCTTTTAGTGTAAGATTGGGATATCAGAAAAAATGAAATTCAGAGGTCCAAGATCTGCGAACGGGCATGGGAGAACGGACATAGAATAAACTGGGACTCGGCAAAAATTTTGGATATTGAATATAACAAACATTCTTAGAGCTGTGTATTTGTCATACACAGCAAAAAATATTTTTCAAAAAAGCCTTGAAAAAGGAAACAGATTAGATTTCCAAAACGTCGGCGAAATATTTAATTTCAAGTTTTTATACTTATTTGTGTTGTTTATTTAAAAAAACCAACCTCTAACTGATCCTTTGACGTAAACGTCACAGACGTGGAGGTTATTTACCAGTATCATACTGGTTGATTGTGATATATTTTGTAGATTCCCCTAGCACCGCTTAAAAAGAAAACATGCATGTGGCAGGAAGTTCCAAAGAATTGAAGAAGGAAAAACAAGGAAACAGTTTTTAAAATTGAAAATTCCGTGGAGAACAGTAATAGTTCAGTTACCTCTACATTTGCAAGAATTAATAATAATAATATATCAAATTGCAAATGTGTAGCAATTCATATTTACAATAAGTAAAGTCTGATTTTTATTCTTTTCAATTAATAAATATTTCAAATGTAATTATTAATTGTAATAAATGAGTTCTAATTTAATTCCATAATGAATTATTGTCTAATTATTAAGATTTTTTATATATCTTTGCCGCACTAGTTCGGTAAAGTGACATTTTACCGAACTAGTGCGGTAATGTACGTCATTGTCGTTAAGACATTCAAGTGAATGTTGTAATGTTTGACATTACATATTGATAGTAGATAAAAATATGTATGCAAATTTTACAAAAGGCACCTTTTATTTATTATTTGTATTTTCTGTTGGACGACCACTGTGTATATTTCGTTAACCAAAAGTTATCATGTTTTCTTTCTAACAGTATTGATAACTACTTTCCGATTATTATTCTCCTATGCCGTTTCATAATTAATAATTTTTAGAGTGACCACTCTATACATAAAGAGGTTAGTTCTGTGTAAATACCTTTACCGACTTTTTTTGTAAAACGATTTGTATTGGAGATATTCGTTATCGTCTTGAGTTGCAAAACGCATGCTATCATCAATTATAGCAACGGCTTAGAGAGAAGAAAAGGAGAACTGAGGTTCAAAGGCTTACTAATCCTAGCTAAACCCGTTGCACTTACGCGTGATCACTACCAGATGCGTAATAAACTGCAGAGTACTGAGGATGCAGAAAACTAAGTTTAAGATGCTTAAGTACTTCCAGTCTAATGAATAGACTATCATACTAATATACTTAAATAACGAATCTTACAAACCTGAAAAACGTTCTGACGATAATGACACTATGAAATTGTGTTTCTTCATAGCAAAAGTATACCAGGTGGCAAAGCCCATAGGGATGCTCTTTTAATTTTTGCATAAGCGAATTGATTATTTTCAAAGATAAAGTGAGAATATGAGATCGAAATTTCAATTATGTGATGTAAAGCGTCAAGATGACCGATTGCCGGTTTCGATGCAATTTACAAGAAAATCAATGTTTTTAATAGAACAGTCAGTCCATATATTTTTGCATATTCCTGCGGACCAAAATGAAAAAATCCCCTAGTAATGTATGGATTATGAACTACAAAATGAAATAAGTTTTATTTAGACGCTATCTCATAGAAGGCTTTTTTTGTCTCTTTGAATTTTCTATAACTTAAAAAACGCACTTACCATAATATTTCGAATGATCTTAATGACTTCCTACGCACAATAAATAATTTGTCCAAAAGCGTAGGATAACACAATAAAAATAAATAGAATACCCAATAAAAAATAAAATTATTCTTTCCACGTATATTTTCATATGCCGTTAAAGCGTTTAAAAAAAACAACGCCGGTTTTCTTTGGACAACTCTAATGTACAGGTAGCATACTTCATTAAATCATCGTCTAAATCATATGTGGAATTGTCTTTTAGTGATTATGCAGTGCCTCACTTTTAATCTATTTCTGATCGTACCGATCATAATATTGATAACATCTTCGTTTATGCTAGTTTCATGTCCTCTCTGTTTATTTTCTTATCTTAAAATTACACCGGTAATTGTCTCTACCACAATATTTGTTATTCTCTTTTTTATGGGTGTATCCTTCCTGTATAAATGCGGTGTAGTTCCTGTGAAATAAAGATGGATTTGATCTGATTTTATCTCGATTTCGTATAACTAATAAATATTTCTTTATTTACTAAATAAACATTTTTAAATCGCCAAAGAATGATACAGACAATACAGAGTAATTACTTATTTCCATGGTTCTTGCGACGAGAAATGTTGGTCATTCTACGTTCTACATGATTTTTGTCTGCATTATCAACAATTAATTTTTAACAATTGTGACTTGTTTGTATTCATTTCTCAGAGACATAAAGGGAGATGGAGAAAACTAGGGCGCTGGCAAATGTGATCTTTGTACGTTTCGTGATATATCTGGCATACCAAATTTTGTTCAACTAGGGCAAGTTTTCGATTTTACCATTTCTATACAACAAGATGGTATACGATGAGTATACCATCTTGTTTACTATCTCACAATCTTCCTATCCTTAACGTGTCCGTACTATTTTTATTGGATATCCTAATGATTCGGACTCGGAATATTCTCCACCATTTTCAGAACTAAAAAATCTATTTAATGGTTTTTATTTGAGAAACCGCCCCATGAATTTTTGGCTAAAAATTTCCTTTTGAAATAGCTACTCGCTGCATCTTGACTGTGATTTCCGCCCTTTGGAACAGACTTTAGGCTAAGATTTTGAACGGCGGTGCTCAAAAGCGGATTTCCGTCGTTCGCGGTCTGAAAATAGTATATTGTATATCTAGATGTAAAAGCAATATATTCTCGGACGACGATGTAAATTGTTGGCCGAGGCCTTACGTCGAGACCAACAAGCATTGAAGTCCGTGAATGTGCTTTTACTATGCAGTCAATATTATTATAAATTAAGGAATGTTTATAAATGCATAACATTACACCGGTACAGGAAAGTTACCTACGTTCCCGACCTAGGACGGAAAAAACTTTCCCGTACTGTTTCTTTGATGGTTGCTTAGCAACGAACAAAAAACAACTTTTTCTGAAATTGTCTTTTTCCTTCTTCAATTTTTTGGGACTTCCTGCTACATGTATGTTTTCTTTTTAAGCGGTGCTAGGGGAATCTACAAAATATATCACAATTAACCAGTATGATACTGGTAAATAACCTCTACGCCTGTGACGCCAGTTAGAGGCTGGTTATTTTAAATAAACAACACAAATAAGTATAAAGACTTGAAATTAAATATTTCGCCGACGTTTCGGAAATCTAATCTATTTCCTTTTTCAAGGCTTTTTTGAAAAAATTTTTTTGCTGTGTATGACAATACACAGCTCTAAGAATGTTTGTTATATTCAATATCCATAGATACTTACTATTTACATAGAACTGTTGATATAGTTAACATTTAATTTCAAGTCTTTATACTTATTTGTGTTGTTTATTTAAAAAAGCCAGCCTCTAATTGATCCTTTGACGTAAACCTCACAGGCGTAGAGGTTATTTACCAGTATCATAGTGGTTAATTGTGATATATTTTGTAGATTCCCCTAGCACCGCTTAAAAAGAAAACATGCATGTGGCAGGAAGTCCCAAAGAATTGAAGTAGGAAAAATAAAATTAAGATAATGCCACAAATAACATTTAGACAATATTTTTCTGAAATTGGTCAAGAATGGCTACTTTCTCGGCGCAATTTCAGATCCCAAAATACCCTATTCTAGTATTTTAGTCCGTTACTAAGCAACCATCAAAAAACAGTAGGGAAAAGTTTTTTTGGTCCTAGGCCGGAAAAGTAAGTAACTTTCCTGTACCGGTTTAATGTTATAAAAATTCCTTAATTTATAATAATATTGATTGCGATTTCAGAAAAAGTGGTATGCGTACCTCTTAGTAAAAGCACATTCCCGGACTTCAGTGCTTGTTGGTCTCGGCTTAACGCCTCGGCCAACAATTTACATCGTCGTCCGGAAATGCATTTCTTTTACTACTAGATACACAATATGCTATTCCTGGACTGTTTTCTGATGGTTTCTTAGCAACGGACTAAAATACTAGAATGGGGTATTTTGGGATCCGAAATTGCGCCGAGAAAGTAGACATTCTTGACCGATTTCGGTAAAATTTATTTACAAGTGCATTTTTAGTGAAATTATTTTTATCGTGTTTTCGACGAAAAACGGTGTCAAAGGGCCTTTACCGGTCTTTCACGAAGTGAGAAGTTTACTGAGACAATTTTGGACGTAATGTTTGTCCTATCTTATGTAGTGGTTCGAAGATTGACATCCTCCAATGATCGTTCCGATTCCTGTCTTCTATATTTTTTGGCGTAAAGATTCTCACTTCATTTTCACAACGTCACAACTAGACATGGTTGATTTCCAACGATTTCCAACGACAAAATTGAGGGATTATTATCAAGGTAGTTAACGGTTTAACTGTGGAAGAAAATATTATAAATACAGTTGAAAACAATTCATAAGTAAGCACTAGTCATTCATAAAATGTACCGTTTGCTACTTTTAGCGGAGGCTAAAAAAGCAACTTTTTGCATTTCATATCCAGGTGATTCAGAAGTTAGAGGCAGGCGAAAATATTCATCGTTTGAATTTTAACAACTGGATCATGTGGAGTAGGTGTATTTTTTTTACAGATGCACAATTAACTACTTGAACACTCGTATCTTTGGGCAGAGCAAAAGCCACGAGCTATAAACCAGAGTAAAACGCATTGTAAGTTTTCTATTAATATTGATATGATGTTTTCAACAACCATTTTATTGGACCGTATATCTTTCCTTGTAGATTAACAGATGCACATACGGTTAAATTGGCAAGCATGGTTTCTTTTTGCGAAAGAAGTGCAACTTCAACCCTGCTTGCCACCCCTTTCGTGGCCGAATTTTCGCTTGCCCTTTTGACAAGATTTTATTCTATCACATTTTTTTTTTTTTTTTCAAAGAATTTTTCAAATAAATCTAATTATTTCTGTAATTCATTTATGCACGGTTATTCTTGAATTTTGGCTTAATAAATTGAAATAAAACTATAACGTTAGCCGAAGCGTAAATAGACTAAAGTTATTTATTCATATTAAAAGCTTCTTTTTTCATTATTTGGCGAACATTTATCATTATTATTATTAATAAAATTCGTTTCTGTGGGGTATTTGAAATGATGACTAAATACAGTAATATTACTTCCACATCCACGTAGTGGATTGGAAGTATAGTAATCGCAAAAAAATTTTCAAAAATTTTTATTCGTGAAATAGGTTTAGAATGTCATGAAACGTCGAGATTTTAAATTTGAGCGAAAAAAAATTTTCTGTCTGTCGGTCTGTCTGTCTGTAACTTTTTTTTGTCCGCACGTTTTCTCCGGAACGGTTTAAGATATTGACTTGAAATTTTGTACACGTATATATTATAACGAGATCTGGAACTGGATTGTTTTTTGAGGATATCCGGTGAAGGGTTGGGGGTTAAATAGGGGTAAATAAGGGAAAATAAGTAAAGCAAGCTTGTAAGAGTACAGAAACTTGAAATTCGGTGTATGTACTAGAAGTTAAGGCCTCAAATTTTTTTATAATATTTTTCAACCCCCCACCACCCCTACCCCATTAATGGGGTTGATAAAATAAAGTTGAGATTTTCATTTGAAATTTCGTACACGTATGTATTATAACTACGCCTGAAATTAGATTATATTTTGAGATGATTCCGTTGAAGGGTTGGGGGTTAATTTGGGGTAAATAGGGGAATATAAATAAAACAAGTTGGTAAGAGTACAGAAACTTGAAATTCGGTGTATGTACTAGAAGCCAGTGCGTCAGATTTTTTTGTATTTTTCAACCCCCACCACCCCTACTCCAATATGAAAAGGGTTGATAAAATAAAATTGAGATATTCATTTGAAATTTGGTACACGTATGTATTATAACGATAACTGGAATTAGATTATAATTTGAGATGATTCCGTTGAAGGGTTGGGGGTTAAATAGGGGTAAATAGGGTAAAATAAGTAAAGCAAGCTGGTAAGACTACAGAAACTTGAAATTCGGTGTATGTACTAGAAGCCAAAGCGTCAGATTTTTTTGTAATATTTTTCAACCCCACCACCCCTACTCCAATATGAAAAGGGTTGATAAAATAAAATTGAGATATTTATTTGAAATTTGGTACACGTATGTATTATAACGACATCTGGAACTAGATTATATTTTGAGATGATTCCGATGAAGGGTTGGGGGTTAAATAGGGGTAAATAGGGGAAAATAAGTAAAGCAAGCTGGTAAGACTACAGAAACTTGAAATTCGGTGTATGTACTAGAAGCCAAGGTCTCAGATTGTTTATAATATTTTTCAACCCCCCCACCACCCCTCCTCCATTATTCAAGGGGTTGATAAAATAAAATTGAGATATTCACATGAAATTTAGTACGCATATGTATTATAACGACGTCTGGAACTAGATTATATTTTGAGATGATTCCGTTGAAGGGTTGGGGGTTAAATAGGGGTATATAGGGGAAAATAAGTAAAGCAAGCTGGTAAAAGTACAGAAATTTGGGATTTGGTGTACCTATATACTAGAAGCGGGGGTCTCAGGTTTTTTTATTAGTATTTTCCATCTCCCCACCACCCCCACTCCCTTATTAAGAGTTGATAAAATTAAATTTAAATTTTCACTTGAAATTTGGGACATTTATGTATTATAACTATATCTGAAACTAGATTATATTTTGACATGATTGCGTTGAAGGAGTGGGGGTTAAATAGGGGTAAATAGGGAAAATAAGTAAAGCGAGATGGTAAGACTACAGAAACATGAAATTCGGTGTATGTACTAAAAGCCAAGGTATCAGATTTTATAATAATATTTTTCAACCCTTCCACTACCCTTACTGTTATTAAAGGGGTTGATAAAATAAAATTGAGATATTCACTTGTAATTTGCTAGACGTATGTATTATAACGACATCTGAAACTAGATTATATTTTGGGATCATTCCGTAGAAGGGTTGGGGTTAATAGGAGTGACTAGGGGAAATTAATTAAATCAAGCTGATAAGAGTACAGAAATTTGGGATTCTGTGTATATACTAGAAACCAAGGCCTCAGATTTCTTTCTAATAATTTTCAAACTCCACCACCTCCGCTTCATTATTAATGGGATTGATAACATCAAATTGAGATTTTCACTTGAAAATTAGTACACGTATGCATTGTAGTGACATCTGATTGAGATTACTCTATTGAAGGGGTGGGAGGTGGTAAGTTGTGTATAGTAGAAAATAAGTAGGGTGAACTAGAAATTTAATTTTTAACGTATATGGTAGAAACCAACTCCTCAAACTTTTCTATGACATCTTCCCCAAATAATATTAAAATTCTATGACCAATCATTTCCACATGCTAGAGTGCAAATATAGTCAAGATGTTTCCTTTAAAGTGACTTGGATGAAGAATCTGGATGTGGAAGTAGTGATTCCTTAGGCAGCGGTTTTTTAATTTAAGTTCTTTTTGATATGGATGTTCTAGCACTTTGATTATTACAATTGAGTAGTCTTGTTAATTTTAGAAAAATAGTTTTTTCTACTACCGTACGTAAAGTACTGGCTTCCCCACATTCAACGTTAACATAAGTTTATACATTTTTCTATAAAAGGCCCTGTATCTTAAATGCATTTATTTTATATTTTCGTTGGATCCAACAATACCCTTAATTAAAATTACTTGATGGACATTATCATTAGCACTGATATTCCATTGTTTCTCGCTTTTTATTATCAACATTAAACTCTAATTCTCCACGCAAATAGACAGGAAAAAAAATAACCTTTATTATTCATCATTTATTTCTTCTGCGAGCTCGGGAAAAGAACGTATCAGCATTATCAACACAAATTATTTCCAACATTTGTATTGAGAAAATGAAAAGCTATTGATAATAGGAGGCACCACCGTCTTTTTTATCACTTGCCTGTGTATTTATTTCTTCTTGCTGAATAGCATCTGCTTTTATTTAACTAGTATTGTCGAATTTTGGTATTAACACCTACATAATAATACACCTGAAAATAATGAAGCTAAGTGAATCGACAAATGAAAAGACATTCAATTTTCTGTTTGGTATTTGCTTTACTTCCCAAAGCAGAAGTCGTATATTTACCGTATATGCTTACATTTCAGCGGCATTATCTCCCCTTATGTTTTTCTCAAAATAATGAAGCCATCCCGTAACTAGGAAGACCATTATAGATCGATCTCCATGCCTTTAATGCCTTTATGAAGTACTTAGGATCATATCTTTTGTCTTTTTGGCCGCTTAATCCAAAGCTCACAAAATCCCATTTTACTTTAACTTTTCCCGGTTCTTTTATAACTTGAGGAAATAACAACATGCGGCGAGGGTATGTTTTTTCATGTTCTTGTGAAGAAAAATGCAAAGTTTCGTGCAAACAATAAATGTGTTTTAGTGAACGAAATATGAGATTTACAGCAGGCAGGTTTTTTCATGAGATGTTTATAGCTCAATTTAATTCAATTTCGTTAGTTGTTGATGAGTAACATATTCAGGGGCGTACTGACGGGGTGGGTAATAATAATAGAACAAGTCTAACGTATTTTTAGTAAAAAGTTGTGTACATCCAACTTTAATTTTTGTGACACCTTCATTTATTTGTCAAAATACATTGCAATATAATCTTTCTGTTCCTTTTTCTATTTTAGGATCATCTCCGTTATGTGTCCCTTAGATAAACCACAAAATGGTCGTGCCCAAAAAATGGGGCTTAAGCACCTTCTTTTGCAAGGGCATCAGTCTGTTGTACGATAAGTAGTCCAGAATGTCCAGTATTCCATGAGCCAGTAAATCCAAAAGTTTGTTGTATGTAAACTGATAGTTATTCTTATAGGCCAATTCAAAAAGATATAGAGGTACTCTGTTGAAAATTCTAAAGTGTTCCCTATCAGTGTTTCCTTATATTGGGGGTTATTTAAAAGTCTACTCCTTTTTATACAAACCCCAACCGATAGGCATTTGTGAAATATTTTCAAGTAATGAAATATAAGAATTTTGGTAAAATTGCCTGCTTACTATACAGAAGTGATTCCATGTAAAAGCTGAAAGAGAAAAGTTAAAAATGATGTCATAGCCCAACCACTTGAAATTGGTGTCATTTTGTTGTATTCATTATTCTCTTACGCCATTTTGTTTATTTATTCAACCTATAAAAATTTTTCGTCGCATAATATGTTAAATAAATAAACAAAGAGTAAACCGATCGAGCAGGCGTTTAACTTGGCGTAAGAGGATAATGAATCCAACAAAATGACACCAATTTCAAGTGGTTGGGGCATTTTTTTTCTTTCGGCTTTTGCATGAAATTCTTATATTTCTTTACTTGAAGATATTTCACAAAAGCCTGTCAGTTGGGTTTTATACAAAAAGTAAACTTTTAAATAATTCCCACTACAGGGAAACGCTGATAGGGTGTTCCCTTTATAGTTTTCAACAGAGTGCCTTGATACCTTTCTGAATCAGTCTATAAGAATGACTGTCAGTTTACATGCAACAAACTTTTGGGTGTTATTGGCTCTTGGAATACAGGGAATTCGTAGCAAGTATCTCCAGTCCCAGATCTCAAAATATATCAATACTCCGTTTATTTGATTCCCTAACAGTCCACGTCTCCAATGTCCAAGAAAAATATGAAAAAAGACCATGGTAACAAATTTCTAATCGCAATTAAGAACTATCCACGTTTCATCACACGTGTAAACTCGATATTGTCAACTAAGTTTTTCCATTTAAGAATGAGTAAGGTGGCATGGTCAGTGGGGAACAAGGGGTAACGCACCAAGTGAAGAGAAATCTCTCGAATGAGCCAATTTTAGCAAATAATATTCTTCAACAATCCTGAAGTATATATTTATGTACAACTTATACTTATTTTTAGTTAAATAACATTACCCAATATTCCAAAACCAGCATATTGTTAATCATAATTTTTATACAATGCTGTTTAAAATTTAAGATGAGGCGTTCAAGTACTACTTTATTGGCACTATTTTTATCCGTAGTATAAGACAAACTTTGATATTTTACACTTATTGAATATACTTATAAGTCTAATGCTGTTCTGTTCCACGTAGATAACCATAGTAGTCGCTAGCGCCATCTAGACGCAGAATTTAGGATTCATCTTGTCACCTTGCTCACTCTTAAGGTTTAAAATCTCTGAAATTTTGAAACTAGAAACTTGTTTTTAAGAATTAAAGTTTGTAAAAAATCCAAAGCACTAAAAATTTTAACAGGAAGATGAAATATATCTTTCACAGGCAATACCAAATTTGACACTCACGTATATGTGTGTTGCTTTTAAAATAACACAAAAAATCTAGAACTCATCAAATATTAATCAGAGAGTGAGATACAGGGGCCAAAAACATTTCTTTTAGGATCAGTGTCGAGTTATCTGGCTAGGTTATAAAAGTATTTTATAAAATTTTGCAATTAATGTGT
The DNA here is from genome assembly GCA_963583905.1 of Stenurella melanura. Classification (NCBI taxonomy): domain Eukaryota; kingdom Metazoa; phylum Arthropoda; class Insecta; order Coleoptera; family Cerambycidae; genus Stenurella; species Stenurella melanura. The sequence continues at coordinate 166,767,555 of OY757310.1, forward strand.
TTTTTGTATACTTCCTAATATAAACAATTCTTACTTTATTTTATGTCTAATAATGTTTTCTTTCTTTTCAGGTAAGTTACTAACCTCAAACGTAGACACGTTGCAGCATCGCTAATTTTTTGCTGTAAGTAAAATAGGTAAATAGTTGTTCATTAATATTTGCATTTGCATATGCTGATATGAAAATTATTTTTGCAAAACATTATAAATATCTGAAGATATTACAATTATCACAGCCACATTGGAATTACTATTTTGACTTTTAAAGATTCCCTAATCATCCCGACTTCCTCCCCTTCCGCGTCTTTTCATTCATTTGCTAGTTGCGAGCTGGGTTTGTAACGTACTCGCTGCAAGCCCAGGTTAGGAACACCGGTTTTCCTTATACACTTTGGTTAAATATTATTAAAATTCGTTTAGATTTTAATTATTATGAATTTTTAATATTTCTCCGAATATTGTTTCGAATTATTCTTCACAATTCATAAAAAACGTTGGTCAAAAGTATTTGACATGTTAAGACGATCACCAATGAAGAAAACCTGATATACGTTTAGTAAAAAAATATACAGAAACTACAGAAAGGTCACCCCAAAAAATAATAATGAAAAAACAACGAAGAAAATTAATGTGTGTCGTTTGCCGATGACAAAATCTGATATACTGTTACTGAAAAATATACAGAGTGGTCACTTTAAAAACTAATTAAAAAGTTTCCCTGGAGAAGTAGTTTCCACAAACATCAAAAGTCTTAAACACAACATTCGACGCGTGTTTCGTTAACCACGTGAGCATCATCGGGATATGATTAAAACTATTTTAATCATCTCCCGATGATGCTAACGTGATTAGCGTATATGTGGACTTTGCCATGTTTATCTTTCTCTAATTTAAAAAAAAAATCCCATTTCGAAATTATAGTCGGTATAGTAACAAGCTATACGGTGATTCATTTAAGGTGGCCGTTAGAATATTCCCCACTTGTAGATGAGTTAGACATTTGAGATTTGGTATACCCCACTTGCAGATGAGATTTGGTGCCCTACCATAGTCGACCATTGGGGATTCGAGAAGAATAATTTCAAAATGACGGCACTTCCTGAAATACCGGAAGTCGATACCAACTTGCTTACTTTAAATGGAACACCCCATATATTTTCGATTTTTCGAAATGATCATAAAATTCTAAGAATGTGATAAAGTAATGTTACGGATTTCCACCTTTTTGGGAAACACCCTGTGTGAATCCGTGGGTTCTAAATAATTTCAACAAGAGATAAACACTACTAACACTTTATTTAACTATTTATTGACTACAATACTTCAAATTCACTTTATTTACTATTTATCTAACCTCACTTTTCACTTTTCTACTTGTTCACTTTTATAAACTGCTTTCTTCATAAAACTTCCTCTTCCGCGCTTGTAATCGCGCCTTATATACTCCGAAATTAGCTCTAGATTAATCCAGAATCTTCTCCAACCATAATCTTGGCTCTTTCTAGAGTCTTTCCAGTCACTATCAGTAGGCATAGGCGTATCATCTCTAGTTCCAAGGGGGTGTAATTCATAACAGTAATATCAAGAACATGTAACACATTTGCTACTCGATACCCACAAGAACACCAACCACCCACCATACACTAAAACGCATATTGGATAATTTTAGAATATTTCGTTCTGTCGAGGCAGAAATTCTGAGGAGGAAGCTGTGGACATATTAGCCGAATAAGAAATCTTTTTAAATTAATATTTAAATTTTTCTCAAAAATTTGTGAGGTCACCACTCTATCGTTTCTCATGGCACAGTAAACATTAAACGGCTAATATTCTTGAATATTTCGCTTCCTGAATACACGAAGATTCGAAATACTCCAGTAATGGGAATTGTGTCGATTAAAAAGTTCATTTTTTATAAATTTAGCATAATCTGTCCATATATTTCCCAAAAAATAACTGTCACCTTCATGTCTTACTAAAATAAATTCACAAACATTTTCTATCGTCAAGAAATCTGTTTCTTTTAATTGTTGAACTAATTGAATTCTTGGATAATCCCGATTCCAGAGCAGCTTGCCAGAATGACAATTGAGAATGCTAGAATTGCTATTTCTATGTTTTCGTCATCAACAATAGGCTTCCTCCTTAGAAGCCCTGCCTTGACAGGGCCAAATATTCTAAAATTATCCAATATACGTTTTACAGTGTATGGTAAAGGTGAGTATCGAATGTGTTTTTGATATTACTCTCATTCTCCATAAATAATAAACAAATCTAGAAAATCTTCGTGGGTGCAATTTAAACGTGCTGGCATTTTTTGTCAAAAGAGAATGACTGATATTAATGATTGTTTCTGATCATGGCTAAGTTGATAGCAGTTTTTACTAAGAATTTAAATAAATCGCCAATATTTCAAAAAGTTGTAACTTTAACCCCTACAATGCCTATACTAGTAAAAAATGGAATTTAATTTTACATAATTTGATGTAAAGAAATACAGAGTGTTCCATTTGGAATAAAAAAGTTTTTGAGGTTTGAAATTGATAAAAGGTAACGTGGAAAATAAAACACTTGGTAAGTATACTATTATGGAATTTATTTTTACTGAAGATACTGGCTCATCTTGTGTTCTTACTTCGTGGCAAGAAGCAAATGAGCATCTTCTCCAGGAAGAAAGTTTTTGCAAACTGTTGCACCTGTCAAATTTTTCATAAAACATCAAATATCTCTCAAACTACTGGGTTTAGGTATAGACTACTGGCAGAAAGGCGGAGCTTATCTGTACGTGACAGCTAGCGCTCGCAGTGGCCAAGTAGAAAGTTAATTCTTGTGTCGTTTACACGTACGTGAATAGGAGAATCCTTGTTTTTAATAAATATTTTATTATAAGCTTTTTAAAAACGCGCAAATCTCTGGGTTTACTTTAATGCCACCAAAGTGGGAAGTGTTGGGGACGCCGCAGCTACAATTGACATTGTCAAAATCAGCAGTTTAGTGTTTGTTATTGTGTAACATCATCTCCGGCTAATATCATGGAAAAATCATGCGGAGATGTTTGTTGCGTGGTTAACTGTGGAAATAGATCGAATAATACTAAAAATATAAAGTTTTATTCATTTCCCACATAGGGGAGTCAAATTAAACAAAAAGGGCCCAAACTTCGCAAAATTCCCCGATCGATGATTTTTGTTGGAATGTGTTCACAAAGATGTGGAGAACAAAAAAGCAAAATGCCACCGCGAGAAATTGTGTGGAAAATTCTTTATTAAACAATTTAGGTTCAATACGATACTTCATGAATAACTTTTTGAATTAAATTTGCATGAAAGAACTAACAAAACCATTGGAAAGAACACTAAATTTTATGAAAGAAACATATATAATATGTGCAGTAATTTGTTAATTAACGCTCCAACTCGCGCTACGTCGCGTCGGCCGTCCGTTCACGCTGGAAATGCTGCATAATTTCCCGCGGTGGCATTTTGATATTTTGTTCTCCACACCTTTCTGAACACGTTTCAACAAAAATCATCGATCGGACAATTTTTCCGAAATGAAAATCTACTTTAACAAGTCTGTATGAACTGGAGCAGAGGGAAAAGTGGATCAAAGCATGAAATACAAGATATGCGTGTAGTTAACAATTCAAAATATTCTGAGAAAATACTAATTTTGTTAATTAATTTTACAGCTCAGGGGATCCTTATGGCAACCGAATAAGTGCTCAAAGATTTGCACATTTTATAGATAATACAAAATCGTACCATCCATTAAGCCCTAGTTTCGCGAAATCAATTTTTCCATCTTGTTACTCAAAGAAGGGCCCGACAGAAAAGTCAATGTTAAACTCTAAACAACGGTAAATTTTCATTGAGTATTAATAATTAATTGTTTAGTCACATATGCAATATATTACAAATAATGAAATGTCATCTCACCTACGCAAAAAAATGTTTTAACATAACAAAAAAATAATATTCACTCGAACATTACATTTACTCACTACGGAATTGTTTGTACTTACGGTATATGACAGTCGCGGCAACAAACAATTATTAAATTTTTGTAAAATCAGGAAAAAACAAATCGACGCATACACATAAATATAAAAGCCACAGGAAGTAATTCGGAAATGCTCCACTGAAGCGCTAGTAGTCATTTTGCCGCTACTCTATAGGGTATGCTACGTGTTTCAACTCGACTCGAATTTTATGATCATTTCGAAAAGTTGAAAATATAAAGGGTGTTCCATTTAAAATAGGCAAGTTGGTATCAACTTCCGGTATTTCAGGAAGAGTTCCGCCGTTTTGATTATTATTTTTGGACCCCCAATGGTCGACTATGGTAGGGTACCAAATCTTAAATGTCTATCACATCTGCAAGTGAGAAATATTCTGATGGTCGCCTTAAAAGAATCATCCTGTATATGTATGTCTGCATTATTAATTTGGCCGTTTTCAGATATGCTGGAAACTTGAAATTTTACTTGTAGAAAGCAACCAAACTCCCCCCAGAAAATTATGAATATTAGAAAATTCGAAATGGCGCGGCGGTTTCAATATGGTCTTGCGCGGGTATTTTGCTAGTAGTTGACGATGCTATCTTGAGAAATGGGCAAAACATGATTAAATACGCCACTTTTTGGGATATAATTTGTTTGGAAATTGTCACAAATCTGAAAAATGGAAAAATTCTTACTTTATATACGAATCCCCAAATGGTAAATACTATGGGGGCGGTAGCGCTCTTAGTTCGTCCGGCCCTGATAATTGATGAGTAATGATTGCTTTAATAGACATGTATTTGCATACAAGTAAATTGATTTCAATATTAATGTTAATTAAATTATGTATGCAATAAATATTCATTACCCGGCAAGAAATGTAACCAAGTACGGTACGCGGTATGAAGTAAGGTGAGAACTTTTTTTTTCTTCATAACGTAACTTTCCCATTAGTCATATAGGACATACCGAGAACACCTTCTTACTTATGACAATATCTTGATTGGGCTATCTGTTCCATTATTGTTAACACATTAAAAACTGACACACTTGGCTTCGCGCGTAAAATGTTCATTTTAACCATTTAGCATTCATTAGCGTTAATTTGTTAAAAGTTTATTGATGAATTGAAACGTTTTCCTGTTAGGTCAGTCATTGGAAAAAATCATATGGTAATATTTTATTTTATAAAATGGTTTCTTTATGCATATAATAAAGCATTATTGAACAACAATGTATCAGCAACCACTTTAATGCTTTTTTCCTTATACGGAAAGAACCAAAAGCTACGTCAAAATGCTTTTTATTGCGTATAAAATTCTGTGAAGGATGAGTATAAAATATACTCTTGCCTTAAATATAACAGAATATGACAATTGTTCAAATTGATCGGAAAGTCTTATTTTTTAGTTTTCACTAGTAGTCGTGTCATTTTGGCATTTTACCTTAAAAAAAGAAAGGTACAGGGTCAATTGACTTCATTTTTTTGCAAAGAGTTCAGAAAGGCATTTAGAAAAAACAGTACCTTTTATTTTTTGGCGGAAATGTTTAGTTTCATGTTTTGGCCAATAATGGGCCTGTTCGGCATTTTTTTTATTTCATAAATCGAAAGTTCAAGTATAAAATAATGGATCTGCAAAAAATCAGAATTTTATTCGCAGGTTTAGTGTCTTAAAAACAATTACAAACATCCACCTCGCGAAAATGGGGCGTGGCCAGGCGCTACGTCACTATACGCATAGACTCGGCGACCTCAGTAAATTTAGGAACAGGCAGTCGAGGGATTGTAGGGGAATATATGTTACTAAATGTCAAAATATGACGGCCGAATTTTCGATTTTTAAGAAAATAGCTATTTCTTTTTCCCTCAGTCCTAGTCGAAATTCCGATTTCCACTGTGACACTTACGATGTCGATAAAATGCCAATCTTTTTTAAATAGAGACCAATATCGATCCTCTACTACAAGTATTAACCTACATATGACGTTTAAAGGTTTGATGTTTTTGATTTTTGTTGGTTACGTTTTAATACTTCTAAAAAGGGAATTATTTTCTCGCTCTTGCAGAGCCAAATTTCCGAATTTCCCTATACAATTTGTTATCGGGAGAAAGGGCCAACCTTGTTCTTTCCATAGAGATCTAGGACGGACTTCCATTCCACGTATTTACTTAGTTATGAATTTTTGAAAATTCAGTGTTTTCCAATTTTTAACCGAGAAACCATCTTTCGTTCGCTCGTGCCAAACCGTTTTACCCCTTCACTTTGGTATAAGAACAAAGCGCCACTCTTTCTCTTTCCATAGACATCTAAAACGGCCTTCAACTCTACGTATTTACTTACTAATACGTCATAAACAGGAGCACTGTTTTTGCAACTATTACTAATTTCAACGCCATATATCTCGAGAACGGAAAAAATTAATAATATGAAATTTTAACTGCATAATAAGAATGTCGAGTACTATATAAAAACGTATAAAAACCATATAAAATAATATCGTGGAACAAGCCCATTGGCCAATATTAATGCCCAATTTAATTAAATGATTTGAAAAATTTGTTGTCATACACAATATGCCATAGAATTAGACGAAAATGGCTACTCTGGGGTTTTCGGTTACGCTGATTACCAATCTGAAGTTCAGTTTGAGAAATTCAAAATGACGGACCGGAAATCGGGCCATTTTCCATAAGAAATGATAATGGATATCTTGGTCTTGAAAATCTGTGCTCGGGAGTTTTCGAGGTTGCTGATTACGAATCCGAGGTCTGATTTGGTAAATTCAAAATGGCGGACCGTAAGTAAAGTCAATTTAACAAGAAAAACTCGTATTTTTTCGTTTTTGGGCTGAAAATGAGTATTCGCGGGTTTCTGAAGTGTCGCTATCACAAATCAGAGGTCTAATTTACGAAATTCAAAATGCCGGACAAAAATCACAGTCAATTTCTCCGGAAAACTCGTATTCTTTTCTTTCTTGGGCTGAAAGTGGGAAGTCGGGCGTTTTCGTTATCGCTGATAACGAATCTGATGTCCAATGTCTGATGTCAAAATGGCGGACCGGAAGTAGTATATTTTTTAGGAAATACTTGTATTTTTCATACCTTCAGCTAAAAAAGTTAAAAATACGAGATTTTCCGGAGAGATTGACTGTTCTTCCGGTCAGCTATTTTGAATTTCGTAAACTGGACCTCTGATTCGTGATCAGCGACCTCGAAAACCCCCGAGTACCCATTTTCAGCTCAACAACGAAAAAAATACGAGTCTTTCCTGATAAATTGACTTTACTTCCGGTCCGCCATTTTGAATTTACCAAATCACTCCTCGGATTCGTAATGAGCGACCTCGAAAACCCCCGAGCACAGATTTTCAAGGCCGGGATATCCATTCTCATTTCTTATGGAAAATGGCCCGATTTCCGGTCCGCCATTTAGATTTTCAAAAATTGGACTTCAGATTGGTGACCAGCGATCCCTAAACCCCCAAGTAACCATTTTCGTCTAATTTTATGGCATATTGTGTATAACAAATTTTCCGTCATTTAATTAAATTGGTCATTAATATTGGCCAATGATCGGAAAAAAAATGAAAGGTAATGTTTTTTCTAAATGCCTTTCTGAACTCTGCAAAAAAATGAAGTCAATTGGCCGTGTACCTTTTTTTAGAGGTTTTCAGATTTTTCATGCTTGAATGACGCGACTACAGGCAACTTTTGTTGGGCGACAGAATTGTACATTTGCAGTATACATCAAATAACGAGAAGAATGAGCTAAAGAAACATTTTCCACGAACTTATGATGCTCCAAACTGCGCTCTGCAGAAACATTGCAATGTCTTGGATATTCGATCATACGAAGAGAAGGGTAAAAAATAACTCGAAAGTTCTGATGTATAAGATTCTGCATAGAATTAATGTAGAATAAATCCCTTACGAGAAATAGAACGTGATTAGCAGCGTTCCAAATAATGGTTAAACGTGTATGATTTCTGTGTGATTTCGAACTTTACTTGCAGCAAGCGAAAATGAGCTCGCACTGGACAGCACTCAAACAGTAAGTTCTGATTACGGTTTTAGTGTAAATTACAAGAAAACGGAAATCACAATAATTGTAGACCGAGTAAATGAAAATCACCCAGACACGTTAAGAGTAGGTGATCGTGAGGTAATAAATAAGGTGGTATACCTTGGAACCGACAATAACTGCCAATATGGGATTTGACGAATAATGTGGATGACAAGATCAACTCGACTTGCTAGTTGAGCTAACAGAAAGATCAGACTTGCTAACAGCCAAGTAGTCTCCATCTCTATTTACCTGTCTCAGATCTAGACCATTAGTTAGATAGAAAGTCGACGTTTTGATGCTTTTGAAATAGGGTCTGGAGACGTTTTCTGCGAATTCCCTGAAGAACCCCTTGCACCAACAGCTTGATTTTCCACGATGTACATCTCCCAAACTGACTCTCCAGAGCATCGTTCCGTCCGAATCTTCTCATTGTGTTACCACATCAATCGGAGAAAACGATTGACAGTTGGGGAAAGCCCGATGGCAAGAGGCGAGACGCATTCAAAACGTTAAACTGATGTTATCAGAGTTAATAGGAAAAAACCGAGGGTCAACCGCCCCAAAAATTTCTGTACACCAAATTTCATTTTAAATGAAGATTTCCTCAAATTTTCTTCAGATTTCCTCGAATTTTCTCCAGATTTTCTTTTGGAAGTATGTCAGATTTCCTTCACGGTTTACCCTCAGAATAAACTTTGGTGAAGCCGTGCGTCGTGCAGGATACTGCGGGAGATGGCTTAATACTACCAGACGTGTCGTACAGCAAAGGGAGCCCAATTAAAATAACGAATGAATCACAAAACTCGGATCGTTGCGAATAAGAAGTATAAGAATGCGTATTTATTAGTTTTCATCGGACAGTTTTTTTTGCGCATAAGCTTATTTGAAGTAAATTTTATAACGAGACGAATGAGCTAAAGAAACACTTTCTACGAGTAATTGGTCCGAAGTTATGATGTTCAAAATATAAATCGAGATTTTTTGCCGATGGACACACTTTACTAAAAATTGTTTCCACATCGTTCTAGGATAATCACACAATTAAAAGTGCAAGACAGTATCTTACCTCCAAATTCGTTGTGGCAAGAGTAGAATGGGATGAAAAATGATGTTCGTAAGTTAGCCGAATATGCGTTTACTGAAACGCCGCCACAAGATTGGAAAAACGTTGTGATTATGTGATCAAAATAGAGAGCAAGTATTTAAAAATGAAGCGCTTGTGGATGATTTCAGTGAAGTTGAACCATTCATTATTTGCTTAGTAGTACCGATAATTATTCTGATAGTGATAATAATTAATACCTAGTCAATGGCATTCGTATTACTTATGCATGTTGACATAAAATTATTAATGTAATTTTTTTACCTGTTATTTATTAGTTATATTACTAATAGCATGTAATTACTTATTGTTTTAATTATTTTCTTCTAATAGGGTGTACTTTTACTGGTGACGCAATTTTACCATAAAATTTTTTTAAATACGCCCCATTGTAACGCCGGAATGGAAAAAACCTCTGCCTAAGGAATCATTACTTCCACATCCAGATTTTTCATCCAAGTCTCTTTAAAGGAAAACATCTTGACTATAATTGCACTCTACTATGTAGAAATAATTGGTCATATAATTTTAATAGCACTTGAGGCAGATGTCATAAAAAAGTTTGATGCGTTGGTTCTTAGCATATACGCCAAAAATAAAGTTTCTGAAATCTTATTATCTTGCTCTACTCATTTTCCCCAGTTTACACACCACCCCACCCACCCCTTTAACGGAATAATTTCAGTCAGATGTCATTATAATACATAGGTATACCAAATTTCAAGTGAATATCTCAATTTTATTTTATCACCCCCTTTATAATAATGGAGTGGAGGTGGTGGAGGTTTGAAAAATATGATAAAGAACCTGGATTCTAGTATATATTATTATAGTTGTCTCCATTTTTTTAATACACATAAAAACGGCAATAAGAACCAGCCACCCAAGTATTAAAGACAGCGCTGTTATAAGCCGACAAGGTACTACAGAGCCGTATATCAAATTTTTCCCGATTAGAGTGAACAAAATAGTTTTAAAATCGTATTTTTGGTAGAAACTTAATGACGTTTCAGGTAAATTAAAAATTCTTCTCTGGTCTGCGTCAAAATAGAATAAAGATAAAGATAAATTCAAAGTACGGCTCTGCTTATCTGTTCCCTGTGTATAAGTAGTTTTGTTGGTGTAGAATACGATAAAAAAAATTACAGCTGTAAGGTGCCGGCGACCCCTAAAAAAATCGAACATATTGGCCGAAATTCGGTTTTTGACCAATGAAAGAAATATATCAAAACTAATGGCACTAGGCGATAGGGGGGAAAATTTCACATAAAAATGTATACGAAATTTTTTTGTACTATTAAAAATGTAGGCTCCAGGTTTTTTTGTTTAACGCATGAGAATGAAACCGGCATGGCAACACTTAAGTACGGTTTTCGAAGCGTGCGCGGTCTCGGACGCGCTACACTGCCTTTGATCTAATTAATGAAATTAAGCTCAACAAAGCTTAAAGGAAAAGAAACATGTGGCTATTGGATTATCATGTTTTCAAATATGAAAATGAATGTATTTAGGAATAGTACATATACGAAATCGGACCATAAAGAGATTTCCGATGAAATCGGAAAAAGCTCTACCATTCCTGCATTTTTAAGATAAAAATCTGAAACTTTCACATATTACTCTTGAAGTAATGTACAAAAAGATCCGATAAGTGAAAAAAATTTATTTTTGAAGATGTACACGTATACTACCAAAATTTCAAAATCGTTACAAAGTGAATCTGGAGCCTACATTTTTGATCGAACAAAGAAATTTCATATACGTTTTTGAGGTGAAATTTCCCCCTCTATCGCCTAGTGCTATTAGTTTTTTTGATATATTTCTTTTATTTTTCGAGTTATTGGCCAAAAACAGAATTTCGACCTATTTTGGAAAATTCAGCCATATAACATGTAGTGTACCTCCCAAATTTAAAAAAAATTACATGTAGTGTAGTTCTTTATGTGCAGTAAATATATGGAGACAACTATACACCAAATCTCAAGTTTATGTACTCTTACCAGCTTACTTTACTCATTTTTTTCCTATTTACCCCTTCTTACCAGAACTCTTCACCGGAATCATCACAAAATATAATCTAATTACAGATGTGGTTATAATACGTGTACCAAATTTCAAGTGAATATCTCAATTTTATTTTATCAAATGATAATACAGTGGGGGAAGTAGGGGGGTGGAAAATATTATAAACAAATCTAGGGCCGTCGCTTCTAGTATTTACACCGAATCTCAAGTTTCTGTACTCTTTCCAGCTTGCTTACTCATTTTTCCTTATTTACCCCTATTTACTCCCCAACCCTTCACCGGATGTATTCAAAAAACAATCCAGTTCCAGATCTCGTTATAATACATACGTGTATAAAGTTTCAAGTCAATGTCTTAAACCGTTCCAGCGAAAACGTGCGGACAAGAAAAGTTAGACAGACCGACCGAGATAGACAGAATTTTTTTTGTCGCTCAAATTTAAAATCTCGACATTTCATGACATTCTACTCCTATTTCAACAACAAAAAAACTGAATTTTTTTACGATTACTATACTTCCAATCCACTACGTGGATGTGAAAGTAATTAAAGAGACTATAAGGCATGAATATTCTAAAGCTTGTAAATGCAAATCTGATTTGGGTATAAAGCACTTAAAAACAAACAACTAACGATTTCTATACAGTCTTTTGCAGACTGTAGAGTATGGCTCGGTGTTATTTCTATGTTAGTTTCATTAATCTATATATATTAAGAGAGAATTTGGCGCATGCGTTAGTGATAATTTCGTCGGATTATATTAAAATTGGTAGTTGATATTTTTGGGGATAACTAACAGTAAATTTGTTAATAATTCAAAATGGCGTATCCAGTAGGACTGCCATAATTTCGAAACTTTTGCAGATGTACATGAAATCTGGCACATACGAGGATTCTTTAATTATCACAGCCACGCAAAAAAAAATCTTTCTGGCCTGGGGATCTGACCATGCTCACTATATGTTTCTGGGGTAGCTGAATCCGAATCCGAGGTCTATTTAACTCCATACGTCAGGATTTTGCCATAACCTCACAAAACCCATAATTTAAGCGACATCTATTCACATAAATCGCTGTAACTTTTTCGAGACAAAAATGACCCCCTCTTTTTTGTACTAGATCGATTGGAAATTAAATTTCCAATACGACGATGTGGGGCACAATATTCTTCCGGTACTTTTTAAGTGAGATATCGACCGCCAAAGTGAGAGATCCGAGGATTTCGCTTCTCGAGCGATACGGCCCAGCTTCGAGGGCCATTTCTGCCAAACGAAACTTAGCATAAATCTGAAAAAATTCAGGGGTACGTAGAAAGATGTAAGAAATCGTTTAGCGCTAATCCGAGGTCGATTCGTGCTTGGTTTCGAGATATGGCCGTTCGAAGTAACCGGAAGGTGAAAATCGAATTTTTTTTACCGCTTCCCGAGGCTATATCTCGAGAACGAAACGAGATACATAGCTGCGGTTTAGTTGGTCTATTCGATTTCTCTCGCCATCCTACATACCTCTGAATTTTTTAGAAGCTTTACCTTAGAAATTTTGTAAAAAAAATTAAAGTGCCAGTAAAAATCTGAAAAAATTCAGGGGCATGTAGGAAGGCGAGAGAAATCGAATGGCGTGCGTAAAGCGCAGCTCTGTATCTCGTTTCATTTTCGAGATATAGCCTCGGGAAGCGGTAAAAAAATTCAAATTTCACCTTCTGGCGATTTTGAGTGGCCATATCTCGAAAACTAAGGCGCGCACCAACCCCCGATTTCTTACGTCTTTCTATGTACCCCTAAATTTTTCCAGATTTTTGCTAGCTTTCGTTTGGCAGAACTGGCCTTCGAAGCTGGGCCGTGTCGCTCGAGAAGCAAAATCCTTGGATCTCTTGCTTTGGCGGCCGATATCTCACTTAAAAAGCTCCGAAAAATATCCTGCCCCACATTATCGGATTGGAAATTTAATTTGCAATCGATCTAGTACAAAAAAGAGGGAGTAATTTTAGTCTAGAAAAAGTTACAGCGATTTATATGAAGAGATTACGAAATCGCTTAAATTGTGGGTTTTTTGAGGTTATGGTAAAATCCTGACGTAATGGGGTTAAATAGACCTCGAATTCGGATTCAGCGACCCCAGAAACATATAGTGAGCATGGTGAGATTCCCAGGCCAGAAAGATTTTTTTTGTGTGGCCATGTTATGATTCTGATGTTAAAATTTCAAAATTCGAAGTACGGTTATTTTCCTTAGTAGAAGCTGCACGTGAGCGGTCCCTGAAAAGCTGAAATTTCACTGTCGCGAAATTGGGGTCTATGTAAAAATGACCAAATATCAAAATCGAGCGTATTTTTAAGGACCTGTATGGATATTAGGTAATGAGGTTCAATTAACCGAACGACATGGAAAGAGTGATCGCAAAAAACGCTGCTTTTTTGCCTGTTTTTGGGTAGTTGATTTCGAGCTTGGCAAAAATCGTAAAAAGGTTTAGTAGCTCTCAAATTAATCGTCATTAAAAACCAAAATAGGCATTATTCTTGTTTTTTTTTTAAATGTTCATTAATTATCCCTACTCAGGGGTTGAAATGAATAAATCTAAAAACAGTTCTATTTGTATTGTCTCTATTAAATCAATCTTAAAGAAGCGAAATTATGTATTCTCAACAAGTCGGGTTAAAAATTCACCCATAGGTCCTCGAAGAGGGTGAAGTCATCCCCCCAAATATAAAAGAATCAAAAATATTTCCAAAAATTCTGAAAATAAAAAATTTATATTTCATCACTTTCTAAGAGCTGAAAGTACCACTAAGCAGCTACAAAAGAGGAACATTGTAAAAAATTTTAAAAATTTTGTTTTAGTCATGGCTTGAAACGTATAAATATTTAATTTTCAAAATTTAAAAAAATATTTTTGATTTTTTTGATAATTTGGGGATGATTTCACCCCCTTCGAGGGCCTATGGGTGAACTTTTAACCCTTAGAATATTATTGTATGGAAAATACCTACATCATTTCGCTTTTTTAAGATTGACTTAATAGGAATAGCAGTAATAGAATTGTTTTTAGATTTATTCAATTCAACCCCTGAATAGGGGTAATTACTGAACATTTTCAAAAAACCAAGAACAACGCCTTTTTTCGTTTTTAATGACGATTAATTTGAGACTTGCTAAACCTTTTTACGATTTTTTTGATTTCGTAATTTTTTAGTAATCGTTTATTAAAGGCGTTTCATTTTTTTTCAAAAATTTTTCTTTTTTTTTCCATCTTGTACTTATGCTCGTGTATTTTATCAAATTAAAGATTAGCAACTCATATTTCCTGTTTAGTCACCTTTTTTGTCTGTAGTTAGTGACCTGTTAGAAATTGAATTCGGACTTCTTAGAAGTTACCTGTTCAAATTACCACTTTGTTGAAACAGACATAGAATTATGTCATCTAGGTAAACATTGCATATTAACATGACCATTATTTATGTAAACAATAATTGAAAATCGCCTTTAACACATTTCTACAATATCTCAGGGACTCGTATGACCTATAAGTATTATTTTTGTAAGTAAATCCTCGTCATCTTTTTAGTGTGAGAACATGGAAAGATAACAATTATACCGTGTAAGCTGAATATACATTACCTGGCACGAACTGCCTAGGATTTCTTTTATTAAACGATATGAAATATGAATGTTTCGTTGTCGAATCAAATGGTTATGAGTTGTCGAATTAGAGCGTGAAGAAAGAGGTACAAAAAGTTAGATATTTGAAGATTCTTATTTAACTGTTCAAATAAATCAAACGTTTCCAGTGAGGACATATGCTCAAAAATAAGTAAACTTAAATACAAAGTCGTTTTCTTAACGCAAGGTGTTAGTAATTTGAGTCCAAAATGAAAATCCTAAAATACGGCGGTCCAACCCTTGTGCTCTCCCACCCCTCTTTTAGGGGTGAAAAATCAGTTTTTCTTTAATTTTTCTATTGATTTTATAGAAAAACTACAAGAGACTAAAGTTGTTCTAAATCGAATGTTGTGTCAATAGTCGGTTACAAATACACACAATTTTGTTATTTGCTCGTTTTTACACCAACCTCATTATCGATGTGAGGCAATGCGGTTCATTTTTTTTTAACGATCGCCATTTAATATTCCCGAAAGACATGCAGGCGCGGCCAACCTCCTGTCGTTCATTGTTCGTTACGAGTAACCAGTTATTTTAGCATTGCTTGATGCGACGGTACGTTACCTAAAAATACCTCGATAAAATAACGGTTCGAAAATAACGACCCATCTGACATATATCTGTCTCTAAATAAAGGTCAAAAGTCTTTGGCAATATTTCTGAATCTGGCAGAGGCTTTTGACGCATAAAAGCTACTCTATAAATTGAATTTTTACGGTATCAAAGAAGTATGTGGCGAGCTAATCGGGGATTATTTAACCTATCGGCAACAAGTAGATCCTACTTGTCAGAAAACAGTGGAAAAAAAAAATATATGGAATACCGCAAGGCACAATCATGGGACCAATATTATTTAAAATTTACACCAACGATATGCTCCGGTTAAATATCCCCGGTAGGATCGTCTCATACGCCGATGATACTGCGTTATTATTCACTGAGACCAGCTGGGAGGAAATGAAACAGACATCCTAGTTAGGATTATGGCAGATTAAAAACTGGTTAAATAATAACTTACTCACGGTAAATCAAACAAACGCCAAGTTTATTGCATTTTCTTTGAATGCGTCAGGACAATTAGACTTTGAGAAACTAGTATACAAAATTGTAATAACCCGCTGTAACAACTACCTAGAATTGATAGAACTCTCTCATACCATTAAATATTTAGGAATACATACAGACAGATTTTTAAAATGGGACACACACATAGATATTCTAACGGATAAACTGGGGAGGCTATTACACAAATTTTGCCAATTGAAACAAATACTAAAATTAAAACAGCTAGTTAATTAATTTTTATAAAGTCTTAGTAGAATCTCTATTTACATATGGTGTAATAATATGGGGATGAACTTACGAAACCACAAAAAATAGTTTAAAAGTTGTACAGAAACACAGTCTGAAAATTATTTTAGGCAAACCAAAAAAGTACTTGCCAAAGAAGGTCTACGCAGAAGCGAATGTATTTAATGTTGAAGGATTATTAATAACAAATAAAGATAAAATAAATCATGACTACCCAACTAGAGCGAAAATAAACGAAAGCTTCAAAAACCGCAACCAAAGAGAACTTCTTATGTTAAATGTGTAATACACTACATATGACTAAAACTCCACAACCACCTACCAAACAAAATAAAAGATATTAAAAGAATCTCATCATTCAAAAACATATATACTTAAGGGATAATATCGAAACTTTAAAAAAGACATTGAACTTGTAGGAGATACAGTAATTATTATAATTTTATATTCATGTTGCTGCTGTTAAGGTTAGATGTAGAATCATGTATTTAACATATTTTTAACATTGTATATTACAAATCGTACTTTTTAGCCCTTTTTACAAATTATTTGCACCTTGTTTATTTTTGTCTTTTTATGCTTTTTGTATGACACTTGACCTAACAATTAATATACTAGACACTCAATTGTATAATAAGGCGCAAGACAAACTCTCTCAAAGACTTTAAGTGCATCATTCTTATATTATATCTTATGTATTACCAAAAATTGAAAATAAACTTATTATTATTATTATTATTATTATCTCTAGTTATCGTCACGTTGTGAAGTAATGATTTTTTACAATCAAGAAGCTTTGGTTATGTTTATCAAAGTGAAACACTTTGTTACAAGCGCATCTGAGTACACCCCTCATAAATTGTGAAATAGTGCTCGAACATACGAGCCCTGTTTATGACAACCCTCTTCTAAAGAAGCCAGAATAGCGTCGCTGGTACTTTTATTGGTTCGAAACCCAAACTGGTTACAATTAAATATTTTGTGTATGTTTGAGAAAGCTATAATCGCTTTTTAGCAAAATTTTCGATAATTTTAGAAATTATATTAAAGAAATTGAACGAAAATTTGTTGGTTCATTAGTACTTCATCTTTTGTAGTGGAATAACAACAGAAGTATTTAGGCAGTAATAAATGTACCGGTTTCAAAAGAAACTGATTCATGAGATGAACTAAAATATCGAATCTGTTATAGACACTCCGTTCGCTACAAAAGATGACCGGTCTGGACTTTTTGCTCGCTCTTTGTCAGAAGGGACAGGGGAGGGGAATAAACAAGGCTTACTATACTACTATAGTAAGCCTTATTCACCCCCTCCCCTTCACCGACAGACAAAGAGCAAGCAAAAAGTTCAGACCGGTCATTCTTTTTAGCAAACGGAGTGTCTATTACCTGATGGCATGTTTTCAGAACTCTAGAGGATCTTCTATTTATTATTGGAGAATTTTTGTCTAAAATTGAAGGTAAATAACACTATCGGTTTTCGTGTAGATTTAAACCTATAATTTTCTTTTGTTTCATCTCGAAGAAAACGCCTTATTTGATGGCCCTATAACGTGGTATTGATTTTAGACTATGTTTATCATGCATAAGTGCTTAAGCTTCAGCATGTGAGGGTAAAAAGCTGCTTCAAAATTGCATATCATATTTTGTTGTCAGTTTCTTGGCAATCAAACACGAATCGTTGTTCGGTCGGAGTTTGAAAATACGCAAATACTCTTAAGAGCATAGTTCGGTGGTCGGTCCTTTATCTATCATACATAAATAAATATTGTGGTAGAAGTTCAAATATTCGACAATAAAAGGAACGATAACAATAGGATCGACAATTACGTATTTACGAATGTGGTAAATATGAGTTTACTTTTTGTCATTACCCGTGAGAAAGTAATATAGTGACATTCCTAATCGGTTATGTTAACAAATAGAAAAACTATTGGAATAGTTTATTGAATATCTTTGTCAATCTTTTAACGTCACTTTGTATAGTTAATGAGTTTTTGATCTCAGAAACAATCGACACTGAAGAAGTATACATAAACACCAAAGCTCTGACTCACACTCGATGAGTATTTCGCCGTCCAAGCTGGCATCAGCTGGAAATAGTTGAAATTCGAGTGAAGCGGAAATGTCAAAACCACAAAGCCTTTTATATCAGTCATATGAGACTACTAACAAAAAATATCAATAGACAGTAAACAAAGTGGCCTAGGTGGTCACTCAATACCCCAACCCTCCTTCCGATCCATCTGTTGGGGTGTTGCATCTAAAAACTGTGAAACGAAAATGAAACATAATTTGATCATATCATCACCAAACAGCTTAATCAGGAATGTATGAAGAAAGTGTAAGTGTATGGCCACGTCGGCGCACCGCACATCGCACAGCGCCTAAGCTGGTTTAGATGCAAAAGAAATTGTACTAATAGGCGATTCAAAATAAGCGATACGCCACCTACGGTGCCGATTATGAACTACTTTGTGTGAGATGACAAGTGAAAACTTTCATTGTTTGCTTGTGTCATAATTGTTTTGCGTTGTTTTTATTGTGGATTGGAGTCAATTAAAATTGAAAACAATATGAATCAATATTTTTTAGTTCCTCAGTGTTCGTCTTGGGCAAAAAAACCCCAACTTAAGCTTCCATTTGTTTCCCGAAGCCGGCAAACACCGCGTGACGCGATGGATAACAGTTTTGGGGGGAAGGATTTTGTGGACTCTCAGCACTTAAGGACATGTTTTAGCTAAAATAAACATTGATTATCAATAAAATATGAATATAACAGTTAATTTAAGGATTAAATCACATTATGAAAAAGGAAGTAACAATATCCTAACCTAACATAATACGTACCGTGTTTTCGTGAATTTACGCTGAAGAATTACTGTAAATACACCCAAGTCCTAAAATATCGCTTAAATACATAATAAAATCAATTGCTATACATATATTTTCATTGAAATTTATTTTTAAAATACCTTTTTATAGCAAGCAAAATCACCAAAAATACAAAGATTTGAATGTAAACAAAACACCTATCACACAGGAATTAGTTCCGATGTCAAACGCAGAGGCGCTGCAATCTTAATTTCAGACGCGTATTCATATATTGTTCGGCTATCTCCTTCCATAATTTTATTTAAAACATGGTATCGCCCGAGCTGAAAGATGTGCGATGTTCGAAGCTCAAGTTGTTGATTTGGTTACTCTCATTTAAAACAATGGTTCTATTTAATTTTACTGTGCGATGTGCGGTGCGCCGACTTGGCCATGCACTAAGCAGTGTCCTGCGGTTAAATTTGCCGACGCACAGAGGGGCCAATGCTATGAAAAGTTGGCAAAAATTATTTTTAGTGATTATCTATCAATGTTTTGTACATAATGCATAGAGGGTTTTAAAATTAACAACTGATCGACTTTTCGTGCATTTTATTATATACAGGGTGACACATTATGCATGTTTCAATTATAATTTTTTAAGTTTATACGTGAAAATTAAAAAAATAATTGTTGAATAAAAACCACGTTCTATAACTAATTATATAATAGCATGTACAGGGTGTTGTCGTAATTTCTTTAATTAATTTTGGAGCATCCGTTTGACCTGAAGCTCGTAAACTCATTTGACCTGCATATGATAGTTCTGCATGAGAGAATTTAGCACCTAAATCTTTGGTTCTATGTCACTTAGTCCTCTCGCAAGTTGTACTAAAATCAGACTTTTGCCTTCCAACTGAAGCTTCACTTTTTTCTGACACACCATAATTTGTGAAACTTATGGATGTTTCTAACCAACTTGTGTTTTCAGCTAAAAATCTTTCTCTTATTCTGTGAGCATCCGACCACCTTTTTTTAAAGTCTGTGACAAAGTAGCCAATTTTTTTATTGAGATTCGCCACTCTAGAGTTTGGACATTTCGTTCGTTCTGGCAAATTTTCTTTTAAAAACGAAACTTGACCATCTAACTTGTTTAGACCGGATTCGCTCATTTTATCATAAAGCAATCTTCTCGAAAAAAACAGGTCCGTACGGCTTGATCCTAAATTAAAAAATAAATTTGATTAATGCAGGCATAGTTGACAAAAATTAAGTTTCGTTGTATAAAAATATCTACTGAAAATGATTTAAATTTAGGAAATATTTAGATAATGAACGTTAATATTCCTAGGCCACTCTGATAAATCGATTCCTGAAAAGTACCATTTTAAAGTGATTAGAAGATTCTAATTACATCTGGCCGGAGATAAACCGTGAATTCTAGAAATCCCTTTCAGATTACACCCAAAAGTTTCTAGGAAATTTCAATGAAATATCAAAATTACAGCATATGTCCGATTATTAAGGAAAACATATCTGAATGTTAAAAAAAAAGAATCGAGAGGAAAAATAAGTGCTCGAACGTACACCGAAATCAACTGAAACCTTATGGATAACTAAGGATTCAATTAACACACGCCATGTACAAATAACAGTTATTGGTGAATTTTTTTTATGTATTATGTGTATGAAAAGTAGGTTTATTTTATCAAATATTTCTTGAATTAAGTAAGTAAAGGTCTCTTATCATAAAATAACACTAAAACAAATGCAACCGATCACGAACATAAATAAATACCGTACAACAACCAACTTACACAAAGGACAAGTTTGGACTGTTGTAACTTAGGCTCATGGCCCATTATCGATCGGGTAAGCATGGTTCCAAGTATTTTAGGTACAGTTGTACCATTATGACCATAATGAACTTTTCGTAGCATTGACCCCTCACTGTGACGTGTCAATTAGGGCTGAGACCGCGGAGTCCTGGCTTCAAACCCTAGCCAGGATATGAATGTTTAGTGGCGTTTTTTATGTGTTGCAGTAATAGTGGGCTTGCTGTTAAGAGGCACAACTTGTCTAGCCGTTGTTATCCCCCTTGAGGTTCGAGTCTCAGCTGCGACAGATGGCAATGTTGCAGGCGTAAAAAAAATTCAGGTACAGGTTACTTTCCGTGGAATAGTGAACAATTCGCTTTTTAAGGACCCGTGCAAATTGCGCGCGTGGGAAATATGAAAGCGTTCTTGAGAAATCCATGAGTGTCGTGGTTGTATGCAATTGTGTATTCGACATTTACAACAACAACAACGAATTATTAACTTTTATTGTTGGCCGCCACGAATGAGTAGTTTTGGTGTCTTAAATGTTGTGTTGTATATGTTTCACCAAGTTTTAGTGTCATCGCACTGACAATGTATAATTGTATCATTTTTGCACATGAAATACGAAATTGCAAAGTAGAAATACCAGGGTTGTGCAAAGATCCACTTTCTTTAGGAGAGGACGACCCACTGGGTATTTAGGTGGGTTCTTCTATGCAATTGTGGACAATTCTAATTTATTCTCGGTTTTTGTAAGATTCAAATTTCCCGCCTAATTTCTGACCTTTCGTTTGGCGTTGCTTTGACAATGTAGCACGTGATAACATCTGGACTGTAGAAATATTCTCACTTATTCAGTTGCAGATGTGATGTAAAACTTGAATACCTACTGATACTGATTCATTACAATCTAATTTAATTGTATTGGTAGTGCATTAAATAACGCTATGAAAATCTAGTAAATATGTGCATAGTTGTCCCGCTTCTAGTGCTGCGGTAGAAATAATTTTTTCTACGTTCGGCCGTATTTGCAACAAGCTAAGGAATAAGCTTTGAGCTGAAAAGGTGTCAAGACTAGTTAAGATTTATAGACATTTAAATAAAACAAATAAATTTCTTTTGCCTTTCGCGTTCCATTTTGAGGAAAATTTCTTATTCTATTACTTGTTTCATATTTCTATTTTCCTCAAATTTATTCTTTAATTGTTTTATTGTTTATTAATATATTGACACGTTACATTTTTATTATTGTTTTGTTCAAGTATTTGTGTGGCAAATATATAATTTTTTATAATAATCGCTTTTTTCATGCAGAAAAAAAGAAAACACAGATGGGTTTTTCTAAAATCAAAAACCCACAAAAAAACACCCATTTTACCCACCGGTCTTTTCTAATCATGGGTTTTTGTGCCAACCCTGTTACAAACGCATCCGAGTACGCCCCTCGTAAATTATGCTTAAACTTTTTCATCCTGATTACTTATATAACAAAATTATAGGTGTGGAATAAAGCAAGGGCTCTATTTTACAGATTCTTGTAATGCATAATTTTTGCATCACGTTTACCTTTGTTGCATATCATTCCATATTGGATGTTAATAATTTTGCAATAAAAATGAAAAACATGATGTACCTAGTATCGATTAGGCAAGGGTAGAGAGCAAGATAATTACCGCCGTCGTAGGTAGTAAAATCAATCTCGGGAAGTCTAGTTTTTGCTTGTAATTTCTTTTTATGAAGTACATGATAGCAAAATACCTAAATTTATAGCGTCGCTTCTGGCAAACAAGCAAAAACAATTTGACCTAAGATTGAGCAGGAAGATTTTGCACGTTTAGTCCTTTAGTTACAACCCTTTAAATGCAAACGGGATACACTTCTAAAGGCTGAATGTTTTAGGCAACCCTTCGTACTGAGATGATAGTTAAGAAGCTTTATGCATTATACGCGATTGTCAGGTTAAACCCATACATTTGTGAATAGTGAACTTCTACAAACGAACATAATTACTATTTTTTGTCAGTTATTGTTTATTTTCAGAGATATACAGTAAATTATGTTACGTTCATCAATTTCAAGCCTAGTGTAAGGTGAGCAAACAACGAGAAAGAGTATTTTCTATACGAAAATTTTCGACGTTTTGGCGAAGGCGCCAAGAAACCAATGTCTACCATTTAGTAATTAGATGTTTTCAGATAAGCTGATACTGAATCTAATTTTCACAGTTAAGGATTTAAGGCGGCGAATCCAGTAGGGCTGCTATAATTGTATATAACTTTTGTAGGTTTACATGAAATGGGACTACTAACAAGGATGAAAAATATATATTTTTTAAAACCCAGCTAATAGTCATTCTTTACTGTTAGGGTGGAAAAAGGCTAAAATTCATATACAGTGTGTTCGAAAAATTGTCTACCGTATTGAATACTCCATTTTGTTTTTGAAAATTCTGATAACTGATTCGTAATCGGCGACGAGAAAGACCCTCCTGAATACTCAATTTTGTGAAAATCGGATAAGTTTTTCGAAATATTGTCCGCTGTATTGGATCCGCCATTTTGTTTTTGAAAATTTTGATAACTAGTCATAATCAAATTGATTTAAATCGTCGCAACCCTGATTTAAATCAAGTTGGGTAAAGCCAATAATCTAAGTAAGTAAATCAAAGTTCAGAAAATTCAAATAAAAAGTACAGTTCAGAAAATTCAAATAAAAAGTACAGTTTATTTAAAAGCTAGATACAAATTACAAAAAATTCAAATAAAAAGAAGAAAAGAACAGTTAGGTTACACAGATAAAACAAAAGTTCTCTTCTTAAATGTACATTATAAATTAGGTGCCTACTTAAAAGCAGAAACATAAAGTAAACAAATTAAACAAAACCAACTCTAAAAGAAAATAAAACATGATTTACTCCAAAACAAAAACTTTAAATTAGGTTAATTTTATTGTAAAATTTGTACAAAAAATCTAATTTAGCTGCTTTTTCGGTCCCCAAACGATTTCGAATCTTAGAATGAATCAAACCAAATGTTGAAAATATTCTCTCAACCGAGGCTGAACTAGCTGCAGCAGAAAATAATTGCGTGATAATCGGGAATAATAATAATAATAATAATAATAATAATAATATCTTTATTTAACTACATGCATATGAAAACATATTTGTAGCAGGTCAACAGGAGAATACATAAAAAATTATAATAAGGTATATGGACATAGATACGTGTCGCTAATAGCACAAACAACATATATTAGGTGTATAAAATTTAGTAAAATAAACCGCTGAATGATTGGTGGGTACACTACATGTCAACTGTTGGTCAATATCTCCATGTATTCTTGAGATGAGTAAAAACAATACAACAATAAGAACTGTTTAATTCTTATTTTAAACGCATTGTAGTTTAAAGATCTTAAATTTGCAGGTAATTTATTGTAAAGGTTTAGATTAAGCGAGTTTCGTTCGGAGATTGAGAGTTTAAACCTGGGTGTCCTCAAGGTGTCACCTGACCTTGTAGGATAGTTATGCAACTCAGACTGGATAGAATATGGATACTTATTTTTATGTATTTCTAATACCGAATAGAAAATATATAGTGACGGAATTGGTAAAATTTTATATTTTATAAACAGGGGTTGGCATGGGTCATCAATACCAGCATTAGCTATTAGTCTTATGGCACGCTTCTGTAGGCGAAAAACTCTAATGGCCTGACTAGAGTTCCCTCACAGCAGCACACCATAGGACAAGTGTGTGTGGAAGATTGAGTAATAGGCTGTTAAAACAATGTGACGACTAACGACATGCTTTAGTTGTCTCAGTACATAGAGTTGGGTAGATAGTTTTTTGCAGAGGTTCTCAATATGGCTTGTCCATTTTAAACCGTCATCAAGGGTGACGCCCAGTAGTTTTACATTATTGCCATTAGTAACATTATTATTAGAAGAAAAGACAATTTGTTGTGTCTTCCCTCGATTTAATTTAAGTTGATTAGGTGTAAACCATTGTTCAGCCCTGTTTTCTGCTTCAGAGGCCATTTGATTTAATTTTGAAATGTCGCTATGAGACTCAAGCAAGGAGGAGTCGTCAGCAAAACATATGAATGTTCCAGGGAGTAGTGAGCAAAAAATATCATTCAAATAAATAATAAATAATAGTGGTCCCAGGACTGATCCCTGGGGCACACCGTGTGTGATTTTTAAGTAGCCGGATGATATATCATTTACTACGACTTTCTGTGTCCTATTTAGTAGGTAGGATTTGATGAAATTTAAAGGTATGCCCCTCACACCATAGAAATTTAATTCATTTATCAGAATAATTTGTCAATAATATCAATATTTCTTTGGGATTTCCACCAGTTCAAGGGTTTTGTGTTTTTAAGAATTTCTTCGTGAAACATTAGCAAAAGGCCCAAATTTTGTCAGAAATTTAATAATCAGTGGTAGTACACCACTTTCGGGATATAATTCATTAGCGGCTTTTCAAGCACGATTCTTTTCGCTTTCTGTTAATTTATGCTTTGTTTTCGTAGGGTCTAGAATGAAAGCTAGCAAATGGTATGAGGCGATACACTGGTCATATTGGTATCTAAATATTTGCATTTGCATTAAGGTAATTTCAGTTTCGTCAGAATGCGACTCAATTATTTTAAATTGTTCTACGACGTCTGATAAAATTGCATCGTCTCTTTGAAGCCTATCAAGTGCAACAGATATAGGTCTTAGTAGTGACAAGTATAATCTTCAGCAGTTCTTTTTAAATAAATGTTTGAAATTTTCTGTCTTACTATGCTGTCAATTTCATTTTTATGTTCCTCGCTAATTTTAAAAAGTGTGGGCCATGATTTAACGAAACCCTCTAAGCAGTCGGCAAGTGAGTTCCATCTTACGTCAAAAGGTAAAGTAAGTTTTTTATTCCTTCTTTTTCGTATGTCGCAGAGGCAAAATGATTGTTTTGGAAGTATCTCCAACGAACGTAACGTGTTCCTTAATTTCACTAATTTCCAAATCCTTACATAACAAGTTCAAAATGTGTGGAAAACAACCGTAAGTAATAACATTTAGTTCTGTTGACTCTTGAATTTGGTTTCTCATAGCATTCATATTGGCAGCATTATCCGTCACAAAACTGCTTAATGTACAAGTATAGTCAGTCTTTAGAGTTTGTTTCTTGTTTTGTTAAATATTGTATGTATGTTGATTTCCAAATGTGTCTATTGTGTCTACTCAAAAGGAAGACCCATTTTCCGTAGTTACAGTTGCACATATTATTGGTTCATTGTGTATGTTGGACCATCCATCCCATGACAGACAAACTGAACTTCCTGATAAATCTTTAAAACATTTACTTTTTTCTTCGTTATACACTTCGAGCAGTCTGTTGGACACATCATGTCGAGATGGTGATACATATCCAGGTCGCAAAAGCGTTATTGCCTTTTTTACTTCAGGTTGTTCAATACACATGAAACTGCTGTTTGTCGCATAAAGAGCTCTAGCAATTTGTTTATCTATTTCTTCTTTATTAGACTTTGTCGTACGTACAACAAAATATGATAAAGATCTAGAACTGGAGTTAGGCACTACTTTTCTTTTTTTACTTAATGGCGTAGAAGATAAGAGCGGCTGTGGGGCACTATCTTCCTCTGCATCTTGTTGTAACGTGTTCAATTGTAGTACCTGTAATAAAAATCAAGATTGTTATTTTTAAATCTAGTTACACACAGACAGGCATAGATACTATACTTTATTCTTAAAACTAGGAGTGAATGAAAAAGTCACATTTGTCCATGGAAAGTTACTAGAAATCTAGAAAATGCACTAGATAAATCATTTTAAAAATTTGAATCTAGCTCGTCTCCTGACATAATTGGCCTTAGTCGCAGAAATAGACGTTAAATATGTAAATTAAAAAAAGGTTCTCTTAATATTTTGTTTAACTAAGAAGTTATAAATATAAATAAAATAACACTATACTTACATTGGACACTGTTCCTGAAGTAAAATCATGATTTTATCAACCCTGGTTTATAGATAATAATTAAAGATAAAGTATGACATAAAACAATTATTTTTTCATTTAAATCACTCTAACTTAAAAACGGAACGACGAATTGGTCTCAAATTTTGCCGTGTTATCGCTGTATGTCAAAAAAAATAATAAAAATCAAAGAAATCATGATTTTTTAGATTTTTTTTTAAATCGTGTGATTTTTCATTATTTTTAAAAAATCATGATTTTTATCAACCCTGGTTTATAGATAATAATTAAAGATAAAGTATGACATAAAACAATTATTCTTTCGTTTAAATCACTTTAACTTAAAAACGGAACGACCGACTATTGCTGTATATCTCAAAATTTGTTACTAATAATTGTAAAATATTTTTGTTTCTAAGGCTATGTAGATAAAATGTGAGAATTTGCGGGGATAAAGATAGCAAGCGTGACCTTTTTTAATTTAAAAATGCAAGAAACGGCGATGTGGCGTGTTCGGCGTGGCTTTTGTGGACGAAGCTACCACTTGCGCCTTGGGAACTCTCTTGCTTCCGAAAATAAGCCATCTTTTGCTTATAATTTCCAAACTACAAAACATTGTCATTTATTTTCCCCATTTGTCCTAATATCAATGGGATGCGTATCAATGAGTCCGTTCAGTTGTTACAATGTTAGTTCATCCACGGGTAGTTAAAATGTAAAAATACTCCTATGCCACACAAATGCCACTAAACAATAAATTTCTGGTCACAAATTCTGTTAGCGACCTGGTAATAATACAATTTTAGTGTTGAGGTAGCCTAGTCTTGTATTCTCGGTTGTAAAACTAACTTTATTATATTTCAAATATTGCTTTGGATAAACTTATATTGATAATTAGTTTTCATTAAATTTTATACCAGTTGTTAACACTTTATGTTTGCTCTACTTTGCTAATTGTAATTATAATACCTCGAGCAAAATGCTATTAAACTACAAAACCCACATAAAACAGTGTATAGCTATGTAATTTTAAATGTTTGGTTAAAATTGTTGATATTATAGCAGATACATCGGTCAAGTGGAGGGCTATTTAATAGGTAAATTAGTTGAACATTACGGGTTTATGAGTTTACATTGGGGTCTAAATATTTGTAAAAATAATGCATTTAATTAGTCAGTTTATGGTAGTCTGTAACATTCTCTTTTTTTACATATGGTAGGTATAGTACAGGAGCTGGGTGTTTTCTTTGGCACTTCATGGTTTCATTGCTCTATCAGGTATTTTTAACGTTTTATCAATGATAACGATTCACGAAATTGACTTATGGCTGGACATCTGCCGTCTTAGTACTCGTGGCTAACCCTAAAAATTGTCTTATCTCGCTCGCTATTCATCAGTTAATATTATAAAGTGATGCAAAATACACCCACCAATCATGCCTACTATGCCCGATTGCGCGCGAAGGAAGCTCTTCGCTGCAATCGGTCGTTTTGGAAAATTTCAATTTCCATTTTTATCTATTTGTCAGCCTACCATAAAAATCGAAAGTTTCGACCTCGAAATACCTAAAAAAACACTTAGCTGAAATTTTTGGAGGACGCTGAGAAAGAGGGTGAATTTCTTTTTCGTCAATTTTCAAATTTGGAAAAGTGCATCCTGCTCCATGAGATTAGGTTAAGCTAACCTAGCCTTGGTTAGATTAATATGAGAGTGGGCTCTTGTCAGACCCCCACTGTGACCATCAGGTCGATTGTGGCTCACTTCTAGTTATAGCCACCCAGCAGATTCATCGCGCCAATATTCTTGACTGTAGTTTTCAGTCTTGGATGAGTAGGGGTCGAGCTTGAGCTCTTTGCCCCAATCATCGCTGTAGACTTGGACCGACCTCGTAAGGGGTGGGCCTGCTGTTTTCGTCAGACCTCCCCTGGTCCTGGCTGTTGGACCCTGCCAGCTGGATCATTTCTTCTGGCGCTATTCTGTCTTGGTTTTCTTTCTTCGCTGGCATGTCGGCTCCCGGGAGCGTCTTTTCAGGATCGGGTAATTGGGTGTTTTGGTCATTGTCTCCTTGTGGCCTGGCTTGAAGATCGGGCTGAAACAGATAAAGGATTAGCCATACTTACCCATTACCCAGAATCTGGAGCTTCGACCTCTTGTGCCTCGGAGCGTCGTTGGTGTCATAGTCAGTCGCCTGTCCGACCAGCGGATTCCCATGCTCTGCAGCACGGGCGTATAGTTTCTTCGCTCTGTCCCGGATGAACGGATTCAGCATTTTAATAATAAAGTCGATAATCTTGTTGGGTGCGAAACCGTCCGGGGCCTCTGACTTTGCCAAACAGTGAGAACCTGGTTCTTTCTGCAGCAGGACAGGTACTCGAAACGTGCTCTGCCGTTTCATCCCCCTCCAGACACAGACGGCATTTGGACTTTTCTACCAGTCCAATTCTGTGTAGGTGATGATTTAATCTGCAATTTCCAGTATATAGGCCAATTAAAGTTCTTAGTTGTACCTTATTTAAGTCTTATAGTTTTTAGTTCCTGACTTCAAGGGGTAAGTAATAAACTCCTTTGAATTAACTAATCCTGGTAGTTCCTGCAAGTGCTGAATTATTTTCAATTTAGCCTAGGTTAGGATAGCAGCATTAGCATAGTTTGCAGATATACCAAGTGCCGGTTCTGGCCACGCCTTCTCTGGCTAAAGAATCAACAGCTTTGTTACCTTCCATGCTAGAGACACCAGGTGTCCACATCAGGGTCAGTTTATTATTTCTGCTCAGTCGGGTAAGAGCGCCCTGGCAATTCCAGACCATTTTAGAGTTACAACGGTAGGATTCACGGGCTTTAAGGGCCGCTTGGCTGTCTGAAAATATTTTTATTGATCTGTGTCTAGACTACGTCTGTTCTAACCTCCGTGCACATAGCTCAATGGCATGGATTTCTACCTGAAATATAGTCACATGATAATGTGTCGAATAACTTCGAGCCTGGGTGATAACCCAAGTTATTCTTACCTTTGGTTTGCGACTATATACACCAGCTCCAGTTTCCTCGGGAGTTTTGAAGCCGCTTGTGAACCAACCACTGTCTGCGCTTTGTAGATCGGTTTTGTTCCGTTCCCATTCGTCTCTTCCAGGAAACAGAACTTTAAAGGGCAGTTCGTGGTTGATCAAGGCAGGCATCACATTTGAATGCATTCATAGGATGTTGTGACTATGAGATTACAAAGGTTGAAAATGGGTAGATTTCTTTAATTATATATCAAATAAATGGAAATAATATTGGCTGACGTTAGTTCGGAAACCGACATATTCCATGGGAAATTCCAATGAAAGAGATGTTTCAAATGTTTCTACAGATTCGCGAATCACCCCAATACAATTAGTAACAAAAGCATAGGTATTGCTGTTAATCCTGGGCAGTGCTCCTGAAAATTGTCCAAACATAAACGCTGGATGTGTTCCCAAATTTCATTAACTAGCACACTAGTTCGCAAATAGGCTTTAATTATGTAAGTTTTGTAAGGTCATTCTTATTTCTAATTATTTGTTATAAGTTTCCTTATAACAAATAATTCCTTCTCCATCCTCTCACTCCAACCAGGTTCAGATCTTCATCCATATTATCTAGGTATCTAAATTTTGGCCGTCCTCGCCTTCTTCCGGCTGGCTCATTTAGCATGTTTTTTTCTAGTGGGGTCGCTGTCTTCCATCCGTTTTGACGATATCTGGCTCATTGAAGAGTCTGTAGAGTTCAAAGTTATATCGTCTCTTCCACAGACCGTTTTCGTTAACTCCTCGTATATCATCCTGAGAACTTTTCTTTCGAAAATTCTTAGTAGCTCCTCGTCTTGCTTTGTTAGTATCCAGGTTTCGGTATGTGAGTACTGGGCGTATTATTGTTTTGTAGAGTTTGCATTTTGTTGTTCTTGATATGTATCCTGATCTTAATTGAGAAGCTAAGCCAAAGAAGCAACAATTAGCCTTGCATTTTCTTTTTATCATTGGAAATGTTTATGTTCGTATATGGGGATCGAGTTACCAGTTTTCGTTCAATGTCAAAAGACAGCGGTGTCGCGGTCGAGTGAGACTGTCGTATATGCAACGGCTGATAGATGCAAATGTAATATGGGTTGCATATATCACAGGGGGTCAAGTTACCAGTTTTTATTTAAAGTCGAAATACAGCGGTGTCGCAATTGAGAGTGGATCGTAGCTGTTTCCGGAAAAAGTTTATATTTTATGTGTGGTGTTATCATTTCCAATGTCATGATAGTTGCAAGAATTGCGACATCTGTGAATTTTTTATCTCTGAGTGTATTGTTTTTACAGTCAACAAACGACCCTAAGTAACAGAATTCTTCCACAATTTTGACAGCTTCATTGTGAATCTCTGCATTGTTAACTTGCATTAAAGATATATGGATGCTGCTGGCATGTATTTTGTTTTTGAAAATCCATAATACATGTACTTGGTCTTTTGAAAATTCACAATAAGTCCCATGTTTTCTACAAAGTTTTTGATACGCGTGAAAGCTTCACTGCTTGCTGGGTGTTTCCAATTGTCATCAGCATTTGCCAGTAATTGTAGACTTCGAGTATATATTGAGCCGGGTAAGTTTAATCCTGAGTCTCTTATAATCTTTTAACCTTTTCTAAAGCAAGGTAAACTATGTACTGTCATGAGATTTCACCCCTTGGAAACCTCCCTTGATCTGTGGGTTTGAACATTATAACAAGAGATAACACTAACACGCTACATGTTGAATAACTCACTGAAAACTTAACCTCACAATACGTTTATTATTTACAACATACGTTTACTAACTAATAGAACCTTCAATAACGATTATTTGATATTTTCACTTAACTGTTCACTTGCGATCACCTCAGATTTATCTCGACTCCAACTCATTTAAAAACTGCCTTCCCACGTGTATACATCGCCTTATATACCTCACAAAAGGCATCTGGAAAATTCTGGTAAGGTCCATTACGTTCTAGTGCAGTATCTAGAACAATGTAGCAAAGTCTCGATCCATCTTCTACAAGTTTCTATCTTCTAGAAAAGTCGTACTACAAGTGTCTCAGAGATAGCGCTTCTATGAAGCGAATGAATCAAGATTTGGAGACATGCCAGTATTGCAGTTGCCAATCATCCCTGCTACTTAATTCAGGCTACTCATGAGCTACCAGCACCTAGGGAGCGCAGATACGTAACGGTATCAGTAACAGACTAAATTCTCATAATAGAATAATTTCTACACATATTTAAAAACATACCAGAACTCTATTTTTTTGTAATTTATGAGTAACAATGAGTTTTCAAAAAAGCCACGAACTCCCGGATCATAAATACTTGCAGATAGCTAAATGACTGAGTATAATACATCTAGTTCATTATTTGCCATAAACAATGTAATTAATTTGGAATTGTATACATCGATATGTCCGAGCTTATAAACATGACTGGATGTAATCTGCAAACCAAATAATTTCTGCGTTGGTCATATTCTTGTATTTGTGAATATGATGTAGAAGTGCCAAGGTCTGTAATTAATCTCGAACCGTTTTAGTATTTGAAAAATTATTTATTTAATTATCCTTCTCTTTATTTATAAATATTCTCTTAATTGTTTAATAAATAAAATTCCAATGGATAGAAAAATGTTAGTGGTGAATGATATGAAAGTGTTAATACGGGGAATGAAATTTAAACTCGTTTTTTTGCTGTAATAAATATTTTTCTTGTTATACCACATGTTATACCTATTTGAATTAATCATTATAGTCCGCGAGTTAGGTGGCTTTTTAGAAACTCATCGTTAAATGCCATTTGTAGGAGTTAATTAATTATGGCAAACATAAATCACGACAAAATTGATCTGCTGGCATTGTATGAGATTGGCCATTTCAATACATTCAAGATATGCATTTTTTCTCACATAAAATTATACATTATCTCTTTTTTAAATACGCGTAGAAATTATTTTGACGGGAATTACATCTTGAGATGCATCATTTATTAATTAGGAAACTTATTGTTAAAGTAAACTTCATATTTCTAAGTCAGATAAAAACAGAATCAAATTACTCTGGGTGCCAGGACACTCCAGAATTGACGGCAATGAAAAAGCTGATGAACTTGCTAGACAAGGGGCAGCTAATATATTCTATGGCCCAGAACCCGCGCTGGGCATTTCTAAAAGCTCAGCCAGAAGGGCGATCAAAGATTGGGTCAAGAGCAAATACAAAAATCACTGGAGGAACATTCCAGGAAATCGACATGGGAAAACACTCATTAAAGGTCCATGTGCAAAATAAACTAAACAACTGCTCACAATGAACAGGACGCAGTTTAGACTAATAACAGGACTTCTGAGTGGACATGTTCCTGTTAAGAATTACCTGAATACAATCGGCGAATTTGACGGCAACCTAGACTGCAGACTATGCAGCAAGGAGCCTGAAACAGTCGATCACATCATATTCAACTGCGAGGCCCTGGCTTGCAGAAGACATGGCAAACACAAACAGACCTGAAATTCATCAGCACCCGCCCGACCATAGACCTGTATCACCTGATTAGGGGTACAGGGGTACTGGAGTGGGTGGAGTAAAACATGACAGGGAGAGTACAATAAACCCAGGAGACTGCAGTGCCCTCGGAGGTTTCATTAACAGACGAGCCCTGAGAGGAAAAAAAGGGCGAAGTCTAGCCGAAGCTACTCTACTTAACCCTACCCGGACATAACATTGATAATACTAACACAGGTATGCTTAAAACCAGCTATTAATTTTTATTTTATTTTTTACAATATGAAAATATAATTGTTGTTACAAAATATATGTGAAATAATAAAGAGAAAGAGAAGACAAAAAAAAACATTTAGTTGCAAATACAACTGAAAAATAAATAAAAAAACGGTTAAACAGAGATGTATGAGAGATTTATAACAAACCATGCCGTGAATAACCATTAATTTCGGTTAACTTTGTGACTCTAGAAAAGTGCGTTTAACTTTATTACGAAAGCTGCATAGGAGAGTTTCTTCAGATTATCGTTTAAGCTATTGTATATTTTGGCTGTGTTATACGTAAACGATCTAGTAAACAAGGCTGAATAAAATCTAGGCAATGATATTTGACCAATATGTCGTACATTTACGTTATGTAAATTACGTCTAATAAAATTTGATGAAAATTATCAAATAAAACGCGTCTGAATACGCCCCTCATAAATTGTGAAATGGCGCTCTGACATCCGAACTCTGCACTAATTATTCTTATGTTACCTATTCTCTCTTATTACTTTAAATTTGGGGCCAGTGTCAACCCCTTGGGGGTGGTTTCAACCCCTGGGGCAAAAGCCTACATTCTTTGTTTCTTTTTTACTCGCAAAGACCGGGTATAGTATTTCTATTCTCAGTTTATAAATCGAGCCTAAAGCGTTGCTATCAGGATAAATCATTACAAAGCTGGTTTGTGATAGAATAACATCGTAACCGTGCTTGAATATTACAAACAACACACGTATACGAATATAATTTACCAGATATGTTATGCGATTGCCTCAAACGAAAGTAGTCGATTGTTTACCTGGCTCACCATTACAAGTCCATTATCTGATTTTGGTTCATTCTTCATATTGCCGGTAGCATAGCCGTAGGTTAAATGATATTTATTTACTTTCAGTTATTACAATAATTAAAAGATGATTCTAAAATTGTCGATCTTCGCTTATGACATCGCTTGTGTTGTGAACTATTCCTTTGTCGATCTTTTTTATTATTTTCAAACTGACACTGAATAAACTATAATTCAGTATCCGTTTTACTTGTATCGCCCTGTACTTAGCATAGACTAAATTATGTATATACTACGACTGCTTATTTCTTATACGCCACTCTTAATAATTATGTTTGTAGTATATGCGTTCATTGTTTTATTTTCAATTTGTCTCTTCTCTACTGTTGTCAATAGTGACAAATTAAGTCGACGTAAAATAACGTGAATAATAAAACTTCTGGAGTAATATGCTTAATGGACTGCTCTTAATCTTTCTTCTCAATTTATTTTATCATTCTAGTTGCTTTCTAGTTACAAAAAGTAATTTTCAGCGCGCGTTATTAAACTCGGCAATAAAATAGAAAATGAAGCAAAGGAGTTTTTTCACCAACAATACTTTCCTAATAAAAGAATAAAGTAATTGTTAAAAATTGACCAGTCTTTTAACATATATTTTTACTAAACATGGATGCAGTTTCGCAGCTAAGCCTGAATTTTTAATCCTTTCAGTATGGATTAAATGAGTACATGGAAGCATTTTGTACGCAGTTAGTGCACTTAATTATTTAAATTACAGAGTGAGGTATTTAAATAGATTTGCGTTATGTTGTATTGCATGAAATATGCTAAATCTAATGGATCATTTAAAGCTCTTCACGGTGTGCATTATTTCTAGTGCATTTAGATTCGTTCCTTCCAATAATAAACGTTTACTCTTCGTTGGGAACGAATGTATGTAGACAATAATATAAAGGATGTAAACTGCGTAATATTTTCGACAAGTAAATAAATAATTAATTTTAAAAAATTGGAAAACCAACTTCATCAAAAGAATGTACCAAAAGGCAGAAAGTAACGGTTTTAATTAATAAACGTAAAAGCACGGGGTGTTCAAAATATTCAGAAAAGGAACCCCGCAGAAACCTTATGGAAAATGGCTTTAAGTTAAATTGTTTGAATTTGACATTGTTATAGTTTTTATTTCATACTGTTCGGTAAATGACTATTTCCCGGACTCATTTGCGGCCGGTAAATCGAACATTACATTATCTGATACCGTATAATGTGTTACCTGCGTACATTACAGTATCTGATACTCTAATGTGTTACCTAGCAACGCTAGCATATTTTTATTAGTAAGTAATTATTTTTTAGTTTTGACTTTTGACTTTTTCTCTTAAAAATATACGAAATAAAATATGTAAATACACAGTTTCAGCAATTATTTAATACATGAAACGTTTATTATTAAACTAACTACAACAATTAACACTATTTTCAAATAACAAAAATAACTGTCATTCAAAGAAACACATAAGAACGGCGGAGTTATAGCCAACTAAAGTGCGTCCCGAGAATTGTTTTATTGAAGAAAATCACCGCTATGTAGCGTTTTTTTACTGTAAAGTGTACTTTCTACCAATTTTAGTAAATTAAGAAAGTTACATAACTTAGTTTCGTATTGTTCCTACCTATCGATACGCCTTGAAAGATACACATTTTTTATCGCCAACTGTAGATTAGGATTCTACTACAACATTTATAATATTTTGTTTAACTAAAGTTAGTAATTTTTATTTTATTTAAACTTATATTAGTTCATATTAATAATATCGTGAAGTAAGCAGGTTGACCCCTCCACTACTTATAAAACATACCTTTCTACCGACTTTAGTAAACGAAAAATGTTAGATAACTATAGACTAAATATAGTTTTCTACCCACTTTAGTAAATAAAAAATGGTAAGCAATAAAGAATTGGGCTTCTCTTTACTGGATTTTTATTATTTTAATTAAATAAAGTTAGTATTCTCTATTTTAATTGAAGCCCATATACAGATTATTTAGTTTACACTTTTATTTACTTTTATTACATAGTGACAAGCTAAAAACAATCATAATTAGCTATGAAAAACAATAGCTATACCATCGTTAAAGTGATGCGATTGTTAGATTACGAACTAATATTTTTAAATTTAAAATGTAACTTTTTATTCATTCTAAAAAATATTGTAGACAGTATGAAATAAAATAGTATACGGTACACGTCCGGTAGGTCTCATTACAATACTCGTTAATATTCGTAAAACCACTCGTACTGCAATAAGGCACCTACCGGACTTATAATGTAAATTACTAATCAGGTCCTGATCAAAAGCTCTCATCGGCCCAACCCTAAATAATGACTAGATTTTGGCCTAGAGACACCCATTCACGATTTTCATATAACTTATAAATATTCTTTAATTACATATGAATATTTAATGAGTTATATAATATCTTATATTTTCTAACGCATGGTTGATGTGCCTCTGAGCATGTCAAAAAAATGCCTTGACATATCTGTGCACAGTCTGTAACGTGTTTGATCGTATTTGATCGTAAATGAAATGAAATGTGTAGAAGGTATAGTAGTTTCCATAGATAATTCAGCCATATAAAAAACGCAGAAAAGTTTAAAGGAGACCGGCCGCAATTGGTTTTCAATTTATGTGCAAAAAAGGTCATAAAGAAGGTGTTCGGTTTCTTTTATTATTATCACCAAAAAATTGTCAAATATTTCCTAACGAGTTAAGAACGTGGACCAATTCCACTGAATATAATTGGTTGAAATTTGTCCTACCAAATAGATGATTCGTTGAAATAAGCGATCTAGTCAACGTGGACTTCCAGGGGTGGAGTGGTATTTTCATTTTTCACAATTGTCCGGCGGTATACTAATTAGAAGCGGTCGGACTCCTTTAGGCTTTTTCGCGAGCTTTTTTATATCGCAAAATTATCTATGGAAACTACTATATCTAAAACTTATCTGAAATGCATCTTAAACATGTTGTTGCGTTTGTGCGTGTCTGTAGCGCACCCGAATCAACATAACTCGAAATGGTCATATTAAAAGTATTTTCAATTTTTTTGCGCAAGTAATAATGGTACACACGGCTCATATTAGCGCCTTTTACCGTATAACCGGTGCATTAATTAATCGAATGGTCCTGTACTGATGGAAGGGGCAGCGTTAACCTTGTTACAGAGATCTGAAGAGGTAAATATTGTTCAGGCACGGTGGGAGCAGAAAATTTATTGCGCCGAAAAGGAGCTGGATTCGTCTTGAGCAGAATCAACTTCCAAACTTTTCTGAACTCTCTCTTGAATACTTGGAAAATCCAACTGTTGGTGTATATCAATTACATTTAGCACCATTATATCTTAAAAATCATTTAAATAGGGAAGGTGGCATTTCTCCGGTAGACGCACATGCATTGGTGGCTGGGCTTTGTACGATTCAGAGTGCATTTACGTTTTAGAAATACAACTGTTCGTCGAGAAA
Source organism: Stenurella melanura (assembly GCA_963583905.1). NCBI lineage: Eukaryota > Metazoa > Arthropoda > Insecta > Coleoptera > Cerambycidae > Stenurella > Stenurella melanura. The sequence continues at coordinate 166,805,445 of OY757310.1, forward strand.
ACAATTACGGTGAAGACAATCCAATTGATGAGTATTACTATACTTGCATATCAGGAACGACGACCTTAGGTACATGTTCTTATATTTCCAGTGTTTTAAGGTATCTTGGTTGTCCTCGGCACCAACAAAATATCAGATATCCACCAACTTCACTTGTATACCAAATATTACAAAGAGCTTTACTACTAAACAATGGTGGTTTATATGATATAGATTTGATAGACACAAACATTAATTGTGAGTCGTAAGGAGACTCGTATTAATTAAGCACCCCATACGTGAGAGGCAAGGGGACTCATCGCATATACTTTCCTGTTATGTTGGTTAGGGCGCCTTACACACACATTACAAACACGCACAAACATGACAGAGACATGTTTAGGCTTGCTCAGACCTGTTCAAGATACATTTTAGATAAGCTTCAGGTATCTTCTAGACCTTTTATTTTATTTACGTTCAAATACTTTCCAAAAAAATAAACATTTCAAAATAAAGGTTGAAGGCTAAGCTTTTCGATGGCATTATTTTACTTTATTAAAAATTTCTTATTTTGAAAGAAATTATATCGAAACGCGAAGGTTGAGCAATTTTTTTTTATTTCATTACATACCGTTGATACTAGTTGTACACAGAAAATATTTTGGTTAGATAATTAATCCAGGTTTTGATGAATTTTCTTCTTCGGAAAATGTACTACTTATACGTACATTTTACGTTATTGTATAAAATGAAAAGAGTAACAAAAATTAATAAAATGAACAGCGATAATTAAAATGCAATTAGTACAAATGTTAAGATTACAATTACGGGACAGATTATTTTGTCTTTCTAAAAACTCGTTTATACTGTAATAACAGTTACTTGAAAGTGTGAGTTTCCATTTTAAAAGCAATTAATGGAAGATCCTTAATATTTGTAGGTAGACCATTATACAAATTAAGTCAGTTGAAGTGGGAAAACTTTTAGCGGCAGTGGATGATCTTATGCGCTTGTATAATTTGGTATAGTGGTTTATATATCTTACATAATAAAATTATTGTTTATTTATCGTCCGTGCTACCAAATAAATGTTTTTTCGCAATAAAATTAACATCCATTGGAATTTATTTTAAGAGATATATTGATGCGCCTCTTTTACAAACAAAAAACTGGAGATCAAATTATTGGCTTTGCGGATTAATAAACCAAAATATTGTGCAGCAAAACAAATCAAGGTCATATAAATACTATCAAATGAAAAAAAAAACTTACATTTTTGAAGTAGGTATGTGAGAATTTTTTCTCAGACTTCTATAACATATCTCAAAAACAAAGAGTGTAGACTATTTGAGGAGTGTCTATGCAAAACCAGACATCTCCACTAAAATTAATTTTCTGTTATTCGCTAAAACTCATTCGCAGTTGTATTGTTTTCTTTACAATTTCTGTTTTTTCTGTATACAGAGACTTTTTGGCCCTAATTAAAATCACAAAAACACAATGTTGTTATTTCAGAAATGATGAAGATAAGGACGATCATTGTTTGGACATGTACGGTTCTGGTTCTGGTCGTGATGGGCTTGAACGTGATGATGGACATCTTTGCTTTTCAAGCAGTCCATGTTTGAAATTTGGTGTAATTATTAAGGCAAATAAAATCTATGCAATAAAAGTTATCTTATTAAAAAATTTCAAAAACTCATAAACGATATTACAAGAAAACTAACAGTAAAGTGAATGAAACATTCTTAACAAGATATCCGATTCCTAATATTATTTCTATAAATAATGATTATCTAAATATGAATTTCACAGTCCAGTTCAAGGCAGTCGCATTCCTCGTCGTTCATCTTCTTCACCATCGTCTCTATAAATAATGTCTTTGAAGAATTCCAAATAAAGGAGGTCCCCCCACTTTAATTCGTTCTCTTCATTATTAAATTGCTTCGTAAGTAACTGTTCAACATCTTTTTTTCTTTCTTTCTGTTGAAATCCTATTTCCTAATGGAAGACGCTGCAATTTCGCATCTTTACCGGTTTGCCCTCTCTTCACCAAGTTTTTAAAGTCTAAACCTTCTGCTTCAAATCTGAAAAATTCGTGGCCTTTGAATATAACTGTGGCAGTTTCTTTCTGATCTGCTAGACGTTTTCTTCTACGAGGTGCTTTCGCCATATCCTCAATTTTTTTAAGGATGATTCTTTTAAAAGTTTTGGTAGTACGCATAAGGTATGCTTTCAAATAACCATGAATTTGATCGCCACAAATTAGGCCATGTGTAGAAGGCTTGCGGTAAGCCCAAGTGTTGGCTTAATTTTACACCATAGATGGTATAGGAAGCTAGCAGAATAGTTCTAAGTATATGGACAGAATAGGTTAGGTCAATATCTGTAATATTTATATGTATTTTAGAGTATCTTGCGCCCTCTACCATATTATTTTCAACTTTAATGTCCTAAGCAAATTTAAAAAGTAATAATGTTTAAGGGACATGTCCAGTTTTTGCACTTTATTCTGTAGAGGTATTCATTAACTATAGAATATGTCAAGTTTTGAATGGAACTTTGCTTATAGAATAGGAAATAAAAATTTTGGATATTTCTAGCTTTGCTCGATCGCTCCATGTTTGGTATTTATTTTCATATGGATCTGTTCGCTTTCGCTTCAATCTGAATAAAGAAAAATCAACTAGTGTGTAGGTAAAACTGAAAATTACACCAAAGTCATTTTTTGTAGAAAATTGACATGTTGATTTTGCATAGACGCTCCTCATTGTGTAACGACGTTTTTAGTAATTATGATGATTTTTTATTATAGTGGCTGCATAAGTTCAGTGGAATAAAACAATCCTTCTTGAAGTAAATGGCGATGGCGTTTCGAAGAACTCATTTTTTTCATTTTCAGCGGGCTCACTGTAAATTTTTTCATTAATTAATTTAAATGTGAGCAATTAATGAAAATTGCGAAATTTGTTTATATTATATATAACTAAAATTTACAGCGAGCCTTTATAAATGAAAAAATACATTTTTCGAAACGTCAGTATTTAATTCACAAGGATTGTTTGATTCCATTGAATCTATTATAACCCATTATAAAAAAATGTCACTATAATTTAGATCATATGTTTATAAACCATTTTTTGCGAGAACTTCTCTGACATTAATGGATACTCCACAATCAGCAAAATACTCATCAACTCTCGTTATGTTGATGAACAAAAATATATTTAAAAAAAATCAAATTGTCAAACCGGCCATTAATTCCTCGACTTCCTCGAAAATCAAGATAATATTGTGTACATTAATAAATTTAATCAACAGCACATCACACGATAGAACAATAATAAAAAAAAATCAATAAAGATCAAACACAAACGACGAAAACTTACCGAAATTAGCAACAAAATAATATTAATCATCATAAAAAATTTTAAATTCCGATAATGATATCGAAAGTCATATACGTATCTATTTAGTTTAATTGATCGTCTCTATAAGAAACATTTACTGTGTTTCAAGTTTGTGCCTGAAACCTTCATTACATGATACATGTGATTTTTCTGTTAATGTTATGACAGGCAATCCTTTTTGAAAATGAGTAAGTATAGGATTTTTGATATTTTGGCTTTTAGATTGATTACACAGACCTGCAAAAAAACACTTTTTTTTGTTTTTTTGTTTTTTTTTTCAAGCGAAATAGGTGATTCCGGCGGTATAGGCGTGCTGAACACAATGCCGTTGGCCGTTTTGCGTCATCAGGTCCTAATTTTGAGAAAACCTAACCTAAAAGTGCTAAACAGACCATTTCTGTCTATATTCGTGCCTTAATAACTGGGCCGTTCGAGATTGAGTAAAAGGGTCCAAACCATTTAATTCAGCTGTCCAGAATCTTCAAAAAATAATAATAACAATAAAAAAATAACTGTAGATGGCGCAAACATTTTATTTCTGATTTTAGTAAGGAATACTAAAATTTTTGTCGTGTGTATATGTAGGTAAATCGGACCTATATAGCTAGTTTCATAGGATTTTGACACCCTCAATATAATGCCGTTGCCTGTTTTGCTTTGTGAGGTCAGGTTAGGTAACTCCGTTTTTTTGGTTCTTTTTTTTGTTTTTTTATATTTAGTTTTTGTTTTTTTGCCTTTTTTGTCCTCCTACGTCCACGTTAGCTCTAGGGGATCCTAAAGGAGATTATAATAATATTAAACATTCCTTTCTACTCGTTTAGGGCTAGACCAATTAGGTTATGATAGATAAAGAGCTTGAACTGTATTCTTTCTGCTTGTTTATGGCCATCTATAGTTATGTTTTCTTTATTGTTACTATTGGATTTTGAATATTTTGAGACAGCTGAATCAGATGGTCCGGCCCGTTTTATTCAATCTCATGTCGTTGTCCAGTTATCAGGGCACGAATATAGGCACAAGTGGCCATATTCGCACTTTTAGGTTAGGTTTTCCGAAAATTGTGACGTGATGGCGGAAACCGACCAACGACATCAATTTCAGCACGTCAAAAACAAACCTTCGGAATCACTTGTTTTGGTTAAGAAAAAAAAACCTTGCGGGCCTGTGTTAAGTGAGAAACATAAAAATATTTGTAGTTTTTAAAAACTGAAAAAATGAGATTACTGCGTTATATTGCGCATCCTAGAAATGTTCTACAAAAGCCGTCCTCGTCGACATTTTCATCAAACTGAGAATTGGTTGAGGAGGGGTGTGACCAATAATTTAAAATGTATCTGTTAGAATGTATTTATTACATTAGTATCATTACTCGGTTTTGTCCAAGAGACCTAGAAATGAGGGAATCCCGTGTGTTTCCTCTAAATTCGAAGACCCGTATTGTTAGATTAGATAATAGCTTCTTATAAGAAAACACTTGTAAACATGTTTCATTGTAGGAAATATTGTGCTGTATAAAAATTGTTTATGTGCAATTTGGTATTGTTAACTTGTTACTCTTCTACATTTTACTATGTTATATTACAAATTGACAACGTTTAAATCTTTGTACAATTATAGAAATTTAACTTATAAAAAAAGTTCTACTCGAGTGGCCTTTATCACTCATCGTATAACTAACTGTAAGTCATTTAGAGAATAAACCAACGTTTATAAAGACTGAAATCAATCAATCAAATGAAAATCAATAATAAAATAGTTTTTCAAAAGATACCGTGATAACTAACGTTCTGGCGGACACTTCATCTAACTATGTCCAATTATAAAGCATTCCATTAAAAATGTTTAGTTGATTCGTTTTGGAAATATGAACTTTGCCGTAATAACAGTGTCCTGTTATAAACTTATATTTCTTTGTCGTACGAGACTGCTCCTTTGTAATTAAATTGCTTTCAAAATTGTGGAATGCAGTTACATAAAACACGGTATAATTCAAATTTAGTAGACACCTACATATCATATCGTTTTATTATCTTTTCATTACTTCTGCTTTTAAAGTATTAAATATCTTTAAGTTGCCTCTTTAAATGTGTCGTTGTCAATGGTGACAGAAAACCTTCACTAATAATAAATGCACGTATATGCATGTACAGGGTGTACGGGAATAACATCGAAATTTATTATTCAAAAGCAGCAATGAATGTTCCAGATAACAGGTGTCCAGAAACGGTTTCTTGTGGGGCTACGTCAGTAGCACTCAAAATCTGGTTTTTACTTTTTATTTTCAGCAATAGTAAGAAGTTTGGTGGGTACATTTAACATAAGGAATCTAACGGTTTTGTCGAAAAGGGTAATCGAGCATGTGCATGCGAATAGGGTGGGGGGGCATTTTGTTTTAGTATAAGTCATGACTACCTAAATTCGGTATAATAAATTTAGTCGCAATACTCGAATTAACAATATTTAAGTAAAATTGGTTTTGACGCTATGCATAGGGGAGGTGCAAACATTTAGGTATAATTTAACAGTGAAACTTACTAAATTGTATATAATTTTGTCGCAAAATTCGAACTAATCATCAAGGTCAAAGGACTCCGCACAAACCTTGTGACAATTGGGTTTCGGTAGAATCGTCTGCATTTTTGGTATTTTATAGCTTTTATCATCTTGAACAAGCCACTATGGTCACAATGCTCCATATTCAGTATTTTGGCTCCTATAGAGCACCAAAGCTCTATCATAAGGTACTCCTTTGAGTAGTTTTATAACATTTTTATAACGCATAGGTATTTTGATTATTTATTTATTTATTTAGCATACACTGCTCAATAGGTATAACCCATTTACAGAGCAGGACGGATACATAAAAACAAAATATTAAGTATATACAATATACATTAAAGAAATATAAAGTACTCCTAAAAATAACATAATATTATAACTAAAGAAAAACAAATATCAAAGACAAGTAATATAAAAATACACATTATAAGATAAGCATAATAATAAAACTATATAAAAACAGAATCCAAAGAAAAACAAAGAATCCATGGCTATGAAAATCTTTTATGGAATTAACAGTGCAGCTGAAAATATCAAATTTGTCACAATGTTTGTTGTAATTATGACACATTGAGAATAGAGGAGAAAATTTAAATCTATTAGAGCGCGGAGTGGGAAGATAAAAAGTTTGCATTATCCGAGTATTTAATGGGACATAGAATTGTAATTTATTTAAAAATTCTGGGCAATCGATCTTGTAATGTATTAGATTATGTAAAAATATTTGAGAGTAGCAAACCCTCCTGTTCTCAAGAATGTCCATAGAGAATCTACTCAAGAGTTGTAGATGTGGAAAACCAATTGATGGGTATACTCCATCACACTTGAACCACAATAATTTTATAAATCGCCTTTGTACTCTTTCTAGGCTATTAATATGAGTTACATAATGAGGGTTCCAGATGAGTGACGCGTATTCAAGTTTGGACCGGACAAAAGCAAAGTAAAGTAATTTTAGAGTATCAGTATTGGTAAACTCTCTGCTTGATCTGAATAGAAATCCCAAAATCTTAAAAGATCCTGAATGTTATTTATGTGTGGTACAAAGGAAGGTTCTTTATCAAAAATTACTCCAAGGTCCTTGAAAGTCACGGGTCTTTGGAGTTCCACATTGTCTATGCTATAATTAAACGTGGTGGGCATGAGTTTTGTTGTGTAGGACATAACGTTGAATTTGGACACATTTAACTTTAACTTATTTCGAACACACCAATACGTTGGAGAGGTTGTTTTGTAAAAGATTGCAGTTCGCTATGGAACTAATAGTCCTAAAAATCATCCGCATAGAGCAAACAGTCGGTTTGAGTAACTTCCACAATATCATTTATAAATATATTAAGAACTAACGGTCCCAGAATTGATCCTTGAAATACCTAACTTTATTATATTTTTGAGGTTGCTGAATTTAAATCTAATGTCAAATAGACGATATTGACAGTTAGTAGCTGTCAATTAGTAAGGAACTACTGGGTGATTTTTTTAACCTGAAACTATCAATTATCTCGAGTAATAAGCACTCTACGAAAGAATGTTTCAAACAAAAGTAGTAGAATTAAATGGGAGCAGTTCGGCGGTATATGTAACTTTAACTTTAGGTGGAAGGGTTAAGGTCATTCAAGGTCAAATTCGGTTTTTAAATGGCACCCTATTTTTAGTGCAAATTTGGATTGTCTGACTAAAAATAAACTACTTTTGTTCGAAACATTTTTCTGAAATTGTCATTTTTTTAAGTTGTCCGGCGAGGAAAAATTAACATTTTAGAACTTTGCGATTCTTTTACTCGAAAAAGAAGAAGTTTGGACAAAAATTGCAATAAGATGCAAAAAGAGTTTAGAATCATCCCAGGTATATTATCAAATTTTTTCCGAATTGTCCAATGCCCTTCGCAGAAAAGATCGCTGTGAAGTTTTGAAGTGCATTAAAAAGGTACTGATAGTATGGAATTTGAGCAATAGAAAGATAACAGGAGAATAAAATAACGAAGGGCTGCAACAGAAAAACTGAACCTTAGCCATTTCGACCAAATACAATTTATGTATATTTCAATCCTACTCATTCTAGGCTATTACGACATGTCCGATTTATTATACTCTTCGCAAATACAAATCGAAGGGTATATTGCATTCGATCGGCACATTTCTAAAACCGGTAATATTGCTCGCAGGGAAAAACATTTCATATCACTGTGTTGGTGATCTAATTCTGAGCAACTTTTAAAAAATGTCCGTCTGTCTGTCGCATGTCGGTTCGTTACGTTTCTTGTAAGCACGATAACTTAAGAATGAAAAGTCGAATTGTAGTAAAATTCGGACGGTAAGCTCGTGTAAACTAGTAGAGGAGTCATGTTAGATTTTTACTTTGGAAAAATTATCCGATCGATGATTCCTTTTGGAACGTCTTCATAAAAATGTGTAAAATATCATATCAAAATGTCTTCCCGAGAAAGTGGGTGCTAAATTTTTTATTTAACAATTTGTATGCAAAATTATAGTTTTTTGCTAATAACTTTTTAAATTTTATTTTTATCAAAAAATGAATAGCGCTTTTCGAAAGAACGGAATTTTACAAAAGAAGCATATACAATACTTGTTTTTTCAATATAAATTGAGCGACCAGTAATTTGTTAAGTAACGTTGCGACATAAAACCAAATGTATATTGAAAAGTATCAATTTTTGCATTTAGAGGGATTGCCCAAAATACGTTTTTCGTCAAAAAAAATAGAAACATTTATTTTACGAAAATCGGACCCTCAAAGTTGGCCGATTTACGAAAAATGCATTTTTTCACTTTGACTTTCTAACTTTGATTGTAAATAATAAAGTATTGGAAAATGATATCGGCACTCTATAGGTGGTTAAATTAAAGCTTACGATGGGTACTTTAAAATACAAAAACTTGTTTTATGATCATTATAATTTTTCGTAGGTTTTTTTTATGAAAAAGAAAAAAAATTACTTTAAAAGTCAGAAAATTGCATTATAAATAAATTGCTGTTACAAAATAATAATAATAATAATAATAACACTGACTAGATGGAGGTAGTAGCTGACACCTTGAGGAATAAGCTTTATAATATTTTTTTTACGTAAAAACAATTGGCAAACAAAATGAGCGGTAAATAGTTAAAATATACATATTTTCCGTACGGCTACAACTAGCGCAGGGCAGTTCAGCTCCTGAGAAGCTGTTACAAAGTGTATTTTGCAGCTGCAAAAGTGGCTGTGAAAATATTTGTGGTTGCAGAAAAACTGGCTTATACTGCAGCGCTGCCAGCTTAAATTACAGTGGAGTAGAATGCTCGAACAGTCCGCAAGTAGATGCTGCGACTGAATATATGTCAGAAATTTTTGAAAATGAAACAGAAACCGCAGAAATTCCAGAAAACCCATCAGAACTAAAACAGTATGTATCCGAAGCAGAAGATTTTGCTTAAATTTCTAGAATATGTGTACAGTTTTATTCATGGTTAAATTTTTTTATTCTTATTTCATAAGAATATATTGTAAATTTATTAAAATCCATATTTACCCAATAATTTTATACTTCTTAAAGAGATACATCAACAATATTACAAGGTAAATATTTATACCTAAAAATACTAGAAATAAAATTATAAAACAATAGTAGTATATGGTATTTTATGTTAGACAAGCCATCGCAGATTTCTGTAATCTAACGTAAAATTTGTAACTTCCATGCTTGTAAACTGTGAAAAAGTAGGTATTTGAAATTTTTTAAATCAGTTTTATATATATACTAGGGGGCTCCATAATTTACAAAAAAAATTAATTAACGGCTTTAGTACAACAGATCTGGTTACACCTACAAATTAAAATTTCAATTTTTTTCATTTTTAGAAATTTAATTTTTAAATTTACCCGCTCTAAAAAAACCACGTGATCAGTATTAACCAATCACACAACGAAGAAACGGACTTCACGTGACCTATCAATCTTTTAAGAAGGATATCCCAAACAAACCCACAAAATCTTCTTTTTTTTTTCGGTTAATTTTGCCATATTTAACATTTTTATCTGCCATTTTGATTTCGCCATATTGAATTTCAAAAAACTAATATCAGATTCTTAATCAGCATACCCAAAAACTTCTAGGAACCTATTTTCGAAATTTTTCATCGATTTATATTTGAGATATTCAATTTAACAACTAATTTTGCACTTATTTGTTATTAAACAAATGAACAAATTAGCACCCATTTTTAAGAGGGGGCATGTTTCATTGACGCTATTTAGAAGTAAAAGGTTTCATAAAAAAATAGGGATCGCGGAATTATTCCGAAGTTTTAGGCCTTTTTTTCTCTAAGATGACGCCCCTATAGAGGAAGAAGCCTATTGTTCTTTAACAAACTTGATCAATAAATAAAAAAGTTGTTAATTATTTAAATACTTTAAATTTATTTCTTTATATTATATAATATTGTTAATTGCAAAACCGGCTAATAAGGCAATAGTCCCTAATGTTTATCAACTTAACAGCCACAAATTTGTCACAAGTGCGATAAGATTATGGACCAAGCTTTGGCGGCTGTCATTCAATCGCTAATACAAACTAACATTATCATACTCTTCGCAAAAGCTTTTTTACTTACGATAAATATAGTGGTTAGCTTCTTTTGTCTCGTCATAAGGCCATTTCGTGGCAAGATCCTTTATTGATGTTTAAAACAAATTGATCTGAATGTTAATAAGTACCTAACAAACTAAACAGGTAATTCTTTAGAATAACGGAGCATTGAAATTTTCGCGTAATTTTTTCAGGGTACACTAATTTGGGATTGTAGAACACGAATTTGAAGTCAGTTTTCAATGCAAATACATAGTTCAAAAAAAATTTGAAATTTTCCACCATAACACGAACTTTTTGTCAGTGTAAACACTAAAAACGCCTCGATTTCGGCCGATTCGGATCCCTTATCCACAATGTAGGTGCTTTTTAGAACAATACAAATTTTACACGTTGCATAAAAATTGATTTTTCATAATAATACATATAATTATTTATCAAAATTCAGAACTCCATTATTTAACAGATCAGCCATATAAGATAATCGCGCATGCATGTTAAAATACCCTGAAAAGTTGGTGTCTCAAGGCACAACAAAGAAATTTGTTTTATAACTACTGTTTACAAATTGATAAAATAAAAAATATAATTTAAATAAGCATGCTTTTATGCCCATCATAGACAATACCAGAAACTGGTGTTCTGTTAAGAACATTTTCAATATATAGTGTGTCCCAAATTAGTTTACTTAGAAATGGCCCGTTTTTGTTATTGCCCGGCAAGGCCCAGCGAGGAGGTGAGATCACATACTTACCTTGCCAGGACCGGAAACACTCTTTGTTCTTCTCGGATACCACCCACTGACTTTCAACCTGGTTATCAGTAATAAGTGATATCCCAGAAGGGCAAGGAACATTTGCGCCGGCGCAAATGTTCCTTGCCCTTCTGGGATATCACTTATTACTGATAACCAGGTTGAAAATCTGTAGGAGGTAACCGAGAAGGGCAAGGAGTATGTGCGCCGGCGCAAATGTTCCTTGCCTCAAATTAATGTACCCTGAAAAAATTACGCAAAAATTCCAATGCCCCGTTATGCTAAAGAATTATCACTAACCAAAATAAATCGGATGTGTCAGAGAAACACTTTCCTTTTCAGTTTAAATTATTCCACGCTTTTGAGGGTCACGTTATATTTTGCAAATGTTTTATTGATAATTATTGATTTTATCAGATTTACTTATATATTTCTCCTCTATTTGCGACTGCTGTCTATTACTCTATTAACAATGACATGTGCTCGTTGTTCGCTAGATATGTATAATGTAAGACGTTTACAGTAGACATGTAAATATGTCTACTGTACAACAATATTGTATTTGTTTTGTTGCTTTACTGTATGTATGAACGTGTAGTATGCATATTTTGTTTTATCTCAATTTTAAGATAGCTTATAACTGGGAAGCAAAAGGCAAATTAGTTTTAAATATTCGGTTGGATTTGTCAGTAAGAGTGTTTCCTCTCTTAGATAGATAATGGAGCATATTTTGATGATTGATTGATTGATTCGTTTATTGACAACATCCTTAACATTTTCGGAGCTGTTTACATTTAGAAAATTTCATTTCACACCATTCAGGAAATTCTGTAGCGAATTAAGTATTGTTATGAATTACACCCCCTTGGAAAAGGAGATGGCACGCCTATGCCTCTGATGGTGACTGGAAAGGCTCTAGAAAGAGCCAAGGACTTTTCTAGATTATGGTTGAAGAAGATTCTGGATTGATCTAGAGCTAATTTCGGAGTATATAAGGCGCGATTACAAGCGCGGAGGAGGAAGTTTATTTGAGAAGTGACACGTTCGGGAAAAAGTGAGGTTATATAAGAGTGTAAAGGTTATTTTGAATATTTGAAGTATTGTATAGTCAGTAAATTGTTAAATAAAGTGTTAGTAGTGTTTAATCTCTTGTTAAAATTATTTAGAACCCACGGATTCATACAGGGTGTTCCCAAAAAGGTGGAAATCCGTAACATTTTGGTGTCGGAAGCGGAATTTTGACAAGAGGATTTTTTCGGGAGTGTTGAGAAGACTGGGACAGTATTCTCGGAGTTAGTGCTAACACAGGAAGGACTAATTTACTGGACATTGTTCGAGGTTTATTTTCGAACAGGAAAAATAGTGTTTAAGTGCATTTTTGAGACATTTTTGGAACATTTTGTTGGACATTAGAGGTTAAGTGACAAAGACTCTAGATAAGACTTTTTCGTGCCGTTTTGAGGGTTTTCTGGACAGTCCCATTACCGATAGTGACGTAATTATAGTAAACTTATTTGATTTCAACGTAATTGTATGCCGGTAACGACCAGAAGCATGGCATCCGAACAACAAATGCAGGACTTTATGGCCCAAATGCAAAAGATGATGATGGATCAGGAAAGAAAGCGCCAGGAAGAGAAAGAAGAACAGGAAAGAAAACGCCAGGAAGAGAAGGAGGAACGGGAAAAAAGACGCCAAGAACAAGAACAAAAACGTCAAGAAGAATTAAGAAAAATTTTTGAGGATCAAGAGAGAAGACGTCAAGAGGAAAAACAAGAAGAGGAGAAACGACATCAAGACGAGGAGAAACGACATCAAGACGAAGAGAAACGACGTCAGGAAGAATTGAGAAAAATCATGCAAGACTTGGACATTAAACAACAAAAAGAGAGAGACGAACTAAGGAAAATTATAGAAAGCCAACAGAATGCCATATTTGCCGTCACTGAAGAACTTAAAAATAAAGTCGAGCAAGACGTAAGCGAAGTGAAAGAAAAAGTAGACAAGGTTGAAGAGAAAATGCACCAGGTAGAAGGAGAAATTGACCAGCTTAAACAACAGTTGAGGGATAGAGGAAACCAGCAACTGGTATCGTCAGGCCAGCGATTAAAAATTCCCTCCTTTGATGGTCAAAGTTCCTGGATGGCTTACAAGACACAGTTTGAGGCAGCAGCGAGTGCAAACAACTGGAATGACGAAGAGAAGGCTAAGGCATTAATCGTGGCTTCAAGAGGCCAAGCGTTGGAGTTGCTCCAGACAATTCCGGCGGACCAACAACGTAATTTTAGAGTTTTAGAAGCTGCCTTAGATCTACGATATGGAGATCAACACCTTGCTCAAGTATACCAGACCCAGCTGAAAGTGCGCGTTCAGAAAGCTGGAGAGAGCCTGCAAGAATTTGAAGCTGCGGTGGAAAGACTGGCACACTTAGCTTATCCTAATGCGCCAAAAGAATTTAAAGAGCAATTGGCAGTGGGGGCATTCCTAGACGGGATAAGGGACGAGGAGATCAGGCGAGTCCTCAGGCTATCCCGACATAAAAGTAGTAGTGAAGCCTTGGTGCATGCATTAGAGGTAGAAGCCGTCTATAGGGATACTCCAAAGTCAAGAGTGCGGGCTATGACGTTTGAAGAATCGCAGCCAGAAGAGAGAGACCAAAACCCTATCTTGAATGCGATTCTCAAAACGAATAAAATGATCGGTCAATTACTGGCTCAATCGAATCCTCCAAGAAGGCAGGAAAACCAACAAAATAGAGAAAGACCAAGTGGAGGTATTAAATGCTACAACTGCGGCAGGATGGGACATATGAAACGAGACTGTCGACAGCAGAACTCGGACAGACGAGTAAATGCTGTAAATGTAGAAGAGCAGCAGGAAAACTAAAGATAGCCAGCACCAAGGGGGCTGTGCTGGCTAGGGAACACGGTGCCCCCAGAGAAATAAAGATTTCCCAGCTGCGAAGAATTCCAAGTAGTCTGCTGTTGCAAGGATATGTGAATGGAAGAAAGTGTGTGTTTACTGTTGACACAGGTGCTACGTCATCAATAGTGCGGCCAGGGTTTATATCAGGCTTGCAGATTAAGAAGAAGCAAAATGAAGTAATTATTCGGACAGCCACGGGAGACAGGGCTGCGGTCCATGGAGAGGTCAATTTGGAACTGCAGGTTGGACGATTGAGATTCAATTACAAGGTCATTGTGGCTGACATTACAGACGATTTCATTTTGGGACTGGACATCATGGAAGAGAAGAGATTTATTGTTGACGTAGGGGAGCGAGTCTTGAAAATTGGAAATGAGGAATTTATCCTGGCAACCGCAGATGACAAATTCCGTAAAGCAAGGCTATTGACAACAAAGACGATTAAGATTCCTGCTCATTCGGAACAGATCATCGATGCTGCCTTGGAAGGAAATCCTGGAGGCTACCGTGTTGGCCTGGTGGAAGGTGACGAATCGATTAAGTCCCTAACCAATATTGTTGTGGCAAGAACTTTAACCCGGACTAAAGATAAAATCCCAATTAGAGTCGTCAATTTAAATTCCCATGCAGTAACAATTAAAGAAGGCAAACCGATTGGCTCCTATGAACCGGTTATGTGGGTAGCAAGGTGCGAAGAACAAACAGAGGGAAATTCATCTACAAATATGGACCAGGAAGTTTTAACCTTGCTGAGTTCCCAGTTGGAGCATTTATCTAAGGACGAACGAGAGGAGGCGATCAAGTTCCTGGAAAAGGAAAGTTCAGTATTTGCCAAAAGTACGGAGGCCCTTACAAAAACAGATATAGTCCAGCATCGGATAAATACTGGTGACTCACCTGCTATTCGACAACAACCTAGGAGGCTTCCGCTAGCAAAACAAGAAGAAGCCTCGGCAATGATAGATAAGATGCTACAAGATGGAGTCATTGAGGAGTCAACGAGTCCCTGGTCATCGCCAGTAGTTTTGGTTGCCAAAAAGGACGGAACGTTAAGATTTTGTGTCGATTATCGGAAATTGAACGATGTGACGAAGAAAGACAGTTACCCATTACCCCGGATTGACGACACGTTAAGTACATTGGCAGGCTCACGATGGTTTTCGACGTTAGACCTTAGGAGCGGTTATTGGCAAGTTGGGCTTCATCCTGATGATAAGGAAAAGACAGCGTTTTCAGCAGGCAGTGGTCTTTACCAATTTACGGTGATGCCTTTTGGACTTTGCAATGCTCCAGCCACGTTTGAACGATTGATGGAATTTGTACTACGAGGGCTAACCTGGAAGACGTGCCTGGTTTACCTTGACGACGTGCTGGTTATGGGACGAGACTTTACAGAACATTTGAAAAATCTTCAAGAAGTATTTGGACGAGTCAGAAATGCACACCTGAAATTGAACCCGAAGAAGTGCCTTTTATTTCAGAAAGAAGTTAAATTCCTTGGTCACGTAGTGTCTTCGGAGGGAATACAAACGGATCCCGACAAAATTTCTGCCGTACGAGATTGGCCAAGGCCATCTAACGTTCATGAAGTACGAAGCTTCCTTGGCCTTTGCACTTATTATAGACGCTTTGTGGAAGGGTTTGCAGACATTGCGAAGCCATTACACCGGCTAACAGAGGAGAAAGTTCAGTACCAGTGGACACCGGAGTGTGAAACGGCATGGAGAAAATTGAAGGCAGCTCTATGCACTGGTCCTGTACTAGCATACCCACAACAGAATGGACTTTTTATTTTAGATACAGATGCCAGTAATTCTTCGATTGGTTGTGTGCTGTCCCAAATTCAGAACGGAGAGGAAAGAGTGATCGAGTACTTCAGCAAGGTGCTCTCCAAACCAGAACGAAACTATTGTGTAACCAGGAAAGAGTTATTGGCCATCGTCAAATCAGTGGACCATTTTCATAAGTATCTCTACGGGCGACATTACAAAATCAGAACCGACCATGCTGCGTTGAAATGGCTGTTGCAGTTGAAAACCCCGGAAGGTCAACTGGCTCGTTGGATAGAACGGTTGCAACAGTACGACTTTAAAATCGAGCATCGACCAGGAAGATCTCATAAGAACGCAGACGCATTATCTAGAAGACCATGCAAGGACGACTGCAAGCACTGCCGCCACGTGGAAAAACAGCAGGGCGCGGGAGCAGTCAACACTATTAAAATAGACGTTCCGGATGATTGGACAACTGAAGCCCTGAGACAAGAACAACTGAACGATGCAGAGATTGGGGCTATATTGAGAGCAAAGGAAAAAGGAACTCGACCAGAGTGGAAGGATGTTTCGGACAAAGCAGTTGGATTGAAGGCTTTGTGGGCACAGTGGGACTCACTTAGAGTTATGAACGGGCTGTTAAAAAGAGCATGGGAGAGCCCGGATGGGAAGCAAGTTGTTATGCGTCTAGTGATTCCCAGGTGTCGAGTACCGAAAGTACTTCAAGAAGTGCATAATGGAGCATCCGGTGGACACTTCGGCGTTAACAAGACCCTGAATAAAGTACGTGAACGATTTTACTGGGTAAATAGTCGTCAAGATGTTGAAGCTTGGTGTCGTAATTGTAAAATTTGTGCAGCCAGTAAAGGACCACAGACTAGGAGTAGGGGTGCAATGAAGCAATATAACGTCGGGGCTCCTTTTGAGAGGATTGCGATCGATATAGCCGGACCATTCCCAGTAACCAAGGACGGTAACAAGTACATACTGGTTGCCATGGACTATTTTAGTAAATGGCCTGAAGCCTACGCAATTCCGAACCAGGAAGCGGTTACTGTCGCCAAAGTCTTGGTAGATAACTTGATATGTCGGTTTGGTGTACCCCTGGAGCTGCATTCAGATCAAGGGAGAAATTTTGAGTCAGGGGTATTTCAGCAAATCTGCAAGTTATTAGGAATACACAAAACACGGACGACAGCCCTTCACCCGCAATCAGATGGAATGGTGGAGCGACATAATAAGACTATGAAAGAACATCTCTCTAAAGTCGTTCATAAAAATCAACGTGACTGGGATCTCCACATACCGTTTTTCCTCATGGCATATAGAGCTGCTATCCACGAGACTACAAAACAAACTCCGGCTCGTGTAGTATTTGGACATGAGATCAGACTGCCGTGTGATTTGATGTTTGGAACACCAGGTGGAGAACGGCTTCCTGTGAACAGCTATGTAGATGAAGTGAGTGAACGGCTAAGGAATGTCCATGAGTTAGTTAGAGACCAAATCACCATAGCCAGTGACAGAATGAAGGCTCGATATGACCGTAAGGGTAGTTCAGAAGGGTTCAAGGCAGGAGACCTGGTTTGGCTGTACAACCCACAGCGGAAGAAAGGCAGGTCACCGAAACTTCAACCGCCTTGGGACGGTCCGTACACTGTTATTACCCGAATTAATGACGTCGTCTATCGGATTCAACGAAGCAAAAAGTCCAAGATGAAGATCGTGCATTTGGACAGACTGGCGAAATACATCGATGATTCTGAGTTGCCTGATCGGGACGATCAGGCTTAAGGAGGGGGCAGTGTTATGAATTACACCCCCTTGGAAAAGGAGATGGCACGCCTATGCCTCTGATGGTGACTGGAAAGGCTCTAGAAAGAGCCAAGGACTTTTCTAGATTATGGTTGAAGAAGATTCTGGATTGATCTAGAGCTAATTTCGGAGTATATAAGGCGCGATTACAAGCGCGGAGGAGGAAGTTTATTTGAGAAGTGACACGTTCGGGAAAAAGTGAGGTTATATAAGAGTGTAAAGGTTATTTTGAATATTTGAAGTATTGTATAGTCAGTAAATTGTTAAATAAAGTGTTAGTAGTGTTTAATCTCTTGTTAAAATTATTTAGAACCCACGGATTCATACAGGGTGTTCCCAAAAAGGTGGAAATCCGTAACAGTATACTTCTCAAGTGTCTACAATGCCTAGATTTGTTAAAACCTCGACTTTCGATTTCTGGACTAATGTATCATTGAATGAACGATTGATGAGAAGTAAAAATGTGAACGTGAGCTGTTATTTAAATGCATTTATAACTTTTCTGTGGTTTTATTGAAATTTGTAAAGCGTACCTTATGCGTTGATGATTTTCATTACACATGTCAAATACAAAAAGAAGTTAATTTAACACCCGATTGGGTTAGCCTTTGGGATTATTTAAGCATTACAACGATTTATTTTATGTGAAATTGTATATTTTATGTAATGAATATTATCAGTAGAATGTTAACTTTTCGGTTGATTACATGCGCGCGATTGTGCCTGAATTGAAACTGTATAGATGCGATATGCGTCAACATAACAAAATCATCCAACAACTGGTCCATACTATTGTTCAAAGTAAGCTTTTTTACATGAGTTTTCATAATTTGGTAATAATACAGTGCTTTAGTGCAGATTACTTTGTCAATATTGCGTTCGATTCTATCAAGTTTTAAAAGGTAGTTATACCAATCCCAGGATATACATCAAGCTAATAGTGGTAGTGGATTTTAATCGTACCTACCTTGTTTAAAATTCTTAGTGTTCTCAAAAGTGTTTGAAAAAACCGCTTTTAAAAAATGGCCACTAAAAATTATAAAATAAAATTTCACTGTGGCGTGTCGGTCGCCCAATGAATTGAACCTTACTATGTAATATCGCTGTTGAAGTTGAATAAAAATCGACATTTTATTTAATACTTTTTAGTGATCAAAGCGGTTCAGTTTGACTCCAAAATGTATTAACCCAATGGGGTCATATTTAAAAGCCTGCATGCTGACTTAGAAATCCTATTACGGCAAATTAAAATTGAGACAAGCGTCTCAGATGTTAGTGTCTCATTTGTGGTGAGAAACACTAAAATCATAATTAGTAGGTAGTAATGATTCTTTTGTGGAGCGTTACTGCTGATTACGATATTTGTTTCGTTATTATAGTATTTAGTATATTCACCGAGCTCTAAGAGCTGTCACGCGCTGTTCACGTGGGCTTAGTTCACCAGAGCCAATCATGCGTAAAGTTATTAAAAATACAAGAAGTTTCCTCATCGATTTTAGAACGATTGAATATTAATGAAAATGTAGGATATTGTTCTTTTAAACTTGATAATACACTACCATAAACTTCAAATGGATTCACTAAACTATTTACGAGTTATAATAATTCAAATTTTCGAACAAATATAAATACACTCTTACTCAAACTACATACAACTAAAGTCGAGAAAACCGTTGGCAATCTTCTGAAAAATGCAACCAATGAGGATGGAACACGAGGCAATCACGCATATTTATTACTCTCAGCCTTCCGTGAATACACTTTAGAAATTATCAGCCGTTTGCTACTATCGGCTGTGCCAAATTTTTCATTTTATATTTTCGGCCTAATTTGTTTTTTCTGTTAATATGTTTGTCTTAATACCTCTAAAGTTTTGACTAGTAGTTCAATTTGTAATTCAGAAATAAAGGATAGATAATACGCTACTTCTGCGGCCACAAACTCGTCACAGTTACACAATACATTATTAGAAAAAAAAATACATAAGTAAAATGTGGGCGTCAGCACTTCACTTAAGAATACATTACAATGCCATCTCTGAGCTCGAAACTGAACTACATGCATGTATATGGAACAACATTGCGACATGTGGTCGTCATATAATTTATGCGCCAAGAAATCGCGTGACGACCTCTCGAATGGGTTAAGTGGTTTCTGTCGTTTTGAGGTTTTGTATACAGGGTGTCCATTAAATAGTGAAAGAGTCTGCATCAACAGTAGGTTCCTTGGGTAAAAACGAGTGGCTTTAGCTAGACATACTTTAATACCAAATTGCTTTCTTAAAAAGTTATGGGACGTCAAAGATATTTTTTTTTAATTTATTTTTTGTTATACCTACCTCACTATTTACGCGATTTGATCCTAATTTCGTATATAGGGGTTTTTTAGAATGCTTAGAACAGTCGTGTTAATAATCTAGGCGTATAACGTAGAGGGCGCTGGGAACGTCTAATATTTATTTTGTTTTGGTCATTATTTTTTTAGGATAAACTTTCTCACAAAGTAATATATTTTTTTAATGCATTATTCAATTCTAGGTAAAAAAATGTTGTTTTTTATGAAACAAGTAACTCTCATATTTAGCCATGCACCTACTAGATAAAAATAATTCAAATTTAACATAACTGGGTACATTGTGCAGCAAGAAATAGAAATGCATATTTCTCGAAAATTGTGCATTTTGCAGATATTCTTCTTTTGAGAACCTATTATTATCTAATAAAATGTTTGTTTTTTTCATACAGGATTTGGTATTATATATTTGGACTAAATATCATTACTGTCGATTTATTCGGGTCTATTTTAAGATTGTATCTTGTAGCATACTTAAAAATCTCTTTTAAGTCAATATTTGTTAAGTTTGCAGCTGTACAGTAATTGTTAAGATCGAATTAGAAATAAACTTGTGTGTTATCATCGGTGAGTGCGGCGCTGTATGTTTATAAATATATCTGCTGTGTTGACGAAATAATGAAGAGGTCCCAACATGGAACCTTGGGGCACACCCGGGGGATATTATTTTCAATAAAAACTGTCTTACTACATCTAAGATGAGATTTGATAAAATTTACAGCTATGTCTGTCTATGGCAAAATCGTGTAACTTGCGCATAAAAGTTGATGATTTAATTCGTCGAATGGTTTTGTGAAATCAAGCGGAATTAAAAGTATAGCAAGTTTATTTTCTAGAGCTCTGAATATATTGTTGGTCACAGTTACTATAGCAGATGTACATATATTTTTCGAGAATCTTTGATGGAACAGTTAAACAATTAAAAATAATAAAAGTTTCGAATAAGAAATTGCCCCAAAATCTTTGATAGCATTAGGTCTATTAAAAGATAATTCAGTAATTTTGTAATATGGGGCGCGTTCGAGAATGACATTACATTGCATTTATTGGCATTTAGAACCAGCTTAATTGCTTTATAATTATTTATTAATTCCAAATCAACGGAGATTTGATAAACTTTACAAAAACATCTCTTTCCATTTTTCGTTAAAACTAGTCATGTTGCTCAAAATTTTAAATTGTTCTTTGCAGATATGAGTCTATCTTTTTTCGCTGCTAATACGTATGTTATTTGTCGCAGGAAATAATTTTGGCGATGCCATTAAAGTTTTTGTTGTTTCTCTTGTCTTTATTATACTCCCATGATTTTAATAATGTGAATTTATTATGTGTACAACTACATTTCGCTTGCGTCCTCTGATTGTCCGAAGCGAAATAAAATAATGAAAATAACATCTCTGCGATTGGCGGTTTTTCTCCATGCTATATAATGGACAATAGTAAATTGCTCACACTCATGTCCATATTCACACCCCGTGGTTCTTACTGCATAAGTTCTGTACATAAATTTAATTAAACGCTCTTCATATTGAAAAAAAGCATAGTTATAGAACTCATAACGCAGATTGTAAATTTTGGTTAATGGATACATCTCCTAATCGTGTTTTTTCTTTACAGATTAATGGAAAGGGAAAGAGTCATGTAAAGAATTCCATCGTAAGGAAAAAAGAAGAAACATAATGGGTTGGCAACCAAGCTGTGTTCTTCTAAGAGGCCTCATTCTATTGACGTTCAGCTTTCACTGGTTCGTGCTGGCAACGTTACCAAGCAACGCAAAGTTCTACACGATTCACTGGAACTCATCAAACCCCATATTTCGTATAGATAATACAGATAACATAATAGATGTTAATCGAAATAACGTCAAATTTGAATATGATCAGGTGAATCTGATCTGTCCTGTCTACATGCCCGGAACGCGGGATGAAGAAATGGAAAAATATATTATATATAACGTGTCCAAGGATGAGTACGAGACATGTAGAATAACGAATCCCAATCCTAGGATAATCGCTGTGTGCGACAAGCCATATAAGTTAATGTATTTTACTATTACTTTTAGACCGTTCACACCTCAACCTGGCGGGCTGGAATTCCTACCAGGTGAGTAAATATTATATACCAACATTAACATTTAAGATATAATTTTAAAAAACAAATTTATTTAAAATTAAGTAAAATCTATTGTACTCCCCAAGCACTTGTTGGAGTCAGCCAATCATCTACGGCGCGCATCACCATGGCAATTGAAGGGCTGGCTGCAGCAAGGCCAGGTCGGACTAAAAAGAAAATGAAATATGAAACACAATCTCCTTTCGCAGGATGGACGAATTAAAGAGTGTGTTTATACGATAAAATATGTAAAAAAACTTGATATAATTAGTAGGTATAATGCAAAAGACGCTGGTGTTAGTAAAGTATCACAGAAAAGTATTATGTGGTGGGCCCACACTTGAAAATTATTAACTAAAACGTTTCAAACAATTCAGCAAGTGCGAACAGTTATGCCAGACCACACAATTTATGGTTTGAAATGTTTGTTTTTCAAAAGATTTTAGTATTTAAAGGAAAATTGTGTATAAAAGTTTTTTTTTTGGGATTGTGAGGAGAAAGTTTAGGAAGATAAAACAAATAAAAAAAAATAACGAAAATAAACGAATAAAAGGATAGAAGAGAGTTGAGTAGGAAATCGGTTTGTGAGTTTTTATAATTGGACAGAGAATTGGGGTGTGGTTAGGTATGTTGCTGAAAGAAAGTGTCCATCCACTGTTTACAAAAGTAAGGTATAAAATTCATAATTCTTGTACATTTTGTACAGTATCAGATACTTACACCCTATGCTTACCTTAATCTGATCAATTATTTCCCAATAGGGTGTGATATTTGATAATATCCTTTGGGCACATTGAAGTTGGCACAAAAGAGAGGTACAAAATATCAATAAACTAATCCCAATAATTTCTGAGGCATAGCTATTTGAGGAATTCTCACCACTAGCAACATTTATAATGACTAACTTAGGATTCAAATCTGATAGGTTTTCTCGAGCCGGATATAGGGTTCTTCCTCTAGCTAACACTAACTTACTATCCAAATTTCACTACAATCCAGCTTTCCGTGCTTACTAGAAACGTAACGGGCAGACGGACGGACAGACAACCGGACGTTTTGAAAATTGTTCAAAATTCGATCACCAACACAGTGGTATGAAATCTTTTTCCATACGAGCTATATTACCGGTTTTAAAGAGGTGCCTATCGAATGCAATATACTCTCCGGTTTGCATTTGCGAAGAGTATAATGATAGACTAAAGAGTCGACTTTTCTTTTTTGTTTGAAATTTCTTGTTTCATATAGTAAACTCGCATACGATGGTTCTATGTTTGCAACCTAAACCTACCGATGGAAAGTCAACAATGCCTACTTCATAAAATGATGGGATGAGGGTACCCCAAGTGGTGATTGACGTAGATAAGCTAATACGTCATATTAAGAATTTGATCATCTTTTAATTTTTAACGAGCTTCTGCTGCGTGTTTGAGAAAAACAAAAAACTCGTGTTTTTCCATTAAGTTGACTGTGTTTCATAAAGAAATCATCTAAAAGTCAGAACTTGTACCTAGTAGATTTTGTTTCGAAATTACTTCAGAAAAGAAACCAAATAATATTAAAGACTTAAAATATTGCATAAATGATTTAAGCCCACAGAAATAGTGGGTATTCATTAAATAATCCTTCGATTTACAACTATAATCAAATAATCAAATATTCAAACCTCCCGATCTAATTGTATATAAAATATCGTAGATCAGAGTATACCACCCATGGCAAGTGGGTTACGCCTCGAGGGCGTATGTCTCGAGGAACTATTATCGCAACTTTATACAACGACAAGAGGATTTAATAATCGACTGGTTGTGGCTAGCTTAAATATTTTGATTGGCGATTATACAAGTTGTCAGGATAATACATCTTACCTCTGATTACTTTGACCCTAAGCAAAAACCGTCTTGTTAACTTTAGCGACTTTCGCTTATATTTTTCGATGATGCTCCGTCCTGACTGAATATTTAAATTAAGAGTGGGTATGCCGTCTAAAAATCAGAAATAAATTACTCTCAAACGCCGCCCCGTCCGCGACAAATTATAATTAGACCATTGCAGTTACGAAATTTGTACAGGCGAAAAATAGAAGAAAACATATCAATCTAGGTTTGTATCTTTTTAATATTTTGAGAAAAAATGGTATTAATTAATAAGATTTGTTTTAATTAGCAGCAAATTGCTGATTTTTTAAAAAATATTTAGAATCAAAATATGAGAAAAAGGACTCGATACAAACCTTCATTCATGTTTTCTGTGTATCGTACTATTTTTATTTTTCCAAAAAACATAACACTTTTTGCAAAAACATGTATAGCACGGAACCGTGCAAAGGCACATTTTGCAACAAATGTTACACTGATACGAGCTCCCTCTGGATTTATTATTGTTTAAGCTCCGCCCTTCACCCAGAATTATTTTATGAATGAGAAAATATAACGAGGGAACGAAATAAGAAATTAAACCAAATCATTTCTAATAACACGGGACGCCCAATAAAATACCAAATTCCATTAATTTACTATTATACTTAACAGGTACTCTACTCTTTGATTATATTACAAGTACGGAATTATAACAATATAGTAACTAGTTATATGTAGCCACCCATGCACTAACAATAATGTGTAATTGTGTTTCAATTCTTCTTTATAAAATGGTGGTATGCTGGTATATTTGAAAACATTTATTGGACAATACAATTGATACAAAATTTTAAAGATGTGTTCTTGTCGTAAACACATGAATATAGAATTATAAGGGGCGATGCGGTTTGCAATGAAAGGAGTTAGAAACACAAAAGTAAAGCGCACATTTTCCCATTTTCTCATCAAGTCACACGCATCAGTTTGTTGCATTAGACCAAGTAACAGGATTTTTTTTTCATAATAACTTTTATTTCTGGGAAAAATAGAAAGAAATGTTTGGGATAAAAACTGTCGGCAGTAAAGTTATCTATCGATCTGTCAAAATAATGAAATCTAGGCCCAAAATGTAAAAAGAAACAGAGAAACCAACTTACTCCATTAAACCCGAAAATATTTTCCAGAAAAAAGCAACTTCGTGAAAATTTAACAAATCAGAGCTAAAAGTATTGTCCAGAAGGTGATGTGGACCGATGTTGAAAATATTTTCTTGTTGAGATCGCGCACCAATGTAGACGTTCTAAGACTCAAGTTGCAGGTTTTTATCTCTGCTTTAAAAATTTGTAGAAAAAACATTTTTGAATACAAATTTTAGCCATCTTTTTTACTTTCAAAATTTTGCAAATTTTTAGAATCGCTCTGACATTCGTATTTTAAAAAAATGCACTATTAAATTTCATTGATACAAATAATTGATGCTTTGGATTTTTAAAATCTAACCAGTAAAACCAGAGATATCCATATTTTTGAGAAATAACCTACTATGTCTAAAGTTATTAATGATATTTTGATGCGGGGTTTAGTTTAAAACATCTATCATTAAACTTTTGTCTACTATAAAAGCAAATTTGTAAGTTCTCCCCATCCATATATTTTTTAAGAAAATATGAATAATAATTCGTAAAACTAAGTGTACACCAGGCAAGTTATTTTATATAATATGTGCTAATATGTGATATGTGCTAAGTATATAACACTAGTTCCTTGGTCAAATCGAGACTACTACTCCTAGAAAGTAAAATTTCAAATAAAAGGTTGCCTCTATCCTTAATCTTTATTTATTCTCGATATATTTACTTGTTACTAACTTCGAAAAATTGGCATTTGCTTGCTACATTTACGTCTGCAAATTTCAGGTTAGGGTTGTAAAGAAATTCTTATTTTATACTATATACTATCAAAACAGTACCTGAGAGGTCAACCACTTGTAGAAATTACACGAACTGCCGAGACTGCCTTGCCTGCGTAACTCCAACCAGCCGCACTTGCGGGGCTTTCAATTATATGACCGCCACTGCCATGGCTGCCGACAGCCTGCCTAAAATTCGGAGAACGAGTGCCGACGGTGGTTTACCTTTCGATAGACAACTAGTGAATTTCATAATGATCCGTTGAATAGTTTAATGCTTATAAATAATTACTTATCACTGATTTTCTGCGAATCATTTCTCTTATTCTCGGCGTCTATTGGATGTATAACAATAACAATTAAAATTATTTTTTTGTTTAACTTGCTATAATTCAAAAAACGAAAACATTAATGGATCTCAATTTTACTATGTCATCACTACATATTTATTAATGAACTGTGGTAATATGAAGGTCAAATTTTAATAATTGTAAAAAATACGTTTTTTTTTCAAAAACCATGTCGATAAAATGTGAGTATTTGCAAGGATCAGTTAACGAACGGAAAACCCTTTAAGTCTATGCTGAGAAGAAATAAAGATGGAGACACCTTTTTTATTTGAAACTTTTTTTCTGTTTAACAGTTTCTAAGAATATCGCGTATAGACAAATTAGACCAATAAATAACTAATACTATACGCATAACACTTATTGGATAAAACAACTTGCGTGGTGTATATTTTTGATTTTAACAATGGTTGCTAATTTTTGTTTATTGGTAAACTACCATTATTTGAGGGAGACTACAAAACAAAAATTCAAGAAGTCCTGAGGAATCCCCTGAGGATCCAAGAGTTTAAATTTTGATTTGTTGAATGATGTGACAGCTAAAGCTTTACACATACGAAAATTAAACAACATTAAAATGTTAAGTTTTCCATTTAGTTATAAACAAGAATTAGTACTATAATAACAAACAAGACTGCAGCTACGGACACGTATTTCGGAGTTATTGCTCTTCATATATGGCACATGAGGTACGAAGGTACAAAATAGAGTACCTACAATATACTGTGCTTTCCTATCTTTGTTGGTCTTGCTTTTAACAATATAACAATATTATTTATGCCATGCTACGCTGGTGAGGAGCAATAACTCTGAAACGTGTGTCCGTAGCTGCAATATTGCATACCACTAATTTTTGTTTATAATTTTTATCGGACCTCATTAACTCTTATTCTTTTTATTTAATATTATCATTTCCTTATTGACGATTATTATTAATTAATGCAGATTACTAATTATTGAATATCTTTTCCATTATGCAAAAATATAGATATACTCGTATACTCCATATTACAAATTAAAATTCTAGGGAAGTATAATACCTAGCCGTCTAAATTATAAATACTGTATTTATTGAAGGAATAATATGTTAAAAACGCATTTAGGTTAGAATGATAGGATAGATGTGTCGGGTGTCGGCATAACCTTTGAGCTTTGGCAGGTAGAATTTATATACAATCATGAACTAATTTCGAGCTTATACGTAAGTGGAATCGCGGTCATTCATTTCTATTTACTGCTACATAGTACTATAAACACATAAAATAATATTTTATCGTTTTTAAAGGACCGCCCACTGGAGTTTCCCTTTCACCTCCCCTGTTGCAAATTTTAGCAGCTTGTCGAGGCATACCTACTCTTAATTTTTTTAAATTTTGTATTTGGAAACATTTCCTGATTTCTTTAAGACTACGGCCCTTTCGTCTGAAGATCATGACAAAATTTGTATGATAATTTGGCAGAAGTACCTTCTGCATCCTTTGACGATTACTTTCGATTCTCAGAATGATTCCTTACAACTCTTAGAAGACGAACGAGAGACGTTTCTACTTACCTTCAGTTGCTACTTTTGTATCTCTTGTTTTTATTATCGTCGATGTACTTTCCTGATTCATCTGATCAGTATTACAGGATTTCACCTCACTTTCGAGACGTCCATCTCGTCATTTTAAGAGTCATTTTTGAACTTCGCAAAAGCTTCGGTTAAAATTAAAGTACCTATTACCATTAGTATCATGAAAGCTGAACTCAATCGCTATGGGATGCTTTACCCCAAAACTATTGTCGGCGGATGGAAAGCTCTCTTCAAATTGTCAACACCGAAATAAATCATTTTTATTAGGAAAAATCGTATTTCAGTGTACTTTTTACCTGATTATTTTTATTTTGTCAGATTTCATTGCAGTTTTCCAAATTAAACATTACACTTCTTAAAATCCTAGACAAGGCGTTTGTTACACGTCTTTTGTATCAAGGATATGTTTTCTCTATGTGCAATTTGGTTATAATTTTTTAATTCCTTTTCATATGTTTTTTGCTGAATCCTATAACAATATATTATTCAAAGAAAAAGTCATGTTGGCTTTGAATAAAGAATAATAACGCTAAAATAGTGTTGGGAGTTGAATTTAGATAAAAATATCACGGTCGCGTCGATTGAAGAAAATATGATTACAGTTCTCGACTGTCTCTCGCTTCAGTTTTCACACTCATATTGTAAAGCGACCGTTTCCACATTAGCTTTACAATACACCATTCCAGTATTAAAAAGCTTAATTAAATTTTCAATAAAAACGTTCTAGGGTTTGTTTTTGTGGGATAGGAGATTTTAAACGAACAATAATTCCGAGTAGTGAACTTTTGTACAATGTAGCTTGTTACTTCAGTCGTTTTAACTCGAACAACAAGCAATTCTTATTCTGATTGTTCAGTAGACTCCATAATACATCTGTTTACACATTACACAAGCCTGTCGCACGGCGTGATGTATAGTGGAGCAAACGCAATATTTGTCGTTTTTAATTGTGTACAGTCCACAATTCTTAAACGATTTTGAAATTTTTGTCTGAGCAAAATTCTAGGTATATAAATAAGTAAACCCAAACAAATTTCAACAATATTATTATTTGTCTTGGTGTAAACGACTTTCGTAAACTTAAAAACCATTGAGGTCAATTACTTCCACATCCACGTAGTGGATTGGAAGTAGGTATAGTAATCGCAAAAACATTTTCAAAAATTTTTATTCGTGAAATAGGTTTAGAATGTCATGAAACGTCGAGATTTTAAATTTGAGCGAAAAAAAATTTTCTGTTTAAGATATTGACTTGAAATTTTGTACACGTATATATTATAATGAGATCTGGAACTGGATTGTTTTTTGAGGATATTCGGTGAAGGGTTGGTGGTTAAATAGGGGTAAATAGGGGAAAATAAGTAAAGCAAGCTTGTAAGAGTACAGAAACTTGAAATTCGGTGTATGTACTATGAGTTAAGGCCTCAGATTTTTTTATAATATTTTTCAACCCCCCACCACCCCTACCCCATTAGTGGGGTTGATAAAATAAAGTTGAGATTTTCATTTGAAATTTCGTACACGTATGTATTATAACGACGTCTGAAATTGGATTATATTTTGAGATGATTCCGTTGAAGGGTTGGGGGTTAATTTGGGGTAAATAGGGGAATATAAGTAAAACAAGTTGGTAAGAGTACAGAAACTTGAAATTCGGTGTATGTACTAGAAGCCAAAGCATCAGATTTTTTATAATATTTTTCAACCCCCACCACCCCTACTCCAATATGAAAAGGGTTGATAAAATAAAATTGTGATATTCATTTGAAATTTGGTACACATGTGTATCATAACGACATCTGGAACTAGATTATAATTTGAGATGATTCCGTTGAAGGGTTGGGGGTTAAATAGGGGTAAATAGGAGAAAATAAGTAAAGCAAGCTGGTAAGACTACAGAAACTTGAAATTCGGTATATGTACTAGAAGCCAAAGCGTCAGATTTTTTTGTAATATTTTTCAACCCCCTACTTCATTATTAAAAGGGTTGATAAAATAAAATTGCGATATTCATTTGAAATTTGGTACACGTATGAATTATAACGACATCTGGAACTAGATTATTCTTTGAGATGATTCTTTCGAAGGGTTGGGGGTTATTTAGGGGTAAATAGGGGGAAATAAGTAAAGCAAGCTGGTATAAGTACAGAAACTTGAAATTCGGTGTATGTACTAGTGGCAAAGGCCTCTGATTTTTTAATAATATATTTCAGCCCCCCACCAGCCCTACTCCATTATTCTAGGGGTTGATAAAACAAAATTGAGATATTCACATGTAATTTAGTACGCATATGTATTATAACGACATCTGGAACTAGATTATATTTTGACATGATTGCGTTGAAGGAGTGGGGGTTAAATAGGGGTAAATAGGGGAAAATAAGTAAAGCAAGCTGGTAAGACTACAGAAACTTGAAATTCGGTGTATGTACTAGAAGCCAAGGTCTCAGATTATTTATATTTTTCAACCCCCACCACCCCTACTTCATTATTAAAAGGGTTGATAAAATATAATTGAGATATTCATTTGAAATTTGGTACACGTATGAATTATAACATCTGGAACTAGATTATACTTTGAGATGATTTCGTTGAATGGTTGAGGGTTATTTAGGGGTAAATAGGGGGAAATAAGTAAAGCAAGCTGGTATGAGTACAGAAACTTGAAATTTGGTGTATGTACTAGAAGCCAAGGCCTCAGATTTTTAATAATATATTTCAGCCCCCCCATCCCTACTCCATTATTCAAGGTGTTGATAAAATAAAATTGAGATATTCAAATGAAATTTAGTACGCATATGTATTATAACGACATCTGGAACTAGATTA
This sequence comes from Stenurella melanura, assembly GCA_963583905.1. Classification (NCBI taxonomy): domain Eukaryota; kingdom Metazoa; phylum Arthropoda; class Insecta; order Coleoptera; family Cerambycidae; genus Stenurella; species Stenurella melanura. The sequence goes on from OY757310.1 coordinate 166,836,223, forward strand.
TATTTTGAGACGATTCCGTTGAAGGGTTGGGGGTTAAATAGGGGTATATAAGGGAAAATAAGTAAAGCAAGCTGGTAAAAGTACAGAAATTTGAGATTTGGTGTATATATTAGAAGCGAAGGTCTCAAGTTTTTTTATTAGTATTTTCCATCCCCCACCACCCCCACACTCCCTTATTAAAAAAGTTGATAAAATTAAATTTAAATTTTCAGTTGAAATTTGGTACATTTATGTATTATAACTACATCTGAAACTAGATTATGTTTTGACATGATTGCGTTGAAGGAGTGGGGTAAGTAGAGGTAAATAGAGAAAAATAAGTAAAGTAAGCTGGTAAGAGTATTGCAGATTGAAATTCGGTGTATATCCTAGAAGCCAAGGCCTCAACTTTTTTAATAATATTTTCAACCCTTCCACTACCCTCACTACATTATTAAAGTGGTTGAGAAATATTCGCTTGTAATTTGGTAGACGTATTATAACGACATCTGAAACTAGATTATATTTTGGGATGGTTCCGTAGAAGGGTTGGGGTTAATAGGAGCGACTAGGGGAAAATAAGTAAATCAAGCTGATAAGGGTACAGAAATTTGGAATTCGGTGTATATACTAGAAACCAAGGCCTCAGATTTATTTCTAATATTTTTCAAACTCCACCACCTCCGCTTCATTATTAATGGGATTGATAACATCAAATTGAGATATTCACTTGAAAATTAGTACACGTATGTATTTTAGTGACATCTGATTGAGATGACTCCATTGAAGGGGTGGGAGGTAGTAAGTTGTGAATAATAGAAAATAAGTAGGGTGAACTAGAAACTTCATTTTTAACGTATATTGTAGAAACCAACTGAACAAACTTTTCTATGACATCTGCCCCAAATATTATTAAAATTCTATGACCAATAATTTCCACATACTAGAGTGCAAATATAGTCAAGATGTTTCCTTTAAAGTGACTTGGATGAAGAATCTGGATGTGGAAGTAGTGATTCCTTAGGCAGCGGTTTTTAATAAGGGGAAACCAAATTTCAGAAAAGCTGTGTGAAGTTCTTTAATTGACATATAAACAAAATTACACGGTCGATTCCATGCCCAGCTCTTGGTCAGCAATAGCAGGCTCGGCAAACAGAATGAAAAATAATTTTCTCCGTTGTTGTGAGGTCGGTAATACGAGGCACCGACCGCGTGGAGCAGCACATCAGCTACGATAATGAAAAAACTAAAAGTTCTAGAAAGTAAGTTTATGCACTCAACTCAAATTCCTTAAGAAACTTCTATGCATGTTGTCACGACATAATGCCTCTACCTCTAAATTACATCTCAAAAATTGACCCATTAAAGCCAAATCTATACAACTATGAAATCCATCAAACACAATTTCCGAGTTATAACTATTTTCGATCCTCTTCTTCGTTTCTATTTGTTGCTTTTTCGTTTTCTAAATTTTTCCATTCCCATCATATATTATGTAGATATAACAATGTTCTGAAACCATAATATTTTAAATCATACATTGTGCTGTCTGGTTGTAATGTCTGTGTGTCCTATTGATTGAATAACTATGGCTAAACCCCACAAGGACGTTCTTATAAATAAATCGTAAAAATCGAGATTGATGGCTTAACATAAATAATGGCCAATTCCCAAATTTTTGCTGTCATGAACATTTTCCGATATATGAATTCATGTAATAATATAACGTAGTATTAAGTATATCCATAAAGAAAAAAATCGACTTTAGATGTAGTGGAACATTTCCATTGCGGCCTGTAGCTATTCTGATTATTTAAACATGATAGTTATTGCCATCTATCGAATCCATTATACATATTGTAACCGTTTTAATTAATACCCAAATATTAAAAAAGGCTTCACCTGTGCGACGGCAGCTAGTTTTTTGTTGGAGAGCATAGGGCCGTGGATGTTAGAGTGCGGACATTCAAAGGGCGCCACCTGCTGGATACTAAATGTAGTGATATAAATAATTTTGCCAGCCGGGAACAAAATTAAGTTACTAGCAATCATGCGATGGATTTCTTAAAATCTATCGATAATGTCAAAATTCGCACTTTACTATGAAATCTCAAAATCTAGGCAAATATCAGTTGCACTAGTGCAAATAACAAGAATATGTAGACATTAAACATTTCTTACAACACAAGTGAGCTGTGCAACAACAAAGTATAAATAAATAAAGTTATTTAACTTGATCTATACGCAACGAAGAAAATTCTATATATTCTATATATAAGTGATTTAAAATATCTTTAAGAGGTTCTCTCGCAACCATGAATCATATATTATACTACGAGTTATAGTTTTCAACAGTGAATTAAAAAAGTATTACTACGAATTTATTTTTCTTGGGAAAAGTGCCTACAACTTGTCACCAAGGGGTAACGTAAATGAACAAAAGTTCATGAGCTAATAAATTACAATATTCACTGTGCAAGCTCAGATGTTAATGATGATCTAAAATATGTATGTTCCCTTAAAGTATTTCATGTACAATGTGGCCAAAGGCATACTAACCTCACATGGTACCATGCATTGTCTATACAATAAGATCTTAAAACATTTCAATATTCCACATATAAACTTGGCGTTAAACTATAATTGCAACAATGATAGTATGGTTTACTTTGATATATGAACAAAAAATTACTGAATAAATTTGTAATAATTTCTTCAAAAATGTACAACCAAAATGAAACAAGAAAACCTGGTCAGAGCCTTGGCATTCTCCGTGACCTGTCACTACTTCCTAGACGTACTCGACGTTGGCTACGACTACAACTTCTGAGTAATAGGCTCCCTCCTATCACTTCTCCTCTAAATACTAGGCCCCATGTAACTAAAATTACAGCACCAACAGGGTGTCTACTAATCTGGAAAACCTGGAATTGTCAGGGAATTTATTTTAGTCAGGGAAAACCTGGAAATGTCAGGGAATTTGTTAAAATAAGCAGTATAACCTGGAATTTGTACATTCAGATAATTATTAATACAAACTATTGAATCATCTGTTAGAAATGTTTCGAAGATTAAGATTATGAACACTTCTTGCTACAAATTTTATATAGCTATATGAATGCGCGAGCGCACTTCTCCAGTTATTATTTATTGCTAGTAGTTCCAGAGTTGATTGTTTTTGGTAGTTCAGATAGTCTGGCCGCAATCAGCGCCGCCGCTGTGTGGTAATGTCTGCGGCTCTGCTTCTGCATAACTAGTATTATAGTTTGCGTTGAAATATATGAATAGTACAGACAAATTAGCCATTTAGCATAACAAAAATTAATAAAAGGATCATCCCCGGGATTTAGGTAGGTAATAACTTGGAGAATGAAATGATGCATTCTTTGCACTTCCAAGTTCCGGGAAAATTCAAAAAAATTTGGAAAAATTTTTTGATTTTCGTTTTTTTTTGTTTTAGCGGCCAAAATAAATAGAGAAAAAGTATTCAACAAAAGTTGTAGCTTGTCTCTTTTTCTAAAAATGGTCTTTACCAATTTTTATCTTACTTAGCGGTTTAGAAGATAAATAGAATTTTCCACGTATGGTTTTGAACCGCTTCGAAATGTGCGAAAAATGAGAATTCTCCGGGAGTTTCGTACGACCAGGCTCATCGATTGATAATTCTTACTATTCAGAGCCCCAAAAAAATTAAAATAACATAAAATGTAGCGAAAAGTCTCAGCTTCAATGTGGAACTAATCACAAAATTCTTAAAAAAATGTATCATAGAGAAAAAGTGTTAGAAAATGGCTTAGTAAACTTTGTACAGCTGAACCACAGATTTATTCATATATTTGCCGGGAGTCGTTAGAATAATAATTTATTTTGCTAATATATTCTTATATAATGATATATTAATTCAATTGCATTTTATTGCAATTACTTTTATTAGAAAAATATGCCTTGCGATCTAAGTAGATGGTATATTTCTCATTGATCAGTCATCTCCAAATTTTGGAGTTTAATTCGCTATATCTTAATTAATTAATAATAGCACAGTCTTAATTTCTGGATTATAAGTACAATAAGATATATTCATTCGAATGACTTTAGAGTTTTTTAAATGCGTGCAGTACTTTTTGAATTTGTCTACATTATTCATACATGTTCAGAAAATGCACAATTATACAGTAAAACATATACAACTTATTTGTTTCTTAACATTCTTCAATGAGATTTTCACGAAATATAAACTAAAGTGTGTGGAATCGAATTCATACAGTGAAGAAGCACCCATTGTTACGGGAGAAATAGGGAGGATGCATAAAATTCAAAGATATGAATAAATTAACTGTATAAAATTTGCTAAGCCATCTTCTAATACTTTTTCTCTATGATAAAAATTTGTATGAATTTTGTGATTAGTTCCACATTAAAGCAGATCCACATCATTTTTTTAGCGGCTCTGAATAGTCGAATTATCGATCGATCTGTCTGGTCGTACGAAACTCCCGGAGAATTCTCACTTTACGCGCATTTCTGAGCGGCTCAAAAGTATAAGTGGAAAACTGGATTTATCCCCCAAACGGCTTAAGTAAGATAAAAATGTGTAAAGACCTTTTTTTAAAGAAAGAGACGAGCTACAACTTTTGTTTAAAACCTGTTTCTCTATTTTCATTATTTTAGCCGCTAGAGCAAAAAAACTGAAAATCAAAAAGTGTTTCCAAATTTTTTGAATTTTCCCGGAACATGGAAGTGCAAAGAATGCATCATTCCATTCTACATGTTAGTACCTACTAAAAAACCCCAGAGATGATCCTTTTACTAATTTTTGCGAGGTTTTTACAATATTTTGCCTTCATTGCCTGTACTATAGATAGATTTTTTATTTGTACTATTTCACTATTTCTATATATTTTGTTGTTGTTAATTCTGATTAAAAAAGGGAGACTTCTTTAAAGACTAAAAAACAATGATAATTTTTGTAGAAATAATTCAGCTCGTAATTGGGTTCTAGAAAATAAATGTTTTAGTAATAAAATGCAAAAATTTTTTCTGATCGTTTCATAGAATTTGTTTTTATTTTTTGGGATGAATACATATTTTCATATTTGTACGAATGTAAGAAGTTAAAAACCTGGAATTTAGATAAAATAATGTCTGGAAAACCTGGAAAAGTCAGGGAATTTTAAGATTAAGATTTAGTAGACACCCTGACCAAGCAACTGGGCTCTTACATAAACTGCTCCACTTAATAGCCTAACCCAAACATGTGCCTGAACCATACAAATTGTCTCTGGCCTTACCCAAACATAGGCGCATCCAAACATATGCCTCTCCCAAATATAACTAATTTCCAAATGGCCCAAATATAAGCCTCTCCAAATACTCTGTAATAATTACAATAAATAAGAACTAAATAAAACACCAAACTAAACAAAGTAAAACCTTACCTCACATATAGAGTATTACATAAATAACCTCACGAAACACGGCGTCAAAATTACGGCGACCAAAAGAATTCCTTCCTGGATTTTACAGAACGCTTGCGGCAGGGCGGTGAGGAATATATGAGGACATCCGTACTAATCCACAACTGTGATAACGATGTAGAACCCCAAAACCTCACAAGCGTATAGAAGTCAACCCGACTCCCGGTTTTACGCATGCGCTAGTAAAGGCGCGAATTGTATAATGTGTTTATCCTGTTTCTTTGTAGACCGCAAGTCTGTGACCGCAAGCAGGTTTTGAGGTTATCTTAATAAAAAAATTTGTCTGTTACCAAATAAATAACCAAATAAGAAATAAATATCTATTACGAAAATGGAGTCGTCGCCAACGAATCTAAGAAGGCAAGGTTTACACTTTAATGTTATTTACTAATAAACTCGCTAATTAAAATATACAATGAATTAATATTAATTTCTCTTGTAGGACAATCTATGTTTGTACAGTGTGTGCTACACATTTTACTAAATCGTGCAATTTAAGTAGACACATGAAAAATCAACATGACTTTTTAACACGACAAGAAAAAGCATCTCTAAAATGTCCATTATGCAAAAGCAAGAACTTGATTCACACTTAAGTTACAAACATGATTTGGATATTACGTACGATAAGTTAAATTTTGCCTCCAAAGAATCTTTTGAACAATGGAAAGCCGATATTGAAAGAGAAACAAAATCATTTTTTAAATGTAGAAAAACTAAAGGCAATTTTGTGCAATATGGTTGTCATCGATCAGGGCGTTTTGTACCAAAAACAATAACCCCTGTACGCCAACGAGAAATTAAAGTTAAAGGAACAAATAAAATAGGAGCCTGTTGTCCAGCTAGAATTGAACTACAAAAAAAGGATGGTTGCGAAATGGAGGTCTTATTTGTTAAAACTCATGTAGGGCACCAACAAGAGGTTGGAAGGCTCCGTTTGACAGAAGTAGAGAAGGAGGATATAGCGGGAAAGTTGTTAAGAGGTAAGAAGAAGCATGGAATGTATTAAAGTCTTATTCCTGTTCGTATAAAACAATTTTAAGAAATAGGTAGTATATCAATATTAATTTTTAGATATACCTAACCAAAGAATATTGAAAGATTTAGGAAATTCATTTGATCCAGATCGCAGGATTAGTTACACTACAAACCATGACTTACATAATTTAAAAAAGGCATTTAATGTTCAATCTGTTTGAAAACTTAACAAAAATACCCAGTATGGAAATGAGAAAAGAAGTAAAGAAACAACTAAAACTGCTAATAAATGAGTTAGATGAAACCACGATCACCAGAATGCACGAATTATTTTTGAAAACTTTATTGATAGACCCTTTGACTAAAAATTATGGGGAATATTTTGCTACATACTATGCTAAGAAATCTACACAGTGGGATCATTGTCATAGAAAGTATTTTGGGAAAAATACAAATATGTCACTCGAAAAATGGCATCAAGATCTAAAATATAACTCCTCAGTTGCTGGAAGATGTCAACAGCGATTAGACTTAAGCATAAATAACGTTATTGAATGTCTTCGTAACAAATGTTTAAGAAGGTTGGTGTCTATTTCTCGTAGTAGAGTTCACCATAAATTAAGCGAATTAAGAAAAAGACACAAATTAGCTACTGAAATAGCTAGTAACACAGACGTTTTTGAAGATGTACAAAACAATAGATGGATGGTTGCTTCCTCAAAAAATGTAAATTCTAATTCATTGTTAGAATTTTATAATGTAATATTAAATGATGAAGCTAGAACAAATTGCAGCTGTGACTTTGTGTGCAATGACTGTCAAGTCTGCATCCATGCTTTGACCTGTAGCTGTCATGATTATGCAATACAGTACAATATGTGCAAACATATTCATTTAGTTATTATTAAGTTTCCTACATTAAATACAAAAATGTCTGCAGATACAGAGCTGGATCATTATTGCAGCACCTTAATAATAGATGAAAGTTCTGCATATGATCCTACTAATATCGAGCATGATTTTATATCTGATCAATTAAGGTCTAAAATGAAGAACCATAAACTAGAAGAGAGTAAACAACTGTTTAAAAATAACATTACAAAGTTATGTGAAGCTGTCGAAAGTTCTACTAGTATCGAAGCAATAACTTTGGCAAATAACAATATTGTAACACTTTTATCTAGTGTGAACGCTTTAACTTCATCCAGTAGTCAAGTACTGAAGAACGTAGAAAAAGCACCCCCAAACAAGAAGATTAAGCCTCAGGTACGTTCTTTCCAAAAGGTTAAAAGGCGAAAGAAAAATAAAAAACGGAAGTTGAAAAGGCGGCAAATAACAATATTTTATCCAGTGTGAATGCTTTAACTTTATCCAGTAGTGAAGTACTGAAGAACGTAGAAAAAGCACCCCCAAACAGAAAGATTAAGCCTCAGGTACATTCTTTCCAAAAGGCGAAAGAAAAATAAAAAAACGGAAGTTGAAAAGGCAAAACCTACACACTGTGCCATTAAAAAAAAAATTGAAACATCTACATGCTTTTATTATTGTATCATTATACAGTATACCTACACCTCATTTTTTGTCACCCTCTTACCTAAACCTAACATAATTTTTAATTGGAAACTGAAAAGGCCTGTGTATATATATTTATGAAGATTTTCCATTGGTTATTTCATAAATAAAATATTTATTTACATCTAATAAGTAGTTTATTTAAGACATCTATGTCCTTTTTTTTAATATATAATTTTTTCTTAATGTATTTTACTTTAAAACTCAGCCAAAAAGTATATACCTACCAGAAAAAAAGATAAACACATTTTACAATTTTCGCGCCTTTACTTGCGCATGCGTAGAACATGGGAGTCGGGTTGACTTCTATACGCTTGTCAAAACCTCCGCAAAAATCAAGACCGCCGTCCGCCTACCTCGTGTCTGTCGAAGGACGAGAAACCAGACCGGAAATCTGCCAAAATTTCCTCAGTGTTGCCAACTTGCGCACTCTTAGAACATTTTCTCTAGCCAATGATAATGCACCATCAAAGGACTCAATAATCAAAAGACTGAATTTCACAATAAAATTATGTAATGCCTCAACTACAAGAATATACGATTAACACCACTAACTCAAACTATTCTTAAAGAGAACATGTTTACTTTCGAAATGATAAGACTTTTGCAGACATGCGATACGCTATGCCCTTCAGAGTAAAAGTGGTTGCATACCGCTTTACTCCAATAAGTGAAGTAATTTACTGCAAGTAAATATGAAGTTATTCATGTAGCTTTTTCAAATGCTACATATGATTCCTGAGGAACTTTCCAATATGACTTTGCAAGAAAATAGAAAAATGTCAAATTATTGCTTAGATTTAAGAAATAAACTGTAACAATTTTATGGCCTGTATTCCTTACTTACACAAACACGTTTAGTAAACTTAATATCTTACAGACGGTCTAATAGATCACCCTGTATTTAATCAAACCTTTTTTTGTTTTTCTCAATATTAATAAAATTATAATTTGATTAACCGCATTAGAGTACTAAACAGTAAATACCAAACCAGAAATATTATCTAAAACAAAAAAGATCTAAAAGCCGTTTTGCATATAGGAATGGTATGAATAACACCTTTTATATGGCAAGTCAACATCATGAGAGTCTTATCTTATCATTTGCATGTGGAAATATGCCACTAAAGCAACATAAATTAGCCTTTACAGAATTTAAATACGTTTCTTGGTCTGTCTTATGAGATTTATCTAAAACACCCTATATCTCAACTTTATCTGGAATAACCTACCTGTATAAAATATTGATTGTCTCTGGTTCACTTGAACGTAAAGGTGTCTATAGCAGTTCCTTTATTTTCATCTGAAACAATAATAAAGTTGCACTCAACAATAGCAGCGGCGAATATTAACTTGAAATGCAAAGTGGAGAGGTTTATGATACTTAACTTGTTAACTCATGGCCAGTCTCTCGGTCAGTCTGGAATAGATTTGGAGATTCCATTAATTCGCTAGTATATAAAACCTCTTAATATCCCCAAAGGGGATGTAATAATAATTTAATTTGTTGGGACTGTTTGGCCCGTACTGCAGAAACAAAAGACAAGAAAAATTGCATTTTTCGCCTCGGTATGCTTTTGGAACCCGCGCGCTACATATACAGGGTGTCTCACCAGGAACTGAATCAATCATATACAGGGTGTTCCTTAATGACGAGCTAATATTTCAGGGCGTGAGTCCTTAGGTCATTTTATGAAGAAAAGTTCATATGGACACATGTCCGCAAAGGCTTAAATTTTTTGCTACAGGGTGCTGAATTTTTCTTTTTAAAATGATTATTTTTTAATATCTCATAATATACTTTAGATATTATTTTCAATTTTGGTATATGTTAATAGGGTATAAAACCACATATTTTAGTTAGAAAAGTTATTTTATCGCTGCACTAGTGACGTCCCTGCAAACAGGTCATCTGATATTTTGAATTTTTCTTTTTGAAATCGTTATTTTTTAATATGTCATATACTTTAAATATTATTTTCAATTTTGGTATGTGTTAATAAGATATAAAACCACATATTAGTTAGAAAGGTTATTTTATCGCCAGTGGCGTCTCTGCAACATGTCTTCTGATGTTTTGAATTTTTCTTTTTAAAATCGTTATTTTTATATAGATATTATTTTTAATTTTGGTATGTGTTAATAGGATATAAAACCACATATTTTAGTTAGAAAAGTTATTTTATCGATGCATCAGTGGCGTCCCTGCAAACATGTCCTGATATTTTTTACCAACAAGTGGTACGCCACTGACGTTTTTCCATGTGAATATTTTTTTCTTATTGGCCTGGTCAATTCTACATGCAGACGGTTTCTTGCGTTTCCTCGTCAGACGCACAGTTCGTGATTAAAACAATTAAATTCAAATTGAAACTAATTAGGTTTTATTAACAATGATAATGATATATTTTGTTTTATAAATATTGTTGGAAATGGACACCTTCGCTTAATAGGCATGCTTCCACGCGTCTTCGCTTCTATATTAGGAATTTTTTCAAAATTATTTATTCATTATGTAAGCTGCAACTATTTTTTAATAAACTTTTTTTTTTACAAAAGTTTAACTTTCCCAAGGATTTTTGAAACAATACTGTAACAAATATTTTCTTTATTTCCAAGAGAATACTTTGGAATATAATTTCTTTTAGGGATATTTGACACATACTTATCTGGATAGGCCCTTTGAATTTTTCTAGAAAATTTGAATTTCATTGTTTTAATCAAGTACTGTGCATCTGATGAGAAAAACGCAGAATACCGTTTTCATGTAGGATTGACCAGCCTAATCAGAAAAAATATATACATGGAAAAATGCCAGTGGCGTACCACTTTTTTTGTAAGAAATATTATGTTTGCAAGGACGCCACTGGTGGGGCGATAAAATAACTTTTCTAACTTAAATATGTTGTTTTATATCTATGCTATTAAAACATACCAAAATTGAAAGTAATATCTAAAGTATATTATGTGATATTAAAAAATTATGATTTTAAAAAGAAAAATTCAACATATATTCTTCTCTTCTCAACATGTATCCTATTACCCTTTAGCAAAAAATTTAAGCCGTTGCGGGCAAATGTTCATATGAACTGTTCTTCATAAAATGACCTAAGGAATCACACCCTGAAATAGTAGTACATTATTAAGGAACACCCTGTATAAAAAAGTATATAACAAAACAACTTTGAAAATGTTGAGAGTTACTAAAGTCAGTGTGGCCAATCATACAATTCTGTAGCATGTAGCATGTCCTGTACTTAAACCCAGGAGTTTGGAAGATATTGAACGTTTTATAAAAATTTGACGGGTGCAACGGTTTGCATAACTTTCTTCGTGTAGGAGATCTTCATTTGTCCTTTGTCATGTACAAAAAACACAAAATGAGGTACTCCCTATAATGAAAATAAATTCCATGATAGTATCCTAAGTGTTCCATTTTCCATGTTACATTTTGTCAAATTCAAACCTCAAAAACTTTTTTAATTCAAATGGAACACCCCGTATATTTTTACATCACGTTATATGAAATTAAATCCCCCTTTTTCTGGTACCGGTATTGTAGGGGTTAAAGTTACAACATTTTGAAATACTCGTGATTTTCTTAAATGTTCAAGAATTTTTAGTAAAAAGTGCCATCAACTTAGCCATGATTAGAAACAATCATCAATGACAGTCATTCTTTTATGTCAAAAAATGCCAGCACATTTAAATTACACCCACGAAGACTATTTGAATTTGTTTATTATTTATGGAGAATGCGATAAAGTAATGTCAAATTAATAAGTTATATGCATTTTTATTCTGTCCTCGGCCCTTTAGGCAGCGCTTGCCTTCAAAGAGCGCGATCCGAAAAAAATGCCATTTGCGAGGTTAAACAATCGTAACAATTTAGAATATTATTATCTACTTCTTGTTTAAATCTAAGACATATCAATGTTAGCATACGGAATTTCCCTGATGGACGAATTACTGCAATATATTTTTTATGAGTTAGTTAGTTTTGGTTGTAGTGCGTGAACATGTTTTGGTTGTTTCTTATCAGTCGGATTTACACATAATTGAATTGTTTTGTTGATAATTTGAGACAAACTTTGGCAAATTCGAGATATTCCAGAGGGAATAACAAAAGTTCGTTCATTATCCAAGACAGACTTGATACTTTATAGGATCCTACCATGACAACATTTGCTGCTATTTTCGTATATTTATGTTATTATTTAATTTTCTTGTTCAGATACTGATACCACTCAGGTTATTGAAGTAATGATTTTTTTCAACTAGTTATATCTAAAAGTTTAGTAATTAGTAAGCTAAGCAAATATTAATCTAGGCTGTTTACTATTTCATGTTTTATTATAATATGAACCGATATAAGTTTTCGTTAAGGTGGGCCTTATCCAAGAAGGGAGAATCGATAGAGAAATGTTTGTTATTTGGGCCATAAAATTTTTAATTCATATATTGCGAAAAAAGTATAGGATTGCCGAAGTAGAACTAGAAGTCGTTATTAGTTAGTTAGGTAGTCAGTAGATTTAAAACCACAAAATATGAAAATTGGCATAATTTTAAACTTAAATGTGCTGATGTTGCAAACGGCTAGAATTATTCTATGTATTCTATATACAAACTTATAGCCTTGTCGCTAGAAAATATGAGATCTTCTTTTTCTCAAGTGGCGCCGCCGTTGACTCAGTATAGGGCAAATGTCCTCTTAAGGAAACAAGGTATGATTAAACATAATTAATATTTCCTTAAACATTAAACATAAAGAAATTCGATCGTTTAGGGCCGGCCTGGGCCTGAGCGGCTCTGCAAGATTCTCGATACACCTACAGTTCAGTCAATAGAGGAGGTGCAGAGGGACCTAAGCGATTCTTTTAGAAAACTGTTCAGGATGCTTAGGGAGTGAACATACGGAAATTCCTAACGTCTAGGACAATCCTTGGTGCAGCGGCAAAATATCGTTTCCATTAGGACCTCCGGTGCTGGTGGATCTTCTATTGTAATTGGCACCAGGGTGTCTCCTACATGTTTCCACCCTCACTCTTGAGGGGACAGCTCATTCCCGAGCCACTTCTGCACTTGGTCGTAGGTACGCCGGGAATGCTGTTTAGCTGCGCTCTCAGTTGGTGGGAGGGAGCTGAGGCTTAATATTTGCCACTGACCTCATGAACGACTGCAAGCGGTACTGGTTGAGGGAGGTCTGTCTTGCTGATGCCCCCATACCATTTGAGAAAGCAAATCTTCCCAGCCGGTTCAACCTCGCCTTGAATGGAGGAGGGGTTGTAAAAGATCACTGCGGGTATCGCTTCCTTGAAGATTTCTTACTTTAAGTACAATTTTGAGAAGCCCACCTTGCTTTCCTTAAAGTTGAAATTGTTGTATCGCAGCCGGTAAATGAACCAAAATAACTACAATTGTGGCCACAACCGGTGCATCTACCCTAGTTGAGGCCCAGCAATGATAAAAACAGCTTTTTCTGAAAATGACAAAATTTTAGGAAAAATCTTAAAATTGGTGTAACTGTTGGCCGCTTGGAGATAAATTGGCATATGTATATATAGTCTTGAAGGGAATTTAATTATCCCTAGCTTTCTCTCAGATTAATAGTTTAGACGAAGAAATGTTTGATGAAAAATGTGAGGCCAAAATCTGTTTTTCGAACATTTTCACCTATCCGGAGCGTGTAACTAGAAAACGGTTGCGAATTCGAAAAAAGTGTATGAAAAGAAAGTTGCAGAGAAATTCGTGGGCTTTCATTTGGTATAAGAAAAATGTTCCCGACAACGCACCGTTTTCGAGATGTAAACGAAAAAACCAAAAGTTGGACTTTCTTTGTGTCCCCTGCCCCCTCCGGCTCATCCACTAGACGTCAGGAATTTCAGTATGTTCACTTCCTAACCATCCTGAACAACTTTCTAAAGGAATCGCTTAGGTCCTTGCTCACGCACTCTACACTATCCTTTGGGCCATTCGTTGACTGGACTACTACAGAACTTTGAAAATATATTAGTTCCTCTTTAAATTATATCTCATACAAATGTCATTTCTTCTATTGTAAATAAAGTACTTAATGAATAGGAAGTGGTTATCCAAAGCTCAAGTTGACGTACGTTGTTTTATGAATCAGAAACCTAAATATATGAGTAGCAAACTAAAATAGGCCGATCTGCACTGGAAAAATCAATCAGTTAAAGATAATTCTTTTTTCTGTTATTATAATGAGCCTTAAAAAACGGAAATGATGCATCGTATGTCAGCTCAATAGAAACCTAAACTCTGCGTTTCCACTTGTGTAGGCAACTTGATGTCGTTCTTTAAACATTGTTTAAAAGTTAAAATGGCTTACACATTTGAAATTTTAGTGTGCAGCGATGCCAAATTAATAAGAGAATTTGAATATTCAGAAATATTTGAAAAAATATATATCTAAAGAAACGCGGATCATTGCCCGTATGCGCCTCTCCCAAAGACCTTTTCTGCCAATACGTATACGATTTAATAAAACCAGACATGAAGAAATCGTTTCTAGGTTATGTTAGGGTAGGTAAATATGTAAGTGGGCTTATAGTCAAACCCTCCACTGTGACCATCAGGTCTATTGTGGCTCATTCCCAATTATACAAGGTGTAATTAGTTTCATGTTATTAAAATAACCGGTGGTAGGGAACGACAAGACAAACAAAAAAACCTTATATATTATGGGGTCTAAAGCTCATAGTTTTGGAGAAAAAAAGATAAACAAAAATTTCGCAAATTTTCTATAAAAATTTTTGAGAACTGCTGGAATATTGAGGTAGGTTTAGATCTAGATCTGATCTAAAGAAAACTATACTCTAACTCTCCCTTGTGCAATATTTTAGTTAGTGTCGATGTTTCGTTATGTACACACGTCCAACCCGCCGTTCGTTGTTTTTGTTATTTTGAATTTCGCGTCACTGTGTATTTATAGTTAAGATTTATTTTATTGACTTACCGTTCAAGTTGTCAAATTCTTGATTACGTACAGACACAACTTACTTGTTCGTTCTTTTTGTATTCCTTTTTGGCTTTTGTACCAAGTTTTTATTTTATTTTTCTTTATTGACAACGTTAGTTGATAGTTTAGTGTTGAACGAAGTGTGTATGTACTTAATTCGACGTACCGAACTGTGTATTGATACAGATGCAGAGATTTTGAATCATTTAGGTAGGTAGTAAGCTTTTAACCCAGGACACTCATTTATGTTACAAATGTTAATAAACCACATTTAAATTTTCTAAATTATAATCAATCCAATATTTTGTTCCAAATTTAAAAACACACGTAAAGAAATGCTCTGTTTAAACCTCTATGGCCATTATTTGCTTGCAATTGTGCACGAAGAGATAACGAATTATTTACATCTTTATACTTGCCTCAGTTCAGTTGAGGCGGTACATCAAAGGCGGTCGATGATCCTTTGACACCGCGTGTGCCGGTCAGCACTTTTTTATGACAATTTAAAAGTTGTATAATTGGGAAGTACAAGTCCATCGACCAAGAAAAGCAGTGGTTCTCAATAGTTGTCTACCATAATATTAAATATGTTAACCTAGATCAGTGTTTTTCAAAGTGCCCCTAGAGGGAAAAGTCATAAAGGTTTTTTGTTTGTCTAGTCGGTCCCCATTACCAGTTTTTTTTAATGACATGAAACTGATTACACCCTGTATATCACCCAACAGGTTTAGCTTTTTAATAAAGCCTATAATCTTGTTGGGTGAAAAACCGTCTAGGTTCTCTGGCTCCAGTTGCCCTTTGCCAAATGGTGAAACCCTGATTCTTTCTGCAGCAGGACAGGTACATAAAGCGTGGCTCTGCCGTTTCATCCTCCTCCAGGCAGACGGCATTCAGCGTTTCACGCCAGTCCGATTCTGCGTAGGCGATGATTTAGTCTGCAGTGCCCAGTCTATAGGCCAATTAGAGGCAACTTTCTGGCAATTCCAAAGCGTTTTAGAATCACAACAGTAGAACCCAAGGGCTTTAAGAGCTTGACTGTCCGAAAATATATTGATCTGTCTTTAGGATACGTCGAATTTCCGCGACGCATCCTGTATTATGCATACAACGTTGATAATTTAATTCAGATTTAATTGCTAATCAGCTTCTAATTGACCCGGCATAATCCCTCACAAAGTTCTTGTAATTCAATTGTTGTTCATATATCACTGATATGCTAGACACATATCATAAATTCAGAACGAATTCATTCAGAACCGTCCTCGCTAAATTATCCTTTGCTCCCCTCCGTCCAGTTTTTGGCTCAACACCAAATCTGTCACAAGCTTTTTCCTATCCCTGAATATTATCAACTGATGGTTTTTATATATTTCGGTATATTTATGTTCGTTACATAGAGTTAGTTTGAAAAAGAAGCTTTGTTAAGAGTAGATATGCCTCGACAAGCTGCTAAAATTTGCAACAGGGGAGGTGAAAGGGAAACTCCAGTGGGCGGTCCTTTAAAAACGATAAAATATTATTTTATGTATTTATAGTACTATCTAGTAGTAAATAGAAATGAATGACTGCGATTCCACTTACGTATAAGCTCGAAATTAGTTCATGATTGTATATAAATTCTACCTGCCAAAGCTCAAAGGTTATGCCGACACATATATCCTATCATTCTAACCTAAATGCGTTTTTAACATATTATTCCTTCAATAAATACAGTATTTATAATTTAAACGGCTAGGTATTATGCTTCCCTAGGATTTTAATTTGTAATATGGAGTATACGAGTAGAGGTATTTCAGAATCTTATGAACCGCGAGATGCGCAAAAGGCAAAGTTTGTTCTGGGTTTATAACTGTATTTTGAAAACACTGACAGCTGCCTTGCTGTATACATAAACAAGAGCTCGGGATAAATTGTAAACAATTAATCTAATATTTTTGAGAAGTGTAACTGAGTCCACGAGCGGGATTTTGCCTCTGCGCATATGAAGGTCACAGCTCATGAGATTTTGAAACACCTCTATATCTATATTTTTGCATAATGGAAAAGATATTCAATAATTAGTAATCTACATTAATTAATAATAATCGTCAATAAGGAAATAATATTATTAAATAAAAAGAATAAGAGTTGATGAGGTCCGATAAAAATTATAAACAAAAATTAGTGGTATGCAATATTGCAGCTACGGACACACGTTTCAGAGTTATTGCTCCTCATCAGAGTAGCATGGCATAAATAATATTGTTATATTGTTAAAAGCAAGACCAACAAAGATAGGAAAGCACAGTATATTGTAGGTACTCTATTTTGTACCTTCGTACCTCATGTGCCATATATGAAGACCAATAACTCCGAAATACGTGTCCGTAGCTGCAGTCTTGTTTGTTATTATAGTACTAATTCTTGTTTATAACTAAATGGAAAACTTAACATTTTAATGTTGTTTAGTTTTCGTATGTGTAAAGCTTTAGCTGTCACATCATTCAACAAATCAAAATTTAAACTCTTGGATCCTCAGGGGATTCCTCAGGACTTCTTGAATTTTTATTTTGTAGTCTCCCTCAAATAATGGTAGTTTACCAATAAACAAAAATTAGCAACTATTGTTAAAATCAAAAATATACACCACGCAAGTTGTTTTATCCAATAAGTGTTATGCGTATAGTATTAGTTATTTATTGGTCTAATTTGTCTATACGCGATATTCTTAGAAACTGTTAAACAGAAAAAAAGTTTCAAATAAAAAAGGTGTCTCCATCTTTATTTCTTCTCAGCATAGACTTAAAGGGTTTTCCGTTCGTTAACTGATCCTTGCAAATACTCCCATTTTATCGACATGGTTTTTGAAAAAAAACGTACTTTTTACAATTATTAAAATTTGACCTTCATATTACCACAGTTCATTAATAAATATGTAGTGATGACATAGTAAAATTGAGATCCATTGCTTTTAACAATATAACAACGTTTTTTGAATTATGGCAAGTTAAACAAAAAAATAATTTTAATTATTATTGTTATACATCCAATAGACGCCGAGAATAAGAGAAATGATTCGCAGAAAGTCAGTGATAAGTAATTATTTATAAGCATTAAACTATTCAACGGATCATTATGAAATTCAGTAGTTGTCTATCGAGAGGTAAACCACCGTCGGCACTCGTTCTTCGAATTTTAGGCAGGCTGTCGGCAGCCATGGCAGTGGCGGTCATATAATTGAAAGCCCCGCAAGTGCGGCTGGTTGGAGTTACGCAGGCGCCTCAGGCAAGGCAGTCTCGGCAGTTCGTGTATTTCTACAAGTGGTTGACCTCTCAGGTACTGTTTTGATAGTATATAGTATAAAATAAGAATTTCTTTACAACCCCAACCTGAAATTTGCAGACGTAAATGTAGCAAGCAAATGCCAATTTTTCGAAGTCAGTAACAAGTAAATATATCGAGAATAAATAAAGATTAAGGATAGAGGCAACCTTTTATTTGAAATTTTACTTTCTAGGAGTAGTAGTTCTCGATTTGACCAAGGAACTATTAGCACATATCACATATTATATAAAATAACTTGCCTGGTGTACACTTAGTTTTACGAATTATTATTCATATTTTCTTTAAAAATATATGGATGGGGAGAACTTACAAATTTGCTTTTATAGTAGACAAAAGTTTAATGATAGATGTTTTAAACTAAACCCCGCATCAAAATATCATTAATAACTTTAGACATAGTAGGTTATTTCTCAAAAATATGGATATCTCTGGTTTTACTGGTTAGATTTTAAAAATCCAAAGCATCAATTATTTGTATCAACGAAATTTAATAGTGAATTTTTTTAAAATACGAATGTCAGAGTGATTCTAAAAATTTGCAAAATTTTGAAATTAAAAAAGATGGCTAAAATTTGTATTCCAAAATGTTTTCTCTACAAATTTTGAAAGCAGAGATAAAAACCTGCAACTTGAGTCTTAGAACGTCTACATTGGTGCGTGATCTCAACAAGAAAATATTTTCAACATCGGTCCACATCACCTTCTGGACAATACTTTTAGCTCTGATTTGTTAAATTTTCACGAAAGTTGATTTTTTCTGGAAAATATTTTCGGGTTTAAAGGAGTAAGTTGGTTTCTCTGTTTCTTTTTACATTTTGAGCCTAGATTTCATTATTTTGACAGATCGATAGATAACTTTACTGCCGACAGTTTTTATCCCAAACATTTCTTTCTATTTTTCCCAGAAATAAAAGTTATTATGAAAAAAATTCTGTTGCTTGGTCTAATGCAACAAACTGATGCGTGTGACTTAATGAGAAAATGGGAAAATGTGCGCTTTACTTTTGTGTTTCTAACTCCTTTCATTGCAAATCGCATCGCCCCTTATAATTCTATATTCATGTGTTTACGACAAGAACACATCTTTAAAATTTAGTATCAATTGTATTGTCCAATAAATGTTTTCAAATATACCAGCATACCACCATTTTATAAAGAAGAATTGAAACACAATTACACATTATTGTTAGTGCATGGGTGGCTACATATATCTAGTTACTATATTGTTATAATTCCGTTCTTGTAGTATAATCAAAGAGTAGAGTACCTGTTAAGTATAATAGTAAATTAATGGAATTTGATATTTTATTGGGCGTCCCGTGTTATTAGAAATGATTTGGTTTAATTTCTTATTTCGTTCCCTCGTTATATTTTCTCATTCATAAAATAATTCTGGGTGAAGGGCGGAGCTTAAACAATAATAAATCCAGAGGGAGCTCGTATCAGTGTAACATTTGTTGCAAAATGTGCCTTTGCACGGTTCCGTGCAATACATGTTTTTGCAAAAAGTATTATGTTTTTTGGAAAAATAAAAATAGTACGATACACAGAAAACATGAATGAAGGTTTGTATCGAGTCCTTTTTCTCATATTTTGATTCTAAATATTTTTTAAAAAATCATAAAATTACTGCTAATTAAAACAAATCTTATTAATTAATACCATTTTTTTTCAAAATATTAAAAAGATACAAACCTAGATTGATATGTTTTCTTCTATTTTTCGCCTGTACAAATTTCGTAATTGCAATGGTCTAATTATAATTTGTCGCGGACGGGGCGGCGTTTGAGAGTAATTTATTTCTGATTTTTAGACGGCATACCCACTCTTAAGAAATGTTGGTTAATTGAATTATAATTTAGATCGTTATGTAGTAAGTCAACCTGAAACTTAAAATATTTTTATAAACCTGGTTTTTAATATTAAAACCCTTCCATCAATATCATATCAAACTAAGCAGGGGAAGGAAGATAAGTGTTTTTTCCGCAATTTTAGCTAGTTTAATGTCAAAACCTTTTGAAATTAAAGTTGCTGATCAGATCAAAATCTCAAATCTCAATGCTGAACAAATTTAACTACAGAAAAGTACTTTTTAGTTTCTCTCTGATATAAACTAATTTGTTTGATGTGTAGAGTTACTGTAAGTGCCAATCGAGGTGCAAATAGTGCAACTTTGAAAGTTTAATTTTCATCACATTCCTCGTACAAAAAACAAATTTTAGTAACTCTATCAGCTTTCATCTATATATCTCTTGAGATTCCTCTCTGAAACCAATATCTTACGAGGTATTCTCAATAAAGAAATTTGTCGCTTTTTGTGTTGTTTTTTCTATATTTTTATTCTTCACAACCTGTAAGTTCCTTAGAACGGTTTCAAGCTCTCTGCGGTTTATTACCGAATATCATACGCCTCACTACTTTCCAGGCTAACCTACAATACTTAGAAGGTAGGTGTGTGTATATAAAATTAAATTACAATCATGAAAAGATTTCATTTAAAATTATGTTGAAACAGACCATATGAATTTATAATTGATTTTAAAAAACGTAGTGTGTAGAAATACCGTGTAGTAATATTCTGATACACACATACCTACACCAAGGTATGACTCATTGTTTTATATAAAATTGTATGTTCGATTAGGAGAATGCCCATAAAGATTACCATTTATCTTTATTAAAGAATATTTTAGACACAGCTTTATTGATCAAGAGCAATAAATGTTTATAAAATCTGGTAATAAATATAATGCAATTTATTTACTACCTTTTTAATTTGCTTTCATGCTGTTTTATTTCTGTGCATATGAGCATATGTAGTCCAGTCAAGGAAGTCTTGAAGTTGCCATAATCGGCAGAAGGCGGCAGTATATGTCTTTGAACACTCCCGAAAAGGCTAAGGGCCCTACCCAAAATGGGTAGAAAAAATAATAATCACCCGAAATAACAGTTCTTGCTTATATCATGAAAACGAAGGATTTTATTAAAAAAAGTAATCATTTGAAAATAGGTGTAAAAATGCGTTAAAATAAGGGTTTAGCCGTAACCACACAAAAAAACTGTTGTATCTGTAAAAAATCATAAAAAATCGAAAAATTAATATTTTACTTCCACATCCACGTAGTGGATTGGAAGTATAGTAGAATCGTAAAAAACATTTGAAACTTTTTTTGTTGTTGTTGAAATAGGTTCATAATATCATGAAACTCCGAGATTTTAAATTTGAAAGAAAAAGAATTCTGTCTGTGTGTCGGTCGGTCGCTCGGTCTGTAACTTTTTTTGTCTGCACGTTTTCTCTGGAACGGTTTAAAATATTAACTTGATTTTTTTTATTATAACGAGATCTGGGACTGGATTGTTTTTTGAACATGTCCGGTGAAGGGTTGGGGAATAAAAAAAATTTAATAAAGCAAGCTGGAAAGAGTACAGAAACTTGAGATTCGGTGTACAAACTAGAAGCGAAGGCCCCAGATTTTTGTATAATATTCCATCCTACCTACCACCCCCACTCTATTACTAAAGGGGTTGATAAAATAAAATTGAGATATTCACTTGAAATTTGGTACACATTTGGAAAATAAATAAAGCAAGCTGGCAAGAGTACAAAAATTTAGGATTTGGAGTATATACTAGAAGTGAAGGCCTCAGATTTTTTAATAATATTTTCCATCCCCCCACCACGCCCACTCCATTATTAAAGGGGTTGGTCCAGAATAGAAAATTGAGGGTCTCTTTAATGCTCTAGAAGATCTGAAAAGGTTTTGGTTGAGATCGGATGTTTAGTTTTGGCACAACAAGTTGTTTATTTTATTATTACTTACAATTTGTAATCGAACCATTGAAAAGCAGTTAAAATTCTGATTTCAACGATATATCACACTTGCACCCTTTCGATTTGATTTCCGTGAAAAAAAATTAAAAAACAAAACAAATGTGAAGCATAAGATCGCTTTTCGCCTGGCACGGTCGATGCGGGGGCCATGCAGTCGTTGCACCGTGAAACCCCTTGCCCTTCTCGGATACCACGTATTTCTAAATAAATCCTAAATCACAGGAACGAAATTTGTGTGTTTGAAATTTAGACGTGCGGGCAACTTTATTAAATGTTCAATTTTTTATGTATTATATCCGAGTGAAATATGGTTTAAAGATCAACAATTTTTTTTAAAAAATAGCTCGATATCTCGGCAGTTTTCGAGTTATAGACTCGTGGTACTTCTGTTAGCATGATATATGTAAAATGAAACTCATTAGGTAAAGCATTTATTAAGTATACCATTATTGTGCTGTGGTACAAAGGATAAGTCATAGCATTTTACAAATATAAGTCAGCAGTCAATAAGCATTGAATTAGTTGTCTAGCTAGCGGTATACGTTTAAACACACGAAATCTTAAAATAACATTCCGCCGCCTTTTTTATTTGTGGAGAAGCTGTGCAACCGCCAATAAAAGTCCAACAAGCAAGCCATTTCTGATGTCCCTTAGAACCCCCTTTCTGAATTTGTTCCCAAAAATTATTTACCTCGTTGGAATGGGTCATTTCAATATTTAAAGCTTTGGATCCCTTACTAATTCATCAATACTCCACAAATATATATGATATTATTCCATCTTGATACAAGCAAAACAGAGTATTTTTTTAAATTTATCGTTGTATCAAGTAAGTATTTCTACTGTAATAACAGTACACACAGTTGCACAATAGTGCAAAAAATTGTAAGTACGGTTCTGTAGGAGCTAACAAGGTGATTTACGGTCTGTTTTTATGACTTTCTTTATTTGCATGAAATATTTGTAGACAACTATAACTATTCTTGTCTGCAGTAAATGTACCGACTTTGATGGCCGGTTTCTAAGGCCTTTTTTATGTGCACTAAACAAATGGAGACAAGTATAGAAGACAAATGTCTTGAAATAGTATTAATAGAGTGAAAAAATGGAAATCCAAATGGAGTCAAACCAAGGGTTGGGGATTTACAAAATTAATTGTAAGGGTTGTAATTTAAAGTATGTTGGACAAACGAAATGTTCAATTATAGTAAGATTCAAGGGACATATATATGGCTTATTTCAAAAATGGAAAAGCTGGATGCTTTTGAAAGGTTAATTGCAAAATGTAAAAATAGTACGGTTTATTGATTCGTAGAACCGTGACAGACTTTAGGCAGGGAGGGCAGAAATGGTTGAATTCGTTCAACCGTGACAATATTTTGGTATAAATATAGGCACATTTTTAGTTATACGTTGGTGGATTGTCCGACGATTCCAACGTGGTTGGCGAAACTGGCGTTCAAGTATTCAAGCGTTATATTCGAGAATGTTTTAGTAATTATAGAAGCTACTTCAAAGGGGCGCGGGCGTCGCAGATTCCAACCCTCTCCAGGATCCAGACTTTTCTTTTGAAAATAAAAATGTTATGGATAAAAATACATAACACCCTTGAAGTTTTTGTTAGAAAAATTCACATATTTATTGATTTGCTTTTTTGCACACAACTAAATTTCAAATATCCTGTATAAATTTTCCTGAATTTACACCCCACGGTAAACGAACTTATTAGTAGATAATTACCTACATGACATTATATTAAGTCACTGTAAATACAGTTGGGTTTATTGAACAAATGACACTATTAAAATATTATTAAAAGAGGAGCTTGCAGATTTTACTGTAACCGCAATACGTGGTCCGAGATAACACTCCTTTTCTAAGTCTAATTTTAATGTATACGTATATCTGCCGAAACACCATAGTACAAAGTAATGTAAACAGTAATAAAAGCATTTCCTCCAAGGAGTGTCTTTATATTTAGCTTAAAAATATTTTCACTTTAACATCCCAGTGAGTAAAATTAATCAATATATTTCCTGCTGCTTTTATGAATAATTAACAGCTAAGGACTGTCCGTCATTGGATGTTCTTACGTAAGATACTAGAATATTCACTGAAGTCAGTGTGTTCTACTTTAATGGCATATATTTTTTATTGTACAAAAAATACAGAAAACATTGTAATGAAATATATAACTAAACGTATCTATGTTTTTTCTTACTCTTTGTTGGGTATTTTGCCACTGAAAAATATTTAAAAATTTCAATGAAAAAACCTGCGCCAAACGGATCAGACAGAGGTTGGTTCTTGAATACTTGACTGTTTCAAAAAGTCTCACACCTAAAAATATATAAACTAGAACAATGTTATAACCTAAAAAATGAAAATGAAAGCTGTGGGCAGTTAACGTTTCGGAAGAGAATCTACCGTTCTCAAAACGTTTTGGTCGTCAAACATGACAGTTCTTTGTATTGTCATAGTCACGTGAGACATTAAATTATATTTATCTTATTTTTACTTACTTCGTATCTATATTTTAATAAATAGTGGAGTAAATAAGCCGGAAATTGGTGGAACAGCACCGATTTGAAAAATTCCTTCTTTCTTTCACGTTTCGCTAGACCCCCAGAAACATTCATTGGCATTGACTCCTGCATTAGCTCCGAGAATGAGAATGTTAGGGGGGTTTCAGTGCCCTAAAAAGTAGCTATTATTTAAAAAAATATAAAACTAATATTTCGCCTCGGAAATGTGCTCTAGGGTTTTTTTTGGTCGCTGATTACGAGTCTGAGGAATTCCACATTGCACTATGGAATTCGTGCCATTTTTTTTTTAATGAAAATTCCACGTTTTCGAGCGGAAATTTAAATATGAATAATTTGCTGCGGAAGTGTGCTCTAGGAGGTTTTTTTGGTTCCTGATTCGATTTTGAGGTTCAAATTTAAGAATTCCATATTCCAGATTGGAATACTTCAGAACTTTTGCATAAGTTTTTGAAGCATTTTTTTTTTGCTATTAAAATGACAATTTTTTTGCCCCAAAAAATTCTAAAAAAATTCTGACGTGTCCCTTGTAAAGAGCTTAAATAAAGAATATGCATACATTAAGAGACATATTCTTTTAACATTGGAAATTGTTTATGTTTTCGGATATGGGGTAGAGTTACCAGTTTTTGTTCAGGGTCAAAAGACAGCGGTGTCGCGGCACAGTAGAGAGAAGACCAGTAGGCTCACTTACTCTTGAGATTTGTTTTAATCGATTTTATTTTTTTCTGAATCCACTGCGCATCCGATATTTGTACGCTCATCTACATATACACTGCTCAAGCTAGAAAATGCTAATAAACTGGCCAACACTTACAATGACACTAAATTATTTTTGCTCGAGGATATCCTTGGCAGATAATTTATTTTGCGATTGAATTTAATGTTTACTGATTAATCAATAAGTAGCGAATTAAGATTTGACCTGCCTTTACTTAAATTTATTACATAACATCCGCGTCTGACGTCACAGACTGAAAATGTATGACTTTATATTATTCAAGCAAAAATTTGTACACGACTGCCGAAAAGGCCGCGCTACTATCGATTAGGCTGCTGCGCTTGCCAATTACATTACCTACCGTGTCGGGAGATTACCTAAAATTTGTACAGCGATGCTGACGGTAGAACACAATAGTGTACAGCTTGCTACAAATAGGTGCCTGCTTGCAAATAAATGATGTGTTAGAATTGCAACTAACTGATATAGGTTGTCTGTTGTATAAATTGAGTGACAATAATAATATCTCTTTATTTCAAAGTAATGTGTCGCGGTCGGCTGAGACTATCATATGCAACGGCTGATATACGCAAATGTAATATGGGTTGCATATATCACAGGGGGTCAAGGTACCAGTTTTCATTTAAGGTGGAAATACAGCGGTGTCGCGGTCGAGTGAGACTGCGTATATGCAACGGCTGATATACGCAAATGTAATATGGGTTGCATATATCACAGGAGGTTATCAGTTTTCATTTAAGGTGAAAATACTGCGGTGTAGTGGATCGTGCTATCGAGGCTTGAGGCGAAGCCGAGTCCGGAAAAAGTTGAAAAACTTTATGTTTTATGTATGCTGTTATCATTTCCAATGTCCCGATGATTGCAAGGATTGCGAAATCTGTGAATATTTGCACATACTTTCACTGGCTGTGACATGACGTCGGCTTTTTTAAATTGCGACAAAAAAGGTTTTTTGATATCTTGGATAGAGATACGCCAGCGTCTGCAAATGTTCGTAAAATTGCAGATTCATTTAAAGAGCATATTGACAACATCAGTCGAGTATTAGACGGTGGAATAGATTGCTGGTTAGAGTTATACAGTTATAAAATAAATAAATCGAATTTGAATTTGACTGAGAAGCAAAAACTGCGCAGGGCTAGAAAAAAAACACAAAATATGAAATCAACAAAGAAGAATAAGGTAAATATAGCCACGTTTCCTCTCCCCGAGGATGGTTTCAGAGAACATCTTAACGGGCGTACTACCAAATGCAATCTTGGATCTGCTACTTAACAGATTTTCGCCGTAACATAACTGCACTGGGTGGGGTTGGAAATTCATCGACGGCGTCTTGCATTCCGTAAGGATGACCGAACCGCCCGCACCAAAATTGATTATGGATGCTATAATGTGTGGCTGCCAAACTGGATGCGGAAGCAGCTTGTGGTTGTCGCAAGAATGGTGCACACTGCTCTCAAACTTGTAAACTTTGTCAAGGAAACAACTGCAATAATTGCGAGGCACCTGGAGCTGCAGACGTGACAGAAAAAGAATCGATTTGTGCGACCGAAATATCGAATGAACAGTAAGATGAAAGTGACACTGAAGAAGAACCAACAAATCCTGAATTACCAGTTTTCGAATATGATTCAGATTATGATGTAAATTGTGTAAATTATATAAAAAATAATGATAAATTAATAACTATTTTATCACACAGAATACCATCTTTTGTACAAATACAATAAATGCTATATTTTTATAAAAATTGTTATATTTTAATCACTTGCTTCACTTAAAAGAAGAAAAAATTTGCATGCATTCCTGCAGTGTTTATAAAATTGCCATGTATATTAATTTGAAATGCTCGTAATATTCATACATAACTTTTTTTCTTTAAAGCAAAATTGACTTTAAAAATTATTTTGAAAAACTCGTAATATTCATACATAATTTTTTTCCTCAAATTAAAATTGGACACGAAAAACGGCACGTATTCCAATCTGGAATATGGAATTCTTAAATTTGGACCTCAAAATCATGATCAGCGACGTAACAAGAGTTTTTTTAAATAGGAAAAAGTGAAAATATTCATGTCGGTGGCTCCTCTGAAAATATTAGTTTTGGTTAAACGATGCAGACGGTATACAAAATATTTTACAAGGCAAAATTTGTTTCATAAAATTCCATAAAGATAAGAATCTTACTCGGTAATTTTCCTTTAAGTGTTGGATAATATATACTTCCACGTCCACATTTACTTCAAAAACCGCTGATTTTGCAAATTTTCGTTAATTCTGTTAATCAGCATTAAATATGTTAGATATTGTTAAGTTTAGTTTTTGTATGTTTTGAGTTTTGACTTAAAATGTTTCAGCTATCAATTACCTTCACGCTGAAATCAATATGACAGCTTTTCTTCGGCATGAATTCTTCAAAAACCGCCGAAGAAAAGTGGTCGCTATGAGTTATAAAATAAAAAATCGTCGCCTCAATGTTTTTGAAGTTCATAGGCAAGGTCTAAAGATATATAAAATTATTTGTTGTAAAAAATTGTATATTGCTTTATTAGGAGTAAAAGTGATACTTTTGTGACGAGTCCGTAGGTTACAGACCGGTCTCAAAAAGTGACTTTAACTCCGAATAAAATATGCTATTTTTGTTCAAACGTCGATTAGCCATAGAAAAAATAAAGATAAATAATCTCGAATTTCATTACCAAAAACGCCTTGTGTTAATAATGGCCGGCGTATTAAACAAAATACGCGCTGCTATGGATATATTGTACTCTTGTACTTTTGCCGCGTCAGAATAGTATAGTATTCAACGAGCATATAATATCCATTATATGCGAGTAGAATACTATACTTTGTCCACGACTATTAAATATTTTATTTTTATTTAATTCATCATTTCTCCAATTTAAGAAAGATTAACTAACACTTTATTTAATAACTTCTCAGAACTACACAATACTTTTTAATTAACTGAAATAATCTTTAACAATGCTTTCTGTTTACTTCCGATTTCTAACCTCACTTGTCACTTTTCCATTTCTCGCCGGGAATCTCGCCTTATATACTCTGAAATTGCCTCTAAAGTCATCTAAAACACAATCAAGAATTTTCTCCCACCACACTCTAGAAAAGTCGATCTCTTTCTACAAATTTCCAGCACAATCACTATTAGTCATGGGCGTATCAGCCTCTACTTTCTAGGGGTGTAATGCATAACACTATAATAATATGTACGTAAAATTATTGTAATAAATAGTGTTGGCGCGTCTATATCGCACAAATTTTGTCATTTCAAATCAATAACAAAATTACGCTTTGACACATTGTCATGGCTTACTTATAAAATAATACAGTTTGTAGGCACGTAGGTAAATGGTTTCAAAAATAATATTGAGGATTGCCACGTGTTGTTAATAGATGACGCTTTGAAAAAAACTTACTAATGTATTTTTTGAGTGTTTATTAAAGTAGCTCTTCGGCATGTACCATGCTTCCTAGAAAACTTAAAGAGACAACACTTGTCTTTTGGTTGCTGCAATTTTGACATTTGTGAATAATGAAATCATTATTCACTGTTTTCAACAATAGTAGACCAGGTTACCGTCTGGTAACATGGATTTTCAGATTTCCGAAATGTATTCGGAACTCATGTGCACATAAAAAAAAAATGTGCACATACCGTCTGCGATATATTGAACATTTAGAACAGGATATATATTAATCTTATTACATAACCAATATCGCGTTTTGTCATAGTTTATAAAACGAAAAAACAACAAAGAGTATATAATGATGTAAAGCATAAAAAACGCATCAATATATTATATATGTGTCATAAAAAATGTATAATGCAAACAAAGGTACAAAAATATCCAATAATAAAAAAATATATAAAACACAAACTAACAAATACATCTACCTATAAAAAGATACATGTTAAACACAACTAGTAAATTAATACATAAGTAGCACGATAAAACTATTTTCCATTACCGATCGAAGAATTCAGTAGGTAATATAAAAACACTGTTCGGTTAAAAATATTTTCAATTTGAGCCTAAAATAATTTTGTGACCTTATTTCTGTAGGAAGTTTATTATTGTTTATTATATACAGGGTGATTTATTAAGAATGAAAAATATATACATTTAAGATACTAAAGACCAAAATATGATTGAGCCCGACGTGCTTTATACAAGTGGCTTAAGAGATACAAGGTGTTCAAAGTTTGAATTTTATTTTGGAACTTCTCATTATTCGGTATTTTCACTATGTGCAAATTTGTTCTTTTGATATTATTAAAATGAGGTACTTGTTATACTAAAGCACTTCTTATTTATTTAAATAACATTCTATCGTTCATCAAATTAAAATTTCAACAAATAAATAACAAAGTATTAATAATTGAACGAGTATGCAAAACACGCTATGATTGGCGGTGACGTCATCGGTTTTATTAGTGGCTTAAATCGCGTTTGAATAGTGGTAATTTTTATTCGCTTATTTACGTTTTACACGTGATTAAATATGTAATGTCTAATACGGGATTTGTAAAAGCTACTTCTGGAAATTTACTTGCTGTAAAAGTGTGTGTTACTGTCACTAAAACTCTTCCAGATACGTTTTTGGATGTGTTGATGCATCTTGACACAAAACACCACTTAGATTCATTATAAAGATAAGACTTTGCAATATGACATGTGTTTATAATACTCAATGACGTTTGTTTACTGAGAATGCAACCGATGACGTCATGAGTGAAATGATGCAATATTTTTGACAGTAAAATTTCAATTCAAAATTCAAATGGCTTAATTTAAGCTACTATTCGAGTGATTATCATAACCATAATCAAGTATTATCTTCACACTCAAAGAGAATTTAATTTTTTTTAAAACACCTAACTTTGAATGTTTTCATAGTACCAACTTGGAAACTGGCAACTTTACGTTGTTTGGCATGACACAAGTGAGAATTTAGAACTATTCAATAACAATAATAATAATAACCAGACTACCTATCGTGACATAATCAGATAGCCAAAATTATTCATTCCCGTCTAGCTTTGAAGTATGGACTAATCAAAACACCAATAACTACAAATACATGCCAGACGCTGTGCTCAAATCTAGACAGTATAATAAATAATAATAAACATTTATTGTCCAAAAGAATACAGATAGTATTATAAGACTAGTCAAATATTGGTAGTAATTACAAAGAAAAAGTACAAAGACTTGTACCAGTAGCTGCCGAACATCAAAATATACCATAAGATTTAGGACATAAGTACTTACATAAATATACAAAAAGGTGACTTGCAAAACAGACTAAAACGAAGTGGCAGACATAACTAAAATTTTAGACTAGTTTTCGTGTAGTACCTACTATACCTACCTAGTACCTACTATACCTACTATATTGTGACTGCCCGATTATCACAGATAAGACAGTGGGATTTTAAATGACCCGATATACTGCTTATCAATAAAATAGAAAAATATGCAAAGATTTTTGACATCGGCATCCCACTCACACACAATATAATGAAAACCAAGCGAAAAGTGCAGAAAATATGGTCATTTGGCTGTCGAAATTATGGGAACTAAACGACGTACGAATTGTGCCTTTGGTAATATCTGCAGAAGAAGTTTGCACAAACAGTAATCTTTCGCCTTAGTTCAATTAGAAATATCGAAGGTTCTTTACTACCTAATGCAGTTCTGCAAGTTCCTTTCAATATAGACAGGATGAAGTAAATTCTTCCTCTGTAAATTTTTCGCCCGACAAAGTCGAGGTTATTTAAAATTAAAATAATAATAAATAATAATATTTATTCCAGCTAGAAATTTAAAAATATTTTAAAGCTTTATTACAATACCTTTACACCACGTATTTCTTAAACCAGCAACATTGTATAAGGTATTTTGTGCCTAATTGTCAGCAGACCTGGCATCTTTTCAAACTGTACATTCTAATAAAGGTTTAATAATAGTTGAGAACGATTGTATTTTTTTCAAAAAACGTATCTAGTTGTCGTTGCTGAGCGTATGGTACCCAGCACCACCACTTTGTTTTACGTGTGGTCCTCGAGCCTGCAAGCACCACTATGGTCTCCAGCCCTGATTGTCAGATGTTTTATATTTACTACGATATTAAAACTGTTAAAATATTATTTTTATGTTCATGTGAATTTAAAGTATTAGGAATTTAATTTCTTGTAAATAGTGAAAATACATATTGAAAGTATGTCTTTTGCAGGTCATGATTATTACTTCATTTCCACATCAACCAGTGATGACCTACATAGGAGAATAGGCGGCAGGTGTACGACACACAACATGAAAATAGTATTTAAAGTATGGGGCCCCCCGCAAATGCCTGTAACGTCTCAGCCTACCATCACAGCATCGAAGCAGCCGACATGGTGGTCGGTGACTTCACAGAGAACAACGTCATCGAGTACTACGACAACTACGAGTACGCTCTCCCCGACAACAACTACGAAAAAGTCTAAAACGTATAATAAACATCCTAATGAAGTGGTTAAAAGTGAAGAACTGACCCTAGGTGGTGCCACACCTAGTGCTAAAGTTAATTTAATAGTTATATGTGTGGTGTCCACCTTAGTGTTTGCAATGCGATGAAATTTTTAAATTCCCTCTGGTCCTAAAACAAAAACTTTATGTGTTCCCTTTGTATGTTTATATTCCGAACTGTCTAACGACCTAAAACTATCCTAATTTTATATATATATACATAATGGTAACTATTAATTATTAAGATAAATTATTTTTTCGTTTTGGTCCTTGGAATTTTGCTCCTCAAAATGAATCAATTGTTTTATGTCGGGTGATATATAAACAACGTATATTTATATTAGAGACCTAATGAAGTGATATGAAGTTAAATGACTTGTGGTTTTATGTCTGTAATTAAAGAAAAATTTTACAAGGATATCTTTCTTGAGGATGTTTCTAACACTTATTTTTTATGCTGTTTTCATTCAATCAAAATATTATTTTCTCCATCTTGCATTCTATCGGTATTTGCTTGTTAAGATTTACGTTAGAACTCATGCAAGAATACCACAAATATTAGTGGTATTCCTATCATGCAAATAAAATTTTTCGTTAAATTTTATTTAAATTAAACCTGTTAAACAATTTGGCTTTATGAAACAGTGATTGTAGACAGAATATGTTTATTTAAAAGACTGATTTATGAAAATTGTAAGTTATCCATTTCATTTCCGAAAAGAGTAATTTCAAAATATGATTTTAATTTAATTGTTTAAGAGTCGTTTAAAATTTTACTTCAATTTTTGTAAACGTAATTGAATATTTGTTAGACAATTCGAAGATATCTCTGGTATAAAAATACATTTTTATGTGTGATAAGTAAGGTGGTTAATTTGCAATATATTTATCTCTGTAATAAAACAATGTTCATATATAAATTTGTTGGACAGAGGTAAAAAGAAACTATAAATACCTTACTTTGTCTTAAATTGTACATTGTTTGTTTTTAATAAAAAGTAAAATTCCAATGATCGAAATTAGACAATATATTATTTTTATTACTGATTTTTTTTTAAATGAATTGGTGGTGTACAGTTTTTATATGTTGGTGTAGACATTGAAGATAATAATATTTTATGCGTTATTGCATAGTGACCAATTCAAAACAGACTAAAAAGAAGAAAAAACGTGTAAATGTTATATTTTTCGGTCAGTTGATTATTTCGTAGTATATTAACAGTGTTGAACTTTTGAATAACGGCGTATTTGTATAACTGTGAAGACTGAAACTAGTTTTTATTGTGTTATATATAAAGTATTATCCTTATAGTATGAATCCTGGCGTTTTTAGTCCATTTTAGTCCCTAAAAACATGTGCAAGTACTTATTTATATTTTTTTATATGGTTGTGACGTTTTTTTACAATTTTAATATTAAGTAATTATTATATTTATTGTGCACTGGCATCAGCAACAAATATAGGGTTACCGTACATCCCAGTTTTTTGCTTATGTCCCGGTTTTATAAAATTATTGATAAATATCTTTAATTGATTGATAATAATCACATCAATAGTGTAATTGTAACCGCATATAGAGACATCGTATTTTAAAAATAATTTTTTTCTCGGCTTATCTGTCCGAATATAAATGATGGTAAGGTAACCCGTGTAACATAGAGGGTGTTTCCATTTTAAATAGCAGAACTCGTTCATCTAGGGACATCATTCAGTAAATACCAAAAACAAAATTAGTTTTGGGACGTCCAGAGATCTAAATCAAGAATAATCAAAATCTCATCACCCAGCTGTATATCTATTCTTTCCAAATGGTGTTTTCTAGACTCATACCAAACTTTTAAAAGCATGGATAGACATACAATAGATTATCATGTTGTAATCCTGCCCTTCACAAACAAAATATTCCATTGCATATTAAAAATAGTATGACGAGGTTACTTGACTATAGTTTACTCCATATTTATACTGAACATAAAAAGTTCAAAGCTGCCGATCGAGCTAATATAAGGAGAGAACAAGGTATGCTTCATTTTTTTAAACTAAACAAATATATTACTTAGTAGATAAAACATCATTACTCTTATATAAAGTATGTTCTGGCATATCGAATCCCCCCTAACTAGAATTTCATACCCAGGGAATAGATAAACAAAGTTGTACTTTGAATTTATCTTTTAATGTCGTGAAGGACGGACAATGCGTCCACCAATGCATAAGATATTCCTACCTTGACGCAAAACAGAGTAAGATTTTTTATTTATCAGAAACGGCGTTAAGTATCTACTGAAAACACGATTTTTTAATCTCTAGTATTATTTTGTTCATTATAATATTCAAAAATTTGAAGTACGGCTCTGTAGTACTTTTGCTAAAAAGTAATAGCGGTGGCTTTGATATTTTGATAGCCAGTTTTTTATACCCTTTTTCATGTGCACTAAACAAATAGAGACAACTATACCATAACGTCAAACTTTACTGAGTACAGGGTTGCCACTTTTCTGAAAAACCGGGAAAAGTCAGGGAATGAACTTTTAAAATTGGCCTAAACGTTATCAAACGTTATGTGCATCTCTCTACACATGCAAGAAAGTGGCATATTGTGTGCGCATACCATTTCTTTAATGTGGATCGAAAGGACCAATAACTTAGTTCTGGAGTGATGACAGTCTTAATGCAGTTATGGTGTTACATTAAGATGTTTTGTTACATGTTTATACTTATCTTAAGAAATCAAAATCCTAAACTTTCTCACTAGATCTAGTGTATCCCCTGTGTAATCTTTTTTTCAGAATTTATTTCATCATGGCCGTATTTAAATAAAGTAGGTATGGCCATGATTTTCTTT
Source organism: Stenurella melanura (assembly GCA_963583905.1). Lineage (NCBI taxonomy): Eukaryota > Metazoa > Arthropoda > Insecta > Coleoptera > Cerambycidae > Stenurella > Stenurella melanura. The sequence continues at coordinate 166,871,030 of OY757310.1, forward strand.
TTACGCTTCTCCTTTTCACTTCTTGTTGGATGTTCAAATTAATAAGTAGGATGATGGTTGGAAATTGTATATCACAAATTTCAAAATAATTGTAAAAATACTGAAAATTGCATCTATAAAATATATCTTATTGGCCGATAGTTACCAGACACAGTTTAAGCTCTTCGGATTGTTAGCAGAAACTTAGATCTGAAATATCGAGTCAATAATAAAGATTTCAGCATTAGAATGTGCATTGAGATACACATCTTCTTCTCTAGCCCATTCTCATCCACTCCTGGATATAAGGCCTCCTCTAGATTTATCACCACTGTCGGCCTGAAGCACTGCCTTCTTGCCGTGAATCAGTCGCCTTATATACCCCACAAGATGGCATGGCGTCTAGGGCATTCTCCAACTTTGAATTATTCTTCTGGAAGGAATCTTGAATACTCTAGTACAGAAACCTTGATCCGGCATTTTCTAGAAAAGTTGCACTACTAACACCTCAGAGATGGAACAGAGGTAACACATTACAGGTTTCCATAAAATGAATACCGATCAAGGTGTGGAGAGGCAGTGGCCTTTCATCCCTGCTGCTTAATTCAGTAGCATGCTGCCAGCACCTAGGGGGTGCAAATGTATAACACCATGCATATAATCGTCACTTGAGGAGTACCTTGTTGGTTTTATTGGTAGTACTAGCGCAGCTGACTTACACTCAATCTGGACTAGGGTACACCTTTGTCCATATATTTTCAGTTAGTCTGTCTGACCAATGATGGAGTCTTTAGTAATCATTATCCAAAGTTGGGATATATTTCAGTCTAATAGTTACTCTATTTAAGAAGCAGTAACTGTCGCTCTTACTGAAAAGAACAATTTTTCCGCAATGTCAAATAAATGTTAATCACTCACTTATTGCTGCTAACACACAGGCGTAAATAATCATATGATCATGGTGTGGCAGCGACGTTCAGCAGGGACATGTTAACAATTTCTCCACTTATCAGTACAACAACATAGCCCACCTTGTTCTCACTCGAGTCCTGTCTAATATAATGCAGTTTTTCCACATGCAATTGAATAATATTTCGCAACGTATAGATAGTAAATGAAATACATATAGTGACACGAAGAAGCAAAATTAGCGGAGGTGTCCTTTGTCGGTCGCTTTGTCGGCTTTAACTGCTTTATCGGCATCTCTTTGATGGCAGCACTATATCTCTTACGTCTATTATACAATATGCATATTATATATGAACTTTCTTTGCTTAAAATAATCGGTCTTCTGGCTGCATGAGTGCTGCTCTTTCAGGAAACACCCGATACAGTAGGTTGCTACAAATTACTTGTTTTCACTGTTTACAACAGTCCTTGTACAGAATGTTCCCACTTTCGTTCAAAATCATGGTGTACTGAGTAAACCTCTTTTAATGGGCTTGTTCCATGATATTCTTTTTATATGGTTTTTATACTTTATCATATAGTACTCGATATTCTCATTATACACTTAAAATTTCGTATTATTAACTTTTTCCGTTCTCGAGATATAAGGAGTTGAAATTAGTAATAGTTGCAAAAACCGAGCGCTCATTTGTGACGTCACTATACGCAAGTGACGTAAAAAAATGGCTTTCTGGGACCTTGCAAATTTAACCTGAAAAGTCGAAAAACATGGAATTTTTAAACGCTGGTAACTAAATAAATACGTCGAGTGGAAGTTCGTTCTATGTGTCTACGGAAAGGAGAAGGTCGGCGATGAATTCTAATCGTAAATTGCAGGGTCGAAATCGAAAATTCGTTCCGGCAGGAGCGAGAGAAAATTGTAATTTTTTGACATTTCACCAAATTGTACTCCCCTACTGTCAAGTAGTAAGCAAAACAAACAATACTTCGAAAACACTTATAATTATAACCAATAAGGAGCATCAAGCCTATTGAGATCGCCGAGTCTATGCGTATAGTGACGTAGCGCCTGGCCACGCCCCATTTTCGCGAGATGGAAATTTGTAATAGTTTTTAAGATACTAAACGTGCGAATAAGATTCTGATTTTTTGCAGATCCATTAATTTATACTTGCACTTTCGATTTATGAAATAAAAAAAAAAATGCCGAACAAGCCCATTGTTTCAAATTTTCACCGATTATTATTGCAGATGTTCATAAAATTTGTTTTGTTAATACGAAAGGAGTTTGATATCCGAATTGAATAATATCATTATTATAGTGCAAAATTAATTAAACCTTTTATGGGGCTATAAATGATAATATGAATATTAAATAATATATGCTGAGAATATAATTAATTAATTAAAGGTTTATAGTGTAGTAGTTAAAACACTGGTTTATAATGTAATTTTAATCACATTATCATACTAGTCGAATCCTTGGCACCTCTAGAGCAGTCGCAGCACAGATTATTAGGCCAGACATGACAGAAAGATGAAGAAGGCTAATTTAGGAAAAAGGCTATTTAAAGGTCCATATCTTCGTTGGACTGCAAACTTGCCGACGACACTGATTGCTGTCATAGTTTCTGAAGCACTGTTTGTTGCAGTCTGCTATTTCAACACTATAAATATATCACATAATTTAAAGAGTTGTTATTAGGTCACAGAAACGGGGGAAAATGTAGTGATTCAACTTCAAAATACTTGTCAATTTACGAATGGCTTATTTAGCTCTTTAAAAAACATATAAGCATGGAATAAACATTGTTGAAAAGATAGTAAATATTGCAAATAGAATTTGAAAACTAAAAACACATTAGGAAAAGTTTAACTAAGTATTAGAAATGCACTTAAGAAATATTCGTCTATTGTAAGCACAGGTCGAATTACCTATCGGATATGTAGTAAAACCAGGGTTGGCTTTAGGTGGTTATGTGTCACCTCGTAAAGATTTGTATGCATGTATAAAACAATATCTTGAATTTTTTTTTTTAGCGAATTCCATATTATTCAACGCTGATAAAGTCAATTTATTATAAACATAAACACTCACTCAAAGAGAACTGGAGGTATAAGATGACATACTTAACACTGAATTAACATATACAAGTATTTTTCAATGCCGATTCTTGTAGAATAAAAGTATATTATTAATATTTGTTCTAAATGTTTTGGAGTTAAACTTTGGTGCCTTTCGTTGAAAATCCGTTTGTAACTGGGGACATTCTTAAAATATGTGAATTTTTGCAGTCGCCACATTCATGCCCGGTGTAGCAAAGTCCACTTCTTTGCCATTTAAAAGGTCTATTACACCTATCATCGTAACAAATCCAGTATTTAAAAAAAAATAGTCTGGAATTGTAGCCTCGCAGCAATATCTCCCTTGAACAGTTGGACCCATAATTGTCTGTTGCTCCTGTGAAATAGCAATTGCGTCATTTGAATTTAACTGCTGTATTACGGACTTCACATTTTCAAAATGACAGTAATAGTACAATACTGCCTTTAGCCAAGTTCCCCATCGTATTGTAATGGGTTCTGGAGGTAATGCAGTATTTGGCAGAATTTCGTGAAACAACTGTAACCACTTCGTGATTTAAGAAAAACTTTCTTTACACTAGCTATTAATTTATCAACATTAGGGTAGCACCTCCTAATAGTTTCAGCAATCCTATGAAGCCCATGTGCTAAACATGTTACATGCACCATATTCCGATATGTTTCCTTCAAAATTCTTCCAGCAGCTTTCATATAATTCATTCCATCGGTAAGAAATAATAAGATTTTCTGCATATTTGTCACCCTAAAAAACTTGTAAACTTGAATTTACTGCATCCTCTATAGTGCGAGAATTCATAGCTTCGAAAACTTTAGAGGCGATCAAGTGTCCGGTTATTGCGCAATTTTCGTCCAATGCACCCACTAAAACATTCGCTACTTGAACCCACAAGCATTGATTGTTTTGTCCACGCTAAACCAGATGTACTTCCCATTAAGCTCAGAAGAAATTTTTTGTTTCATATTTTTGCACTCCATAAATAAATATTTTTTCCTAGTGTACTCTCCGAAGGTCTTGCTATATTTGCCACTAATACATTTTTCCAAAAATTGGAAAGTGGATTGTCTGAAAAGTGGATTGTCTAGTTTCGTCCACGGTATGTTACATCCTGTCATAAATTCCACTAACTCTAAGTTAAAGTTACGTTGCGTGTCACTGTAAGTAAAGCCACCGACTTTATGGTTTTCCGAAGAAATATGTGAATTGCTTTATTACATCTAGTGCAATACAGTTCTCTACCAACAAAATGTAAATCAGCAATATCTCGAATCAAAAAATTTATTGTAGCTTGCATCGGTTCAGTACGATGCAACATTTTAACTCCAAAGTTTTAGTACTTACGTCCGAATAAATCAACAGTAAGAGAGACACTGTGTATCTTGTTAAATGTTAAATTACTCCCCTCCCCGCCTGGGATTGGGCTTCAGGTAAACAGCCAGTGGTATACCTGCTGCAATTTAAGATAATCCATTACGCGTTTCTTTTTTATTTAATATAGTGCATTTCTCGATAAAACTAAGTTACGCATTAACATTGCAAAATTAATTTAGTATGTTGCATGATTTTCTGTTTTTATACTTCGGGAATGTTTAAGTATGTGTTTACAATATATAATATCTGTAAAAGCCAACCCTGGAATCCGATAGGTAAATCCAACCTCCGATCATTATGGTCTATGCCTCAGGCATTAACGAGGCTCAAGTTACTTCGTTTGACATTAATATTGAGAATACTGTATTTCTATCAATCAAATGTACAAAAAGAAAGTCCTGATGTATTTTTACTCCATATTAGCAAAACAATTTTTGCAAAAGAGGAACATACTGTACATATTTCACCTGCTATCATAGAAAAATATTGTCTGATATTATTAAAATAAGCTTTGCCTCTACCTCAATTCGCTGAGATAATGTCTCAGAGCATTTAGAAAAATCATTGTGATGTTTTTGATATTTATTTTTTGTTTGTTAATTATATAACACCTCTTCTCTACAGTATTAACGTACATGTAAAATATAAAATATTTAGTCCCATTTCAGCATGAGTATACAAATATTAATTATCTAGGTATGGTTAAAAAGGGGTGCAATTTGCCATATGAAATATAGTAAAGACAAGAATGAGCAGTGTGAGGGAGAGGTTATCATAAAAAAACATGTGGTTAATATTGCAATTAAGATTTGGATTACGCTGAAATTTTTTCACGATCTAAATATACTGGAATTGAAATATGGCTCAACACAAAATGGTAAACCCAAGCGTAAAGCTTTGCCATTAATATTTCCATAATTACCAACTTATGTGGTCTGACTGCGGATTGTCAAATTGATAACAGAATAGAAACGCGTTAACTGAACAGCATAAACTTGACTTTGCATGAGATGAGTGAATGTAGTTAAAACACATTAATATTAATACTAAAACAGTAAGAGGGAAAAACTTTGGATTAATTTAATTGCCTTCTTAATGTTATAGAACAATAATTTCAATACTCAGTGGTACTTAATAATTAACAATCTTTTTAAAGCTTTTGATATTGATTATTGAAAATTGAGTCAAACTTTCTATAATAGCTATAATGTTAGGTGCTTTCTTTTGCAGTGAACATATAAACATGATTTCAGTAATCATATGATACAAAATTGCATGGTAGGGCTAAGATAATCATAACGAACGAACATACACACATGAAATAGGTTTCTTATGATTACGAATCACTGCCGAACGAAAGCAGCTTTTTTTATGCTTCTATGATGCGTTGTATACTGATATGGATAGGTTTTTTACTGCATCGCCAAATCAATTAAACGTAGCATCTTTGCCAAATACAATGCAATTATTAGTTGCATCATTTTTACACTTAAATTGAAATTAGAGAAAAATGCAATAAATGCCAATATGAAATAGCAAGCAACAATAGTATTTTATTTATAACTATAGTAATAGGTAATAGGAAAAAATCCCTGATTTTCAGAGACGAGATTACAGCATTTTTTTAACGGAAAGTGTTTGGGTAGGTGAAATTTTTTCTGTCTCATTTTAAGAGAATGTACTTCCTCAGGGATGCATTTTTTGACTAAGGTAAGTTGGGTTATACAGGCCCAATATGAACTCAGGAACCACAGGCTGCCATCCGGGAACTCAATTCTGGGACACCCTGTATATACATAAATATACAATTTCGGTGTTTTTAACGAAAATCAACCATTACCTTTGAAACGGTGCATAAAATCGAAAAGTGGAAAAAGAAAGAAGGGTTCGAAATTTAATTTTCTTTGAGGGCATGACATGAAAAATTTCTATATTCTCAAGCCCACCATTTTTAAGATACAAGCCATTTTTACTAAAATTTTGTCAAAAAGTAGCGAAGGGCACTAGGGATATAATAAAGGCCATTTTGAAATTGTCTTAGGATACTGTACTCCTCACTAGCGTATGGCCAGTCACTCACGAAACGTCCCATATATCAAATGTTTCAAGACCGTGGAAAAGCACTTTGGAAAATGGAATTTTTTATGTTGTACTCTTGTAGAAAATTTAATTCTGAACTCTTTTTGCTTGTTCCACTTTTCGATTTGACGCACCGTTTCAAAGCTATTGGTAGATTTTCGTTGAAAAATGTCGAAATTTCATATTTATGTGTATATATATATGACTTGCGGTCACTTTTGCGTGTCTGGGTTATTGACCCTTTAATCCTTACCAAACATCCTAAAACATTCTGTTACAAAAGTGCTGTAATCTTAAAGTTCCTTGGAGAAACCCTAATTCAGATAGACTATAATGCCGATGCTTAATATCACTATTTAATGTGTTATATATATTGCTTATTTATTGCTAGTCCCTCATTTTCTAATAACTAGCTGTTGCAATGTATTTACGTTTGATATCCTATTTACTATATATTAACGATATCATTGACTAAATTTCAGTATAAATAAAATCTTTGTAAAAATGACAAGTTGGGGAATATTACTACTCAAACGAAGACATATTGTCAATAATTTAATGTGCATTTCTTTTATCGCCACTTTTGATAACGTACCCCACATTTCAAAATTTACATCAGAATTACCAAAGATGATAATAATCTTTTTGATAATGGTGTATGTGTGATGCTTAGAAAGTAAGCAAGAAATTATTATTGTAACAGCTATCCGAATAATAAGTGGTTAGGTAATCAAAATCAAAGTTAGTTGCAAAATTCTTTAGGCATTCTCTAAGCATTTTATTCAATTGTCAGTTTTGTTAGTGCAAAATTTATATCTTAGGTTTGTCTGTGGTGTTAGAGATTTTTGAATAATTTGTGCGTAAAATATGAATCTCTTTAATTATTAATTTTCGCTTTGTTCAATACATGGTAAAAAGTTTATAATCTCTCATTAAAAAAAAAGTTTTGCACTTATTGCTTTACATTTGTAACATCGAAATGGTTCAATAGGTTGAATTCTTAACAAGAAACACAAGAAATGAATTGAACGTTTTGCTGCTCACATTGAACAGGTTTAGAATCTGAATAGGCATTATAAATGTGGTGTACTTTATATTACCCATTTTTACACGTCCCATTTTTTTGATTTTTGTTTGACTGCTTTTGAGAATGTTTCATACTTTTTCCGTTTTAGTAGCCTTGTATCATGCAATCTGCCAAAATTCTAAAATAATTCCTTCCATAAGTAAAGAAGCCTAGAATAGCAATTTAGTGCAAAATATATTAACATATATTTAGCCCCGTTTTGAAATGAGTGTCACAGTTAAGAGTTAAATACAGGCTTAAAGGTATAATGAACAACTTTGTATGAAATTGTATATATTGGGATTAAAAATATCTAGATATAAGTTGAGATATTTTGTGATAAAATTAGTTTATTTAAAAGATATCCAACATCTGTATATTCTCTATACTCGTTTCAAAATCGTTTTGAGTCGGGCAATAGTAGAGAGTGACACGTTTAATAAAATGTAAATTTCAGAATCATAATTAAAAACTTGACATCTTGTGAAGTAAAATTTGAGGGAATTTTTATTCATGTATTCTTATGACATACAATTTGTATTGAAATAATAATGTTTATAATGGAACTAAGATATATGAGTGAAATAAATAGTAAAAATGTAATTGCGATTTGAAAGCAAAAAAACAAAATTTGCACATAAAAGATGTAACAACTTTTCTTTTGAAAGTTATTTGAGCAGGAAGCCTAAATCCACAAAATTTTTGAAGAGAACAAACAGCTTTTGTTGCCTTCCCACTCTTATATACTTTAGTTTTATTTTCCAAGATATTCCAAAGAGAATGTGCTGCATAAAGAAGATCTCTAATAAAACAGCAATTTGTGAATAATTTTCATATCAATGAAGTGAGTTTTGTAAAAAAAACGAATGCCTGTTTAAGTTTTGTACATATTTTAGGATTATAATCTACTTGGAAATGAAAATTCATTATAAATGTAAATCCTAGGAGCAAGCAAAGATACGTCTGCCTATACTCGTATTTCGATACGGAAAGGCAGCAATGTTTGGATGGGAGTTTAGGGAAATGCATAATTCTTGCTCCACTTTCTAACAACTTGTATACCAGCACATACGTAGAATGAAGGTAACTTTAGGCGGAGGTTACATGGTGGATATACCATCCTTCGGAGGGGATGTAAAGCAGTCGCTCCTTTGTTTATTAAATGTAGACAAGTAAAAAAATTCCTACTCTTCGACACAGAAGAGGTTCAGCAAAATTTTCAGGCTCGTCTCCTGGTGTTGGTGATTGGTCTTAGTAGCGGAAATAGGCTAACGTTGGATAAATGAATTAACAAAATTACAAGTCCTATGAAAACATAGTCACGTTATTAGTAATTTCTTTCTATTATCTACTATATTGATGAGCTGTGCTTTTATTACTCTTCTTTATTTTAAAATAGAGTAGAGTAAATCGGAGGCCGGGGGTAGTAACATATTCCCCTCCGCTATTCAATATAATTTATTCCTTTGGAAATTACCAATTTGTCATAGAATAGAATATTTATCTCTATAGAAATAAAGTTGATCGTTGTAAAAAATTGTGTTCTTTCAGGATTCTTTCTGGTTCTCCATTTAAAATACTTTTGAGATGTAGGGCCCGGGCCCAATTTCATAAGATCTTTTCACGATTGATAGATGATAAAGCAGTAATATAATTTTTAAGGTTCGCAATCAAAATTTACTTATGCATCTCCAAGTTTTCCCAGATTTCAGAAATTCGACTAGAATCCAGGCCCACACCAGGCCGGAGGAAAACACCCCCGAAATCCCCCCCCCCCCCTCTTCGGGCCTGAATATAGACCTATTTTTCATAATCATAATCTTAACCTCGAATCACCACAATGTTACTTTTGATTTCTAGTTTTCATCTCTATTGCTGCAAATATGAGCTGTTTTTACTTCACTGAAAAGAGCGATAATTGTATTACATTCTTTCTGTATTTTGCTGCCCAAAATAAGTTGCTTCCAGACCTGTTAATGTTAAGCGGTGAATAAATGTCATTTTTATTTTCAAGTTTTCATAGCAAAGTTAATAACTATACTAATATGTTGTCATTTAATCCAAATGGTCATTGCCTACAAAGTTTCTTATAAAATGCACTTTCCAGGTTTTTATAAATGTGCCGTTTTTCTAGTAAACCAATGCATTATTTATAGGAAAATAATTTGAATTTTTGCTCGAATGATTGAAAATTTTTATTTGGACTACATGAAACCTAGTCATCTCTATATGTAAAAATGAAGTCGTTTTTTTCTTAAAGTTGTTTGATGGCCGTTTTTCACTAGGAACATTAAAAGAACAAAAATAGTATTTTTAAGTACACTCTGACATCGACATACTGCACTCTAAAATGGTGCTTTATTTAAACTTGACGAACTGTGATAATATTACGGAAAGGCCTGGCTAATAACTTAAGGGGTATTAAATTTCCAGTTTAAATTATCAAACATGTATGTTCATATATGGACTGCAAACGTTTTGATAGTTTAATAGATTTGTTAAAATTGATCATGGAATTCTTTTTATTCATGTCAAATAACTTTCCAGGGTGTGCTATTTATTATAACAGTTATGTAAGCAGAAATGGTTTTTTTAGTGAGCAACGTCAATTTTACTTCTGAGATAGCTGAATGAGCTTTGCGTAGTGTATGTTGCAACGAACATATTGGACAGGGTATTTTTTATTTAATAACCCCTCTTTTTATATCCACTATAAATCGACTTAATGTAGTGCCAATTTTAATTTTATTGTTGACAATGTTAAACAATGTTTTTTATTATTTTGCCATATGTTTTTCTTGCCATTTTTTGATTAACATTGAACAAAATGAACGAAATTTTTATTGAATATATTCAACTAAAGTAACTAGTTACCTTGACTTACAGAATAACTAAATGTATCTTATGAGCCTCAGCATGTACCTAGTTGCATTAGGATGAATATGATGAGGTGAATATGTGTTATTTATTTTAATTAATTTACTAAAAACGCCAGTGAATGATTTGTGTCTAGAAAAGTAGTGTTAATAATATAATCAGATGTAATTTTACTTGCAAGCCATAGTGATAAATATTAACCCATGACAAATTCTGCTGTAGCAATCATCATTCTTTGTTTAAATATTACAGGTCATAAACAAAATAGTAGTAATTATAACAAGCCTTATTGTGTCTCAAAGTATTCATATTTTGGGTACTTCTAAAGTTATATGCACCAGTTTGATATCCCTCCTTTTCATCAAGTACAATATAGACAACTGTGAAAACGGATAGTGTTTACATACTGATTTATTAGTTTAACAACTGGAAAATATTTTAAAGGCAGTAATAATTGTTGTAACTGTTTTGGATATATACTGTAAAAAGCCCTAATTTAAGTGATCTTATTTATTAGTAAAACTGATTCGTGATTTTATACTTTAATATGGCAAAATTTTTATTTTATTAATTTTAATAACCTTAACTCTGTATTTATATTTATATTTAATATTTTTATGACAAAATTTTGTTATATTTCATTAGATGAACACGTTGTATGTATTACGATTGTAAAATGCACTCTATATATACATAATTATATAAATATACATACATGCCATTTTCATTAGAGGTTTTATTTTTGTTTTTGTCATTTAATTGAATTTGTTTTTAGCAGCACCTAATTCTTCTGAGCTTGTAGTAATTGTTAACAGTATATACTTGTGTATCAACCACAAAATTGTTCAGTGTTCTGATTATTTTTTTAAATATATTACTTAAGGAATATCAGAATTGTGAATTGTTGAATCCCCGTAAGGCGACATATTTACCCTCTAAAGCATAAAGTCGAAGGTAAGTATTACAAGTACATAATTAATTGTGAAATAATGAGAAACCAGCTGTTTCATCGATTTACAAGCACCTCCACATTGATCAAGCAAATTAGTATACTTATATTCAGCTGAAAAAAAAACATTTGGGTGTGTTTGATATATCACATTGAATTACATCTAATGAATTACTAATTTTACTTTGATATTAAATAAGCTCAGTTGTATCATCTATGAAGAGAATAGATGCAACTATGAGCAACAATTTAATAAATCATTGACGTAAATGAAATGGACTGATCCCAGTTGCCAATCAAATGCGCTGGTCGTCCAGCTCACAGGGATACTCTTGTGACTTTTGAATAGGAGAATGGTTTATTTTCATATTTGGTATAGTGATGAAAGATCAAATTTCCAATTACGTTTATAAACAGCCAAAATGGCTAATTGTTGGTTTCGATGCAATTTACATTCATATCAAATTTTAAAGGGGAATTTATACCTGGGACCCTTTCAAGTGGTTGGTTATTGATAAGGAAGGTTGAATGCTAAATGTTGTTTAGTGTCAAGTGAGCAACATGTGTTTATAAAGTAATGTAGACATATTAGCTGTGTTGTGACTTAAGAGTAATAAAACTCCAACTAGAATTGTTTTTGGAAAGTGGAATGTGGGAATCCTACAGAACAGAGAGGAAAGCAGCCGACTTACACATAGATGAAAAGTTCTATTAATATTATTAATTTATTAACCCTTATTAATTATTAAACCTAATTGAATTTCTTAAAATTAAAAATGTATTAAAGGTAAGGCAGATCCCACAACAGGAATGAAAAGCATTTTTTTTTTTTTTTTGATTCGCTATACTGCAGGAAACTTGCCTCTCGGCCAGTTACGTAAAATAAAACAAAGACATGAGAAATTGGTTAACATCTTCCGGTCACGGATCGTCTGCCAAATTCATAAACATTTGTGAAATTCAACTAATCTGCATGTTCTTTAGAAGGTGTCAAACTGATTTAGGTCGCACTGCTATACCTCGGAAAACTTGCCCTTCGGGTAGATAAGTAAAGTAAAACAAAGAAAAGAAGAATCGTTTGAGATTTTCCGGTCACGCATAGTCTTCAAGATTCGTAAAAATTAGTGAAATTCAACTAATCTTCATGTTTTTTAAAATGTGTCAAAGTGATTAAGGTCGAATTGGCACACCGCAGAAAACTTGCCCCTCGGACAGATAGGTAAAATAAAACAAAAAATCGGTTAATATCTTCCGGTCGTGCATCCTGCCACCCAAGGATGAACTTGGCTCACCAATCTACTCTCATGTACTGCCACGCACGGAGTTGGCTTATCTTTTGTAGATCTCTTTTCAATAATCACTGTTTCTTTTAACCTCTCATTGTTATGAGTTATTAGTGACATCAGTGTGATGGAAGCTTCCAAGAAATTAGTAAGAGACTTAGTTGTAAATAAACTTCCAACTCATGAGGAACATCCTCAAATTTTGTTTTCAGGAACGTTACAACTTGGCTCCTGAGACTAACAAGAAGTGTGTCAGTTTTTCTAAAGTTTTAGCGACAGTTGCGCAGAAAGTAAAATCAGTGTTTGATAAAGAGCATTGATACCATTGATAGTTACTATAAACTGAGAAAATTGTACAACCGTTTCTAGAATAAGGCAATATTCAAAGCAAACATTGAAGATTTCAAACTAAAATGACTGAAGACGATTTTAGTTTGATTTAATTAACTGTAAAGCTCTGTATTCCGAAACAGTTGCAGTTGGTATCGATGCTTTGTGAAACACCGATTTTACTTTCTGCGCCACTGTCGCTGAAACTTTAGAAAAACTGACAAACTTCTTGTTAGTCTCCAGAGCCAAGTGGTAATGCTCCTAAAAACAACATTTGAGCACGTCCTAATGAGCTGAAAGTTTATTCGCAACTAACTCTTGGATGACTGAATAAGGGCATTCAAACGCCTGTTGAGTAATTTTCTTGGAAATGGAAGCTTCCACTAATGTCATTAATAACTCATAAAAACACAGGTTAAAAGAAACAATGATTGCTGCAAACAGATCTACGTAGCGAATCAAAAAAGAAATAAAAATGTTTTTTGGCCCACCTACTTCTCATCCTATATTTGTACCCCATGCGTCATGTGGGACAACCTATATATTATCGATACTTGGATCCTGCCGGCCAAAATACATATGATCCAACCCTCATATACATAAAAGAGAAGATACATATTAAAAATTGCAGATACCATATAAGAATTTGTATGTAAAAATCGGCCCAGCAAAATACGAACATAGATGCAATATGTCTAGTAGACTCTCGTGCACTGGCAGGAATCGATTCGAGACTCGACAATTTCCAAAGCAAGACAATTCTTTTACACCTTCGTGGATGATATTGTATATTTTTATGCAGCAGTAGCTAGTACATGAGAGTCTCAGATAGTGATGAACTACTCTTTACTTCTGTTTTATATAGTAGGCATTCTGATATGTAAATATGTGAGAACGGTAATATATTTAATTTCATAAACTGTTCACAATAATATTCTTGCTAGCGTATTTGAACATGATTGAGATGCATTTTCATTACAAACTATTCTTATGATGCTTGATAAAGACGAATGGCCATAATTTAATATAGCGTATGACTTCGTAGAATGAAAAAAAAAACAGTATAATACTGTTATGAAAGTTTTTTGTGATACACTATTTACTAATTCCTGACAGATACACAATGTGTTTTTCCCAGGCCAGTATCATATTAATATAGAACTCTAAGAATTATACTAAATCAGCATCAGAATTTCTATTTGGTAACTTATGGAGTGCAGGAATAAAAAAGGTGATACAGAGGAATTAAGCAACTCTGGACCAATTTCCCTGCTTCCAATTATTTCACAAATATTTGAACAAGCCATTAAAAATCAAATACTTAGAAAGAAATAAAATGCTGTTTAAACACCAATTTAGATTCCATGAAAACTTCTCAACAACAGACGCCATTTTAAAATTTACATTAGAATGTTTCGAAAAGGGACACTACTCTGCTTCTTTGTTCTGTGACCTCAGCAAAGCATTTGATTGCGTATCATATACTCTACTGGCTCAAAAATTGTCCAAATACAATTTCATTACGACGAGTATCTCACTTATTAAATCCTACCTAGAGAATCGAAGGCAAACTGTCAGACTAAATGGAATAGTATCTGATGAGTTATATCTTAAATCTGGAGTACCATAGGGCTCAATCCTTGACCCTGTTATATTCTTAATTTATATCAACGACTTGTGAAATGCACTTGAGAAAGTCACAGATCATAACTTGGGTCACCTAATGTCGAAGTGTGATGATGCCCTCTCAGATGTTGAAAAGTGGTCTACATCCAATTTTTTAACACAATACAACCAAAACAATACAAATTATCTCAAGTAGACGCGACCTAAGGAACTTACTAAATAACCCCAGAAATAGTAAATTTCTAGGCTCTCCGTTGGGATGCACATAATGATTATGTTGCTGAACAATTAACAAAAAATATATATTGTTTGAGGCAATTGACTAACTCGGTGTCTTTAAATGTGCTAAAAGCAGCCTACCTTGCATTGTGTCATTCTCAACTGTCTTATGCTATCCTTACTTGGGGGCACTCTGCTGGTGAGCACCGACTTTTTGGTCTTCAAAAGAGAGCTGTCAGGATTGTGGTTGCTGTCTGAATATAAGGCAGATCATAGACCTCACATACCAGCCGGTCAAACAACTATATGGGCTATAGGGAATGATCAGCCTGGCATAAATTTAAAAAAAAAGATGGAATGTGGTAGAATATGCGTTTATGGTTGCAGTATCTCTAAAGCCAGCATGACAGATGACCTAAAACAAATAAAAGGTAAGTTTTTGATATAGCTTCATTTAAAATGAAGAAATTGCCTCTTTCTGTGTATATATTGAACTAGCAGAAACATTAAAAGTATTTTAATTCGATAGAGTACCGTGGAAAACCTGTATATAGCAATTTTTCTACCCCTACTTTTAATAGTTCTGAAAAGACAGATCATGGTACCCATATATCCTATAAGATATATGGGTACATATTAAAAATATAGTTATTTGACAGGAAAAATTATTTATGCAGATTATTAAAATATATAGACTAGGTATTCTACTTATATCTTAGTTATATGTACACTAATAGGATAGGTTCATATGGCAAACAATGGATATGTGACAGGTAGGGTGATGTCATTAAGATACCTATAACAAAGATATAGATTAGATTATTTATTGAATAAAAATCGTCTTAATTCTGAAATCATATCTTATCAATAAGACAAACAATATTCGTAATAAAAAAATTGTACCTAATATGAAAGAAATTTTTTCGTTGTTTTTACTATTTTGTTCTTTTGGTTTATATGAAGAACAAACATGTGACAGTTTATTAATATCAGATTTCTCTCCACAAGATTGTGTAAATAAACAACAGGGAAATACTACATATTATTACTGGATAAACCAGGGTGAATGTTTACCATCTTGCCAAGAATATACTCCTGATGGTAGGTACCATGTCTTTTTGTTTATTTGTTGAATTTTGGTATATAATTAAATTTAAAATATACTGGTGTTATAGAGAATGAATATTATTCATTGTACAGACTGTGGTCTCAAGAGCTGCCTGTCAAGGTTTGTCGACAATGTCAAAACTAGCTACCAAAAGTAGAGGTAGGCATCAACCACTCCTTTTCAGAAAAGTAGTCAAACAAGTTCTTGCCAAGTTTGACCTGTTTAAGTAGTTGAAGTTGGGAAAAACACATATTATTGGTTTTTTTAGCTTTGCTTTTTCAAGAATACCTCTTCCAACCCTAATATGGTTTCTTGCATAATTTTTGAGCTACGAGGTAGACCTTATGTCTGAAGACTAGCCACAATTTAAAGTCTTTCCTTGCTACTTCATGTTTGATCCTTCTTTCCGCGAATTCCATGTCTTCTAGGTATATTCTTCAAACTGATTGGGTAGTGATATATTTGTTTTTATTATTAGTCAAAATAGTTCAGTTTGAGAAATTTCTGTATCCACTGAAGTTCCTGTATCAATTTCTGATATGATATGACTATCAACCATTCTTCAAAAGTACCTTTGGGTGACTCGAACCTATATTATTTGTTATTTGGTACCTAATTTTTACCTTTAGTGATTAAATGGGAAGCATGTATCCATAGTAACAGTTATTTTCACCTTGTGGGATAATTAAAGTGGAGGCTAAGGTGTTAATATTTTATTCCGTTCTGTAAATATTTTATTTTCTTCTTCTCTAAACGAAATGTTAAAATCCAGTTTTTGAAACAATTCATCTAATTTATTTGTTAAAATTTGCTATAGGGAGTCAAACATTGAATTCCATCTTCCACAGGATAACTTAGATAATGTCCTAAATGTGTTTTGACAATTTGTGCAGACTTGGCATATAAGAGTATATTTTCCATAATGTTGAGTATTTATTTAAAATAGCAATTTTTAGACAGAAATAATACTTGCCTATATGCATCATTTACAAGTACTTCGAGTGCTCAACAATAGTTAAAGTGGTCGCAAATATTTAAGGTGCTTGAGAGAACTTTTTGAAATCATTAAGCACCAAGTTTTTTGGTGAAGTGCTTAAAGTATTAAGTACCAATTTTAAAACGTGTTTGTTAGAACAGTGCTCCCAACCACCAAAGTGCTTCAGGCACTTGTACAAACACTAAGCCCTGCACTTTGGGGGCTGAATCGAAAACGAGCACTGGCAGGAACTACCAGGAGTTTATTACATACCCCTTGAAGTCAAGAACTAAAGAATTATTAGAGTTAAATAGGTTACACCTAAGAAATCTAATTGTCCTATACACTGGGCACTGCAGACTAAATTATCACCTACACAGAATTAGACTGACGGAAAACGCCGAATGCGTCTGTTTGGAGGACGATGACACGGCAAAGTTTTATGTACCTGTTCTGCTGCAGAAAGAACAGGTTCTCTCTGTTTGGCAAAGGGCGACTAGAGCCAGAGGATCCGTCAGCTTCTCACCCCACAAGATTATCAGTTTTATTTAACATGTTCAGTGCTATATGGAACCTATATGTCCCACATCAGATTTTCGCAAATGACGGCGCCAAAATCGCAAGATTTCTCTATGTTGCGGACAGTGTAAAATCATTATTATTAGGAATTTCTTAAAGTTCTTGCCGTTCTTGGTATCCCTGTGATACATGCCACATCCTAAATTGATGTAATAAAATTCTACAGGACATATATGAACGTATCACATCCTAGTATTGAAATACTGCTTACGAATTATTTAAGTAATAATAATTAATGTAATTCTTCTTACTATTGGGAATTAGACCATGAAGTACAATAGGTAATTTGCACGTTTTCTTCAAATGTGCGTAAACATATCAAATTGTTTGGGTATTCATACAATTTTGGCTTCTGTTACATTGTTACGTAATATTTTCTACATTATCTTATCATTCTTGTGGTTTACACCTTTAATCCAATCATCTCTTATTTAGGTCCTGGTCGTACGAGTTGTCCATGTCCCCCAGCATATGCATGTGAACGCAGGTGCAGTGGGACAGGTATGTATACCTTACAATTGTGTTTTTCATATAATGTTTAATGCGATTCATTTTTTGTTATAGTTCAGAACAGTTTGATAGAGTGCGAAACCAATGATGATTGTCCAACTAGATCTAATTGTGCTCAGATGTGTGTAGCTGACCTAGGTAAATTTTAGTTATAATTAATATATTTTAATTTTATGCAACGCAGTTTCTAATAGTGGAGTAAAAATAAAAGGTCTATCTAGAATTTTTGTTTACAAAACCACCAATACGACCATCAGATATGTTTGCGGCTAAGAGCGAGTTGGGTATGCACATATAGTGTTTCGTGTTGATAATGATTCTGAAAACGAGTATCTCGTGACTGATGGGTTAAAATTATAAGGTCCCAAAACATTTTTTCTTGCAATTTAGGAGACCTATCCAGCGACACCCCACTTGATGAGGTAAAGGTGTAAACTATTTCTGGGTTCACTCTTCATTGTATGAAATTTTGTTTAAAGTCTTCATTTCTGTTCCTGGATCATCAATTTACATCTGTGTACCATATCAATAGGTTTAAAAATGAGAGAATGGGAGACATACTGAAATGATAAGGGTTCTACGGAATCCTAAAAACAGATGTAAACGATGTTTGCAATTTTATTTAAATGAATATGTTCCCGACCTTGCCTAAAATCCATAACCGACAGCCATACTTCTTTATCAGTGTACTTCAGATTTCAGCAAAAAAGTCATACATTTTCAAGTAACAAATAGTTTTGATTATCGAGTTAAATGTTAAAGTGGCCCCAAAAGAAAGACATGCTCATCGGATTACATCCAGCACAGCTCTTTGAACCATTTCCAGCGTAACTCTCGCTAATGCTACGGTTATTTTGTTATTTAGCTCGTCCAGAGTATGAATGATCTCCTTACTATAAACATTGTTTTAAATGACCCCAAAGAAAATAGTCCAATGGGTTTAAGTCAAAAATATAAGATATAATATTTCTTACTTCGAGGGACGACCATTTACTAATGTTAACTTGCAACGTAATTGCCTGGAATAAAAGCATGCTCAGCACCAGGCTAGAGCAAAAGCATATAATCCATTTCATATCTGTTATGATGGAGGCTGATCTCGAAGATCCTGGAACCCTCGGAACCATAATCTTTGAAATAGAACAAATACATAATTTAATATTGATTTAAAAAATAAACTGTGGAGAAGTTTTTAAGCAATAAGGGTATTGCAGAAACTGTTCTACCACAGTCGGGAACATGGGATTGTATCACTATTACATATATTTAATAACATTTTTTATTTTTGACTACATAAGAGAAAATCGTTTACTATAATTGTTCCCTCCTAGGATCTGTGCTTGATTCTTACCACAACATTTTGTTTAATAAATGAATGTTGTTTCTCACCTTTAGTATGTCCTGACTTATGTTTTTATTATTACTAATTTTTTTTTTGCAGATTCTTGCATGGCATACCATGCATATACATCAGACTTTATGTACAACAAATATACCGCTGAGAAATTTAAACCTACATGCAATGTTGATGGACTTTGGAATGGGAAACAGTGTAAAGGTGGAGTGAGTGGAAGGTGAGTTTTAGATATAATATACAGAATATTTATAAAAACATTTCAATATCCCCCATTTTATAGAAATGTCAGAGGTAAAAGAGGGGCTATTAGTATTGAGGTATGACATCAGAAACTAACATTTAAAGCGACAAAGCAAGTCCTTCAAATCCATTTATTTTAATCGTAAATATCTGCAAAACTGCGATTGTATATATTTGCCTCTTCGAGAAAAAACTATTGCTGATAACTTTTTTAACAACAGAAATATTAACTTCTCCCGTTCCCTTAAACAACCCTGCACAAATCTTATGAAAAATGACTTAGTGGAATTGGCTTGCAGTATATGTTGTAGATATTGAGGTTCTGGTCAAATGCCTCAGTGAGCACAACCTTAAAAAATAGCCTAGTCAAAAGTTAAAACATTTTTTTTAATTTACAGACAAAAAAATTAAGCACCAAATGTTTGATATTGACTGATAGAGACAAATAGTCTTCACCTACCTATCACCTAGTGGAGCCTATATACTCTTTATGGGATTTCTCAAACAGCAATTAATTTTTCTGCTGTGTGCGAATTCGTATAAAGAATATATTTTATTACAATAATTGTAATAAAACATATTCTATGCAAACTAAAAATAATTCACTTTAAAATTATCGCAAATTGTTTAAAAATAGCTTATCTCAAATGGCCAAGATAGAAGGCTCAAACAAATCTAGCTTTCTTTGCAATTCTTCATTGTGAATAGATTGTTTCTTTTTCTTTATTGCCATAATGGTTATACAATGAGAGATATTTAAGAATAACTGTGGAAAAAAACACAATTTTGAACATTCTTTTGTTTAAACAAAAGCTTTCATCACATGAATTCAATACAAAACAATTTTTGAATGTTTGCAACAAGTTTCAGCAAAAAAGTTCTATAGTAAGACAATTCCTTAGAACTTTTAGCCTTATACTTTACTTTAAGGAGAAAATGAAAACATTGTGGGATAAAAATCTAGTAGTTCTCTACTAGTTACTAATGCATCATTTTAATAAGAATGACAATATCAACTGATATTATTTTTATTCCAGGTGCTTTTGTTTCGATGGAAAAGGCAACAGACTGTTTGGCCAGGCTACATATGCCGAATCTAAAGATATGACTTGTGGTAATTTTATTATTATTATTTTTATATCGCTTATGATCTAATACGACAATTCTCAAGAGTTAAAAATCACTGCTAGTCTGTCTCAATTGTCTTCATTTGAAAATAGCGAAATTTTTATATGAAGATGATTAATAAAACAGACTATTGTAGTTTTGGATATTTATATGTAAGAACATTTCTACGTATACATTATACCAAGTGACACTCTTTTGTAACCTTTTTCATTACATTCAACGTTATTATTCTTCTTTTGGCATCGTAACCCAGGGTGGCTATTTTCTTCTATCCTGTTCTCTCTTGAGTTTTTCTTCTCCAGTTTCTAATACTCATAGCTCTCAGGTCATCTTCTACATCATCTATCCATCTCATCCTAGGTCTTCCTCTTCTTCCAGCAGGTTTCCATTCATATATTTTCCTAGTTACTCTCGAGTCTTCCATTCTGTTGACATGTCCTAGCCATGTTAGTTTTTGAGTTTTTATATATTTAATAATGTCCTACCGTTTTTGATCTGATTCAGTTCAGCATGCGGATTCTCCACATTCGATCAGCATCCTGGACTGGCCCATATATCTTTCACAGGACATTTCTTTCGAATATTCGAAGTATTTCCTCGTCTCCTTTTATCTTGGTTCAGGTCTCACATCCATATGTTACTACAGGTCTAATTAAAACTTTGTATGTTTTTGTTTTCGTGTTTTTATCTAATAGTTTACTTGTCATTAATTTTTTGTGGGCGTAGTAACATCGATTTCCACTGACTATACATGTCTTGATTTCACTGCTTATGGAACTGGTTTGGTTAGCTTCCGCTCCTAAGTATGTAAAGGTTTCCACATGTTTTTGATTTGTTTTATTATTAGTTTTTCAATAAAAACTACTTTTTTATATAGAACCCTTATTA
This sequence comes from Stenurella melanura, assembly GCA_963583905.1. NCBI lineage: Eukaryota > Metazoa > Arthropoda > Insecta > Coleoptera > Cerambycidae > Stenurella > Stenurella melanura. Next base: position 166,892,608 of record OY757310.1, read on the forward strand.
ACGTGAAGTGCTAGAATAACAATTTTTTTTTATTCGTTGGAAAGTTAGAGGAGAAGTGAGCCTTGATATTGATCAAGACTCACTTCTCTCGCTAACTTCCCAACAACACAGCTTGCCGGAAGGCGTATCATATTGACCATCTTATGGCCATTTTTGAAGCGGAAGTTGACCATTTTGGTTTATTTTCATCACATTGGAAATTTTATCTCATGCATGTCACTACACAAATTTTAAAAGAAACCATTTGCATATTCAGAAGTTACAAGAGTGTCCCTACGAGGGCTGGGCCATTTGGTTTTTGTGATTTCTATGAGACTTGTTACAAAACATAAAGACAGTCTACCAGGTAAAACGCCGGTCCATTCACTACACTACAAAAACAAAAAGGATTTACTTATCCTTTTGGCATGACCATTTTATAATTTTTACTTTCATAAAATTATAGCTATACTATGCTATAAATGTTTTGTAACATAATATAGTCATTCAGCTCTATTAATTTTAAATCAGTTGACAAAAAAATCACTACCAAATGACTAAAGTTAGTATGCCTTCTTGCAGAGCTGCCTAGTAGTTAATTATAATTGCAGTATAACTACAATTTAACTACTAACTACAAGTACTTATAGGTTATTGTGAATACACTGGTGTTGTATTGAGTATCCGTTACTGCAATTACTATTTGAAAATAGTTAAAACTACCATCATGGCCATGGCTAATACAGCCTTCACCAATAATGATCAAAAAGACGAAAATACTGAATTGGACAATGAAATAAAGTTGTAACTTCTAAAATACTTGGACGATTCTCGAAGCAAAAACGAAATGCTGAATTATTATCCAATTATTAACAATTTTTTTGTATATTATAATTGATACTCCTTTACTTTCATCAACTCCTGTGGAACGTCTGTTTTCGTTTGCGTGCATGATAAATGCTCAAAAAGAAGTTCATTATCTGATTCTTATTTTGAAATATTAGTAATGTTAAAGGCAAATGGCAATTTGTAAATGAGTTTTTGTGTTTTTCTTTGATTAATAAAAATGGTAATCTCAGTAGCCCAATTTGTAGCATTTTCTTAGTCACCCAATAATAAACTAATAATATTAAATAATGCTGCAAATAGCGACAATGGAATGTGTAAATGAACTGTAGGGTAGGTCATCGGAGTTTTATGTAGGTACACTAGTACACTTTGCTTGCACACTAATGTAGAAAAGCATTTTGTTACTTTTTGTCACATATTATTACAAAGTGTATAGGTATATTAGACTTGCCGGGCACATGGTTCAAAGAAATTATCAGTGTCCTAAGTACCCAAGTTCTAGTGACCTTCTTTCACCAGGAAGAAAATTCCATGTTGTGTAAGTGTAAAGTGTACCTACAAGAGTAGTTGTATATGTATATGACACCTAATTAAACACTACTCTTTCAAAATGAAAGTACTCGAATGTTTTTCAGCTACAATACATTTTTAATAGGTACTCTGTAGTTAGTAGTTAACTATACTGTTTCAAAAGTAGTATGGCAACACTGCGTTCTTGCAATTAATTATCATATATAATAACTATACTTCAACAGAATGCAGTAGAAGAAAAGCGGATTTAGAAGCATCTGGAAGACCATATGTTAGTTTTCATTGTGACAGCATGGGAAATTTTGAAAAATTGCAATGCGACAGCGGATCATGTTGGTGTGTAGAGCCGAAAACTGGAGAATTGGCTTCACCTGTAGTACCGGAGAGAGCTATGATCAAATTACCATGTTGTAAGTTAAAAATAATAAAGCATATATACAGGATATAAAAAAAACAATATAAATATTTCTTGATGAGTACTGTTCAATATTTTGTTTATTCCAGTTACGTTATCTATTTGTTTCTTTGCCAACTAGATTAAGAGAATATATTTTAACGATAAAATTAATAGATATGATTAAGGTCCAAAAGTTTCTAGCTTGACATAAAATTCGCAATAATTTTGAAACGCCATAGCACTAATGGGGATGTTAGCATATCAATTTCAATATTTGCATCATTCAAGTAAAAATAAGAATAATTTATTTTGCAAACAAAATAAAAAGTGGAAACAGTAAAGGATTGTGTCTTCCAGGGGACTGAACATTCACCTTATGGCACAAATCTACTAGCACTCTAGCACCTCTTTTCCAAACTGAAAAAAAATCTTCGGATAAAATGGCGTTGAGTGAAAACTGCCATAATGGAACATTTTGTAAAAGTTGTTATGTGACAAGTGTGTTCAAAGAAACGATAATGGCGACTGTGTTGAGAAATGAAAAAATTGTTTTATTTTCGTCGCTTCTAAAATAAATCAGGCCGAAATCTTTTGGAGTTTACAACATAAGTAGTTATATGTATGAAATTTTGTTTTTAGAAATGTCTTAATTTGAAATGTTAACCAAAGTTACTAAATCAAATTCATTTTATATGTTTCCATATTAAACAAAATAATTGTTTTTTTTTTAGACAGTGCCTCTGAAGTAGGTGAACAATATCTGAGGCAGTGTGACAGTGCGAAGTATGGCATGAGCAAAATTTTAACAACTTTGAAAGCACATGGAGTGAAATATGCAAGTTTAGGAAATCTTTTATGTGATGGCGATGGTGCCTATGGAATTTATAATATAAGCGCAGGAATGTAAGTAGTTTTGTATAGATGTAATTATTTAACATTGAATACATAATTACTCCCTGGATTTTATAAGTCCATGAAATCCTTTAAAATGTAAGTTGTATTTCTCAAAATCTGAAAAAAATTGCTAAATAAACATACAGTCCAAATCACGAATGTTGTTCACGTCATCAATTTATGTACTTATCAAAGACATGATAGTTTTCTATCTGGTAAATACTAGCACATTATAATGTAAACAGAAACGCATGTCTGCTGGGGCTATGACAGAAGTTCCAAGCGTAACAATGCATTTTAGAGATGAATAATACAACCGCTTGTTGTAACCAAAACCAACGTTCATCATTCTGTCAGTTCAGTAGCATGCAGTAGGCGCATTTGTCAAATTTAATGATTTTCTATTCTTGTTATTTATATAAGTTTGTAGTATTTTTTACTCTGGTGTGTTATTAAGTTTCCTGTACTTATGTAAATTGCTGTGTAAATAGTTTGTGAGTGCTTTGGTTTTACTGTTTGTAAATAAACTAATCTCAAAATGGGTCAAGGAGAAATTTGTTATGAATTTAGAGGAGTCGTCGCTTATAGTTATGAACATGCTCCTTATCACAGCCCAGCTAACAATTGAGGTGTCATTCGAACAGGTGACGCCACCAATTTCGATAGGTGATATATGACATAAATTCGATGTCGATACAACCTAAATGGTGTTTTTTGACACATTGTATTGACGTGATGTGACGAAAATAAGTTAAACAGGTATATTTGACCTATTAGGTTAGGTCGCCAAACACCTATCATCGATTACTTACTTCTCACCATTCACACCTTTCATTTGCCTTCAAAATTCTGTTTGGTAACAAATATAATTTAATATGATAAAATGGTTCATAATGTATTATAAGATACATAATTTTATATGTTTCGTTTGCGGCGCGATTTTTACGCATGATTCGCGTGAATTTACGTGGGAAAGATTTTTTTCTGTTAATATTATATATTGTACCTTGAAATATTACAAAAGCCCTCCTTAAGAACATCAATTATTATAAATATACAGACTGTCTATTTTACGAGGGCCACATCAAATATCTCGCTTAATATCTATTGTAGAAGAATAAAGTTTTAGAAACAGTTATCCCATTTTTTGTGAGCTATATTTCAGTAAAAAGAAATTTGAAATCCATAGCCTACTTTATGAGATATATTACAAAAACCTGAAAAATAGGAAACCACAAACGGTTATAGCTTCCTTATTTGAGGAGATACGAAAAAAGTTAAAGGAATGAAAGTTGACGGCAAAGACAATAAGAATAATAACGTGTAACAAAAAAATCGAAAAATGCAGTTGGCTTTGACATACGCTATTGTGCAAAAATGAAAAATACGTATCTCAAAGTAGGCCATGACGCCATTAATTCCGTTATTTTTTTCTCATTCCAACGATATAAAACATGTCACAGAAATTTTAACCGATAGTGTCAATTTTTAAAAATGAATTATTATTTGTTTGCTTATAATTGTATTGAAACATTCTTTATAGGATTTTGCAAACAGCAGAAAAAATAACTATCTATATACTATTTTTCTTTTAGTTATAGATAGTTATTTTTTCTGCTGTTTGCAAAATCCTATAAAGAATGTTTCAATACGATAGTGTCAATATTTAATATATTACGAATACCACAATTCATATAATTGAATCTTAACAATCAGCTGTGCCATAATAGTAAAAATTCACTTTATAATAATTATAATTCCGTAATTATTTATTACAATTTAATACAAACCAATAAATATCTCATAAATAAAAATACAAGTACAAAACGAACATCCAAAGAAAAAAACGAAAAACTATGTATAACAGTACTACCTACTACTATATTGAAAAGAAATTGTGTGTATTTATTTTTCTAACTACAAATGCTCAAATTGTGCACCATGCATTCTGACACATAAACGTGCTCTACGAGACACGTTACGCATTACATTTTGGAGCATTTCAGGAGTAATTGCCTCACATGCGTTTCGAATTCTGGTTTTGATGTCCTCAATATTTTCAGGGGCAGTTTGAAATACCTTGTCTTTAATGTAACCCCAGACGAAAAAATCCAAGGGAGTAATATCTGGTGATCGAGCTGGCCATAGAATGGGTCCATAGATGCCTATCCAGCTATCTGGCATAACTTGATTTAAATAACTTGTACATATTACAGCAGTGTGAGGTGGAGCCCCATCTTGTTGAAAATATGAATAATTTAATCTTTCTGTCACTGTTAATTCATAAAGAAAATCTTGAAATTCGTTTTGCAGGAAATTAAGGTATCTACGAGCGGTTAATTTGCCATCATAAAAATAAGGTCCAATTACTTTAGTCCCTAAAAGACCCAACCAAACATTCGTAGAAAATCTTTCTTGGAAAGCAGTCTCTCTGCACCAATGTGTATTTTCTCGTGTCCACTTATAATGCATATTTCTATTGAAAAATCCATTACTTATTAGAAAAATTTGATTCGTCCGACCAAAGAATTTTGCTACATATCAGCGCGTCATTCCTTTTCTTATTTAATAATCATCTACAAAATCTTACTCTCCTTGGCTTATCTCCCTCATTTAAATGTTGAACTTTCCTCATTTTGTAGCATCGAAATCCGTTTTTTTTAAATATTTTTCTTGCACTGTCTTTTTTTATGCGACAGTTTCTCTGAATTTGTCTCAAAGAGGTTTCCTCATTTTGGTTAACATAATTCATTACTCTATTCACTTTTCTTACATTATCCGCAACACGAGCTCGCCTTACTACTTTTTTTGAAAATGAACCGTGCGTTTTTAGATTTTGAACTAACTTCCTAAACATAGTTCGATTTGGCTGCGGAGCATCTGGAAATCTATCTCCGTAAACCGTGACTGCCATCTCAGCGTCAAAATTGCACTGACAATAAATGCTAATCATATCGAATTTGTTATTATTGGAGTACACCATAATTACTGATATAAAATTTGTCTTAGAACTCGACAACGCAACATACAACAGTTACAATCTGTCAAATTTATTAATAACTGTATACATTGTTTTTCACTAATTATGGCACAGCTGATTGTTACGATTCAATTATATGAATTGTGGTATTCGTAAAATATTAAATATTGACACTATCGGTTAAAATTTCTTTGACATGTTTTATATCGTTGGAATGAGAAAAAAATAACGGAATTAATGGCGTCATGGCCTACTTTGAGATAAGTATTTTTCATTTTTGCACAATAGCATATGTCAAAGCCAACTGCATTTTTCGATTTTTTTGTTACACGTTATTATTCTTATTGTCTTTGCCGTCAACTTTCATTCCTTTAACTTTTTTCGTATTTCCTCAAATAAGGAAGCTATAACCGTTTTTTTCCTATTTTTCAGGTTTTTGTAATATATCTCATAAAGTAGGCTATGGATTCCAAATTTCTTTTCACTGAAATATAGCTCACAAAAAATGGGATAACTGTTTCTAAAACTTTATTCTTCTACAATAGATATTAAGCGAGATATTTGGTGTGGCCCTCGTAAAATAGACAGTCTGTATATAATATATTAATATAAATTGTGACAATTTAATTTTTAAATTTTCATTTTTGTATATTTTTCGTAATCCATTTAGTTTTAATTTAAAATTTAATAATTATTAATATGTTTAACGATTATTTATGCATTAAAATATTTTCACAAAGAAAGTTTACATTTTCATGGTGAGTTTTCGCCATTCCATTTTTAAATAAATATGGTTGCTCTCTGCCTATATTACTTAAAAGTGAAGTCATTTCGACTTTTTGGTGGAAATTTAAGGACTTCTAGGATCCTTATTAGGTACCCAAGAAGTCTTGTTCAAGAAGTACGATTACCTATTTAGTAATTTCAATACATTATTTCAACTACATCTTCTATTAGGGTCTAATGGTAACTTAACCAAAATTACTTAAAGTTATAGTTATTTAACAATCATATTACTTATTAAGTGACAAATGTCCCCTTATTAAGTTTACCAAATTTTTCCAAAGTCACTTTCTACCTACTTTACCCTATTAGGTTATTAAGGCCATGTATTCCCTACCACTTAATTAGTGTACCTATTAAGTAAAAATAGTAACAAAAATATTTTCCATAACCTATTAGAACATTAATTTTACCAATAATTGACCTGTACCTGATAGGTACCATAGCGACTTCCACCAAGTGAACTTAAACAGTACATAATTTCGACCCGTTTTGGTCGAATTTCCTTTAGCTGAACTCGCCGACACTTAAATTGTTAGCTGGGGAGGAAATATGACCATGAGATATTGCGACTGCCATCATACCACTGCTAATTTAATGCCATAGAACTAATTTGGGAAGAGACAAAAGGAAGCGCATATAGGTGAAGAAGGGTATGGAGATGACAAAGTGCGGGCTATGAGGCAAAAATCTCTACAGATAGGTACTATATATGAAAAGATGGGCCTCTCTTGTCATACAGAATTTTTAATCGACACATGGTTTAAGAGAGAGCATATTCTGGAGAATGTACCAAAAATTATTATTAACTTTCGTGACAACAGCAGTTGGGATGATGATTCCACAGGTGGTGATTCCGACTGATTTTTTTTTTATCAATTTAAATTTATAAATATATTTTTGTCGAATTCCTTTCAAATGATACGCCCATGCGTGCCATTTTATATGACCTTTAGTCGATTTGAATCGGAAATTAGAAGATGATGACGTGAACGACAACAGTGGTGATTTGGACTATATATATTATTGTCTCTGTAAATTTTAAATATATGACCCTGTATGTTTTATGCTAAAATTACAGCAGGTTTCTTCCTTGGCAGTATAGTGTTAAATACATGCCAGATTTTGAGATCCTCCATGACTTTTTTCTTTATTATTTTATGAAGTTTGTTCATTCTCTATATTTTTCGCAAAAAGTATAGGCTTTTTCTTCGATAATTGTATCAACAACATTCCAAATATCATTGTCTCTGTCATATTTTTTCATTATTTAATAATAATAATATTTTCACTATAAGTTTATCCCATTTCTTCGTTGGTAATAGCATCCACTACCTACCAAATATTATTTTTCTCTATCTAATATTTATGTTGATATAGTGCTGGTAGACAGACAGACTGGCGGAATTGTGGGATTTTATTTTTTGTAACCTACATAGTCTGAAATGTGAAATTCCAAAGAGACCTCGGAGAGTGATTTTTTCACGATTGCAATATTTCCCTTCACTAAACAAAAGAAGTAAAAATGTTTTGTTGGATATATATTATATAACATATTATAATTTTAGAGCATACTGTACTTGGCGAGATGGTACTAAAATAGGAACATGGCAAAGTGACACAAGCACAGATGTCAGTACATTAAATTGCAGTAAGTTATATTGTTTGTTGAATTCGATATTTTTCTCAATAAAATGTCGTTTTAGATTGTGCAAGGGATTATAGGATGTACAACCATATATTGGATTGCGATGGGTCAGGAAATTATAAAGCTTTACAAAGTGTGGTCGAAGAGGGATCTACTATTTATTACTGTGTCGATTCCGATGGGTTTGCCAAATCAGATGTTTATAGAACAAGAATAGATGATTGTAATATATTTTACTAGGTCTTGCTACTATATCTGTTATTATAAATTTAAGTAATATTTAACTCTTACATTTGTATATTTGTACGTTATATTTTGTAAGACAATTTAAGATATTAAAGATAAAGAAAATGTTATAACTATATAACGAATTTATTTATAATTAAAGAATAGTAAAGAATAGTCATGAAGAACATTGTCTAAAAAAAAATATTTTCCCTCCATCAAACCCCCTCTCTAAAAAGGTTGAATATTTATTACATAAAAAAAAAATTACCCCCTGGCGGAGTTGTAACCACCGCTGGTTATAACCTTGGCCACCTTCTTCTTCCCTCCATCAAACCCCCTTTTCAAAAAAATTGTAAATCTTTTTTACAAAAAAAAAACACTCCCTGGAGGGGTTGAATCGAGTGGTAAGGATGATTGGGGTCATCTCCCTCTAGAATTACCATCTTAAGTTATGAGGAGGGCCAATTCACCAAAATACAGGGTTGGATTGATGTCTGTGCTGGGAAAGCGACTTTAAGGGTGGTTTTGGGGGGTAGCCGGGGACAAAAGCATTTTTGGACCCCGAAATCAGTTTAAAAAGTTCAGTCCTGCCTCCATGCTAAGTTCAGCAAGGAAAAACCAATAATAACATATTGTCAGGTTTGTAATAAGTTACAAAATTTGAGAGAAATTGTTGTAATCCTTTTCGGAAAAGTCGAGTTTCTATTTTTGTGTAAGTAAACTACTACTCTGGGGAAACCATTAATAGCACATTGTTAGGTTTGTAATTTATTATTTATTAGATCATATATTTAAATAAACGTTATCAAATATCTAAATGGAATGATGAATGATCATGAGATATCACGACCACATTCAGTTTCCTATGGAGTCCCTCAAGGCCTAGTGTTAGAACCTTTTCTCTTCATCATGTAATTTAATGATGAGACAATTCCTCCTTCAGTGGTAAGTATATTGTATCTGAGTGGAGCCCCGTTAAAAATTGGTTTATTAACAATTATTTAAACCTAAACATTGAGAAAACTCGAACAATAAATTTTTATACATCTAATGTGACTCCCGATATAATTTCATCTGTTAAAGTATTAGGTGTATATTTAGACAGTTCAAACTGCAACGGTTAGCGTGTCTTGGAATCACAGATGCAATACGCACCTGTCCAACAGCAGCAATGGAGGCGCTATACTGGATCTGCCTCCCTTGCATATCCATGTTAAAAGGGTGGCAGCTCTTGGCGCCTACAGGATACACTCTAGTAAGAAATTCAAACCAGGGGATCTGGTTGGTCATCTGACTGTCCTAAACGAAGTCCAGTTAGACTCAATGACCAAACCCACAGACTCCACACCAAAAAGATTCGACTTTGAGAGAACCTTTGAAGTGGTAATTCCTAGCCGCCAGGCATGGAGCTCTGGAGGTCCACAATGGGAAAAAGGATCACTCATCTGGTACACGGATGGATCCAAAACGGATGAGGAAGTAGGCGCCGGTGTATACGGCCCAAACTGCAGGCTGACAATAGCCTTGGGTCACACTCCCACCATCTTTCAGGCAGAAATATATGCCATAGATCTTTGTGCTCGACAGTGCATAAATAAAGGCACACGGGGATCAAGAATCTATATAGTTTCAGACAGCCAGGCAGCACTCAAAGCTCTGAGTTCATTCACCTTTGAGTCACAAATTGCCTGGGAATGTCTACAAACAATAAAGCAACTGGCAAGAAACAACAAGGTCAACTTGATGTGGGTGCCAGGGCATGAAGGAATAGAAGGGAATGAGATTGCGGACGACCTTGCAAGACAGGGTGCCAAATCGTCATTCATCGGACCAGAACCGTTTTGTGGGATAGCAAGAAGTAACACGACGGAGGAGGTAAGAACATGGGAGGATGAACAAAAATCCTCCTACTGGAACTCAACTCCAGGACAAAAACAAGCGAAAAAGTTCATTACTTATTCGCAAAAGAGAGCTAAACAGCTGCTTGAACTCAGCAAAAAGGAATTAAGACTACTAACAGGTCTTTTCACGGGTCACTGCCCATTAAAATACCATCTTAAAAAAATGGGCAAGGCTGAGGACGAAAGTTGTCGATTCTGTACAAAGACAACCGAAACGTCGGAACACCTACTTTGCACATGCGAAGTACTAGTCCGGCAAAGGCTACAACACTTGGAACAGGTGATTCTGACACCTGTAGAAGTGTCAAAGTTAGCCCCCAGGAAAATTCTAGGATTCTTTAGAAGCCTAGGATTGGATGGGAACATATAGATATGAGGTAATCACAAAAGATCTTTATAGGTCGAGGTGAGGAGAGGTCAAACGCCTGAACAACCCAACTGTAATCTGTAATCTGTAGATAGTTCATTAAACTGGATATCTCGTGTACACCAGTGAAACTGAGTTTTTCAAACATGTTAAGGTTAGTGTTTGTAAAAGGTATTTTGAGTCCTTTACAAAATTTTCTTTTATTATACATACATTTTTCTTGTACCAAGAGGAATGGAGTTATAAAGTTTAAGCCCATCAAAGGTGATACATTTTTGGCAAGCTTCGTATTAGAACACTTAGGTAAAACAAGAAGATGTTCAAGGTCGACTCGAGTGAGATGTTCATGATCAATAAGTTGTCTTAGATATTGGAAAAAATTTACACTTTTAAGGTAATTCCTAATATTCTATACTTCCTTCTTTGTAAAGAAGTTCTGTGGGGTGTCTAAAATTAAGTTTAAAAGTAATCATGACAAGTTTATTTTGACGAACTTGCAAAATATTCCTCCCAGTACAATATATACCATACTGAAGAATTGATTCGGCTATAGCATTGTACATAAGTATCAGTGTGTCTGTCTTCAGATTATCTCTTATATTATAGAATATATAGAACAGTTTTCTTATTCTTGGTACCTGATACTGATCTTTTCATTACAAGTGCTGGTCAATAATAATAATTAAATGTTTAATTTTTGTTACTTTGGCAGTGGTGCAGATGCAGGTTACTGTTATTACATTCTGTGTTGCGCAAAGTTATTGTGTTTTTATTAGAAGCACCAGCACTTGAGACGAAAATGGCAGAAATTTAATTTTCTAGACATTAAGGGTTAACATGTATAACAATCCAAATATTCTATTAGTGACTGGAGATCCAGCTAGTTCTTCCTCACGATATACTTCATCCCAGTTATTATTTTGAAATAATAAAACCATGTCATGTACGTAGTAAATTACTTTATGGGATATCTTTATTTCATTTGTATCACTTTTATGCACGAGGAAGAGAATGGTCCCAGCATCATGCCTGGAGGCACAGTAAGGCACACCCACTTCAGTAGTATTTTATTCACTTGTGGATTTACTAATTTTGACAATTGTTCTTGTTCTTTATACTAATATGATCTTTTGGCACGAATGCAAATTCTAACTGTTTTTAATTATTGTTAACGATTTGTACTACCTTCTCTTTTCGCATTATAATCAACCTTCTATTAGTGGCCTGACCAATCCTGTATATAAGACTATTTTTGTTAGTTTCTATTAGAGTAGCTACTTATACTGTACTTGTCCTATACATATTTTTTGTACTATATCATCACATAATTATAGGGGTTTTCTCGTAGCTATATAAATGAATATTAAATAGGTACCATTTGTTGCACTTCGATATCGTAGTGATTATAAAAGGTATGGTATGCTTATAATACTTCTCCAACCATTCTTTTCTTTGCTTTAAGTTATTCATTTCATTGACTTCATCTAATGCTTTAACTAATAATTTGACTTACCATATATGTTTCGGAACTCAGAGCACTTAATTAATACACTGGATACCGACTTTTACTTTAGATGCACTGTATACTTATATTTAATAATCAATCTTATTTCACTATTCCATCACTATGAGATATCTTTTAAGGTTTCATATGTATAGGTACTTATATAAATGCAAGTATATATTACAAATAATTATTTGACACAAAGACTGATATAATGCTGATAACTAAAGGAAAAAATATATAGATTAAATATACATACCTACATAGTGTAACTAGCTAATATGTTATGTAAATAAATATAGGTATATATTACAAACAGTTGCTTTACAGAAAAAAAATATATCATTCAGATAACAAATAGATATAATTCAGATTGAATAGAAGTTAAGTCGATTTTATTTATGGCAAAATTACACTTTATTAATACTACAAAAATTCATTGTTAACAAAAAATTAGTGCCATTAAAGATGAAAGCATTTCTTTTATTATTTTTATTATATTCTTTTTGTTATGCATTTCAAGAACAAACGTTCGACAATTTATTAATTACAGATTTTTCTCCACAAGATTGTATAAAAAAACAAACTGAAGAAACCACATATTATTACTGGAAAAATGAGAATGAACGTTTACCAACGTGCAAAGCATACACACCAAATGGTATGTATCATGTTTTTTTCGCATACATTTTTGCATATAAACAGTATATAATAATCAATTGAATTTATGTAAATCATTTAAGTATTGCAAAAAAACATTTGTTCTGGGTGAAAGATATTTTAAAAATACCTTTTTTATATAGTTTCAAAGCCGTTTTGAAGCTTGAATTTGTTAAGATTGCCGATTTTGAGTTTTTAAACTCTCGTAAGAATAATATTGTGGTAAGTGTTCTTGGGAAATATATTGTTTTATGCAATTACGCAGGCATACATCCCAATTATGGGAGTTACTGTGGCTAAAATTTTAAATCTGTAAGATGACTACAGTTGAAATCACCAATTTTGTCATTCACGTTATCATCTCTTAATTTCCAAATCAAATTGATTCAAAGTCACACAAAATAGCACGCATAGGCATATCATTTGAAAGGAGTTATCAGTAAAATAATAATTATTACCTCATATAATTTTAATATTATAATATTCTCGCCGTGACAACACTACTTCAGCGGTGAGATAGACTAATTACAAAAACTACAAAATCAATTAAGCCACAGACTTACTTTCGAAGTACATATTATAAATTGTATCCTTCACATTAATCTTCCTGCCTCTATACCAAGTACTTAATTTAATTTTCCTTTCTGGGTCGATATTCTGCCACAGTAGTATTTGGGGCGTCATATACTCCATTTTATCAAAATTAAAAAATTTGGCAGTGATGAGACAAATATCTAATTTTTCCATTTCCTTATATTCTACTTCTAATTGATATTTTATTGTAGGTCCTAGTCTTCAGCTTTGTGCGACATCCCCGTGTCCACCAGCATATGTGTGTGATCATAGGTGTAGTGGACTAGGTATGTATACAATACAAGTACATGTTGTATATTTTCTTTATAGAATATTTAACATGGCCATTTCCAAGAAAGAGACATCTGATGGGAAATGTTTATTATTTTTGGCTATAACTCTTTTTCTTACTACTTATATTAAAAAAAAAAAACTATAAGACTACCTAAGTGGAACCATAACAAGACTTTAATATGAATTTATTTTGACTTAATAAAAGGCTGGGCCTGGCCATAGGGAGTACCGAGAGAATTCCCAGTGGGCCGGTCCAATCTGGGCCGGTCTCATGACCATACCGTTATCAACAAAAAATAATAAATTATGTACTATGTTTAATACAAAAATAATTCTAAATGGCTCTTTTCGTGGAATATTCTACACATATTACATATTTTCTGGCCGCCGAACTTCCCTTTCTTTTGTTAATATCACTGTGATTTTTTATCAATTCAAGGGCAAGCAGATAAATTCATCAAAAATCGCTTAGGAAGTCAAATTTCGCAAGAATACTTAAGGCCGGTTTATCAACGCAAGGTTAAAGTAATTCTATGGCTAAAGTTATCCTACAGATAAAGTGGTAGTTAAAATGTGTACCGTTTCAAGCAAGTTAGGTTTGTCGATGTAGACAAAGTCTTTTTAAAAATAATTGAACACTTTTACTAAAACACACTACAAAAATATTTATTGATTTACAAAGATTTACAACAATATTTGGAACAACCGAACGGTGCGAGAATTCACGCCAGAATGGCTGTCGTCTTCTACTAGGTTCATCATGAAGGCATTAGTCGAGTCTGCTCGGGGATGTCCGTCGTCAACATTGTACGCTGGGTTGCTTACATAACACCTCCCTTGCTAGACAGAAGTTTTATTTGGGACAAATAAAACTTTTACTCCTTGGACCTTGTTATCCCTTGATTGGCGGTCAACTGTTTCGACCTTGTTGTCCCTTGATGGACCCTCAACTGCGGAAGCCTGCACTTGTTGAGTAGGTTGTTTGGATTTACATTTCCTAAGTCGATGAATAGCCAATACTGAAACAAATATGACAAAAATAACATAAAGGGGTAGAGTCCAGTAGTGGGCCGTCTCGACGTCCTTCTTCAGTTGGATGGGTTCTATGTCGTCTTGGGTTTTCTTTAGCATGTGAAGTTGGTCCAGAGGAACATCTTCTAGTTTCAGCTTCCTGGTATTATTAATTCTTGTCTTCATCGTTTTAATTTCTGGTAACAATAGGGGTTGTCCTCTGATTGATTCCTTTTCGTTTGAGTAAGTGTATTCTGATGTTTTAAAATTTTCGTATTCAAGTGCGTACTCGGGTGCGTATTCTGCATATTCTTGGCCATTATTAGGCATTTCTTGCGTGTTTTCATATTCGACGTTGTATAGATATTCTGGCCTATTTGATGGTCCTGGTTGGGCTCGAAAATCTCCACCATATTGATATTGGGGTCTTCTGAATGTGTTTCGAGTTGAGGTCCTCATAGGGGTGCTTTGTTGCTGTTGAACATTTTGGCCTGGTTTCCATACATTATGCGGCTTCTTAAATGTTTGTGAATTCGTAGGGAACCTCTGTGGAGGGTAGTTTGTTCTTGGCTGTATGTTTATAGGCCCCGTCGGAAATTTAGGGGGTTGGAAATTGTTATATTGCGTTTGAAAATTTGGCTGCGCAAACCGCGGTACGTTGTTATTAGGCAAAAAATAATTTTGTAACTGAGGTCTCTGTTGGACCACAGGTTGCACTATGGGTTTTTTAAATATTGGCGGACTATTTAGGTTACCCGAAATATGTGATTTTTGTAAATATCGAATATTATTTTCCTCTACTATGAATTGCATGGCGGTTGCTAAATCTTTAGGCCGCATTGCCCTAATTGTGCTGCCTAATGGTTCCCTTAACCCTGCTAAAAATGTAACTAAAGCCTGCTGTGTAAAGAACTTTTTCTTACTAGTTTTAATATCGGCGTCCGTATTATGAACCTCGATATAATTGCAAATGATATTTAACAATGACATAACCTTTTCATAGAATTGTTGCGGACTTTCGTTATTTTGTTTTAAATTAACCAAATCCCTATTTAAGCTATTTTCGTCTCTTTGATCGCCGAAATTTTGTGTTAAGACGGCTTTCACTTCATCCCATGTACTGGCACCGTAAATGGAAATAACTTCGCGTGCCCTGCCCGTGAGTCTACTTTTAACTCCCTCGAATAGTAATAAATTTTGCAAATTCCCTGGGTTTTCCTCATCAAAGTAAATAGTGAGAAAGGTTTGTGAGACTTTAAGATAATTATAGAGTTCGCATGGATTTCCATCGAAAGGTGGAATTATACTTAAATTTTTAACGTCAAAAGATGGAGTTGAAGACATTTTTTGGCTTTTTTGTGATTTAATATTATTACTTAAACTAGAACTATTTGTAGAACTATCGTGATTTAATTCACTATTATGTAAACTACAATCTTTATTTAAATTACTAGGAATATTTTCAAGTTCAACGTGGCTTTCAGTACTTTCGCTCGATGCTGCCGTAACTGATGTTTCGCCCAAATGGTTCTCAATTAATAAAATACTATTATATATAAATCTCTTAAATCTAGCTCACCCTTCGCACTGTCACAAAAGGACTTTATGGGGGTTGAGGATTCTGACATGGAAAAAACTTCTACTTTACATTAAAGAGAAGGCACACTTCATTGTCCGGGTCGCTGGTTCTTCACTTAGGGTACTCAATTCGCCTAAGACTTTTCGGTGATTAATTGTTGACACAAAAAAAGACGATTCGCGATGTAAAGTCTTTTTCACCGATCCGCACGACTGCGCCAGTTAGGTTTGTCGATGTAGACAAAGTCTTTTTAAAAATAATTGAACACTTTTACTAAAACACACTACAAAAATATTTATTGATTTACAAAGTTTTACAACAATATTTGGAACAACCGGACGGTGCGAGAATTCACGCCAGAATGGCTGTCGTCTTCTACTAGGTTCATCATGAAGGCATTAGTCGAGTCTGCTCGGGGATGTCCGTCGTCAACATTGTACGCTGGGTTGCTTACATAACAAGCATTAGTTAGATTTTCCTGCAAAATCTGTCAATGAAATTATTGGCAATGTTGCTGAAAAGAGGGATTTTATAAAGATAATGCTCGTTTTTTAGTTTATTTATGCTCGTTTTTATTTATAAGTATTATACTCGAGAAAAAATCCTCCAAGATTTCTTCGGGTTGTCATGTTTCAGATCATGTAGTTTACGAAGATATAGGTTTTTCAATTCTGTCAGTCTGTCTCCCTGTTAACTAAAAAACTTCTTGGCGAAGAAGAGTCTTTGGTAGGTAGATGATGCTACTGCCAACGAAGAAATGGTTACACTTTCACTGGAAAATATACAGGAGTCCGTCTTAGAGTGACCACAGATAAAGAGAGGTTCTGTGTAAATACCTTTATCGATTTTTTAAATTTATTAGTGTGTACGGTCTAGGTTTAGCCAACATGATATAGCTGGAAACATTTTGTACTTTTTTGGATCACGTAAGCCATAGCTTAAAAAAAAATAGAGTTATGATTATGTAAATTTCGTTTAATTTTTTACTGATTTCCTTGATAAAAACATTTCCTGCTGCATGAGTTTTTAATTTAAATTTTTTGTATAATTTTTTATCGGCGGCTATTGATTTTGTTGAATTAGATAGATTTTTCATTGTCTTTATGCCTTTTGAAAATATGTGACATATGGGCTGGTCGATGGTCTATAAAATGTATATTTTCAAAGACTAAAGTGATTTAATTTGATATGAAAGTGGTATGAGGTGGGCCGCTAGATTCGTTTTTCCCGGTAATTTCTTGGGTCAACCCTGCTCAATAATTTCAGTTCTTTAAATTGAAAGATTATAATAATAATAATAATAATAAGCTTTATTGACTAACAGGAAAATCCCATTTACAAGACAATTAAGGAGAACAGTACAAATAAGAACATAATAATGGAATGTTACAATCAGTTTAAAAATTAAAAATAAAAGATTATTAATAGCCCAACTGTCATCTGGATGCATACGGCACGCATTACTAACCATAATTCTTGATTATGAGAGGCTCGTTATTGATGAGATAAAAGCAATTCTTTGACTTTATTAGAATATTGACGATGATCATTGTGGTAAATGTCTAAATGGATTGATAGGTGATTATAAAGTGAGCACATGCGATAGAGGGGGGACCTAAAGCCCAGATTTGTATTAGCCCTAGTAAGGTAAAATAGTGAGGTGGACCTAGTATTAAATCTGGGAACCAGTAGGTTAAGTTGAGCAGTCAGCTCAGCACAGTCCATCAGATTGTTACACAACTTGTATAAAAATTGTAGAGAAAGATATTTTCTTCTAGCTTCAAGTGAGGGAATGTTAAATCTGCTGAGGAGAGCTGATTGATCTGTACCTTGATGAGGATAAACCCCATCCAATTTCATAGCTAGGAATTTCAAGAATTTTCTTTGGATTTGCTCTAGTTTAGATGTGTACTCATTATATATAGGACTCCATACTGTTGAACCATACTCCAGCTTAGATCTTACATAACAGTAGTATAAAGTTTTAAGTGAAGCAACATTAGAAAAGTATCGACAGGTTCTGAAGATAAAACCTAACATTTTTAGTGCGGACTTGGTAACAGTTTCTACGTGCATATTGAATGATAGCTTGGAGTCAATGGTGATACCAAGATCCTTAAGTACTGTGCAGCGCTCAAGGCTTATCGACTGAATTGTATAGTTGAATAAAATTTTGTTGTGCTTTAGGCTAAAGGTTATAACCTTACATTTTTCAATGTTGAGGGGTAGTCTATTTTCTAGACACCATTTATCAACTTGGTACAGATTATGCTAATCTTTCTATTTTGTAGTTTTAAATCTAATTATTTTGTAAGCCACTGGAACTAATAATAATAATAATAATAATAAATATTTCCCTATCGGAGGTCTCTCTCTTGGAAATGGCCACCTTAAGCATTTAATATTATTTATAATTTATTGTTTTAGCCCAGAACAGTCTTATAGTTTGTAAGACCAATCAAGATTGTCCCAGCAGTGGTAGATCTCGTTGTGTCCAGATGTGCGTAAGTGACCAAGGTAAATTTTATATGGTTTGTGATAATCTACAATTAGTTATAGTAGTCTAGGACTCCCAAGCTTTCTACAATGCTTTTGTGATTTTCCTAGAAACTAGTTTCCCTAAGTTTTCACTGCATTTATTACGCCTTTTCTAGGTATTTTAGCCTAATGCGGACTAACATCTTGCATTCACAAATAATGTGTCCCATGGTCTCCATTGTACCACAATATCTGGTTGTATCCTTTTGTGCCTTACCCATATTCTTAAGATGATTGAGATATCAGTATTAGAAAGTCATTCATCAGCCTTATGTCGGACTTTTCAAGTTCGAGAGCCTTGTGGCATTCTTTGTCGAATAACTTATAAACTTTTGTTGTGTCTCTTAGATAAGTTACAAAACAGTTCGGGCCCAAAAATGGGGCATCAGCACCTTTTACAAGAGGTCCGCTAATCGGATTCCTTCTATTCTCTAGTGCCCTGGTACCCACATAAAAGTAACCCTTGTTGTTCTTTGCCAGATGCCTGATAGCCTCTAACGCTGCCTGGGTATTTGAAAGTATATAAATCTTTACCATATGAATGCCTTTATTTATGCATTTCTGGTCACATAGATCTTTAGTATAGATTTCTTCTTGGAAAATGGCTGGGGTCTTACCTAGAACCCTGCATGCATAGCCTGCAATTAGGCCCCGCTACATCCACACCGAGCCCTTCAACCATTTTAAATCCATCTGTGTACCAGATAAAGTGACCCTTTCTCCAACTGAACGGGCTTCAACCCTGCTCTGTTTGACTGTTCTCAACTAGCACATCAAACGCACAATCAAAGTCTCACTTCTTGACTGCCATTGAGTCATGGATTCCAATTGGATTACCTCCAAAATCATTAAGTGATCTACCAGATCGCCTGATTGGAAAGAGAGTACCTGCTACAGCCTTAGGACACTAAGTGTTGCCTCCTTAGTCCTGTACAGATGTAGATAAAATAGATCTAGTATTGCTTCCATAGCTGCCGTGGGACAGGAGCAGGAGCACTTGCTCTTATAATTCCTAAACAGGCAAGGCACTGCAGTCTCTGCAATTTTCTTTGTGTTCATTTTTCTTCAGTTTTTAACCAACATACATATGATGCATAGATTACCATGTGTCTTATAACCGAAAGATAAGACCTGCAGATCACTTTCGGCTTGAAACACAGGCCTGTAGCTAGAAACTGTTTTAAGGGTGGGCAAACAAATTTTCAGAGGGGGCCCGTGAGGCTAAATATTTTATTGTTATTTTCAATTATAAATAGCTCCCGTAAAAAAACAGATATCTAAAGTTTTTAATGTAATAATAATAATAAAGAAATTTTTTAAACAGTCCAGGATAATATGAAATTCTTCCCTGGAATGTACAAGGCGCCGGCAAAAAGCTATGATTTTAGAATAAGGATAATAATAATAATAATAATAATACTAGATTTATTGCCCAACAGAATAATCCTACTACAGAACAATGTAAATAACAATAAATGGCAAACATCATGATACAATGAAAATGAGAAACAATTGCATAAGTATTTAAATCCCTTAATTTATTGTTTGAATTTGAAAATACATTTGAAATCCAGTTCTGTGTGCTGCACGACTTTACGACGGTGGTATACTAATCAGAAGCGGTCGGTCTCCTTTAGACTTTTTTGCAAGCTGATAGACCAATTTTTATGCATAAAAAAGATCTCAAACTATAAGTAAAAAAAGGGAGGTGTTACGAAATGTACTTTTATTAAAATTATTAATTAATAAAACAAAATATAGGAATCAATTAACAAAAATTGTTGGGCAGACAAGTAATAATAGATAGAAGACATTTTAAACTTTATTTTAAAGCAAAAATCAAGGAGGTGTTATGAAGTGCACTTTCATGAAAAAAATTATGTACAACAAATTAAGTCTGACAAATTTAAAAAAAAAATGGTTCATTATTTACCACAAATTGTGTAAGTTTCTAGCAGGTGTTTTAAAAAGTTAAATCCTTTTCTTTATCTAAATTGAAAAATTCATAAAAAATAACAATTAACAAATTTTTACTTGTTTGCCGGGCGTAACATGATTTTTACATGTTTTGCAGTGGGAGCTTGGTCTACGCGCGTCCTCTTAACAATTATTTCCATTCACCAACTGTGGTTTGGGTGTACTGTGATTTTAATTATTTTCTGCAGTCGCCGTAGGCCCTGTAGCCCGCCCTGGCCCACCCCTAGCTATAGGCCTGCTGAAACCCCAAATAGCTGATTCACAATGACTAATAGATTTGTTATTGTACCACATAGTCTCATTATATCATTAGAGTAGATTCATTAGTGTTTATACACCAAAAAGTAAAATATAAAACACAAATACTCAAGTAGACAAGTATAAATAGAAACTATTAAACATACTGGAATATTTAGGAAGACAGTAAATAGTATTAATTAATTATTAAGGATAGTGAAGAGAGAAGTGGTCCCAATAAAGTTAAAAAGCACACGAGTAGATAAATAAACGTTCAAAATTAATAACACAAATCATCATTGCTGTGGTCTTCAATAACCCTGGTGACATTTTCTTTTCTGAATAAACTACTCAGTTGCTCAGAAGGACGAGAAATTTTGGACAAGTAACATCCATGTGATAAATAATATTTCGTCTATTCGGACACTCACAGAAGTATTTACTAATTAATTCCCATCCAGTTCTTTGTGGAATTCCGCTGATTGGTGGTATTTTCACAAATAAAACAACGTCTATTATGCGATGCATGGAAGTTAAGAATATCAGTGTTTAGATATCGGTTGTTTTCTGTCTTGGCCATTTTTTAAACAAAACAATGTGACTTTCAACTTTAATGCACTCATTGACTGTATAAAGAGAAATGCAGAAAATAGGAAAGACTAGAAGAGAATTTTATTTCGAATTATACAGTATGCATAATTTTCAGATTCTTGCATGGCATACCACGCAAATACCTCGGATTATAGGCAGACCAAATTCACAGCTCTATTTAAACCCACATGTAATGTTGATGGACTCTGGAATGCGAAACAATGCAAAGGTGGAAACAGTGGAAGGTCAGTTTTAGATATGCTTTACCGAATATTTATAAAAACTTTTAAATAAATAATTTCTTTTTGCTTATGGTTAAAGTGATTTTTATTTAATTTGGCAATACAATTTAAAAACAACGCATGAACTACTGAAATTGAAAATATCTATTAACACATACCAATTTATAATCTTTGTGTTTTTGTGATTATGTACCAGACTCTGTACATCAAGTTGCTATTTCACAATTATGCAGCGCCGACAACAGTGAATAATAATGCCGTTTGCAGTTTACCTACTCGACCACTCTCGCAATGCCAAATGGTGACTGCTAGTACTACCTAATTCGATGAGTACAGCATACGACGATTGACTCTGCACACAAGATACTTTTTTGTAATTGAAACATGAAATACAGGCTCTATAGTGATTTCCTATATCAAACTGTGTTAAAAAAATTAATTTCAAAGCGCTTTGTTTTCCACCATGGCATAAATCATAAAAATACAAAGATGGAAAATTAATATCTCAATGGATTGTTTTTAATTTAAAATTTACTCACTACAAACCAGTAAATTATATTTTCTATATTTGTATAATTCATAATGGAATCTGTTTTTTTTTTAACTGGATCTCTTTAAAGACTAACTTCTTTTTATACTATTGTGCCTATTGAGAAGCAATATTATTGAAATGAACGTATTCACCAAACTGAGAATGATTTATGTTTCAGGTGTTTTTGTTTCGATGCAAGAGGTAACAGATTATTTGGCCAAGCAAAGTATTCTGATTCCAAAAAGATGACTTGTGGTAATTTTTTTAATTTCCTTTTGAATATAATTATTAATAATGAAAATATTTGCTTTTGATTATTTTTGACTGAAACCAAATGTCTTCTAGAAACGTGAAAAACCACTGTGAGGCTTTTCATGGAGATGAAAAGGGGTGTGATAGAGGTGGGAACTTTTTCATATTTAAAAACTTCCTTACCTAAGATACAAATTCTCTAAGTACCAAACCATTATAAATTCTCAAACTTTACTTAACTGTACAAGATATATGTATTGGTTATCTTTTACATGGACGACTGACACAAATACAGTGTTAAAACAAAAATTGATGGAATGATTATATTTTATATTATTTCAACAGCATGCAGTAGACGAAAGGCTGATTTGGAAGCAGCTGGGAGATCGTATGTTAGTTTTCATTGTGACAGCATGGGAAATTATGAAAAACTGCAATGCGACAGTGGATTGTGTTGGTGTGTGGAGCCCCAAACTGGAGAATTAACTTCACCTGTAGTACCAGAAAAAGTTATGATAAAGTTGCCGTGTTGTAAGTAAATTTCAAAAATAATATATCCATCAACACCCACTAAAAGAGCAATAAATGTTCGTTGAATTCCGTTGCTCTAGTGGGGGAAATATAGGATGTCAAGGGTGTGCAGCGCACACGGTCCCAAAATTCAATCGATTAATTTCACATATTCCCATCATAATTTGGGATCACTGAAACCGATTTCATATTAATATTTTATTTCGGAAGATCCGTTATCCGTACTTATTTTTTACCTGTAAGTGCTATAACTTTGGGAAATACCTAATGCATGCAACTGTAATTTATTTATTTATTTAATACATTTGTCCAACAGTACAAAAGAACCAATTATAGGACAAGAAGGCAACAAAATACAAAAAAATATATATATATATATAAATACACAGCTTCTTACATACATATGAGTGACAATCTAAAATTAATTACAAGTACACTACATGTTTGTTGTTTTAATACTATGGGATGCTGCAATTCTTAAGAGAAGTATAAATTGTATTTATCGAACAGTCGAATATATCACAAGTATCACAAATTGAGTTGTAGGTAGAGCACATAACGAATATAGGAGACTTCAGCATTATATTGGTTCGTGCCGGTTGACAATAAAATGTGAGCGGTTTGCGACTACCGGCTCTTGGAACCAAGAAGTTCAACTGGCTTAGTGCAGGAGGGCAATCAACCCTGTTGTGTATGAGCGAATACAGGAATTTTATAGCATAGAATTGCCTTCTAAATTGTAGTGAGTCGAAGTCAAACCTATTTAACAGATACATCTGGTCGCAGCCTCTGTTTGGATAATTACCATCAGTGCGAAAGCAGAGAAATTATAAAAATTTCCTCAGAACAGACTCGATTGATTTAACTTGATAATCATAGATAGGGCTCCAGATAAGTGAGCAGTACTCGAGTTTAGACCGTATATAACAATAAAATAGTTTGATTAAGACGTCATTGTTCCGGAAGACCTGACTTAGTCTTAAAATGAACCCTAAGGTTTTCATAGAGGAGGAGACCGTTAACTCGATATGCTTGGCAAATGATAATTTGTCATAAAAAAAGACTCCTAGATCTCTGGTTGAGTCAGTATGTGGCAAAGATTGTGTGCCGATTCGATAATTGTAGTCGATGGGTTCATCTTTTCGTGAGTAAGTTACAACCTTGCATTTGGTTATATTTAGAGCCAGAGAGTTTAAATGACACCACTGTGCCACTTTGTTAAGTTCCCTTTGTAGCATATGACAGTCGTCTTTGGAATTTATTGACGCAAAGATTTTCAGGTCATCTGCGAAAAAAAGCTTTTTGCAGTAAAGATTGTCATTGAGATCATTGACAAAAAGAGCGAAAAATAGCGGACCTAAATTGGAACCCTGTGGAACTCCTGATGTTACGGTATATGGGTTAGACGTGTAACCATTGTAAGCAACATAATTACGACGGTTTGACAGGTACGATGAGAAGAACTGAACAAGAGTGGTAGAGCAGCCATACTGTCGAAGTTTGGATAATAATAGGCAATGATCAATGCGATCGAATGCCTTGGAGAAGTCCGTGTATATCACATCCACCTGACCTCGCATGTCAATGTTTTCGGAAAGATGTTGAGTGAAACACAATAGATTGGTAGTGGTTGAGCGTTTTTCCATGAAGCCGTGTTGGTCCACAGAAATGAGATTTTTAACAAGGGGGTAGATGCGATTATACAGGGAGATCTCAAAGACCTTTGCAAAGTTGCATAATAATGTAATTTGTTTGTAATTAGCAATGTCAATAGATTTATAGTGCGGCACATGCGCTTCTAGTAACGAGTGAAACACGCTGTAGAAAGAATCACAAGCTGAGTTAATGTCTTGAAAGGTAGATAAAAATGACCAATCGGTTTCAAGGATTGAGTGGTAGAGAGCAGGAAAGTCGGCCTTCCGAAAATTGTAAGAGGTCTGAGTGGTCTTATAGGGAAATTTGTCAAGATGTTGAGCGTGGATGGTTAATGTTATAGATAAGGCCGGATGATGCTTGTCTTCCGCGACTAATGGCGACTCGTCGTGAAAAATGCGACAGTGACATTGACTTTTTGCCAGCACTAGGTCGAGAGTTCTACCGTTGACATTTTTTACATTGTTATATTGATCTAGTGATAGGAAATCCATAAAATTGCATAATATGCGGCTTTTTGGGTCATTGTCTGAGTTATTAAATAGAGGAATGTTGAAGTCTCCTATAATTACAGGATTCTCGAAGTTACACACAATATTTTCGAATAGATCAAAAAATTGTTCAAGTACTGCTGTTAAAGTGTTAGGAGGAATATATAACACAAAAACGGCAAGTGTGTGGTGCTAAAGCAAGTGTTTACTTCCCACTATATCAATATTTGGAAAGTTATTTCGGATCGGTGTTAAGTCGATATGCGTAGAGTGTATACGGTCATTAGTAGCTATTAGAACTCCACCGCCACGGCTTAAGCCCGCTAAGCTAGGGTCGCGGTCACATCTGGATACACTATATGATTCGGGAACTAGCTCCGAGTTGGCGATGCTACTCGAGAGCCAGGTTTCGCTGAGACACTGGGATAGAGAACATTAACTTTGGTATTGAGTCCATGAACATTCTGGTAGTAGAGGTCCAGATCAATGGAGTTGTTGATTTTAATTAGTTTTTTTGGGAATGATGAGAATTAGCAGCGTTATGACTATTGAGCGGTTGATGCCGGTTTTGGCTTCGGTTTCGGTTTAGGTTACTAGATATATACTTGTCTACATAGAAGCCTTTGGGCCAGAAGTTGGCCGATAAATGTCGTTCCTCCAGGTGTTTTTGGGTACTCCCAGCTTGAAGCTTGCACTTCTGGGTCTCCTGAATTTGGATCGCAATTTAATGCATCTGCATAAGTGACAATAATCCCTATCTAATATATCCAACAGATCACCTGGCTCTGTTTCCGTGCTAAGGTTTGATAGGTAAATCCAGGATAATTCAGGCGCATTCTCCCCAATATTAGGGTTAGCTACTCTGATATTTGACCTACTTGGACCAGTACAAATTATGCCTGAAGCTTTACTTTTTGTGTACATCTGGTGTTGGGGGCTACTATACATGGTAGTAGTATTGCCTGCCGCCACCTCCCCTGTATTCGCCGTATTGATGTTTTGCTTAGTAACTTTAGGCTGTGGCTGCTTATTCCTGTTTATAGATGGCGGTGGTTGCATTGATTTCCCTTTATCCGGTTGTGGGAGCTGTTTGCCTTGGGGCACTGGTTGAGGTGCGTTGCCAGTTATGTTTTGTTGGCGAGGTTGTGAGTTCACAGATTTATTACTATTGTCTAAAAGTTTGATCAATTCAATGTTGGTCTCTTTTAGAATTGTGAAGTTATTCTGGAGATTTGCTATTTGAGCTTGGAGATTACTTAGGTGTTTCGCTGTTTTCTTCAAAATCCGACCATTCCCTGGAAGTTGTTAGAGGAGATCTTTGTGTTTTCTCATTTGCACTGCACTCTGGGCACCAATAGAATATTAGTCTTTTTTTTAACAATACTGCCCTTAGTTTCGTTGAGGTTAGTTGCGTGCAATCCTGGCACAATTTAGAGGCACATTTATCACAACTGATTAATTCAGCATTTAATACATCACACTTAGAACATATGGTCATTTTGTGTAAAAATATTTAGGTACGCCCCTGTGGTGTTTACTTTGTTTTTATACTATAAACCAGTTTTTGTGTGATTTATTATCTTGAGATAGTAGTAGTTTTTGTGGATGTTTATCTATTACTTATAGCACAATTTTGCAAATTACACTGTTAATAACAAATGCTTTTAACGTAAAAAGTTATTGTCTGATGAGGTAGATTTTTAGTTACTTGTTATATAAATTTCGAAGTATTTAAACTTAGGAGAACACTACATTATTGCTGTTTTTGGCACAGCTATTTTAACACAGCTTTTATACTTCTCTATCAATCACTAACATGATAATAGTAATAATAGAATTATATGATACACCTACCTAAATAACTGACCCTAAAAGTATTAACAAGCCCTCACAAAAATTTCTCTCATAACTAATAAACCGCTTGAACACAGCGAAGCTCTTGATCTAAAAAAAATTTGAACAATTTGAAACAGTTGTCTTAATTGTACTGGAGTCCAAAAGTTTAAACATCCTCAATCTTGTTTCCAAAAATTTCCAATATGAGAGTATCGACATCATCAAAGCGTCAGAACTATTAAAATAAGCTTCTGAAGATAATGCAAACCTCCAGAATTCATTTGAAACAATTATTAACGAGGCCACTGAGCTTGCAAAAGCATAGGGCATATATAAACACCTGTTCACAAAATAAAAGAACTCACCGGATAGCAAAACAATTTGACGAATTGTCCAATGATGAACGACTTAGTAATCCAAAAAGTTAGTTGAGTAAATGTCTTTTATTCAATGCTTAATGTCATAACAGCCCAAACTGAACAAAGATTGGCGGATTAAACGCCGTAGTTACGAGATTCTGACGTAGAATTGGTCAGTTTAGCAGAGGAACTTATTCGTCATTACCCTCACGATTTATCTTCAAGAGAAATACTTATCTTTAGAAACCTATTCAAAGATTCAGACCACCAGAAAATTGGGAAACCTTAATATATTAGAATGCTTGATTTGGCCAAGTTAGCAATTCTAAACCCGATTTCATCAACTTCGTATAAGGAAGCTTCAGCCGAGAGGTCATTTTCGAAATTAAAATTAATTAAAAACTATGTAAGGAACTCTTTATTACAAGAAAATTTGTCAAATATAGCCATACTTTCCATTGAAAATGAAACGGCGCGAAGTATAGATATTGATAGAGTAATCCAATATTTCGCCGAAACCAAAGCCAAGGAAGTAACTATTTAATCTAATATTATTATTATTAATAATAATAATAAATGAACTTTATTGAA
The DNA here is from genome assembly GCA_963583905.1 of Stenurella melanura. Taxonomy (NCBI): domain Eukaryota; kingdom Metazoa; phylum Arthropoda; class Insecta; order Coleoptera; family Cerambycidae; genus Stenurella; species Stenurella melanura. The sequence goes on from OY757310.1 coordinate 166,920,616, forward strand.
CTACAAACTGATTCAATAGGCTATTGACCTAGGTCCTTCAGCTTATTATTATTATTTATTTAAAATACAGGCATTAGTTTGTATTAAGATTTATTCAATATAAAGAATTGCGTTTTTGTGATGTGAATTGTTTCACGAATAAATTTTTAATGTTTTAATAAATTTTTTTAAGAGGAGAAGGGGACAAGTGATAATCTGCACACGGGCCCAATGGTTTCTAGTTACGTGACTGCATTGCCTGCTAAATCAATCTCAGTCACATCAGTATTATTTTTTCGGCGAATAGATTATGAAACCTCTGTTTAATTAGTTATTCTATATGTATGTTTTGTTTCTAGATATATTTTAATTTAAAATGTCAATTTGCTTTTGTATGTTTGCATATTAAACAAATTCTTTGTGTAGACAGTGCCGCTGAAGTAGGTGCACAGTATTTAAGGCAGTGTGACAGCGCGAAGTATGGCATGTCTAAAATTATAGATACTTTGAAAACACATGGAGTAAAATATGCAAGCTTAGGAAATCTTTTATGTGATGGCGATGGTGCTTATGGAATTTATAACGTAAGCGCGGGAATGTAAGTACTTCATGTATTTTAATATCATTACGTATTTGTTTTATTGACTCTAGTCATTCAAAATGCAGAATAAAAGTTCTAAAATAGTTGAGACAAGTACCAAGAAAAAATACTCTCAATACTTCTAATTCAGTCAGTAGGGACAAACAAATGCCTTTTCCTCGGCCTTTTCCTTACAATAGGTGGGACAGAAACGAGTTTGATATGCTTTGTTTAGTAAAGCCATTTCTACACCACCATGAGGAAGAGTGTAAATGACACGTTCCTTTTATTGTGGTATCCCAGTAGGCCTAATCCACCAGATGTTCCAAGTTCACAATGTAAGAGATGGAAATGTTTGATCGTCATGGAAGCTTTTAGGCTTAGACCCTAAAGGTACAGAGTGCGGCTCAGGTTCCGTAATCTATGTTCGCGATGTTATTACTTTTTTCTCTTTTTTGCTGGTCTGGGTCAGTTGAAGTTCACGTCTTCGTTACAATGGCATTTTCTAACTTATTGTCTGTGCTCTGGAGAATCTGGGCTTCCATTAGTAAAATTTTCGCATGACTGACCATCACAAAATTTACCCATAATAAAGGACTTTAATCCAGCTTTCCTACCACAAGTTCCTACAAAATTTACCAGCACCAAATACAGAGGGAAATGGATCTCAGGGAAATATTTTGTAACTTTGGGAAAAGACTGTTCTTGTTGTCCTCGTCAAACTTTCAAATCAAATTTGGGTCTAAAAATCTCTCATTTAAGTGTTACGGGCCGTCGAAAATGGGCATAAATGGGTGAATAAAAAGTCCCGGAACGGTCAAATATCTCGAGAAAAATACATCGGTTCGAAACAAAAAAAATACATGTTAAAATTTTTTGAAAAAGCTATTCAGTGATAACAAACTCGACCCCCTACCTCTGCCACCAGGGATGGGGTAAGGGCAACTTTGAAATCTTAACTGGAAACCCCCATTTTTCATTACAGATTCGGATTCTACACTACCGAATACGTAGCTTTTGTCCGAAACTTTTTTTTTTTTGATTCGCGTTTTGAATTGAAAAATAAAAAAATACGTGTTTAATATTCTAAAAAAAGGTATCCAATGATACCAAACTTGATCTAATACCACCACCCCCTGGGAGGGGTAGGGAGCAACTATGAAATCTTAAATGGAAACCCCCATTTTTCATTGCAGAATTAGATTTATCGTGAAAGTTAATTGAAACAATTTTTTTCATTTGTGACATATAGCGTTGGATTTTTTCAAGAAACTACTTTTAGTGTTCCCCAGGAGCAGCGACGTGGACGTAGTATGTTTCTATTCCCTTGGAGTGCTTGTTTTAGGTGACTCTCTTCTCTCACCATTGGGGTGCTGAGAATAAAAACTAATTTTTTGTCATCATAACCCCATATATCGCAAATTAAGAAAAAAGTTTCAGATAAAACTTTTGTATTCTGTAGCGTAGAATCCGAATCTGTAATAAAAAATGGAGGTTTCCATTTAAGATTTCAAAATTGCCCTTACCCCATCCCCAGGGGGTGGTAGTAGGGGTCGAGTTTGGTATCATCATAGCTTTGTCAAAAATATTCAACACATGCTTTTTTTGTTTCGATCCGATGTATATTTCTAGAGACATTTGACCATTCTGGGACTTCTTATTCACCCAAATGAGAAATTTTTAAACCCAAGTTCCATTTGAAAGTTTGATCAAGACAACAAGAACTGTCTTCTCCCAAAGTTACAAACTATTTCACAGAGATCCATTTTCCCATGTGTTTGGTGCGTGGTTCTCTCGTCTTCTTCAAATTTGTCAGGCATTTTCATTATAGGATCAACCATTGAGGAATTATTAGGAAAAAAACCATTTTTAACACTTTTCATTCAAAATGGCGCCTCACACCTCGTCCCCCCCCCCCCTCCCTTCAAAGTCTAAAACTTAAAGTTTTAATTATGGCCTCGATCTAAAGAACATATATCAAAATTGGTTGTACCCCACCTTTTGTAGGGCATAAATCCCTATTGGCTGAATTAATGTAAATGACTATACTATTCGTTTTAGTGCATATTGCCTCTGGAGAGATGGTTCTAAATTAGGAGCGCAAAGTGACGCAAGCATAGATGTCAGTACAATAAATTGCAGTAAGTTATATTTGTTGAATTCAATATTTTTCTCAATGAATATAATGTCGTTCCAGATTGTGCAAGGGATTATAAGATGTACAATCACCTCTTGACTTGTGAAGCATCAGGAAATTATAAAGCTTTACAAAGTGAAGCGGTCGACGGATCTACTATTTATTACTGTGTTGATTCCGATGGGTTTATAAAATCAAATGTTTCTAAAACAAAAATAGACGATTGTAGTAAATATTACTAGATTTTGTTACCATATATATGTATTATTACTACTAATTTAATTAAATATTTAACTATTATGAAAAACTACACTAATCAGTGATATTTACCTGTAAAATAAAAATAATTGTCTAAGAGTGACCGCAATGTATGTAATTAGGGAATTCCACGTTTATATGTCGTATAAATAAATAAATAAAATAAGCCAATTTCTCGCCTCATTTTGCAACCTCTATAACTTTGCATAAAATTGACCAAATTGAATGTAAAAGGTTTCAAAATTTTCATCATCTATCGCCTTATCTGGTAATATAAACGTTTTTTCCTTTTGGGGCAACCTCCCCTGTAATAGGGTGTATTTTACCAGGGTGTCCACTAATCTGGAAAACCTGGGATTGTCAGGGAAAACCTGGAAATAACAGGGAATTTACTAAAATAACCAGTATAACCTGGAGTTTTTACTTTCAGATAATTATCAGTACAAACTATAAATTTGTTAGAACTGTCTCGATGATGAAAATTATGAACCATATGAATAAATAGATTTTTTATTTGTGCTATTTCACTTTTTTTATAATTTTTTTTAATTGTTGATTTTGATTAATTTAAGAGACTTCTTTAAAAAAATAAAAAACAACGGTCATCTGTATAGAAACAATTCACCTTGTAACTAAAAAAATGCAAGAATTTTTACTTATTGTCATAGACTTTATAATTTTTTTGAGGTGCATACTTTCATATTTGTTCAAGTGTAGGAAGTTAAAAACATGGAATTTACATAAAATATTACCTGGAAGTCGGGGAATTTCAAGACTAAGATTTAGTAGACATCCTGATTTTACAAGACACATACAAGAAAAAAGTTTAAATAATTATACGTATAAGGGCCATTACTATCGGTCTTGATCAAACACATGCTAATTTAACTGAAATAAATAGCCAAGGCTTAAAGTTGGTTGCATACTTTGCGACATACTTAGCAGCTCACTTAGTTGATCCAGTTTTTATTTAGTTGACATATGCTCTAGATACGTTATTTTTTTTGTTGTCATTTTGTTTATAGGAATTTATTTGAAATAATGAATAGCTAAAATTACACCTATATTTTTTAGCAAAATATATAAAATTCAAATCTTATAGGTAATTCCTGTACAGTAGAAAATTAATTCAAAATATTTTGTTTTTTCCAACTACCAGGTTTCTCTTGGTGGGAACCCTGCGTCATTAGTTACTATTTATTACTCATGAAGACATGTTATTACTGTTCAGTGTGTTTGATTTTCAAAGTAGTACTGAATTGGAGAAAAAGAAGCTAGGGATTAATTTTATATCGAGTAAATTTAGTTTGTTTATGCAAACTCTGAAACTACAGTTAATGACTATCGAAAATAAAAACAATTGATGGTGTCACTTCGACATGATATCTACATAAATTATTTATACCGTTACGAGTTTTCACCCTTTTAGGAAACGCCCTATATGAATCTGTGGGTTCTAAATAATTTTAACGAGGGGTAAACCACTAACACTTTATTTAATAATTTACTGATTGCACAAACTAACTTTTACAGTGTTTATATTTACACTTCGAATTTATAACCTCACTTTCGCTATTAACTTCACTTTTGTAAAACTTCTCCCTCTGCGCCTTATATACTCCGAAATTTCCTCTAGATCCATCCAGAACACAATCAAGAATCGTTTCCTACCACAGTCTAGAAAACTCTATCTCTTTCTACAAGTTTCCAGTCACTATTAGGCATAGGCGTATCAATCTCCAGTTTCAAGGGGGTGTAATACATAACAATATCCAAATCTTCATCATCATCATCGTCAAATAGTTCAGTGAATTGACGTAGATATTTGTGGCACTCCAGTGTGTGAGCATTAAACATCACATTTTACTACACTTCTTAAAAACTTATTGAGCGACGAATACTTTACTATGTTTCTTGAAAAGTTAATTCATTCAACGAAAAATTTCTAACTCTGAGCTTTTAATACCTGCTGCATTTCATTATCCAGTTGAGAAATTGTGTTTGTTATGTGTTTGGTTTAAGAAAAAATACTGTATTTAAAAAATGAGCCGGGGCAGCCAGAAACCACTTTACTTGCACTGCGGTTTAATGGGTATCTCTTCTCTCGGAATATGATTAAGGTGCCTTGGTGAACATCGAATATTAAAGCTGGTACCTACATCCATACCACTTTTAAACACAAAACTTGACGATTAGAGTCATCTTAAGTTTTTTGTTGCATCCGAAAATGTGTCACTTTTTTAAATAATTTTAAGCACCAAAACTTGTAAAATCTGTTAAAAATATGCAAACTTATTTAAAATGTTATTCGTATCAGTATGGAAACATAAAAATTGAACACTGAATACTATTTGCTCACGACAGTGTGTTTTTATATTATGAAAACGAGTCTTAATCAAGTTCCAAAGTCCCAGTCAGTTTGTTACGTCATTACACTTTTACATGCTGGGGTTTTTCCAAAGTCCGTTGGAATTCCCCAAGAAGGTTTTACCAGCCCGTTGCGTATTTCCAAAGCCGGTCTGCAAGGTTTTTCCACGATCCGCGGAATTCCCCAGATAAGATCGCGCGTTTTTCCCGATTCAAGGTCAACAAGGTAATTAAAGTCATTAACGAAACCGTCCACACTTCTACTTTCAAAATAAAATTACGATTAAATTTAACTACAGCCATTTCCACAGTTAACTAAAATCAAGCCCTAACAGCTTGAAAGTAACCAAATCAACAGGTTATTAGTCAGAAGCTAAATTAACTTAATTAAGACCGAAAGTAACGGCCACAAGTTCAGATTTTTATATATACAATTAGGTTTTTTATATTTACTAGATGACTGAAAGCCAATAAATGTAAAAACTATCCTTAACAGGGGGGTGAAAGTTGCCATAATAGGTATAATGTATAAAATTGAGCTGAAAATGCATGCACAGTCTACTCAGTGGAGGTGGAGAATGTTACATTCGTTTGTATTTTGGAGGGGGAATATGCTGCATTCACCTCAAAACATCCCGTTATAACTACTGTATGAGCTACGAGTATTGATGAGTGGTGGGGACTATAGGGGAACATAGTTGGCCTATCGGAGAACAGCACGATCACGCGTTATAATAAAATTTGTCGCTGACAGCTACGTCCACTCAGTGCATAGGTTGGAGAGATTATTGTGCGATGTGTTTATTGCTTGGTGAAATACGTATTATTTCTGCCTTACCTTTTTTAAGGCCAAGGCTATTATTATTTGTGACTGTGGCAAATGTGGTTATTTCTCTTTCGTTTTAGAATAAGGTTTTTATATCAGATTTCTATATACTTATCCATTTGCACCCCGTAATAAGTGCGGGTAGCATGAATTAATCCAATAAGAGATGATAAGCCACCGCATTTATTAGCATGCCTTCATACCCAGACTATATTTTGCTGCTATGGCGTCAATTCTCACTTTAGAGCTAGTAGTAAGACTATTCTAGAAAATACAGAATCAAGATTTCTGCACTAGGAAATTCTAAATTCCTTCCAGAAGTGGCCCAGAATGCTCTAGATGCCATCTTGTGGGTATATAAGGTGACCGATTTACAGTGGTAAAGCAGTGTTTAAACGAGTTCATTCAGTAAAGTTCAGGTAAATCCGAAATGATCCAAAGTGAACAGTACAGTGAAGTATCAAATTATGAAGACTAGATATCAGGAGAGCGATCGGGATAGACGTTTTATGGATAATTCCGTCGGCTGAAAGGGTGACGAAATGTTAGTTGATGTCTTCTCTTCATAACTTGATACCTGACGAGCAGAGATCTGGAGAATGATCGTAATGCATTGGCAATGTCCGTAAGGTGGGTGATAAACATCAGGCACTTTGAAAAGGTCTTCAATCCTTACGGTCATTAAGAAACCAAATATCAAGTATTTGAATAGTATTCCATTGGCTAATAAGCAATACACAGACTACTCCGCTGCCACTAGTGACAATAATTTAAACCAACAGCTGACGAAACTATCCATAAAATGCTGATCTCTATCGTTCTCTTAATATCTACTCTCCACATATCAAGTAATAAACACTGTTTAAGGTATGTTGCGTTATAATTTCCGAACCCACGGCTTTAGGGGTGGTAACAATAAATTATTTTTAAATTTATTTATTTATAACAATGCTCAATTGACATCTTACAATTATCCAGAACAGAAATATTTAGACCATTACAAATGCCGAGTGAATAGGGTGCGTGCATTGTATTACTTACATAACCTCAAACATTACATTTTTGTAAGTTTATATTCATTTTTAACGTTTCTAATCGCATTTGTAGGTTGGCACCTGTGTAACGTTAATGAACTCTCTAGGATAGGATGCATATAATTTTTTTAAAACATTGTTTTTTAAAAATACACTGATATTTACAGGTTGGAAATCCAACCTATAATTAGCGGTCTATTTTTAATATTCAATGATTTAAAAAATTATATGCATCCTATCAGAGAGAGTTCATTAATGTTACACGGGTATCAATCTAGAAAAGTGAATAAAAAACATTAAAAAATAATATAAACTTACAAAAACGTAATATTTGAGGTTATGTTAGTCATACAATGCATGCGCCCTATACTTTAAAGCATAAATGATAATTAATACGTTATAAATGGCTAATTTGAACAGAAAAGGGTTGTAAATGAAAACATTTTTAGAACACTACAAAAATTTATTATGGTGCTAAAACGTATACAATGAATTGCAGCCATATATTTAGGCCTGTACACCAGAATAATGCTTAAATGATAAATTAAAACGAGAGATACATACTAATGTGTGACGTAGCATCCCAAATCTATTTTTTGATATATCACAATTTTATGAGCTGAAAAACAAACAGAAGTCACGAGATTATTACATAGAGTATTAAAAATGAAAAATTAAGCGGACGATTATCAGTAAAAAAACAAAAATATACATACACAAACGGAATGTTAAAAGAAAGTTCACGACTAACTACAAACTTACAAATGCATCCAGTGTTAATACTATTTGAATGTTGTCCAAAAATCGAATTGTATAATAAGAGTATCATAAAAGTGAGATAAACAGTCTTCGGGTACAGTCTTAGTCCAATTTAATGTAGTTGGCACTTACTTTGGAAGAAACAAATTTTTTAAAAAACTAACAGGAACAATTTTGATCACAACAGGAATTACTAAACGAGTATTCAAAGTCTTACAAATAAAATAAAAATAATAATAGTACAGCTTAGGGAAATTAGGGATATCGAGCAAGGTTCCTAACGGAACAAAATTTGACAGCAAAGTTGAGAGCACCGTTCAAAATAATGTAGCACACATGATCTGGTGTTGCGATTTCAAAAATTCGGCTTGATTTTCTCGAATTGTATGCAAAAAATCATAGAATCAGCCATTTCAAAGTGCACATTTTAGCCCAATCAACCTGTCACGGCCTATTATTACACTTACCAAAATTCATACCTGGAAACAAAAAATATGGGTTTTATAGAAAAAAAGTTCTAAGATTTGTGATTCGACGGACGCGATCTGAAGTGGCGAATTTAACCTAAAAAATTTGAAGATGAAAAAAACAGTTTTTCGTAAAAAAACAAACTGACTAATCGAAAAAGTTGAATGAGAAAGGCAGGTGCTAAATAGATCTTTCTAAACTGCTATTTCTTTAAGCATCAGTTGCGATAACACTGTTTGAGAGATATCGAGAAAACTGTCAAAAATCGGCTTGTTTTCGATGTATCTTTTTCAAATTTTCGTTTAAATACTTACTATCAACCGTAAGTATATCTCACGGCAAGCTGAAAAAGCATGTTTTTGAAATTTTTTTAAAATATCATTTATTTTTCGAGATTACAAGTCATTTCTGTAATATTGGAATTGGTAAAATTATTTTAAAAAACCCAACCTAAAAAATGTAATTATTTTAAAGCCATTTATTTAGCCTTAAAATTAACAAAACCATTACAATTCTTTCACAGCATGATAGTACAAAGAAAATTTAGAACCCTCTGTGCAGTCTATCCCATTTTCGATAAAGTTTTTTGAAAAATCGATATATCTCGAAAAAAAGAAATTTTTAAATTTTTCAAAAACATATTTCTTCGGCTTGCCGTGAGCTATACTTGCCCATTGATAGTAAGCATTTAAACGGAAATTTGAAAATCGTACAGCAGAACAAGGAAAGCGGATTTTTGACGGTTTTTTCGATATATCTCGAAAACTGTTATCGCAACTGATGCTTAAAAAATTAGCGATCGAAAGATCTTTTTAGTACTTACAACTTTCTCATTCAACTTTTCAATTATTTTTTTTTACGGTTAAGTTCGTCATTTCAGATCGTGTCCATCGAATCACAGATCTTAGAACTTTTTTTTCAATACAACCATATTTTTTTGTGTCCGGGTATGAATTTTGGTATACCCTTCTACCTATTGATTGGGCTATTTGATGGTGAGATGAGAACCTATGTAACAAAATTACAATTGTTGAAAACCTTGATTATTAAAAACAAGGCGATTAAGTACTTCCCACAAACACAAAAATATTGAACAAAGAACGCTAAAATCGACGTATGATTTGCCAAACCTGCACCGTCTGGACTTCCAGACTGGTATCCGGTTGATTCTATGGTTGGAGAAACCTGCATTCGGAGTAGTGTTCAGTATTCGAATGTACCGGTAGGCCTTTCAGAACAATTCTCTCAACATTCTAGTCAAATTATATTTAGTTTCGGTTTAAAAACGTCTAATTTCCCGAAGCCCTGTAGGACTATTTATATAAAAAACCCCTAATTAGAACCAAGGAAGCATCAAAGAGTTCTGTGTTGTAATAAATAAAAACTGAACACTACAAATGTTACATTACATTTAACCTGTATAAATATTATTATGGAACAAATAATTACACCGCCTCGACACTTACAGGGGGCGTACTGTCGGCAGCATCTTCGATCTTCTTAACCTTAATATCTTCTACTTTCTTTTCCGCCTCTTCAGCCTTTGCATCACCATTTTGTTTTTCTTTTGATTCACCGTTAACTTCGCCTTTTTCTTCGGTTTTGCCATTTTCAATTCCATTTGCTAATTCACTCTTGTTTTCTTTCTCTTCGGCGCTCTTCTCTACTTTGTCATCTTTCTCGGCAGAAGACGGCTCAGGTTTATCTTCCTTCAGACAAGGTTCACTAGAATCTACTTTTTCCTTTTCCTTATCTTCACTAGATTTACTTTGCTCTGTGCTTTCTTTCACTTCTGTACTATTTTCCTTCTCAGATGGTTTGGCTTTACTTTCTTCAATTTTACTATCTTCTACCTCTTTACTGTTATCTTTTTCATCCGTCTTTGATTTACTATTGTCAGCCTTACTATCCTTTGCTTCTGCAACAACCTCTTTTTCCACCGTTTTGGTATCTTCAGGTTTAACATCTTTTACCTCTGTGCTAATTTCCTTCTTAACATCTTTTGCCTCTGTGTCCTTCTTAGCATCTTTTACCCCTGTGTCCTTCTTAGCATCTTTTACCTCTGTGCTGCTTTCTTTCTGAACATCCTTTACCTCTGGGCTATTTTCTTTTTTCTCCTCTTTCGGACTTACTTCTTTAGCTTTAGTAATCTCTTCCTTCGCACCACCTTCCTTATTTTCAGTGACCACAGCTGGGCTTTCTTTTTTTTCTTCTACTACTTTTTTGGTAATTGTTTTTTCTTTTTTCTCGCAAACAGTTTCATCTTTCTTTTTTTTTTCAGTTTTCGTTTCCGTAACATCAACTTTCGTTTCAGTCTTTTCCTCAGCCATCTTTTCAGGTGCTGTTTCTTCCTTTGCCTTTTCAACATTTTCTTTATTACTAGAAGGCGACTCAGTACTATCTGGTTTCGCTTTCAGATCTTCTGTCTCCATTTTATTATCTTTATCTTCTTTTGCAATGTCCATTTTTTTCACTTCACTCTTTTCGGCCTTTGGTTTCTCACTTACTACCTTTTCTTTTTCTATCTTTTCCTTCTTATCTTCAGTTATTGCTGGTTGCTTCTTTCCAGCTTCTTCTACCTTTTTCTCTTCAACACTATCACTGGTATCCATAGGAGTTTCCTCCTCAATTGTTTCTTTTGATTCGGACTTTTCCTCTTTAGCATCAGATTTTTCTTCAGTCTTGGGATCTGTTTCAGTCTTTTCAATTTCAATTGGTGCTTCAGTTAATTTTTTATCGGATGCTTCTGTAAAAATGAAAATTATATAATTAATATATTATACTTTACGGATGAGTAATTATAAATACCATACGTAACATACAAAGCTTGATAAATTAATCATTTCATTTTTGGTTAGTCATAAACTTTAATTAGATTTAAAGTAATAGAAATTCCGTTTTAACGTAAACAAAAGACGATTTATTGGAAACATTTTCATAGAATTCAATTAAAAAATAATTTTTTTTAACTTATATACATATATCAAAATAACAATCAACTAGCAAATCAATATTCAGTAAAGGATATAGCAGCCATTGTTAATATAAAATTAAAGTATTTTGAATGTTCTACACAGTGATGCAAAATTTCATGAAACTTAAAATTTGCGAAAATTTCAGTGACATTTTTGTGAAAGTTTCGAAATTCATCTGAAATTTATGAAATTTCTGAAATATAAAATTAAACGTTAAGTATCATGAAACTTTCGTGAAATTTCAAAGAAACTTTCATTTTATGAAATTTAATTGAATAATTCCCTAATGTTATGAAAGTTAAGCGAAATTTCATTGAAATATTTTAAATGATGAAACTTAAGTTCTGTATAATATTCGCAATATTTTAAACTTCCGAGAGATAATGACTAATAAATCCCACTTTTGAGACTAGTCTCATACACTTTTATTTTTCAATGTTTTTCTTTAATATAAAGAATTTTTTTCTCCTTAATAAGGTTAGAACTTACAAATATGTTCGTGAAAAGTAAAAAATAAATAAATTAAAAAAGAAAATTAAGCAATTGTTTTCTTTTAAAACTGAATTGCACCAAAAAGTAGAAAATAATTTTTACACAGTAATTAAATTACAAAATGACCATGAAAAAGAAAACCATTGGATGCTCATAAAATATAATATATTATCTTTATCAACAATCAGCATTGTGATAAAATGTTATGAATAGTATGTTGTAATGTAACAGCAACAGCAATACTTATGAGCGCCCAATGGTTTTCTTTTTCATCATTTTGTAGTTTAATCACTGAATTAAAATTATTTTCTACTTTTTAGTGCCATTCAGTTTTAAAAGAAAACCATTGTTTTAAGAATTTTTTTAAAATTTATTTATTTTTCACTTCTTAGTTTCCTGCCTGCCTCGTTTTCTTTAATTCAAACGCCATCAATTCAACTACTCTTGTCAAACTTTTTCATTTGATGCTCATATCAAGGGGGTTGTAAAGAAATAGGTAATCCGCCATTTTGTGTCAGCCGCCATATTGAATTTAAAATGACGTCACACAGCTTATCGTATTCTACTTGTCATAACCTTTCATTTGATACCCACGCCGAGGGGGTTGTAAAAAAATAGGTGATCCGCCTTATTGTGCCGGCCACCATATTTGATTTATAATGCCATTTTGTACCAGCCGCCATATTGGATTTAGAATGGCGTCACACAGCTTATTGTATTCAACTTTATATACCCTTTCATTTGATACCCATGTCGCGGAGGTTGTCAAGAAATAGGTAATTCGCCATTTTATGTCGGCCGCCATATTGGATCCAGCATAACGTCACTCAGCTTATTGTATTTTACTTGTCATTTATTATACCCTTTCATTTGATACCTATGTCGAGGGGGGTTGGAAAAAAATAGGCGATCCGCCTTATTGTGCCGGCCACCATATTTGATTTATAATGTCACACAGCTTGTTGTACCACTTTATATACCCTTTCATTCGATACCTATGTCAAGGGGGTTATCAAGAAAAATATATTCCGCCATTTTGTGGTGGCCGCCATATTGGATCTACCATAATATTGATATACTGTATTGTATTGTCTTCAGAATCAAAGTTATGTGCAAAATTTCAGCATGAAAATAATAATACATTTTTCAAAATACGTGAGTAGGTAATTTGTCAATGTATTTACAAAATCTCCTGGACACCTATTCTCCACTCGAGAGAATGCTCATATCGGGAGAGAGAAAAAGAAGGAAACGTAGCAACATGAAAAGAGATAAAACATTCAGATCTTCCACTGCCTGATTCAAGAATAGGGTCCTTGTCCCTTGTAGATTCAGATTGAAATCCAAACTCTAATACAATACATTACCATTACGTCATTAATCAATGACCTCAGTTAGAAATTATATCATTGATATATTTTTTCATTCAAAACAAGTTTTTCTTATTAAATGCAAAAATAAATAGAACCTGGTAACCTAGAAATGAACGAAAGAAATGAAAAGCAGTAGATTCTTATACTTGAATAGCTAACCTAACCTCTAAAATAAATGTTTTAAACCAGACTTTAATCCTCATTGGTTGAAAACAAGTTAAAAAGGCGCGCGAAATTCAAATTTCGTCTGATGTAACGAAAATACAGATTTTGCAGCTGAAACTTTCACGAAAGTTTCAAAAATGTGGTAATTTTCAGATTAATCTGAAACTTTCATAGAATTCAGATATTTCAGAAATTTATTAGGGTACGCCGAAACTTTCAGAAGTTTCAAATTGAAATTGAAACTTTCAAAATGAAATTTGAAATTTTGCATCAATGGTTCTACATTAGGAAGAAACAAGACCTCAGTTGCCCAACTAGATAAATTAACACTAGGAGAAATATAAAAATTAACATACCTACATTACATAAAGTCCCCAAAACAGAGTTGCTAAATATATATTATGTGCCCATAGGAGGATGCAACAAGAGAAAAAAAAATGCTATACCAAGTATTATTAATATTTAATAACTTAATTCATAAACCAAGTACAGATAAGGTACCTTGATGAAATTTTTGCAACGTACAGTAAAAAACATTTAAATAACTTTTTAAAACAAAATTTGAATTTATTATTTGATAAATAATGATAATTGTGTACAAAACTATTTCATAGATTTTTGTACTTGGTGGAAACTTATCCTCATAGTCGGGGAGACAGCATTGCTTTTTTGGTAGTGATTTTATACCGATTGTTTTTTATTTTTAGTAACAAATTTGAAATAGACAATAAGCGAAACAAGCGGTCAGACGTCGTACTTGTGATGGACTGTGTAGGAACATCGATTTAAAATTCAAATCATTTCGTTGGAGATACTGAAACTTTAAATTTTCAATAGTTCATAACTGTCTCTGTGGAAAAAGGGAGACTGGCATTTTTATCGGCACCGTTAATTGCACCGGAAAAATCAGAAATTTTGCCTGGCATGAGTGAACCAAAAATGACATTTTTGACATTTCACCAAATCGATTTTGCTTCTTTCTCAACATTCCCTAATAAAATAGTCGGGGAGGTAGTGTTGAATTTTTGGTAGTGTTTTCATATCGATTGATTTTTATTCCTAGTAATAGATTTTATATAAACAATAAGCGAAACAAGTGTCAGACGTCGCACCCGCGGTGGAGGTGTTTGTGGGCAAATATTACAGCTGAAGGAAAAAAATTTCGTCGTTTCATACCACTTCAAATTTTTACATAATAATAATTGAAAAGAAAATAATCAGCTGTATTGTGGGGGAATTATACGTCAGTTACTCGTATAGGCTTGTTTAAAAATATAAGATTGTAAAGTCATTTTACACCGGATGAAATTTATTCACGTGACTCTTAATATAATTAAAAGTGTGGAAACAACAACCATCTAGCTTTATAGCGGTGGCAAATCTGACAGTTGAGATTTAAACATATTGAGCAGTTACTGAATCTGAGCATCGTACAATATTCTTTATGGTCCAGCTGACAATCATTACCCCTGTACATATTCAGTTAATTACAATTTTTATTATTACAAGTACTATATACTTAAATTTCGACCAGTATTATATCAATTTCATGATAATTTTGTCGCTTCAACGTGCTTCTTATTCTACTCTACTACATACCACCGCTGCTCCCATTTCATAGTACACCTGCATTTCTTTGATTAAAAGTAATTTTTTTTAGGTATAATTGCTGTATATGTAATTTTAATCATATCCCGATGATGGCATCTTTATCGGCAAAACGCCGATAAAGTATATTATGCAATATTTTTGTGTTTATGGAATCTTATATAAAGGTTACAATATTCTTCATTCATATTTTCTTAAAATATTTCATAACTTATATTTGACAATTGATTTTCTTGACCAGCTTAAATTATCATTTAGGAAGACCCCCAAGAACTTAGTGACTGAGCTCTCGTTCAATGTGATGTTATTGACAACAATATTATTGATAGGGTTAAGAACAAAAAATATATGAAAAAATTGGTTTAATGCCTTCCCTGCAAAATTACAGTGACTGGAAGTATTTGATTATGCATATATTCGCAACATAATTTTTTCAAAGATTTTTAATTTCCAGTCACTGTAAATTTGCAAGGAAGGCATTAAATCAATTTTTCATGACATTTTTGTTCGGAGCCCTTGAATTACCAATTCCCAAAGTTTGAAGAAAATTCCACTGAAATGATTTTTCCTAGGCTAATGGAGCGGGGTCCTTTTAATGCAATTGGGCTCTTTTGTCATAAGTTATCGTGATTAGAAGAAACATGACAGACATTTTGAAAGTTGTTCAGAATTTGATAACTAATATATTATAAAAAAAAAATCATGAGCAATATTTATAATTTTAAAAATGTACACGTCAAATGCAACCTACCATTCATTTTCGTATTTACGAAGAGTAAACAATATGTATAAAGTCCATTTCAGACAAGGTATTCAGTCGTCGTGATTCGGTTGCTGCAACAAAATCACTGCAAGTTCTATTTTCACACTATGCGATTCTGCCTCTGCGACCGAATTGCACAAATTAGAACATATTCTATTTTTTGCAAGAAATCATCGTGGCTTTTGCAGGAAATTTATTATTAATTGTCAATATTATTTATTGCAGTATTACAACTTCATTATATATGCGTTATTGTGTTTTATAATAATAACGATGCCGCCACAATCATTAAAACTACACGGCTTATTTGTAACTCATTTATTACTACAAACTGCTGTAAAGAAATAACAACATAGCAAAAAAGATTGGTTATGTTATTGTCTATAAAATTATTGCAGTAATTTTAGGTTATAACTATTAACGTTGACAATGGCAGTCAAATAACTAAAGATTGCAGTGACTGTATTGCAAAGTCTGATAACTACTAGAAATATTATATTACGGCAAGAAAATCCCCACAATTTTGGCGCAGTGGTATTGTCTGGAGAAGGCTTAATTCACACTGATAATTATTGAAAGTATTAATGACGTTGTTATCTTGTTTCATTAGCATTATAATCAAATTGTAATTGTATTTATGACCGCAAACAGTAAAGAAGTGCCGAAGATTATCTTGGAAAAACACCAGTGTTGACCAGTTTTTCCATCAAAGTGAATTTCCTCAATGTTTTTTCCTTGGGAAGATTAAAAGGAAACAACTTATTTTCTCTCCTTTTATAAATTTGTTGCTTTTAGTTTGAATTGTAGAGATATTTTACGTTGAATCAGTACAGTGGGTCAAGACACATGTATTACTGCTTTTCAATGAACTGTTTAGTGTTAAACTAAAATGTTAGAAACAAGTGATAGTATGGAAACAGAAGACATTGTCGATGCAATATTTAAAACTGAGTGTTGGTTAAAAAAGAAAGAAAAGGACACTTTAAAGTTAAACAAGACGAAAATTATGCAAGATAGTGAAATCAATTGAATAATTATTGGATTTAATCAACAACAACAATGTCCAACACACAACAATCAACAACTAACAAAAAATGACCAATACATAAAAACGATTAACAAAAAACCATCAGATAATCACACAGAAAACCTTAATAGATAATATAAAAATGTCTAAATATCAACAACCAATAATAGCCCAGTTGTCATACACAAATTGATAAACACCGGTCACTAAATGTTATACGGCTGGATTTTTCAGAATAAGTAGTTTTGTTGGTGTAGAATAATAAATAAATATTGGCCGAAATTCGGTTTTTGACCTATAACTCGAAAAATAAAAAAAATATATAAAAAAACTAATAACACTAGGCGATAGAGAGGGAAATTTCACATCAAAAACGTATATGAATTTTTTTTGTATGATAAAAAATGTAGGCTCCAGATTGTTTTAATGCAGAAGAATGCAACGTGGCGACACATAAGTACGGTTCACGAAGCGTGCGCGGTCACGGACGTGCTACACTAAATTTGTTGTAGCTTTTGAACTAATAAATGAAATTGAGGTGAACAACGCTTAAATGAAACAAGAAACATGTGGCTATTGGCTTATCACATTTTAAAATATAAAAATTAATGTATGTAGGAATAGTGCATATATGAAGCCGGAACATAAAGAGATTTCCGATGAAATCGGTAAAACCTCTACCATATTCTTTTAAAATAAAAATCTGAAACTTTCACATATTACTCTGCGGAAGGAATGTATAAAAAGATCCAATGGATAAGGTATGTCCAATAATTTTTGCAATAAAAGATATTAACGTTTATTTTACCCCAAGTTTCACGAATTTTGGGGCAAAGAACAATTTTTCTTTTATTTTCGTAAAATAAAAAAGGTTAATTCAATTTTTAAGGTAAATCCTCTTAAAGTACACATTTCAAGCTTTAAAAATCGCACCTACAGGAATCTAATAACGCGATTTAAACCACAATAATAGGTGGTTAAAGTTACTTATACATATCAAATTTTATTACTTTCTCAAGATTTTGAAGTGTACATCTTCAAAAATAAATTTTTGAGATTTTTTTCACTCATGTATCTGACGCCAAAACTGAGCTGAACCCAAACGGAAGATAAAGATAATAACTTCAATGAAGGTAAGGTAACAGGTGACATACTCAGGAGCACTGACGGGCGGTACCACTGGCTCGGTAGCACCACAGTGACTGATTATTTCTCCACCACCATAGGCTATCTACGCGATACCGATACACATAAAATGACATTGACAAATTTAATAGTCAGTCTAATATTTAATTTTAAATGTAATCTTGCTTTATGTTTTTATACATATGGGGCATTCTCTGGGAAAATGCAACCCCACTTTCTCCAAAATTCGGGGCTACAAAAATATTGTTTCAGGGCATGAAAATATCGAAAAAAAATGTCTACTTTACAAATGTAAGTGGCACAATTTATTTTTATGTTTTATGGGTGATTCAGCCTCTTGGGATTTTTTTGAAGTTAACCTTTTTTAGTAAAACTGGGTCTAAAAAATCTTCAATATTAAAAATTTCTAGCAATAATTGCGACGGAAGAAAAAAAATAAAAAAAATTTTGACCTCTTACAAACATTTTTGTTCTATAGAAATTTTTTGATAATTGCAATGGAAGAAAAAATTAAAGGGAAAAGTTCCAAAAATTGATCAAAAAATTCTGCAAAAATTCGGTTATTTTTTGACCACTTACAAACATTTTTTGTTGTATAGAATTCATGAAGTGCGTTGGTTTGGAGTTAAACAAGGGTTAACTTTTTTGAAAAAATTAAAAAAGAATAATTTTCTATAATTTGTTTCAACATCAAAAATTCTTTTGAAAAATCTTTTTGCCTTTTTAGGGCTGAATCCCCATAAAAAATAAAAATTAGAAATTGCGCCACTCAAATTCGTAAAGTAGAGATTTTTTACTATCTCTTTATGCCCTGCAACAATATTTTTGTAGCTCCGAATTTTGGAGAAAGTGGGGTCGCATTTTCTCACAGAATGCCCCATATATTTATTTGCTTTACCTTTACTTATTACTATTTCATTTAAAATTTCCAAATGCACATCATTTTACTTGTTAGAAAATAAACTTTGTTATTAGAGATAGATCAAGGATCAATGGAAAAAGCCTAAATACACAGGTTGTCATCACACATTAATATTTAGAACACCCATTTCTGCACTCATAAAGCCCAAATTTCCTTTAAAACACAGTAAATACAATTAATAACTTGGTTGCATAAGATCATTTTTTTGCCCTGGATGCACAAAACCACTTGTTTCGCTTCAATAAACAATCCAAACACAAAAATAACGCGCATGATGGGCACTAATGGCAAAGAACACACTACCATAACACTTGATGAGTCACATCGATGGCCAGTATTAGTAATACCGACGAAAGACGACACATCATTTTTAACCATTGTATACTATAGATGGTTGATGGGATACAGTCTGATACACCAACCTTGTTCTCAATTTTTAAAGCACTTTTTCATTCACTAATTTGCACTGCTGCAAACTCACAACGATCACAAATACACGGTTACACCAATTGTCCACTAATGCCTCGAAATTATAATTTCCAAGATCACACCACTGTAGAAACAATTAGTCAAACCGCTGTCACAAATAATAGTTTACGAATTCTGTTAAGGAGTATTTTACGTGCACTGTCCTAGTAAATAAATTAGCGATTAGTCATCACATATGCAACTCACTTCGATTCGTTTAATCCAACGAGATCGTGTTTGCAGGCTGTATTTTGGTGAAATTAAAAAAATATTTACCTTCAGCTTTTTCCAGTTCCTTTTCAACAGGGGTATCTACCTCCATGCTCTCTTCCTCAACTTTTTCTGCTGGTTTAGGTTCTTCGGCTGGAACATCTGCAACTGCTGATTTTTCATCCGATTCTTCAGTCTTGGCAACTTTCGAAGGTGGTTGTTCCTAAATAAAAATATTACAATAAAAACAGAATAGCGATAACACAAATAAATTTATTCAAGAAATTACCCACATTAACTACTTAATACACATTTTTTTTAAATAATAAGTTTAAAATGCTACTTTTTTGTTTGTTTTTTACTTTTATTTGAACGAACCTCAATAGGGACAATTTCATCCTCATTTTTTCGTTTGGCAGGATTTTCAAAAACTACATCCTTGAAGCTGGACACTACCGGAATTTCTTTGGATACTTCTTCGGGAATGGCATCATTTCCTTCCCGTTTCACAAGCATAGCTAACAAACCAGCAGTTTTAGCAGCCTTCGCTTCTGTAGACAGAAAAATTCAGTATAAAATATTGGAATCAATTCAATGTAACTAAATTTTAACAGCCATTGAGACAAGCTAGTACATGGTAAAAACTGTAAACATTTTCTAAAGTTTAGCCTTATATGCAAATTATCAAACGATTTGTTTAAAATAATTTAAGACGAAACACCAGTATACATAGTGAAGCAGTTCCACCCAATACAAAGTTCACATATAAAATTAAAAATAGGACAGGGACCAGAACTGAGCCTTGTGGTATGCCCATATCAACTAAAGAAGTCATGATTAATCTTGTTTACAGAATTGTATCTACTATAATGTATAGAAACATACTGTTTTTTAAGTAGCAAGATAACCAATTCAATGGAATACTACCTATCTTGTGTAAGTTGTAATAATACGCATGTAAAGCTAAACTTAGAAAACGTTTGCAGTTTTTATCTACCTCAATGCAAATAAAATACAATTATTAGATTCCATTACAGACAAAAAAGTGTCAGATCGTAATAATTAATACAGTACAGATAGTATTAGAATTTATATTGACGAATGTCTCGATTGGAAAGTACATTGTAATTTTCTTATTTCTGATAGAAATTCAACAAATTTATTTAATAATGTGGGAGACATATTAATTAATTAAACAACAGCAATTAATTATCTTATGAAGTAATCACGACTATGGCATTAAGTTAGTGCTAGTATGCACAGCTAGATCCATTCCATGTTTGTACAATACAAAATTTTAACTTTAAAATCTTTATGAATAGATATACACAAAATTATATTGTATACCTTTTTCTAGTGGCTGTTAACCCATTAACGCCCAACCGTGCGCCAACGCAACATTACAATAATGATTTTTTTTTAGGTACTATAAAAACTATTCGATTAATTGTTTCCACGTAAGGCTATTAACAAACACCTATTCTCTATTATAGAATAAAAATAAAAAAGTTGTTATATGTTTTAATAAAGATTTTAATTTTCCAAAGTTAATGATTTTCAAGAATAATTCTAATATATTTTATAATTGTCAAGAAAATTATCTGGTATTGTTTTTTGCAAAATTGACTATTTAGGTATAATGCTAAATATATAGTCAATTGTTATGCACTGGTGATTTTATTACCGACAATATTATATGGTCTGGTCGTAAAACACGTCAGAACTTGTCTGTGCGTTGAGGCACGCTTGGGCTATATCAGTTTCGGGCGCTTTGTGCCGGTGTCGAATTGCAGGTTGTAGTGTTGCAGATGCTGTCGACATATCGTCCCAGAAAGTAGTGTACGCCGTGTTACTATAAACAAATTTGTGAAATATATTTAGTGAAATATTACTTTACTACTTCAGTATTTCAAAGTAAGTAGTATAACATACGTTTGGATTTATCTTCTAAATATATTTATTACCTTCTTAGATATGGCTAGCTATTCGCAAGATATGCGTAGGCCACTTACTCAACAAGAACTTCTCGCCGAACTGGAAAATTTTAGTGATGATGATGAAATTGACGCTGTTTATATTCCTCCGGATTGCGATGAGCTAACGGACGAAGAAAACCTTGACGATAATATTATGCAGGATGAGGGAAACACACCTGCCGATGTCGCAGGTTCTTTCGAGATACATTGCCATAGTTCAAGTGCTTCAAATGTAAAAAAATCTCGGCCAGCTGTTAAAAAAAGGAAATTGATGAAAAGTGCTAAGCAGGACGTTCTTTGGGAGAAAATTGAACCTACTTACAGTAATGTCCCTCAAAACAATGAAAATAATTACATCAAGAATATTCAAGAAAAAGTAGAGAACTTATCACCACTGCAGGTATTTTTTTTATACTTCACCGATGAAATTTTGGATAACATCGTCAAGTTTTCTAACAAATATGCATTAGATCACAATAGACATGACTTTATTTTGACATCCACTGATTTACGAAAGTTTCTTGGAATTCTCATTCTTTCTGGATATCACTCATTACCACAACAACGCATGTATTGGAGTCTTGATTCAGACAAAGGCTTGGAAATTGTACGCAACTGCATGTCACGAAATAAATTTGAGACAATAAAAAGAAATATTCATTTGTCTGATAATTCAGATTTGAACAGGAATGACAAATTTGCGAAACTACGACCTATTTTCAATATGATGAATAGTAGGTATTTACAATTCGGAGTTTATGCACATAACATCTCAATTGATGAAGAAATGGTACCATATTTTGGGAGACATTCTGCCAAAATGTTTATAAAAAATAAACCAGTTCGCTTTGGTTTCAAGTTGTGGTGCTTGGCTGGTGCAGATGGATATTTGTTTCAATTTGAACCGTATGGTGGTGCTAACAGTACAAAATCTACTGAAGATGTGGGATGTGGATTAGGTGGACAAGTTGTTGTAGATCTTTTGTCTTTGACAGAAAATTCATCAGAGCATAAAGTGTATTTTGATAACTTCTTCACATCTTACAATCTACTAAAATATCTACATGAGAAAAATTATTTCGCAACAGGTACAATTCGCGAGAACAGAACTGCTAAGTGTACTCTCGAAGCTACTAAATCGCTATCAAAAAAGGACAGAGGATCTTATGATGCATCATTTAATAAATCTTCTGAAATTATGATGGTACGGTGGAACGATAACTCGGTCGTTACTATCGCAACTAATTTTGGCACGGCCTTACCACTGGTCAATGCAAAACGTTTCGACAGGAAACAAAGAAAAGAAGTTGCTATTCCTCAACCACACATTATATCGGAATATAACAAATATATGGGAGGAGTAGACCTACATGATAATGGCATTGCCAATTATCGCATTCGCATAAGGGGGAAAAAATGGTGGTGGCCATTATTTATAAATTTGGTGGACAGTGCAATCGTCAATGCCTGGAAAATTTATCGCATTGGACATAGAGAACAAATTTCCCAATTAGATTTTCGCTCATATATTGCTGTTGGGCTTATGAATTTAGAAAGCGATTCTATTACTAGAAGGCCGGAAAATACAGAAAATATGCGACCTAAAACTAGTACCACTCTGGGTAGACCACAGACAAATAATTTACCAATGGAGGTACGTTTCGACAATGTAGGTCATCTAATCAAAGTACACGAGAAAAAAGCGCGTAGAAGATGCCACTACTGCAAGAACCAGTCGATTTTTTTGTGCAAAAAGTGCGATGTTCATTTACACCCCGAATGTTTTGCAATTTATCATACTAAATAATGCAGTTTGGTTTACATATATAAGAAAAACATTGTTCATCCTGTGTTATATTTTTAATATCATATTTCACACCTAAGCCCATGCATGCGTCAACGCATCATTACTTTTTTTTTTAACTGACTATATTTTTTTCGAAATTTCTTTTACAATGTAATATTTAGTACTAAAATAAACATAAAATACAAACAATGTATTATTTTTTCTGTTTTTTGAATGCTTGGGCATTAATGGGTTAATTATCCAACTATTTGAAAATCTTAGAAAACTTGCCCGATGATTTTAAATAATAAAAAAAAAATAATTAAATTATTTAATAGATTGCCATACTTTGATTAAAAAATAATGTGAATTGGAGTTTTGATGATCACTTCATAATTTAAATTTCGCGTCTTGTGCAACGAATCTACTCCTGCTACTTTACTAAAACACTGTGAAGAAAATTACCATATGAAGAGGGCGCTTCTTACATGACTACATGTGAATAATCTCCTTTAAAAATCCAATATGTGCTTGAATCGAGCACTCACCAAAATCTATGTCAGAAAATCTGCTAGATGTTCAAAACAAGAGAAAATGACATAAGTAACGTTCCCGCTAGTCCTGCATTGCGGAGTGCGACTTCAATGTCTGTTTTAATCAACCATGTTTTTTTTTAATAGCAGTACACTATTTTGAAATTTCATCATTTTTACAACAAAAAAGTACTTTATACAATATTTAATAAACGTTTCAATTAAAAAACGCTTACGAGTGACATTTTTTACCAAAGTGTAAATAGTCCATTCAAAACACGCGAAAAGGTGAAAGAAAAAACACCGGTTCAAAAGGACTTTCACTATACGTTTCTTGGGTCACTTATTACGGAAATCGGGGCCCCGCAATCTTAAAAGTTGAGGAACATCCCTAAAAACGCAAGAAAAGGGGTAGTATTAGCCCCCAAGGGTTGAGAATAATTTACTTTTGCCCGGTATTGCCCAATCAACCAAATTTGAAGTAAAAAGTAGAAAGAAATGTTCTTTTAACAATTTACCAAATAGGGGTGGTTTTAACAATCTCTGATTATCCCTAATCATATAGTTTGGCTTGATTTGGTATAAATCAAGCCCATTTGCAAATTAATATTAAAAAAAGGGAATTTCGTAGGATCCTTTTTGATTTTTTAAAATACGAAGGATGACAACGGGTGCAAAATAGCAGGGCGCTTTCAGAAATCTGGAGTGGGGCGCACATACTCTTAGTTATGCCACTAACAAGAGACCTTTTCTTAAAAAGCAAGTTTCGACTAAAAATTTCCTGTGGCAATCCTGTAGTGCATTTATACAGTTTAACGCTTTTTTAGTAGATAGAGCCACCTTTTATAAGCATTTCAGTGATATCCAAATACATGTATATAAGAAATTATAAACAAATTATTACAATTAGACTGTTATCATAGAGCCTATTGAAGCACGAGATGCACCACAATGTGATCTTTCAGACACATAAGTGCAAAGTAAATGGAGAAACTAGACATATAATTACAAGTAGTCGTAAGCGCCATATATACACAAATAAATTTAATTTTTATTTGTCTTTGCCATATCACATTAACTGGCAAATAATTATACTTTAAACGCCTCATTCAAAAGATCTGTGCACTGACACTAACCTTCGGAGCTGTCTGTTATAAAAAGGATGTCTTCCTGTTTAACATCCAATTCCTTGGAAATTTTTTCATAGCTTCCAGATTCAGTTTTGCTGCCAACACTTTGGTCAAAGTACTTAGTGATATGAGAGGAAACATCTCCTTCGGCAGTGTGGGAGAAGAGCAATTGTTGAGATTCAACACTCCCCGTTGAGTAAATGGCAACTTTTCTTGATTTGGCCCAGGTCTCCAGGCATGCGGGTACATCAGCAAACACACTAAGTAAAAATATTAGTTAATTTTTTGTGGGAAAAAAAAAAATTTATAAAATGATGGATTATGAAAACATTTATTTAAAAACTAGAAAGCTTTATCAGTAAAAGAGACAGAAATGACATGTAGATATTTACTATACACATGGATGAGCAACATCCACTTGAATAAGTTCAAAATTAATAATAAATTCATCAAATAAATAGAAGCAGAGGGTTAAAAATTGGTGTATTAATTTGACATGACCTTAATTATTTGAATAAAAATTAATGGAACATTTGCTTCCTGTAGACATTATTACACTCTTTGAAAATACAAAACAAAGAGTATATTGCATTCGATCGGCACATTTCTAAAACCGGTAATATTGATCATAGAGAAAAAATTTTCATATCACTGTGTTGGTGATCGAATTCTGAACAACTTTCACGTCCGTTTGTCTGTGTCTGTCCGTTTGTCACGTTTCTTGTAAGCACGATAACTTAGGAACGAAAAGTCAGATAGTAGAAATTTGTACAGTAACTTAGTGTTGGCTAGAGGAAGAACCCTATTGTTTTTGAACAAAATCGAACAATAAATAAAAAAGTTATTAATTTTTTAAATAAAAAAATTTGAAAAATATTTGAAACTAACATCCTTAAAAAAAAAACTGCGAGGAGTATCCTATAGAATGTGCAACAATTATATAACAAGTGTAGTAAATCGGCGAAGAGTATAATGGTTAGCTTGTTTATTTGTAAAAAAATAAATGTTGCTGTTCTTCAATTTATTAGAAAGGAGTAGATTTGGCGGTTTTTGCCCCAAATTATTTTTGGATGAAAATTTTTTTTTAAATGTGTACTAACAATAATAAGTCGATTTTACCCTAAACGGACGATCCCCCCCCATCCTGCTGAATATGCCACCACTAGCGTTCTTAGGGAGATATATCGCTTTCAAACTTCTATTTGGTTGATAAAATACATCAAGTACCTTGAGCTACATGCGCTCTCATTGATCATTTTACCTTGCCCTTTTATATTCTCTGAGAAGTTTACAATTTACTCTTTGCTTTTTTGTATGCAGTAATTACATGTGGATACATCTTGGTATAAAAATTGATAACCATTGTAGCTTTAAAATAAGTCTAAATCACCTAAACAGGTAAGGTCTTACTATAGTGATTTTTTATTGGAAAGTGTTAAACGTTACAAGTGGTGTAGCAAAAAGTTTTGGAATAAATTCTAATCCCGCTAAAACGCATTTGTTTAAATAAAATAATGTTAAAATTGTGTTTCTTGCAGATTGTTCATAATAAAACTGCAAAATACAGGTTTACTTAAAACCTTTTGGTTAATTTGGTAAGCTGCAAAAAATGATAAACAAGTGAAAGTAGCCAGTTTTGAACGATTGATTAATTAAACAATGATGCATACATATACATTTTAATGAAACTTTAGGGGAATATGCCTTTAATGGAGTTAAATCATCATGCTAACATGTAAGTTAATTCGAAAATTTAATCTTCAATTGTTTAAGTACATCAAGTCGTGTGCGATTTTTTGAGATTGTACTTTTTGTTTTTAAATTTTTTAAAACCATTTTAATCAAATCAATTTATTGGTTTTATTAACTTTAATGTTTTATACAAGTCAACTGGTATCTAGGAAATTTATAAAAATCAAATTATAAAATGTCATAACAATTTCTATAGTATAATATAATCAGATAAAAATAAATCAATAAATTTATATACAGAAATAGATATGCGTATACAGATATACATATGTCACAGTAAAATTCAATAAAATCCAAATGAACTTTGTTTTTCTATTATGGCGTTTCACTTCGAGCAGAACTTCTTGATGTAGGCGGTTTAAATTTTATCGAGTTTGACGTGGTTTTTACAGCTTTTCTAGAGCTTTCTTTGGAGAGCATTTTTCAGCTTGCCTATACACGAGACTAGTCCAACGCGTCTCCTACTAAAGATCAGTTTTGAGTAAAAAATGCCTATGATTTTTTAGTTCTTTCATATAATTTAGTATCGAAAGTGATTTTGATAGGTCTTAAATGGACCTCGGTGACCTCTATCTTTTAAGATCAGTTTGATTCAAATCGAACAAAAAAACAAAAGAATTATTATGCTGTTATGTGAGATGTGGAAGTATAGTAAGCGAAAAAACAACTAAACCACGAAGCAAAATACTGCTTTGTATAAAGTTTCTTTGTTAATGGTTGCATTGTTTATCTCAGACTTATTCTGGATATAAAAAATGTCAGTGCCTTTGATAGTGCAGTAAAGAACAAAAATACCGACAATAAGTTTGGGATAAAGTATAACCTTTTACCCGGAAACAAAATGTCTTACAACAATTAAGAAATTCAAAAGGCAGAAAAATTATTTCTTTTAAAAATAAACTGCTACACTATTGAAGAGTTTGTGTGAAGATGTTAGGTCATATTTTATCTGTTTATTGTGTGTTTATTTCAACAGTTTGTTCTATATTTAATTGTATTTAGCTGTTTTATCTTTAATGGAATTCGACTTGTAACTTTTTAAATAAATGTTTCTTAAATTGTTAATATTTGGACTAATTTTTTTAAACTTATACTGTTTTCTGAAAAAATAATAACACTGCTTCACAAAAACAAAACAAAATTTTGTACATTCGGATAGACCCGTTTTTTGACCCGCTGATCACGTTCCCCGGGTCGGTTTGCCCCCATCACATCAGGATTTCCCTCCTCCAACTAAGATTTTAACAAATTTTTTGAGGATAAGCGAAAATCCTGAAGTGATAGAGCAATTCTGCCCACAGCATTGAATTCAGCAGGTCCAAAAACATAAGAATAACAGGGTCTGATCGAAAGTACAGGGCATTTTTTGTTGAACAGATGGAAAAAAAATGCTCCGCATTTTTTATCAAACCCTGTTATTCTTACGTCTTTGGATCTGCTGAATCCGATGCTGTCATCAGAATTGCTCCATCACGTCAGGATTTCCGCCTATCCTCAAAAAACAACTAAAAATCAGTCAAAATCTTAATTAGAGGGGGGGGGGGGGGGGTTGAGGGGAAAATCCTGATGTGATGGGGGGTAAACCGACCCCGGGAACGTGATCAGAGGGTCAAAAAATGGGGAGGTAAGGGGGTCCACCTGAATGTACAGTTTCTTTTTTTTTTTATGTGGAGCTGTGTAATTATTATTTGAATGTATTGTTATGTATTACACCCCCTTGAAACTGGAAATTGCTACGCCTATGCCTAATAGTGAGTTACTTGCAGAAAAAGATAGACTTTTCTAGAATGTGGGGAGAGAAGATTCTTGATTGATCTGGAGGCAATTTCAGAGTATATAAGGCGCGATTACTGGCGCAGAGGAAGAAGTTGTATAAAAGTGAAGAAGTTTATTAAAGAGAAGTTTATTAAAGTGAAGTTAAAGCGAAAAAGTGAGGTTAAATATAAAGTAAACAAAGTGTAAAGGTTATTTTGAAGTATTGTATAGTCAGTAAATTATTAAATAAAGTGCTAGTGTTTATCTCTTGTTGAAATTATTTTAGAACCCACGGATTCATACAGGGTGTTTCCAAAAAGGTGGAAAACATGCAACAGTATCTTCAATTTTTTTTTCAAGCTTTCTTGGTTCATATTTCATTTTACCTGGAAATAATTACATTTCAGAGAATTTCGAGCATATTTCTCTGGATTGAAAACCCTTGTGAGGGATTTTATTTCTAGAGATTATTAAGATGAGTACTAATTCTTACATTCAGATTTATTCAAGGATAATTACTACATAAAAAATTCAAATTTATGGCTTGCTTATTCATACTATGCGAATAAGATGAATCTTAGTGTTTGCATCATCACTAATTGAATTTATCACAGACATTGCAATCTGCTGCTGTCTTTATGGCGCACGCACTGTGTTTATCAAACCGAAATAGACCCGAACGTCGTCGGCTTAAGCCACCTACTAAACCAGTGATGACGCAATGACTAAGATTCGTTAGCCACACTACAGCTGCTTTAATATATTTATTTGCTTGATACGTAGTTGTAATAACTTCAATACATTCTCTCTCTTTTTTTTTTAATATTGTGCAGTTAGTATATTGCAAAAAATGGGATGTTATGTACTCCGCTGACCAGACCCCACAAATTTTTGTTTCAGTCAATGTTTCGAATTATATTAATCATTTTGAATTGATGATTGAAGAATAGCAAAATTTATATTTTCAGTGGCAAATTTTTCACTAATTTTTACTGATTAAGTTAAGTTCAATTTTTAAATCATTTTTGAAGCTAAAAAATTGTTTTTTACGACTTAAATATATATCCAATTAAAGCATTTGTTTACTAATAATCATATATATTTAACAACTTTTATTGATGACCTTATTTTAATCTCATATTTAATTTTAACACTTAGATAAAAAGTTATATATATTAAAAGCAATGGAGCTATATTTAAATATTAATTTACTACAACTATGAATTGTCTAAGTGGAAGAGTCCATCCTGAAGACGCAAAATATAATCGTTGTCTTAAAAGTCTAATCAATAAATTGATAAAAAA
The DNA here is from genome assembly GCA_963583905.1 of Stenurella melanura. Lineage (NCBI taxonomy): Eukaryota > Metazoa > Arthropoda > Insecta > Coleoptera > Cerambycidae > Stenurella > Stenurella melanura. The sequence continues at coordinate 166,950,410 of OY757310.1, forward strand.
ACTGCCTAATAAAATGTCGACTAGATCTATCATATTAAATTTTAAATGTATAAAAACTAAGTCACCCACAGTAAACGTTAACTAAATTTGATACAGGAAATGGGCTTGTTCAGCATTTTTTTTTTATTTCGTAAATCGAAAATGCAAGTATAAATTAATGGATCTGCAAAAAATCAGAATCTTATTCGCAGGCGCTCCGTCACTATACGCATAGACTCGGCGATCTCAATAGACTTGATGCTCCTTACTTGTTATGATTATAAGTGTTTTCGAAGTATTGTTTGTTTTGCTTACTACTTGACAGTAGGGGAGTACAATTTGGTGAAATGTCAAAAAATTACAATTTTCTCCCGATCCTGCCGGGATGAATTTTTGATTTTGACCCTGCAATTTACGATTAGAATTCATCGCCGACCTTCTCCTTTCCCTTCCATGGTTTTCGACTTTTCAGGTTAAATTTGAAAGATCCCAGAACGCCATTTTTCTTACGTCACTTGCGTATAGTGACGTCACAAATGAGCGCTCGGTTTTTGCAACTATTACTAATTTCAACTCGTTATATCTCGAGAACGGAAAAAGTTAATAATACGAAATTTTAAGTGTATAATGAGAATATCGAGTACTATATGAAAAAGTATAAAAACCATATAAAAAGAATATCATGGAACAAACCCATTAAAGAATAATCTAATTTTGATACTGACACTTGTCAGCTTGTCTCTCAAATTTCCATATATCATTTAAAAAAAAATAAGTAAAAAAAATATGTAAAGACATCATCCATTGGATGCTCCATTATTTTCCAACCAAACTTACTCCTAATTAATGCATACTTATATAAAAGAAAAAAAAATGCAACAAAATGTCATAAAACTTACTAAAATAATACTTACTGAGCCTTAAGATCTCCATTTTCATAACCCTTCTTGTAAATTAATCCTTGAATAGTTTTCAGGCCTTTATTATCACTGTTTTGTTCAGTAAATTCCTTAACAGCTGCCGTGGCACCGGCAAGATCAAGTTCAGATTCCTTCAATATTTTCACTGCTTCCTTAACATTATCATTTTCCCAATGTTCTTTTAAAAATTCTTCTGCTTGCTTCGTTACATATGGGAAAAGTGTTTCCTGGAAAACAAAATCATAAATATAATATAATATATAATAAATATTTTTGCCCAATGGGCGGTTAGTAAAATAATGACTGCTTTTTATGTTTCTCATGTAGAATACGAAAATATTAATTAAAAAAATTTCATGCCTTGGGAATATTTTCAAACTATTGTTGAACAACAATTTTAACTGACGCATTACTAACGTGTTAGGCCTGTGACCAAGAAATCCCGGGTTCGAATCCTGGTCAGAGTATGGATGATTATACGAGTTTTTAATGTGTTGTGGAGGAGGTAGCACGAATTCAAACCGAGAAAAGTCAATTATCTGTCACATGGCACATGACTTCACAAGTCTTTGTAAATCTTATTTTGAATTTTAACATCCAAATTATGTTACCTCAATCAGGATTTCACAAAAATTTTAGCTCGACGACTGCTTCACTAGTTGTAATGGATTAAATTCTCCAAGACAGATCTTAATAAAGTTATAGTATTAACCATACTAGATATGTCCAAGGCATGCAATGTCAATTTTGAATTGATACCAAATAAATTAGAAATCTATAGTAGAATCGAGTAAACTTTAACTTATCTTGTGTATGAGTCAATAGTGTGTGCATGATTTCATTTTCTCTTACACACAAAGTTAAAGCAATAGCCTAAAAACATTGTTCAAGTATGTCGACAAAACTTAGTTCAGCAGATGAAACGACCTTTGGACCGGCCAAGCTAAAGTATACTGGACTATATCAATGATGTTTTAGTTGAATGGTTTAAAAATTAACTTTACCAAAGGTAGCAAATAACTAAACCAAGTGAAGTAAACATCACAGGAATTAAAATACTCGCTGGTATTCCCCAAGACTCCATGTTAGGACCACTTCTGTTTAATATATGTACATTAGATTTACAGTTTGTTTCACAATATTCAAAAATTTATTTATTTGCTGATAATATTTAATAATCTGTAAACCTATCCATAAGTCATTTTTGGCAAAAAATTTAAAACTTAAATTTGGATCTCTATAATCTCCTCAAAAGGATTCGACACAATGAGCTTCTTATAAGAATAACCAAAAGTCAAGTAAAACTAATAGGATTACAGCCTAAGAGTAAATAGGATTAAAAAACTAAATCCAGTTTTTCAATTGCGCAAGTCCCAATTGGAAATTCACAATAGTGTAAAATAAAATTAGGTATCTTATTTGATTTAAAATTTGTCAAGCAGTGAATCAAAAATGACTGATTTACAAATGCACAGAAATGTTATATATAGACAATTTTGGATGGTACTATATAGGTACTATAAGGGCTTAGGCACGTAGATGACAATAAACTTATCTATGAATATTCAATTACGGATATTCTGGCTGTAAATAAAGGTGAATATATAAGATCCAATTGATCATTGATCAAATTATAATGCTTGATATTATGTTTGTGAATTTCTAGAGATTCTAAAGTGTTTCATTTAAAGCCTTTTGTTGGGAAATGTAAAATTTCAATGTCGTCTAATTCTGGAAAACTATGGTTATTTTCGGGGCAGCCCCATCGCGAAAGATGAATCAGTTTCTTGTAACCTATATGATCTAAGATGTTCCTGATACCATGTTTTGAAATTTCTACCGCTTTGCCCATATAGATACTATTACACTCTGTACATTTTAACTTATAAACTCCAGACTTGTTAAATTTCTGGAGTCTATAAGTTCAAATGTAGAGAGTGTTATAGTATCTATATAGGGCAAAGTGGTAGAAATTTCAAAACACGGTACCAAGAACATCTTAGATCATATAGGTTAAAAAAACTAATTCATCTTTCGCGAATCACTGCCTCAAAAACAGCCATAGTTTTCCGGAATTAGAAGACATTGAAACTTTACATTTCTCAACAAAAAAGGCTTTAAACGAAACATTTTAGAATCTCTAGAAATTCACAAACAATAATATCAAGGATTATGATTTGATCAATGATCAATTAAATCTTATATATTCACCTTTATTTACAGCGGGAAGATCCGAAATTGAATATTCATAAATCAGTTTATTATTGTCATCTACCTGCCTAAGCCCTTATAGTACCTATATACTATATACTGATCCATCCAAAATTGTCTATAAGTATATAACATTTCTGTGCAACTGTAAATCAGTTATTTTTGATTCACTGCTTGACAATAGCTTTGTAAATAGAAACTGCAGTCTAAATTTTTATAAATGGTAGAAAACAGTGGTAGTGTGTTTTATTTAGTTAACCTTTAATATCTAATTATTGAGACTGCATGTATATGTGGTCCATGCTTGAATTCTGTAAGCAAAAGACGATTTGAAGGTATTCAAAATCGTTGTGCACGAATTGCTTTTAATGTCCTTGTTGAAAGATTTTTAAGAGATTGAATTGAGAAATGGTTGGAAAAATGTAAATTTCATCACTCCTGTTCAACATAAAAATTATTGAAACATGTTTATATGAAAAAAGAGTAGATCTATATAAACAAGAATATATAAGTATATAGCTAGGATATGATTCATCCTTTTCATATTTAATTTCATATGTAACTACATGGTGTCTCACCTAAACCTCCCCGGGCAATTTTCTCAATACTGAGGTATTTGAATTATTATTATATTATTTGAGTTTGAGTAAAAACGATCTTTTCACAAATTGAGGTATAGTTGGCGTTACGGTGCAAAGAAATTTTTCTACCTTGAAAAAAAGGTGCATATGAAGAAACATTACATTCTAAGGAACTGTTATGATCCGAGCAATTTTCGAAAAATCTCTGGTTTTCGAAATATTTGAACTTTATATAAGTTTTTAATTATCAAAAATGCCCTTTTAGAAATAAATTTTGGACAAGTTCTTTAGGTAAAATGTTTTTCATAGTAAAAAAGACAATAGTAATGAAATAAATTTATTTCACCTTCTGACCTTGTAAATATTTATGAAAAAGGAAGAAAACATTGTTCTGAGCATTTCTCCAAATGTAAAGCTGTTTAGAATGTAATGTTCCATCACATGCACCTCTTTTCAAAGTTACTGAGATGGAAAAATTATTTGGATCTAAATGCCATCTATATATACTTCATTTTGTAGAAAGACTGTTTTTACTCAAAACTGGAGTTATTGATATATTCTAGTGAATACCTCTTACAAAATTCAAATAATCCTCTTAGTTCTTTAGAACACTGCCCCGGAAGAATTAAGTGGTTATACAGGGTGTAATCAGTTTCATGTCACTTTTTAATATTTTTTAATATTAATGTAGAAAATAATTGAGAACCACTGCTTTTCTTGGTCAATGAACTTGTAGTTCCCAATTATACAACTTTTAAATTGTCATAAAAAAGTGCAAAGACCTTGGATCATCGACCGCCTCAACCGAACTGAGGCAATTATAAACAGGTAAATAATTCGTTATCTTTTCCTGCACAACTGCAAGCAAATAATGGCCGTAGAAGTTTAAACAGAGCATTTCTTTACATGTGTCTTTTAATTTGGAACAAAATATTGGATTAATGTTTATAATTTAGAATATTTAAATGTGATTTATTACCATTTGTAACATAAATGAGTGTCCTGGGTTAAAAGCTTACCACCTAAGTAAATTATTCGAAATCTGTATCTGCATCAATACACAGTTCGGTACGTCGAATTAAGGACATACATACTCCGTTCAACACTAAACAATAAACTATTAACCAACGTTGTCAATAAAGAAAAATAAAAGAAAAACTTGGTCCAAAATCCAAAACGGAATACAAAAAGAACGAACAAGTTGTGTCTGTACATAATCAAGAATTTAACGACTTGAACGATAAAGTCAATAAAATAAATCTTCACTATAAATACTTACACAGCGACCCGAAATTCAAAAATAACAAAAACAACGAACGGCGGGTTGGACGTGTGTACATAACGAAACACCCACAAAAATATTGCACAAGGGAGAGTCAGAGTATAGTTTCCTTCAGATCAGATCTACTAAACACTCAGAAAGCGCCGACGTCTTTCATTTTATTTACCGCACCGCTAAAGACCGTCGACATTTTACAGCTATCTTCACAAATATTTAGTATCATAGGCAAAGACACGCGCGACGATCTAAACCTACCTCAATATTCCAGCAGTTCTCAAAAGATTTTATTGAAAATTTGCGAAATTTTTGTTTATTTTTTTTCTCCAAAACTATGAGCTTTAGACCCCATGTTATATAAGGTTTTTTTGTTTGTCTTGTCGTTCCCTACCACCAGTTTTTTTAATGACATGAAACTAATTACACCCTGTATATATAACCAACTGTAACCACCTGTATTCCAAACAAGTCATGCATATTTGAAAATTAAATTAAAAATTAAGTTTTTATTTAATGGCAAAGGTTTCATAGCTCACTAAAATGGAGTTACTCTTTATATAGAATTGTTTCTTAATGTTTGTTAGTACTATGTAGTGAAAAATAGGGGCAAATAAATTGACCTGTATTCTTTTATTTCTATAAATAATTAAAATATTCGCCACAATTGAATGAATTATGAAAGTAGAAGGGATGTAGTGGGGAAATAGTGTTACACATGATTTTCCAAATCTCATAGCTCACTAAAATGGAGTTACTCTTTATATAGAATTGTTTCTTAATGTTTGTTAGTACTATGTAGTGAAAAATAGGGGCAAATAAATTGACCTGTATTCTTTTATTTCTATAAATAATTAAAATATTCGCCACAATTGAATGAATTATGAAAGTAGAAGGGATGTAGTGGGGAAATAGTGTTACACATGATTTTCCAAATCAATTACTTTTACGCCATCAATTTACACACAAAGGAGTCTCCTTGCTCATAAATTATTTGACCTGTGTTAGTACAAAAAAAGCATTGACAGATGTCACATTAGATGACACACTCACACAAAAAAAGTGATCTGAACCTGGGATCCGACATAGTAATTTCTATGCATTTCAACATGCTGAACATAAATCCGATGTCCATTTAGCTCAGCTACCCATGAATTTTTTGTAAATCGCTAAAAATAATCTGATAAACCTAATTTCTTTAGGTTATTTTGGCTATTTACAAAAAATTGGTAGGTGATGGGGTAAACAGACATCGGATAGTGTTCAGAATGTCGAAATACATAGGGATAACTATCGGGTTCCGGGTTCAGATAACTATTTTTTGTGTGCTTGTGTAATGTGATGAAACTAACAAAAACAGACAAAACACAACTTTACTGTCTTTAACTACGTAGTAGGTAATGAAAATAATTCCATAATGTATAATGCAAGAGGATGAAAACTCACACAAGGTCTAAGAGTTTTAAATAACTGCAGAAGACCATCAGAAAATTTTATCAAATGGTGAATGAATGAATGAATACGAAATTCGAAAATTAAAAGATAATGACGTAAGCGACAACATTCGTGATTAGTATTATAAGAAAAATAATAATCTAATATGATGTATCCTATGACAACTTGAATAGAATTATTATAATTTGACATATGCAGCTACTAACGCTGTGGTATATGCCATTAATGAATATTATGTTAATGTACTTGGTATGGCATGATAGCACAGCAGACTAAAGCAAGCGTAGAGCCTGCTCCGTGACACTGAGTATCCTGTATTGGGTGCCATCCTCAGCACCAACAGTGCAATTTTTTCAAATCTGTAACCCCCCAGAGTCGAGGTTTTGGATTTGAGAGTGGTCGTTAGCGTCAGAAACATAACAAACACACCACACATATTAATATGTAGTGCGTCTATGTTATATTTCTATATATGTAGGTATCTAGTAATTATTCTCTAAACCTATTTATCAATGGCTGTAATACTGAGACATTTATTATCATCTTAAAAGTTTTCTTGTATTTAAATATGAAAACATTTGGGGAAGTGAATTTTAACTATTTGGTAATAGATGAGGGGAATGATACAATCTACCACATATCTATTTCCATTCATCTAAATAAATATGTAGGGATGAAGACAGCAATAATTTTAAAACTGGCAAGTTAACATCCCCAAAGAGGGTCATGTGTAGTAGACACAATCGTTATAGTGGCTCGATGGGTGAAAGTAATATAAAGACGGAAAGTGTTATTCCGGTCTGTTACCTTGTATTGCATCTAACTCGTAGAGCCACTATAACGATTGCGTCTACTATACTTCTGGCGAGACAACGGAGTACGTAAACTGAAAAGTGAAATTTCGACGATGACTAGAAAACAACACGTGTTAACCTGCACATACAAGAAAACGTAAAAAGCGAAGTTCAGGAAAAGTTCAGACATGAATGGGTATGAAAGTAATTTTTCTTAATTAGATATTTACCAGATCCATGTTTCCATTATCATAAGTTTTTTAATCAGTTTTATTTTAATTTAAATGCCACTGCTTTAATCAACTGGTAGTTTTGAAATAAAATTATATTGATTAGGCATTTAATCATGTTTCATGTTTTGCTCTGAAATGGGTCTTTAAATAATTAAAGAAAATAGTAAAGATAGGCACACAAATTAAAAACAAAACTTTCTTTTTACCTAGATTTGTACTTTTCTATAGATACCCTCTGTGTTATAATAGATGTAGAAGTGCTACCTGAATAGCCTACCCTAAATTTTGTCAAAAAAGGTGAACCAAAAATAATAATTGTTTCCTTATGTTGTACGGCATTTTGAAGCAACTGTACCTAGACAAAGATGTGAATGCACTGTGCATGGAACAAGGGCTCAATTTTTACCTGATTCAAGGACAACCAGATAAAGTTTAGGCCGAAAACACGTGCAAATTTAAAATCTGTCCCACTAAGGTCTTCAAAATATAATAAAACAATAGTGGATTCGTATAAAAATACAAGAAAATTAATTCTGGAATGTGGAAACAAATATTGTCTCCATCTCTGCAACCTACTTGCAACAAATAGCATAAGATGAAAATTCGCATCCAGCAGAAAAACATTGCAAAAAACAGCGTCGGTTTAATAACCAAAGAACAGAAAATTAAAACGTACATACGAGTACAAGTGTTTAATAGATAAATGTAAAAGAAAATAAAAATTTCTCACCTTAACGAAGTTGATAGAAGTCGTCGTACCGGCTACATCAAGCAGGACAACGGAACATTTCTCTAGGTTTAAAGCTGGAGATACACTTTCGGCTGCTGCACTCATCGTGGAGAAATGTTTAAAATATCAAATTGACTAGACACTAATTTATATTTATTAATAGCTTTGATTTGTTAATACAGAGTTTTAACCGAAGTCTCAACTAACAGCAATAACGAGTGGGAATGCAGGTGGTAGCACGAAGAGAAAATGGTGATTTTGCAATAGAGGGCATGCGCATTAGGAAAAGCCGCCAAACGAATAACGGCGGCTTTGCTCGATGATGAAGTGCTGTCAACTTAAACGCATTTTGAAATTTTACAGAATAAAAAATATACAAAACGCAAATGAAAAACTCTTCTTGATTATTCATTTCAATTAATTTTACATATCATTCTCTAAATAAAACATTTAATAAAGTTATTTTAAGAAATAATTCAATTTACTATTCATTGTTGCTAGGTTGGCTACTATTGAAAATAGTAGAATCAAATTTTAAATTTTCTAAAGGTTTTATTTAAATGTTGCAGATAAATCATAGTAGGTACTTATAAGTAAACAAGTTCAAGAGTTTATATAGGTAAGTATTTCAATAAATAATTTTTAAACATTTGTATAGGTAGGTACCTACACATGAGTTATTTTTAAATGTTTGTAAAATTCTGTTAAGAGAGAAATTGCTAATTATTTCTGTAATATATATTTTTCTGCATTTTCTTTATGATGTATATAGATATAGATGTGTATTTAATTTCACGTACAATCATATGCATTTGTGTGCGGTTAACACTTGATAGCAAGAACACAAAAAATATCTTGCTTGGGAGACGTAAACTTGCTGTAGACTCTTAAGGGCCGGTTTATCAATACAGATGTTAAAGTTATCCTATGGTTAAAGCATGCATAGACATAAAGACATAGGCTTTAACCATAGGACAACTTTACCCATAGGATATCCTCGCATTGATAAACCGGCCCTAAGTAGATGGTCAGGAATTGTTTCTTTTAGTCCAGGAGGTAAAGAAAGCGTAATATACAAATTTCCTAATCATTGGAATTTTTCGTTGTTTCGGGGTTCAGTAATACCAAAAACGGCTTTTGCAATTATATCCATCAGGTCTCACCACCTACCCATCTGTCCTCTATGTGTACTCTTTGGAGCTCACATTGTTTTCGGATCTAACTAGGTATAAGCAGTCTTCTTATATAGATCAAATATTTCGAAAATTATGCAGTTTGATAGGACATAATATAATAAGACAGAGAAAGTATCTTGTAGTCTTGGAACATATGCAATTTAATAATATTCCGTGGGATTTTCAGTGATGAAATTGAATGACAACCAATAAAGGAATACATTCTGTACCTATATAATATATAGGGTACTTTTATAATTATTTCTTATCAGATATTTTGTTTCAATTTGTGGCAGGTGCGCAGAGGTGGCTTATGTGATGTGATAAATCTAAGACAGCAGCCATTCCATCAGAGACCGATGGGAATAATCAGTCATATAACTCCTTCAGGATTGTCCTACGAAAATTTTGTAAGTACCCACTAAACTTTTTTTGGTAATTAAAATTATAAAGAAAAAGTTATTATACAGTGTGTCCCGTCTCAAGTGGACACACCTTGATATTTCAGTTATTATTCGGCAGATCGATTTCAAATTTTTCTCTGTTATGAAACTCTTCAAGGTGCATCTTTTTATGATTTTCAATATATTTTCAATTGTTACACCAACCCACTGCGTTCACTCAAAAATATTTTTTTTCTCTATTTTTCTTAGCTTTAGAGATACAGCAGAAAATTATTAACACGTTGACGGACACTGACGTCATATCACGTCATGACCTTCGCTCCAGCAGGACAATTAAAAATATTGAGATGTGCTGAAATTGACACCATGATTAAAATCATAATAAGTGTACATAAAGAAATGCAACATATAGCTTTAAAATCAGAATTACATATATTGAAAAAACAGTCTGCGTCATATAACATCATGTCCCAGAAGAAGCATCTTAGCTACAGTAGGACACTGACGTCATATTCCGAATGTAAAAAAAAATAAAAACACTTGATCTTAGTATAAAAACTTTTAATAAATGAAATTACATGCAACTACTTAATCATCGTCACTACAATATATAAACGTGTATTCTGGATCCCCTATGGAATCATCTGTATTATACGTATCGTGCCCTTTTATCTGGCGGAATCTTCGTCCTCACTTTCAAGCTCTTCATACCAACGAAGTAGTTGCTTTTCTTGCTTCTCTTCCATTTCACACATGAGAAAATTATAAAATATGCATAGGAATCAGACAGAAACATGCCAAACATGATCCCTTGATCGCCTGACCAAATTCTTTCAGTACCAACAAACTATTAGGAATTTTGTCATTATTTTTTTACCCAAGGTGCCTAGTGGGACACTTCATACCTTATTACATGTAAAATTTACGTGATATGCCGACAAGCATATCTAGAGCGCACTAAATTTTTGCTGCGTATAACGTCAGTGTCCCTAGGCGGGCCCTGTGGGCGATGCGGCTTATGCCGCGTCACGTTAGGCACATATCAATAAAAATGTGTCCGCGAATGTGTTAAGAAAAGTTGTTCACAATCAAAAAATAACCCTAGATACTGAGTTTCATCAAAATATGCGTATTTTGATATTTTTTTATAAAATTTGCAATTATTCAGAAATTTAATTCTTAATATATTAGACTTAAGCAAAGATTGCCGTGGAAACAGAAAATATGGCAAGTGTTGTAACAAAACCACCCCCTCTCCGAGGGTGCAATCCCCCCCTCCGAAGCAGTCGGGCGAGTTATTGTTTTATGAATAGGGTAGCGATTTTTGCTGCCACCAGGTCAGGACCTTTGATTTCCGCCGGACCTCGGAAAATACGAAGTTTCACTGGTTTTCCACAGAGGCACCAACGTTCTCCTCGAGGGTGTAGACCCGGCCACGGTTTACATATGTGGGCTTGGGGGTACAAGGGCAACCAATAGCTTAGGGGTAACTTCAATAACGCCACCAAATTTCGAGTAATATAAGTATAAAAAGTTAATTATTATTACACAACGACAATGAAGAGTTTACATTCAAATTAAATATACTGCTTATTACCACTGTAGTTCATAAATTATTGTATTCAAATTTAAAATAAATTGGTACCACTTTAGACAATAACAGTCAACGTTCAAAATTTAAGTGAAGTACTAGATCAAACTTTAAGCAAAATTTTTAACAGTGATGTGATTATCGGATACTAATGAGCACCTCTTAAAAGGTTATATAAGAAAGGCTACTACTACAATAACAATTACTAGGCCACATGTGTACCTGAATAATATACCTAGGTATTTATAAAACATTTAGCAAAACCCACCAAGGATTCAAACTCCCACCTAAGTCAACCTGTACGTGGAGCTAAGAAAAGATTAACTAATAACTTACAATCTCTAGGAGAGCCGAATGCCTCGGAGTACCCCTTGCGGTAATTATAACCTGGAAGAGATAAAGCAATTCACTCGCAAATTGAGCCGTTGTCGATCTATGTTTAAATGTTAGTAAGTAAACTAAGCTCTATGGAAAAACCCGGGTAGCCAAAATAGACTTACCCTAGCCACAAACTTCGCTCCGGTAAATATCTGTATCCTAGCTGCAATTAGCCACAGTACGCGCCTTTGTATTGTTGAGAAGATTTCACACACGAAACACTCTTTTCTTTTAAAACACCTTCACAGTATAACCCTAGGTTAAAATTAACGCCGCTTAGTGCAGCAAAGCCCTAAGCCAGAACCACCCTAAGTGACTCTAATACTCCACTTTACAATACCTTACTTAACCACTTTAGAATTAAAAGACCTTCCAGAAGAGAACCCGCTAAAGAAATAATACCCTTTTAACTTTCAAATTGTTCCCGAATAACTGACTTAAAACATATTACTTCCCATTAAGTAACCCCTCTGCTAAAACTTGGCTATTTGAAAGCGACCAATTGACTAACAAAATCTTCGCTATGTTTCCTGTAGCCCAGTCTAAACAATCCGAGGCAAATAGAACTTCACCGTACAGGGTGTCTGGAATACACAATTTTCCTCCATGGTATATCTAATTATCTAACGAGTAACTACTATAGTCTACCCCTCATTGACAATAACTATACCCCAGAGGGGGGTAGTTTTTGCTACAGTGTCATAAAAAACGTCAAACGTGTACCTGTGTTTTTTTATTTTTCTTTTGAACAGTGGCTGAACAGTGGTTGAGTGTCAATGAAAAAGTTGAGATAATTAGACTTACTGGCGAAAATAACCGTTCTGCCAGAGCAGTAGCTTGAGAATTTAACGTAAGACATCCATTACGTCAAATTAGTTATTCAGTTGTTGCTAAAATTAACAAACTTTTCAACCAAACTGGTAGTGTAACAGAAACTAAAAGAAAGAGAAATAATCGGCAGAATGTGGACCTGGTACATTAAACTTGAATTTAACTCGCAACAAAATTTGGGGATGCCTTCGTCGATACAAATTGAGGCCATTTAAACCCAAATTTCTACACACCTTGGAGGAAGGTGATGATAATAGATGGCTTGAATACTGTTTCTGGGTTCAAGGCAATTATCTTAATGATCAACATTTTTTGGAAAAAATCATGTTTACTGATGAAGCGACATTCCCCACCAATGGTGTAGTATCGTCGCAAAACTGTAGGTATTGGCAACAGAAAACCCGCATTGGGTAATCAATTGTAAGCAACAGTATTCTGATAAAGTGGACGTGTGGTGCGGTATTTTAGGAGAAAGAATAATAGGCCCCTTCTTTTCCTTTGAAACTTTAAATGCTATAAGACTGCTACACTTTTTGAACAATGAATTAATGGAGGTAATTGATGATTTTCCACTGGCATTGCGAAGGGATATGTTTTTCATCTGGATGGAACATCGACTCACAATTCGATAATTGTCTGACAGTGGTTGAATGTTAACTTTCCTCAAAAATGGATAGGGCGAAACAGTCTTATAATCGAGTGGCCTCCTAGACCTCCTGATATTACCTCACTTGATTTTTATTTTTGGGGCGCCATTGTGATAGAATCACGCAAGCTTGTCAAGAAATTAACATTCAAGAACTACGACGAGTAGCAAGGAATAATAAAAAACGTATTGAGAAATATATTACTATTGAAGGTGGTTTAGTTGAAAAAGACTACATTTAAGTACTTAAATACTGTGTTAATATTGAAGATAGAAAAATGGTAGGTATATGTACGAATTAATATGTTTGTCGTGAATTCGTTGCCTTATGTACCCCATAAGATGGGGTCTAGAACATTCTCTTACATTCCTCTACTATTCCTCTGGAAGAGATCTCGAATTTTCTAGTATATACGACATTTCCTAGAAAATACGTACTACTAGCGCTTCATATGGCGCAGAGGTAAAACATTATAGGTTTTCATAAGGTGAATACTGATTGGGTGTGGAGACATGCTAATAATGAATGCAGTGGCCCGTCATCCCTGCTACTTAATTCAGGATACTCATGCTACCCGCACCTAGGAGGCACAAATGCTTAACAGTTTACATAACAATTAATGTAGTTGCTATTAACTGCATGTGAGGACAAAATATCAAAAGTGCTGCAAACTTATGGTCCAGGAGGCGACTGCAAATTTGTGTGGGGAACGAGTGGATGGGATTTAGCAGTTTAGAATACTGCAATAGTATGCCCTAAACTCATAACCGCTGGTCGGCCGATCACGGTCCCTGGCGGTAATGAGTAATTACGGTAATTGTTTATTGGGGCAATGGGGCGATTGTGGTGACAAAGTGAACGGTTTTATTTAACTAATTTGTTAATTATTATCCAAAGAATGTAAAATGCTCGGTCGGACGACCCCCACCCCTGGCGATAGCCTTGGCCGACCATTAACAACAATGCAGTTTTTAATGCCTAGCCTCCCCCAAGGAGTGACTAGGTCGGCCTTGGTCTATTCGAAAGAAAAAAATTTTTCCTTTCATAAAACCCCGATCGGCCGAAGAAACTTTTCAGCTATTGGCTGCCGTAGCTAATTCAAAAAGTTAAAATTTTATACCAGCTCGCGACCTTGATGACGCTCGCCGGCTTCACAAGGCTCAAAGAAGTTATTAAACAAATGCCCAGAAGTTGTGTTGTAATGAATATTTCAAAAATCTAAGATGGTGAAACTGTCATAAGTGTTTTTGCAGACAATTTAAATATATAAATAATTGAATTAATTAATAATTATAAAAATCTTACATTTCAAACCGTATAATTTTTCATTTTGCAATTACTCAGAAATGTTACAATATTATTAACTCGCATATTTTTTGTTATAAAGTCGAAGATATTGCATGTTGAACACGATAATGATATTGTATGTAATTAGACTAAATAATATTGAAATGATTTTTCAAAAATCAGATTCCAAAAGACGTTGGAACCTCCTTAAGTTATGATTTGAACACGAACCCTGAGAAGGGTTGGTAGATTTTGATAATTCCAACCATTTTCGAGGAAATTGCCGTTAAACATTTGAATATTTTTTTGAAAGGCAAATTGAAATTTGATGAAACAAAGTGTATTTATTGAAAAGTGTGTATTGGTTACGTTTTAGTTCTGTCATGTACGTCATTTAATCATTTTATTTTGTTCCTGTGTTCCTCGAGCTAATTTCTTTAACTTCTTTATTTAAAGTGTTTCAACATAATAATTTTTCAAATAGCAAAATGAGGGATATGATATGTGTGATAAAAGATTTTAGCGGATGTGCTGCAGCGAGGAGATACTCATTTCAATATTCAAATAGAATACAGCCAGACCATAAGATTTCCAAAGATTTGTTTTGTCGTTTGGGAGATGGGTTCATTTCGCCATAAAAATGATGTACGATGACCGAAACGAATTACTCCAGATCAAGAACTAGAAATTTTAGTTCGTGTGGATGAAAATCTTCAAGTCAGCTCAAGTCGTAAACAATCTGTTCTAAGAGTCTTATGCAAAGAACGTTTCTACCCATATCACTTATTCACTTCTGCACAAAACTTACTTCAAAGGGATCTTCCACAAAGGCTACAATTTTGTCAATTTGTTCTAAATAAACACAACAGGGATCGAAATTTTGTTAAGAACATTTTATTTACTGACGAAGCAACTTTTACTTGCCTAGGTGTTTTTAACTGGAGGAATACCCACTACTGGGAAGTAGAAAATCCTCATGCCGTTAAAGAAAGACATTTTCAGCACGAATCTAGGATTAACGTTTCATGTGGTATTATCGGCGATCAGTTATTGGGACCATTTGTCCTTCCTCCAAATTTAAATGGACAGTTTTATCTGTTTTTGCTTCAAAATACACTTGCTGATATATTACGTGCTTTCATGCTAGACATACGGAACAGAATGTGGTTTATGCAAGATGGAGCTCCCCCTCACGCATTTCCCCACTGAAGTTAGGAATTGTCTTGATGAGACTTTCCCACGCAGATGGATCGGTCGAGGAAGTGAGTCACCAAGGAGTCCTGATATAATCCTTTGGATTACTATGTGTGGGGACATATGAAGTCCTTAGTCTATGCAAATACTATCAATTCAAGAGAAGAACTGTGGGACAAAATACAAAACGCAGCCAATATTATTAGAGGACGGGAAAATGTATTTTTCAATGTAAGAAAATCTTTTATGAAAAGAATTAGAAAAGGCATAGAAGTAGGTGGAGACCATATCTAAAATTTACTCTAAGTTGCAGCAATGGAGTTTTTGCATGGGAGAAAGTTTATACAATAAATACTAATGTCATTAAGTCAATTTTTGTGTTATTTTTTGGTAGTCTAATAAAATTAGATCCTTATTTTACACACTCTTTTGAGTTTTGTATTTATATCAATACCATGAAAATACTCCATTAGTTCATAAGAAAGTGAGAAAGAGGTTAAGCTGTTATTAAGATTTTGTTTTCCCTTACGTTTTGTATTTTTTCAATAACTACACTTTGTTTCATTAAATTAAATTTGTCTTTCAAAAAATTATTCAAGTGTTTAATGGCAATTTCTTCGAAAACGGTTGGAGTTATTAAGCTCTACCAAGTGTACCTTCTATACGTGGAAATGATGCCTTCATCAGATTTTCTGGTCAGAAGTACCACAACGCTTAGTCCAAAAAAAAATATTAAAAAAATTCATCACCAGATACAGGTCCTGCGGCGCTCTCTATGATCTAAAGTGATGTGATATATAAATTATTGTTTCCTAGAATAAAAAAAGTTCCTCTAGCAAATTTGGTGAAGATCAGTCAAGAGGCTGTTGAGTTATTGCAAATAAACGAAAAAATTATTTGAGTTTTGACACCCCTGTATCTTTTTCCACAGCAACATTTTACTAAAGCATATTTGATTATATCCTCATATGTTGGCCCAAAAAATCTACCCCTGCACTATGGCCTATTATTAATGGTCGACCCTGTATAATAAACTTACAGTCTTCTCAGTTGCATGCAACATATATACATTAATTTAAACAAACATATTCAAAATTGTTTATTTGTTTGTATTTCAGCGAATAAAATTTTAAGTTACTATGTATTAAGCGCTATTTCATCTTGACTTTACTCATTCTCTGATCAAAACACTGATTCTAAATTTTTTCAGAAGGTACTTTTGCTGCGGTGTTCATAAATTTTATTGTTGTATGTTAGGAGACCTATCTAATGACACCCCACTCGATGGAGTAATAAGTGTATCTTTTTTTGGGTTCGCACTTTTTACTGTAAGTATATCCAAAAATTATTTTTTTCAAAAATCTTACATTTTTGTTATTGTGTCGTCAATTTATTTCTGTATGCCAAATTTCATGTCAATGGGTATAAATATGAGAAAGTGGAAGGGCTGTGGCATACAGACAGACGAGCAGACATACCGAAACTACAAGTATTCCTCGAAACCCTAAAAATGTCAAAAGTTCTAGCAAAAATTACAGCTGTTGAAAGGTTGACAAATTATGCGCATACGATTTTCGACTCTGATGTCTTTCTCGAATTTGACGAAAGCAATATTTATATAAATTGTTACTTTTATAGAGAACGTGATTCAAACTCTCAAGGCTCTCATTTTCTATCTGCTTCGGGTCAGTCTCTGGCTGTGGTCTCTGGCGATCTGTCCCTGTTTCTGTCATTGTGATTTGTCCATTGATCTCGCTCATAACCAGTTATCATTAGTAAATTCAAACATCTTAGCCGAGTTTAGGGTTTTTTCATAGTTCAATAAAATTATTAATTCTTATTATTATGAAAATATTTAGATAAATTACACGGCAGAAGTTTATTACGTATAACAATAGATTTGTTTTCAAAGTTCTTAGTCGACAACGTAGGTATATATATAAAAAAAAAATGGATTTTTTAAACGTAAGAGGACTAAGAAGTATTTCATTTATACAAATACGTTTATTTTGTGAAAATATTAGCGAAGTATTGGTGCTATGCTTGACACCATTATCGAGTATGTATTGATTTATAGAGGTAATGTGTTATTGTAGATTAATTAATGATCAAAAACGTTTGTTTAATAATTTATTTGTATATTAACTTTAATGTTGGCGTATGGATTGACAAATCACATTTTAAATTGGTGAATTATTTAAACAGTGAATTGACGAATAGAACACTCTGTATCTATAATGATAAAATATATAAAATACAATGTAATTTTGTATTAATACGTAAAATCCAAAATGTCTTCCTCTGAATAATCTGATGAACTATCAACGGCTCCTACATTAATCATGATAATTGCTATATTAATGTCAATAAAATTGTCGAGTTCTCACATTACAACTTTGATTGATTGATTTACCAGCGTTAGGTGGGCATTATGCCGATTCTGGCATCTAATCTGGATGTTTTATATACCGCCGGACTGGCTGCATACATTGGATTGGATATGGGACATGCTTGTTGTCAGCAGCGAGAGCCACATGATGCATGGGGTAGGAATATAGGATGGGAACTGTAGGTGCTTGTGAGATGCTTCTCTTTGTTCCCATGCTTCTTTTAAGTTTCCATATATCATCATCGGATAGGGAGTGTAGGTGTCTGTGGGGTGCTGCTTCTTTTAATTAAGTTTCCATGCTTCTTTTAATTCTTCTTCTGAGTTTTCTGTTCCCGAGTCTAGCAGTTTGTACCTCCTCCTGGCCGCTTGCGTTCAGATATGGTTTCATATGTTTCACCAGAAACCCGCGTTTTCACTTCGGCGTGCTACGTCAGAGCGTCCAACTCGTTAACTTGCCAAGATATAAATCGATCAACTTGCCGCGAGAAAATTTTACTTATAAACCATTCCACAGGAAATAGCTGTCGACAGTGGAAGGAAGAGCCCCTAGAGAACACTTAAAGACACCATGTATCTGTCGAGGTGATGCGAAACAGGAAAATAAAATCAGCAAAGGTAAAAGAAAGAGTCTCGAGAGAACACTTGAAGACACCCTGTGTATATCTGCCAGTGTAATGCAAAATACAAAAACAAAATCTGCAAAAGCAAAAAAGAGATCTAAGACAACATTTGAAGTACCCTGAATATCCAGTAGACACGAACTATTTTGATTTTTATCCAACTCTGGACTATTTAAAGCTAGATTTTGTGTTGACAAATTAAGTTAATAAAGTGAATAGAGTTAACAAATTAAGTCCACACATTAAGTTAATAAAATAAATCAAATTAATATAACTAAGCTTTCTGTAATCGCCTGGTTTGCGCTTCTTGCGTTGATTTCTTGCACTTCACTTCGTATATCTGTCACTGGTGCGTCCCTATAGTCCGTTGTTGCAGGGTAATTTATGAGTTTATGACATGACCCCTTTGGTATCGCGCACTGGGTCGGTCGGTGTGATTGTACGTGTTTACTTTCTTTTATCAGATCTGTTTATCTCTTTTTCAAGTTGTTTATATATGCTTTTAGTAATTCTATTATCAAATATCAGATATATGAAATACCCAGACTTATGCTAATTTATATCAATTAATGTAGAATTGTACATGTTTTAATTCAACACAATTTCGCACGATTTCTCACGGTTCTAACCGATTTTATTCGAGATTTTGTAGGACGCACTTAAAAACGCGTCTGCCTGCGTCGCGGACCGAACTCGACCAGTACGTGATTTATACAACTTTGCCAATAAATTACCAAGAGCAAAACTACGAACTGGAAATAATTAATTTAATAATTGATTTTTCGATATACTAATTTCCATAAATGTAAAGAGAAATGGTAGTATGCTGTGGTTGATCTTTGAGTGATTTATTATTACTTTCTGACTTTCCCAGAGTATAAAGTATTGCTACAAACATCCTAGTCGAGTGACCTCTATACTCTACAAACTGTATTTCTTCCCTCAATAGAATAGAATCTATTTACTTTTCGGTGGACAATGTTGGTAGTCTCACTCATAGATGGCTCTAGTTCTCTCTGTGTAAGTTTCTAATTTATGGTAGGAACTATTTTTGTTGCAGGAATATGTTGTACACGTTGAAACCGTTGTACAGCTATCCGCAGATAGAGGGCTAAATTGCAGTAACACCCGGCTGTAACCATGGTAACGACAGCTTCATCAGCACGTCCAACCAAACTCGCCGGCCCCGCAGTAACTTTACGTTGGCGCCGTACTTCGCGTTTTTAGTGGTCTCGCGAGATATTTTTAAAAATTCTCCAGTGTTTATACAAACTGTCACTTAAAGAAAACAGAAGAATGAAGTAAGTATTATCTAAATTGTGTTTACCGTGGCATATGCGATTAAGTAATGATTTCTTATCTCTTCTGTTTAATTCTTGTACGTACTAATTCCAGATACATAAAATAAAATGTGCAATATAAATGTACGGTGCTTTATGTTATTTTATATGTATGCCATATGACTACAGACATTAACAAAATAAAGGGGTCAAAAAAGAAGTTAATGGGATTTTACAAATTATTTGTATACATGATGTTGAGTTTTGTTACATTTAACACCTAAGCAAACACATTATTTTCATAAACAAAAAAGTAAGATTATAAATACGCAGATAATTAACATAAACGAAAGTTAAATGATAAATTAAAACAAAAATAAAAATCTAATTCTAGCACGGTAAATATTTTCAAATTGGGAAGATCCCTGAGGATGTCTTTTAATGTTACCTAATATGATTTGAAAATAATCTCGCGGATGGAATTATAGAGTGGGTATATAAACAAATTAAACGCCTACTGGATACAATCTGTTAAAACCAAGGAAAGATGAATTTGAAATCAACAGAAAACGAACAAAAATTCGAGTTCAAAATCTTGATATTAAACTGCCAATTGATGAAAATTTCTACGGACATTTTGAGATAGAGTATTGTCTAAATGTTAGTTGGGGCATTCTTTTAATTCTTCTACCTTTCTTTTAGCACTTCCTGCCACATGTGTTTTCGCTATTAAATAATGCCCGAGGAATTTACAAAAGAATAAAATTAATCAGTATATTACTTGGAAATAACCCCTACACATGTAAGTTTTACATCAAAGGAACAGTTAGAGGGTGTTAGAGGGAGGTCAAAAATTAAGATTAATTATAAAATACTTCGGAACCACATTTTATTTCGTTTAGAAAAACATTCTCTGGGTAATTTGCAGACAAATTTCAAACACTCCATCTAATATTTAACATGAGAAACAGCATGCAAATTGCCTTATTATTCATTATGTGTACTGTTGGTCTAATTGTGGCCACACCAGTATACTACTAAAGTCAAACAATGACATAATTCTGAAATTATAATAATGTATTTGTACCAGCCCCTTACGACGGCCCCTCTGACTTTTAACATGCATCTCTAGCACCTAGAGAACATCTGATTGCGTGTACATAATGAATAAGTAATTTATTGTCTCTCATATTAAATATTAGATGAAGTGTATGAAAATTGTCTGCAAAATACTCAAAGAATGTTTTTCTCAATGAAGTCTGTGCGGAAATAAAAGATATTACAATTAAATCCCAATCTGTGTCGTTTCTCAAAACGTTTTTCGGAAAATCTTCTGTCCCATGTTAAATACACAGTTCTAACGACACGTTTGTTATATTCAATTCAATATCCATACTTACTACTACTGTTGATATAGTTAGCACGCATTTATCATCATTCAACAATATTATTGTTGATTCTTAACTTTTCCTTTTTGCTATTCGCCTCTTTTGTTTATATCCATTCTTCAAAAAGTGTCCGTAAATCTTCGATTTCTGATTTCATTTCTCCTAATGCAATTCTTGTGATCACCCAATCTTACGTTGAAAGATTTGGATGACTCTTGTCTGTAATGTTTGTTACACGCACACGGAATACTGTAAATGCAGTTTTTGAATTTTGTTCGTGATTTATAGTCCAGTCAATCAACGTTCAAGAGGGAAATGTAGAGGACATGGTCGGAAATAGATTTTTTTTTTTTAGGTAAACGTACTAAAAGTCCCCGAACTTACTAGGTGAGCGGGGGCAGAGGGGCACGTAGGTCACTTTAAAAAAGTGTAACAGGATCATGGTTTACCCCAATTCCTCCTTTAGTTTTGAAGATAATTGATTTAAATTTCGGATTAACTACATACATAGTAAACGGCACTTTTTGACATACAATTGATTTTTTTCACTTCCGGTTTTGCCGGAAGTGACAAACTTTCGATTTTTAAATGGAACGCCCTATATATTATTGCAGTTTTGAATTCTGCATAATTTTCTGAATCCAACAATGCCAAATAAGTGACATTTGTGATGAAAATCCATAGTAACACTGAATTTTAATAAAACTTAATGTTTTACGATTTTCACAATATTTTATTTATATATTTTAACAAAAATATATACTACATGACAATTGCTTCGTCAACACAGTGGCTTCTTCGGATGTGAATATTAAACTTTGAGTTTAATACTATACTATAATTTTGCCCTAAACTTGTGCGATGATTGTTTCTGAGATATGGCCGGCCTCCATTATTAGTTGCTCGCCCTGTACAGTGTACAGTGCCATGAGGTTCTAAGTACACTGCAGTGCTTTTTCAAAATCGTATTTTTTAATAAAAGGAAAATTAATTCAACTGCATATTACTGTGGGTAGTGAAGTAAAATATCTCAAATGTATTATAGCATATTTACTTAAACTAGGTATATTCTATTACACCAACATTTTATGGTACTCCAAAATTTATAATTGGTTTCCTGAAAAAATTCTATTTGGCGTTTCTTACGAAACGCATTTTAATACATAGTTGTTTTTATACAATTACTTTTTTCCTAGGTTTCACAGTGTAAATATACAATATACAGCTTATATACAAAGATGTGCAATGGTACGATTTTCTTTCGGAATCTCGAAATTTACCCGAAAAGTTCAAATTGCTATAACTTTTGATCATTTGAAGATACAATAACAAATAATAACTCATTTTAAAGGAACTTTATGCCCTACAACTTTTACTGTGAGGACATTGCTGTAAAACTAGGAACTGAAGTGAAAAATATGTCATTCGAATTTTCTAAGAAATGTTATCAGCTTTTATTTTGAGTAGAATAATCTTTTCGCTGCGATGCACTGTATTCGAAATATAAGCGACAAATCTGAAAAAGTGACATAACATCCCGCTAACCTCGTAGGACGTTTAGTATGTTTACCTTCTAATTACTCCAAACACATCCCCGAAGTGAAAAATTCTGTTCCCGACTACAGCTTCATTAACTAGACTACAGAGAAAGTTTTATTTTTCTGGAAAATGTAACAATGTAGACGACATTTTGTTGGTTAATTTTTATTGTTCAAATAAAATGAACAAAATCATAATTTTCATTGGAAAAACCATCCTCGCTTCTGTATAATTTCTTCCTTCAACTTCAGTATTTTTCCACTGAATTTTATATCACATTATCCCGAGTACCTAATAAAGGATTAACAATATTTACCTCCACTTGACGTTAAATCATTTTACATGTTGTCCGGCTAGTGTTTTCGATTGGTTTATATTATAGATTAAAATGAAAATGCACAAAATATTATTAGTTGTAGGTAGAGTAACTTTTTTAATTCAAATTTCATCATTAAAAATCCTGAAGAGATCTGGAATCTTTAAAATAATGTGACACAACACTTGTAGTTTCCAATAACTATGATTATTTATTTATTAACTTTTTTTTTTAATTGCAATATCCAATGAATAATACTATGGTAGAAAGTGAAGAGTATAGACAAAAATTTAAAAAAAAGAAATGCACAGGTCCAGAGTCATAGACAAATAATAATTATAGTAAATAATTAAATTGGTACAGCATATCAATCATATCATATAATACAGAATATTATACAAATTGATAAATGATTATAGATCTTACAATGTTTTAATAGAATGAGCAAAACAACGTATCAAATATTTTTCATACATATGATAATTCTAGAACATTTGATAAAAGGATAAGGCAGTAAGTAAAGTAGTACGGACTGTCGAGGGTAAATAAAATGTTGAGTTGAACCTCAGTTTCAGTCTAGGCACACCTTATAAGATCCTCGATATAATCGATTCCCACCTTATTACATTTTGCGAAGGAGTATCCTGTGTTTATTTCTATTTAATAACAGTGAATATGTAACCTCAATAAATAATTTATATAACATTAAACTTAACAAGGAGCTCACTTGTTCTTACCTAGAGCACAAAAACAATTGGGTCGAGGTGTTTTTCCTCTATCGGGCTTAGATTGCACAATATTTTACCTGACTTTTTGAAATTCAGCAATATTAGACGCCCTTTTATAAAACAATATGACAATTTGACATTTTTTTTATAGAAAAATTCAAGATGGCGTTTCAAAGATGGCGGACAGTCTATTGTCATTTAATGTCTGGTTCTACTAAAATTTGGTTTCTGCGGATTGTTGAGGTCGAGGATTACAAATATGTGATCAAAACTCAAAAATTCAAGATGGTGGCGTCAATATGGCGGATAGGTTTTTATCACTTATCGTTTGATTCGCCTCTAAATTGGTATCTGAAGGTTATCAAGGTTGCAGATTACAATTATCTGGTCCAAATTTAACAATTGCGCCGTCAAAATGGCGAATAAGTTCTGAAAAAACAGTATCTTGGAATTTTTGCGGTTACAGATTATAAATATTTAATCGAAATTCAAGAATTGACGAATAGGCTCTGTCATTTCTAGGGAAGAAATTTTATCGATTTATAGGTTTTGTCATTTATATGGGAGGAATTGCAACGATCAAACACACTATTTTAATTGGAATAAAACTAAAAAGAAGAAAATAAATAAATAATTAAAAAAAAAATGCATTTAAATATAAACTGAAAAATTTAAAAAAATGCACTAAAAAGAAGAAAATAATGTTAATAATAATAATATTAGTACACGGAAAAGCGTGAGGCGCTCAATATACCGGGAAAATTTCAGTTTCAGCTTGCTTTTAAAAACGTGTTTTCTAATTTTTTAAATTATTTATTTTTATAATTGTAGTAACTCATATTGACAGAAAATATCAAGACTAGACAGTGTTATTCAAACCTGGTTTGGAAAAGGATTTTCAATATTCAATACAGTTTAACTCGGCAAAATAAAGAAAAATCAAACATTTAGACATCTACGCAAAAGAATACAAACGAATTGGACTTAGTTACAAGATCGGGTGTTTTCTAATTCGAAAAACATCAAGTCAAATCAAGCCCTCATGAGGTAAAATTACGCGTAAGTACAATTGCATTAGAGAATAAAATTCTTTTCATTTTTGTAAATCTAGGGTTATGTTTTGATCTGTACCACAATTTCGGAAACCTGTAAAATATATCAAACTACTTCCTCTTATGGTTGTCCTCTTGCAATCGACTATGAAGCATTTTTTGTGTCTATATGTACTGTACAAAAACTTAGCGATGTTTCCTCAAACTGCTGCTACGCACGTTCGTGTAGTTTTGGTTTGCCCCACCCTTCGCATGCGCCTGGCGGGTGGTGCAATTAATTTGACAAACCTCTATTTATTTAACAGATTCATATTCTGCTCTAAAAATAGACAACTTTTATCTCTACCATCTTTTTTATTTGCGCTCACTGTTTGCGAGTAATTAAGCATTAAATGTGGAAGTACCACATTTCTGTATATTACGAAAGCACCCTCGTGTCAACATTACTTTTATTTTTCAAAATTCAATATATTGATATTTTTCTCAATATATTGACATTTTTCCCAATATATAGACATTTTCCCCAATATATTGACATTTTTCTCAATATATTGACATTTTTCTCAATATATTGAGAATCGTTAGATCTTATTTTTTAAAGCATGCGCATGAGACTCTTCGCAAATACAAAACGAAGAGTATATTTTATTCGATCGGCACATTTCTAAATCGGGTAATATCGCTAGTAGGGGAAAAATCATGTCACTGTGTTGGTGATCGAATTCTAAACAACTTTCAAAATGTTGGTCCGCCTGTCTCTGTGTCTGTCCATCCGTCCGTCCATCAGTCTGCCTGCCTGCCTGCCTGTCTGTCTATCTGTCTGCTTGTCCGTCTGTCCGACCGGCACGTTTCTTATAAGCATGACTTTTCGTTCTTAAGCTATCATGCTTATAAGAAACGTGCCGGTCGGACAGACGGACAAGCAGACAGACAGACAGACAGGCAGGCAGGCAGACTGAAAGAAAAGCTATGTTTAAAATTATTGATTTGCAATCTTTCAAATTTCATTATAAACCGACTTTTCGTTCTTAAGCTATCATGCTATCACCAACATTTTGAAAGTTGTTTAGAATTCGATCACCAACACAGTGACATGATTTTTTCCCCTACGAGCGATATTACCGGGTTTAGAAATGTGCCGATCGAAAGAAATATACTCTTCGTTTTGTATCTGCGAAGAGTATAATAATACAGGGTGTAATTAGTTTCATGTCATTAAAAAAAACTGGTGGTAGGGAACGACAAGACAAACAAAAAAACCTTATATAACATGGGGTCTAAAGCTCATAGTTTTGGAGAAAAAAAAATAAACAAAAATTGCGCAAATTTTCAATAAAATCTTTTGAGAACTGCTGGAATATTGAGGCAGGTTTAGATC
The DNA here is from genome assembly GCA_963583905.1 of Stenurella melanura. NCBI lineage: Eukaryota > Metazoa > Arthropoda > Insecta > Coleoptera > Cerambycidae > Stenurella > Stenurella melanura. The sequence continues at coordinate 166,976,786 of OY757310.1, forward strand.
GTCGCGCGTGTCTTTGCCTATGATACTCAATATTTGTGTAGATAGCTATAAAATGTCGGCGGTCTTTAGCGGTGCGGTAAATAAAATGAAAGACGTCGACGTTTTCTGAGTGTTTAGTAGATCTGATCTGAAGAAAACTATACTCTGACTCTCCCCTTGTGCAATATTTTAGTTTCTGTGGGTGTTTCGTTATGTACACACGTCCAACCCGTCGTTCGTTGTTTTTGTTATTTTTGAATTTCGGGTCGCTATGTATTTATAGTGAAGATTTATTTTATTGACTTTACCGTTCAAGTCGTTAAATTCTTGATTACGTACAGACACAACTTACTTGTTCGTTCTTTTTGTATTCTGTCTTGGATTTTGGACCAACTTTTTCTTTTATTTTTCATTATTGACAACGTTAGTTGATAGTTTATTGTTTAGTGTTGAACGGAGTACGTATGTCCTTAATTCGACGTAGAGAACTGTGTATTGATGCAGATGCAGAATTCGAATAATTTACTTAGGTGGTAAGCTTTTAACCCAGGACACTCATTTGTGGTACAAACGTTAATAAATCACATTTAAATATTCTAAATTATGAACATTAATCCAATATTTATTCCAAATTAAAAGACACACATGTAAAGAAATGCTCTGTTTAAACTTCTATGGCCATTATTTGCTTGCAGTTGTGCAGGAAAAGATAACGAATTATTTACCTCTTTATAATTGCCTCAGTTCGGTTGAGGCGGTCCATCAAAGGCGGTCGATGATCCAAGGCCTTTGCACTTTTTTATGACAATTTGGGAACTACAAGTTCATTGACCAAGAAAAGCAGTGGTTCTCAATTATTTTCTACATTAATATTAAAAAAAATAAATATATTAAAAAAGTTGACCTAGGTCAGTTTTTTCAAAGTGCCCCTAGCGGAAAAAGTCATAAAGGTTTTTTGTTTGTCTAGTCGGTCCCTATTACCAGTTTTTTTAATGACATGAAACTGATTACACCCTGTATACCAATCGAAATATTACGCTTAATTTGTCTCATGCTTTCAAAAATAAAATCTAACGATTCTCAATATATTGAGAAAAATGTCAATATAATGAGATAAATGTCAATATATTTAGAGAAATGTTAATATATTGGGGAAAATGTCATTTTGAGAAAAATGTCAATATAGTGAGAAAAATGTCAATATATTGATTTAAAAAAAATAAAAGTAATCTTGACACCAGGGTGCTTTCGTACTATCTGGGAAACAAAACATTTTATGAAAAAATAATTAAGGAATTATTGCAAGTATGCAATGTAACAGTAACAATAAGACTTATGTTCATCAAGGTAATTGAGTTTTATTGTTAGAAGAAAATCTGAGCGGTGGATTGGACGAAGTGGTCTAGTACACTGGCCCGCACGATCACCTGAATTAACTTCACCAGATTACTTTTTGTGGGGATATCTGAAACAAAAAGTTTACGAAAACTCAATTACCTTGATAAAAATAAGTCTTATTTCATGCATTATTAGAATTCAATTCTTACTGCCATTACTATTACATATTGGATATTTACAATAATTCCCGAATTACTTTCCCATAAAATGTTTTGTTTCTCAGTTACTGAGATGTGCTGCTTCCACGTTCAATGCTTAATTACACATAGTGAGACCAAATAAAAAAATGGTCGAAACAAAAGTTGTTTATATTTTAGAGCAAAATACGAAACTGTAAAAAATAGGGGTAATAGGGTAAATTGACCTTCCGATGACCTTGAAGCTCTCCACCAAACTTTACAGCAAATATAGTCATTAGATCTCACTTTTCAAATGATGAAACTATTGTCCGAAACACTTTTCCCGAAAATTCTTTATTTTCACGTTATTCGCGTTTGTCGATCTAAATGGCCCACCCGCGACCCGGTATAAACGACCCCAAATCATAGAAGCGTACTCGAGTTGGCAACGAACAAGATACATACACACACCATACATAGACAAACACAGCAAACACACTTTACAAAAGCAATGTAAAGAATATTTACTCTAAATTCCTTAGCATTACGCAATGCAAAATCCAAACTCTTATACGCCGACTCAGTGGTTAAACGGATATGTTTATCAAATGATAAATAAATTCAAGTCGAGAGTAGGACACAATTTACTGCATTTAAGGGTAAATGAATTTTATCACACCAATCATCTAATTTAGTGAAATTAACTTTTGAACAGCCTGAAATGGATTGAATTTCAGTATACATTTTAAGGCCTCCGTATAGACTATTAAACTGTTGTGTTATCCTTAATAAAAATAACAAATAGTAATGGTCCTGGAATTGAACCTTGAGGAACTCTTTGCGATTAGGAACATATTTTAGATTTGAATCCATGATATAGAACAAACTGCGATCTATCATTATAGTAAGATCTAAAGGGATTCACAGACCTACCAAATGTATTCAATTCTCATAGCAAAAAGTCGTCATTAAGGCGACATCTACATTAAGAAAGCATCTACTTGATTTCCTTCATCTAGGAGTTCACAAATATAGTCTTCTGCAAGGTTCGATGGAAATGCACAAGGCCATGAATGATTATTTTAAAAATAAAAATGACAAAAATTACACTCGATTCAATTTTCACCAACATAATTAACATTATCAGGTGATAATAAGCAGAGATCGGGAATTTAATCTCGGTGACGTAAAAGTCAGGGTTGGTTCTGCCGGCGCGGAAAAATGTTTATGCAAGTATGATACAATTTATCTTACCTTGTACTTTTTTAGGGAATTCCTTAATATCTGAAGTTAATATGGTATAAACACTCATTCGAAGGGGAGGTAAAGGGGGATGTAACATTGAACTAAAACACACGCGTGTATTTTTCACTATCTTAAAGTAACCCACACATGTAATTTCTCATGATCTATAACGAATATAAAGGTACCTATATTATTAATATTTGTTCTAAATGTTTTGAAGTTAACTTTCACCGCCTGTCATTAAAAATCCATTTATATTGAGAAAAAGACCGCCCAACGTCAATAGATGTCATCGGAGCGTACTTAAAATATGTGTAATTTCTTAAAGTTGCCATATTGACGCCTGGTGTAGAAAAGTCTACTTCTTTACCGTTTAAAAGATCTGTTACAGATGACATCGTTACAAATCCGGGATTGGTTTTTAAAACTCTTTGAAATTTTCTTTGCTCTGGTGAGGAAATATGTCTATTAACATTTGTTTTAGATGTCCAAGAGATTGTTTTGTTGGAACTACTACAATAAAGATCTGTTCCATCAAACTGCAGTTCTGGAAAATCGCGAATCCACAAGTCTAATGCAGCCAGATAAGCACTAGACTCCGACTCCGACGCCGACTCTGTATAAATTCACACCAAGTTTGTAGATACATACGTACGTACTTATGGCTAAATTTATACTGCAGTTTGCAAAACTGTGACCTGGGATGGTCTACCTCTTCCCTTCATTAAATGTTGACGTAAATGCCAATAATTGCCACAGTGTAGGTAAAAAGCGATTTTGAAATGTTTCATAATTTCGGCGACGTCATATAATTAAAGGAGATAAAGCCGTAAATAATATAAAAGTACCTCCGTAAACTGTAATTTATTGTTGACACTCGGTCGGGGTCGAATGCCTTTGGAGGTGTTTCAGAATCTTATGAGCATGCGCAAAAGGCAAAGTTTATTTTGCGTTATGTACTGGCGGCTAGCTTGCTATATACATAAACAAGAGCTCAGGATAATTGTAAACAATAAATAAAATATAAGTCTAAGTAAGTCGACGGGAGGGATTATGTCTCTGCGCATATGAAGGTCGCCGCTCATGAGATTTTGAAACACTGCAAATATAAAAAATCAACTGTGATTTTAGGTAATTGTCAGTACGTTTCACAAATGTAGTAGATTTCCAATAAAAGTAGGTTATATGTATTAACATTTTAAAATGAAATAAACACGCCATACATTAAATAGAACAGGAAAGTGTGTGTTTAATTCAACATTATCTTTTTTCTTGCTAGATATGTTTTACTTGTTTTTGTAAGAACTATTACGCCGGTTGCACACACGGCGGATTTTACCGCGGCGGAGAATTGACCGTCGCCGCTCACAGAAACTGTAGCGTTTACACACAGGGCGGTAAAGTATCCGTCGCCGTCGTACGAATCAGCAGACTATTGGCAGTTATTTAAATTATCTATTACTTTGAAGTATATAAGTGTAGTTTGAAATGAACAGAGAGCAAATTCTAGGTTTATTGTTATTCCGTCGTCGAATGAAAAGGAGAAGAAAAAATCGACTTGAATATATCAAGGGTTTTATCCCACAAAACAGGCCTTTCCTCAATTAATGAAATTAAAATTTCGTTATCTATCTCTAAAACACTCATTTTTTAAAACAGAACAATAAAATTAATAACTGATGTGCTCTCAAGAAGGTTTAACCACCGAATGACGACGTTTAATTCGCACTGAAAATAGCTTAAAGCGGTAAAACCACAGCTGTGTGTGTAAACGTACATTTGGTCGCGTGCACCACTACTTGGATGGTGACGGTAAAACTACCGTCGGCTCCAGTGGCAGTCAGCGGTTGCACAGCTACCGCCAACGGCAAATTGACTGCGCGTTTATTTCTCCGCTTCGTGTGTAAGCTCTAATTCACTTCAGTGCGCTACTGTTGGAACGGCGGCGACGGTCAATTCTCCGCCACGGTAAAATCCGCCGTGTGTGCAACCGGCGTTATCGTTTTTAAGTTAAATTTATTACCAAAAATACAATGTAGCTGACAATAGTAAATATTTCACCACTTCGTCGTTTTTCTGATTGTTTCAGTAAATGTTTTAATGTAATATTGCGAATATATGAGAGCCGTCTCTGGCACCGATATAAACTTCCCGATCTCTGATAATTAGAATTTACATTTTAATTATTAGTCGTGTGGTTCTATTTTTTCAATGTAATTTTTTGGTATTTTCCGTTGATTGTTTTGACTGACGATCTGAGTATGCATAGGATTATGCTAGTAAAGTTTTACGAGACGTCCGCAATAAAAAATGGAGTTTCTGTTTATTCCATGCAGGACCCTACGCACTAATACATTATTTTTAGTTTCATGTCTGTACAATGGTAGTTCTAATAATCAATTATCATGCACGTACCTAACAGTAAAACATAAAAATTATTTATTGTTATACCCAGAAATAGATTTAGCGGAAGTTACACATCATACGTAGAAATGAAATTCATAAAACTAGCTGTAAAATTTATCTCCACGCTTGTGGGTGTTCAATTAAGTTTTCAATTGTTTTGAAATTTGCAATCACCCCACAAATAATGCAAGAGAAATGTCCTGGCCCTGACGCAATTTAACATTAAATTAATATTTAAATGAGGGCTTTTGTAATATAGAAATTGGAAATGCTTGTGAAAATGTGTTAAAAAATTGTATGTTTATCTGCAATTGTATATTTTACTCAATTTTTTTCGAAAAGGAGGCGGTACTCAAATCGATCCGCGTGAACATAGGTGGGGCTGAACAAAAAATTACCATTCAAAATTCTTTACAGCCTTTAATTTTTGTCCAATCGCAACATTTCTTAAAAATCGTTGGACTTCTGGCTACCAAACTATCGAGGCAGATTTAAAAAAAAAAATCAAAGTTGAACTTACATACGTTGTCATAGTTGATTAAAATTGGTCGAATAAGCAGGAAAATCAAAATAATTACATAAATTGACCAAATTACGGCTACTTTTTTCTTTTCTTAGTCGATTTTGAGTAAATAAATAAGAATATACTCTAAAAGTGTCCTGAAGTTTTTCACCAAAAATTTGCCGAAATCTTCTTTATAGAAATATTTTATTTCTAGCTCTACTTATTCTAAAATACATTCCAGATTGACAAAAACGGCAAGCTAAAAGCCTGACATAATGTTATGCATTACACCCCCTCGAAACTGGAGACCGATACGCCCATGACTAATAGTGACTGTCCTGGAAGTTTGTAGAAAGAGATAGAGTTTTCTGGAATGTGGTGGAAGAAGATTCTCGATTGTGTCCTAGATAACTCTGGAGGCAATTTTGGAGTATATAAGGCGAGGTTCCCGGCGCAAGAGGGAGAAGTTTTATAAAAGTGAAGAAGTTGAAACGTTAAAAAGTGAGGTTAAATATCAAGTAAACAAAGTGTAAAGGTTATTTTGGTTAATTGAAAGGTATTGTATAATCAGTAAGTTATTAAATAAAGTGTTAGTCGTTTACCCCTTGTTAAAATTATTTAGAACCCACGGATTCATACAGGGTTATTCCTAGGGGCGGAAATACGTAATATAACTTTAAAATGACAAATAAACTGACCTAAATTTTTAATTTAAATAGTTTCGAAAACTAATAAAATTCACTTTTTCAATTTCGATATTTTTCAAAAAACTGCCTCAACAGTTTTGTAGGCAGTCTGGCGATTATTTAAAAAAATATGTATTGCGATTGGACAAAAATTAAAGGCTGTAGAGAATATTGAATGGTAAATTTTTTTTCAGCCCCACTGTGCGATGATCTAATGTAGTTTTTAGCTACCACTAATTCACAGTGGGTCAAACTGTGAAATACTGAACAAGTTGTCTCGACGGAATGTCATTAAAATTGATAATTAGGTATGTTCAGATTAGTTGATATCGAATCTGATGCCAAAAATATAAAGACCAAAACTGGCCGTCACAATTGCAAATAGAGATATGTCTATGCAATATCAATTATCTAGGGAACTACAGAAAAGGTTTGAGAAATACATATATGGCATGGTTTCTGTGAAAAGTCTGAAAATGATACTTGATACTATTTTCAAAAATGTCTAAATTATTATACAAAAATACATAAAAAAGTTTCAGTACTGTTAAAAATAAAAGTACCTAGTTTAATACAGTAGTAGTATAAAGCTTTATTGGAAATTCCAATTGGCTAACGACCGTGGTCTTCCAGTCTATGTACAATACATTATTTTACAATCATATTGATTTTAATGTAATATAATTAAGAGTATAATTAGCTGTTTTATTGAATAATTATTGTAAGAAAATGACTTTTGTTTTGGCGTAAGTTTTATGTACGTCGATTTATCCAAAAATTGGAATGCTCACAACATTTTAATTGTAAACAACTTTTCTTAGTGACAGTTCTTCATATCGTTCAAATTGAACGTAGTTTACTCATACGTAATTTTCAGATGTTTTAATTTTCTGAACGCTCTGTACATGACATATTAACTTACTCGATGGCCATCATATCACAAAAGCAACATTTTTTATGAAGAATAAATATTTAATAAAAGCTATTTTTTTTAAATATATTTTTATTCAGTGTGTCTCATTTAAACTGAAGACACCCGCATATTTTCGTAATTTTTTGAAATCCAGATTTGAGCTTTGGTACAATTGTAGTCTTACATAAGACGTACATTTCGAGACTACCAACTTAAGTTTAAGTAACAAATTGAGACAACGGCAGCCCCCAAAATGGGGCCCATTCCCGATATTTTGCTTCGAGTTGAAGATATCGAAAAAACTTATTAGAAAAAGTTATTCAGAATCTAATTTTGAGCCACAATACCAAATTTCATTACGAAATTCGCATTTTTAGTGTTTTCAATATTTTCCCGCAAACTCCACACACGGTTACAATTTTGGTTTTCAATTTAATAGGATGCCATGGAAACAGAAACTATGATTAAAATAGATGTCAATCTGACAAAACTTTGAGTTATAGTGTAAAGTTCTAGTGTACAATTGTAAAATGCGTCTTCATTTAAGGAAAAAAATCGAAATAATAAGGTTATTTGGTGATGGGGTTCGTACTAGCAGAGAAGTAGCCACCGAATTTAACCGAAGACATCCTTTACGAGTCGATATTACTCATGAAACTGCAGCCACCATAAATGCTCGTTTCAGTGTTAATAAAAGGCCTCAGAATGATCAGCCCTGTCGATTACATCCGCATCCTGAAGATAACGTAATCTTAGCCGCAAATCAAGCGAATCCAAGGAAAAAATTAGAAGATGGTTCATACGTCATAAAATCAAGCCTTATAAATCAAAATTTTTACACACTTTGAAAGAAAGTGATGAAAATAGAAGGTTACATTATTGCTATTGGGCCCAGGGAAATTTTTTAGACGACCAGATATTTCTAAATAAAATTTTGTTTCCGATGAGGCTACATTTACCACTAATGGGGTGGTAAGTTCTCAAAACTGTAGATACTGGGCCACAGAAAATCCTCATTGGGTTATTAATTGTAAAAACCAATATTCAGAGAAAGTAAACGTATGGTGTGGAATTTTAGGAGACCGAATAATTGGTCCGTTTTTCTTTAATAACTCGTTAAATGGTGAGCGTTTAGCTTCTTCGATACGGAATTATGGGATGCAATTGAAAATCTTCCTCTTAATGTGCGACAGAAGATGTCTTTTCAGCTAGATGGTAGTCCTTCTGAACTCTGGCCTCCTAGGTCACCCGATATTACACTATTAGATTTTTATTTCTGGGAGACAGTGTAGAATACAGTTTACAAAACAAGGCCCAGAAATAGAGAGGAACTTTGTGCTAAAATGAGACAAGCCTGTCGTGAAATCAGCATTTCAGAGCCGAGAAGAGTAGCCAAACATAATCGTAAAAGAATTGAGAAATGTATTCAAATTGAAGGAGCATTGGTTGAGAAAGGCTACATCCGATAATTAATTAAAATTTTCAGTTAAATAAATGTAATCAGTAATTAATTATTTAAACTGTTGTTTTTTTACTTATTTCAGTTACCAAAAGATAATTGTTTGTTTTATTTTCTCCTAAAATGTATTTTTTGTCAAATCGACACTTGTTCAATACATTTTTTTGCAATTCCATGGGATCCAATTAAATTGAAAACCAAAATTGTAACCGTGTGTGGACTTTGCGGGAAAATATTGAAAAAACTAAAAATGCGAATTTCATAATGAAATTTGGTAGTGGAGCTCAAAATTAGATTCTGAACAACTTTTTCTAATAAGTTTCTTTGATATCTTCAGCGCGAAGCAAAATATCGGAAATGGGCTCCATTTTGGGGGTTGTCGTTGTCTTATATAGGACTACAATTGTACCAAAGCTCAAATCTGGATTTCAATAAATTACGAAAATATCCTGGTATCTTCATTTTAAATGAGACACACTGTACAGCTGGAACTGGATTGTTTTTGAAAATATCCGGTGAAGGGTTGGGGGTAAATAAGGGGAAATATGTAAGGCAAGCTGGTAAGAGTACAGAAACTTGAAATTTGGTGTATGTACTACAAGCCAAGGCCTCAAAATTTTTTATAATATTTTTCATACCCCCCCCCCCCCAACACTCCATTATTAGAGGGATTGATAAAATAAAATTGAGATATACTCTTGGAATTTGGTATACAGTATGTCTCACTTTTCATGACTCCCATATCATAGCTCCCTTATTTACAATACGATTTTTTTAAAATTTGGGTGGAAGGTACTTATCCATCAGGAGATTGTGTAATGGTAACATATTTTAAAATTCACCAGTGGCGTCCGTCATTATGAGGGAAAATGTATCTCATTTTCCAAAAAAAGATACCATTCAAAGTTTTAACTGTAAAACCATAGATTTAATAAAAGATAAAACCTCTTTGTGTAAAATAATCTCATAATCTTATCGGTGTTATGAAAAACTCACTGAAACCGAATTTTAATAACATGGTGTACTTGGTGTTCACGTAATAGGAAAATAAAACTTCCCTTTTTAAAGTAGCAATTATTACGGTCATAACTTTATTTTCGGACGTAATTAAGAGTTAATGAAGCTAGAGGAAGACAGATATTCCATTTAGAATAATAATTAATCACGTGACGCCAGTCCGTTTCATTAACAATCAAAATCAAACAATAATTGACTTTGGAATAAAAAAAGTTCAATTTTAGATCAATTTGATTCACAAACAATTTAATAAATAATAAAATTTACATAGATAACTATATCACATTGTGCTCAACATATCACATGATTAATTCTAAATGAAACGACCGCCTTTCTTCAGCTTAGTTATGTCCAAAAACAAAGTTATGACTAATAACTGGCACTTTAAACAGGAATTTTTTTCTCATATTATTGAAATTTGGTATTAGTTAGTTTTTGATAACAACGAGATTATGAGATTATTTTACAGTTAAAACCTTGCCTAATATATTTTTTTGGAAAATTAGGTACTTTTTTCATCATGACGACGGATGATACTGGTGGATTTTAATACATTTTGCCGTGACATAATGTCCTGATGGATAAGTACCTTTCTCCCAAAAAAAATCGCACTGTACATAAGAGAGCTGTCATATGGGAGTCATGAAAAGTGAGACATACTGTATATCATAATGACATCAGGAACTACATTACATTTGGGGGTTATGTTGATGAAAGGTTGGGGGCTAAATAGGGGTAAATAGGGGAAAATTAGTAAAGTAAGCTGATAAAAGTACTGAAACTTGAAATTCGTTGTATGCAACTAGAAGCCAAGGCCTCAAATTTTTTCATAATATTTTTCTACCCCCCACCACCCCTATTCCATTATTGAAGGGGTTGGTAAAATAAAATTGAGATATTCACTTGAAATTTGGTACACGTATGTATTATAACAACATCTGGAACTAGATTATATTTTGAGATGATTCCGTTGAAGGGTTGGGGGTTAAATAGGGGTAAATAGAGGAAAATAAGTAAAGCAAGTTGGTAATAGTACAGAATCTTAGGATTTGGTGTATATACTAGAAACCAAGGCCTCAGATTTCTTTCTAAGATTTTTCTATGACCAATAATTTCCACATACTAGAGTGCAAATAATCTCAATATGTCTTCCCTTAAAGAAACTTGGATGGAAAATTTGGATGTGGAAGTAGGGATTCCTTAGACAGCCGTTTTTAAAATTAACCAGTAAAGTGTCCGTATGGTAGTTAATGAAAAACTAAATGGTAGAGTAAATCCATCCCGTTGAACTCAATCTTTGGCTAATTTTATTCGTGTCAAAGAGATATTATCCGATGATAAATTTTAGGACTAATTTGCAATCATGCAGTAGAAAATTCTTTCGAGCACTGAAAAGCCTTATTAATTTAGAACTGCGGTGCTCATTTAAACTTGGCTGAAGTTGATTATGAATATACCTGTGGTGCGATTAGCTTTTATACTGCGCCACAAAAATTAATTTAACTTAAGCTTTGTGCGGCCCTCCTAATTAATTTTTCACGCGAACCCTCGCCTCAGGGAGTCGCAAACTGGAGTATGAACGTCATTTTTCTGGATCAGTAATTTAAGCGCAAAATTATATTGACGTGCTAAAATTAAGGTAGTAAAGTTGCAGTCGAGTGTTGCATACTGAGGATAAGTATTTTACTAACATATTACTTGGATAGACATGGTGATCTTAAAGTACATCCAAATTTTTTAACAAATCTTTATTCCCTGAAGAGAATAGCGGCAAAAGCTGGTAAATAAAAACCGCTGCCTAAGAAATTACTATTTACACATCCAGATTTTCATTTTTGGTATACTTTAGTTTTACAACAAGCAGGACTCAATCCCCAAATACCATTCCAAAATTCCAAAATGTTTGGTCCACTACACTCTTGTTACATCTATCCTGGGACACACTGTATGTACAATAACAATAAATACCTGAAAATAATAAATACATAACTACAATAATTGTTCAAAGTGGCCTCCATTTGGTTGAATACATTTCCATGCTCTAGTAGTAATATTTATAATTGCACTTCTAATCATATCCGGATTATTTCTAACTTCTACGTAAGCGTTATTAACGCGTTCCAAAAGTTCCTGTCTACTATTAATGGCTACGTCATATACCTTTACTTTTAAACGTCCCCAAAGATAATAATCAACAGGATTGAAATCCGGTGACCTTGAAGACCAATGATGAGATCCAGTGTCGACCTATACACATAGTTGGAAAATTGTCATTTAGAAAATTTCTCACAATATTCCTAAAATGGGGTGGAGCGCCAACATGCTGGTAATACATTCCCGCAATATTTTCATTTTCCAATAACAATGGTAAAACATTTTGCAAAAAGTCTAAATAAAGTTCACCTGATAATCTATCAGGGAGGATATATGGCTCAATTAAATGACTGTTGAAAACACCGCACCAAATATTAATAGCAAATCGATGTTGGGATTTATTCTGTCTTACAGCATGTGGATTCTCTTCGGTCCAAACATGTGAATTTCTTAAATTATAAACAGTCTCTTGTAAATTGTGCCTCATCTGTAAACAGACATCTGTTAAGAATTCTTCGATTTCGAATAATCCAGTTACTAAAATTTAACCGATGAACTTCATCCCCTTCCTCTAACCTCTGAACTTGTTGAACATGAAATGGATAGAGATTATTTTTTTTAATGTTCTCCAAACACTGACATGTGGAACACCTAAAGCATGACCCCCTCTGACTCTTATTGTGCTAATTTTTGGATTATTTGCAACAATATTTAGTATATTCTCTTCTACAGCTAAAGGTTGCCTTACTTGATGCGCATTTAAGATGGCCGTTGGATACCGACCATGATTTTTAGAATAATTGACAACTCTAGCAAAAGTTTTATGATCAGGAATTCGGCGTCTAGGAAATCTTTGATATTCTCTCACAGCAGTCCGTCCGCATATTCACCATTTGAAAATTGATAAGGCATATTTATTATGTACTTTGTAATGTGGGTAATAATATTAATACAAATAACAAATATTTTAGAATAATAAAACGCAAGTATGTCGAACCAGTAAATATGAACTGTCAAATACTAAAATTTTCAGCATTGCCTACTTGACGAAAAAACAGCTATGTTATAAAATCATCTCTTAAGTTTTAGTAAATGAATTATTCGGAATCGAAGCATTCTTAACAGATGTCTGTTTAGAGATGAGGCACAATTTACAAGAGATGGTGTTTATAATTTAAGAAATTCACATGTTTGGACAGAAAAGAATCCACATGCTATAAGACAGAATAAATCCCAACATAGATTTGCTGTTAATATGTATGTATTTGCTGCGGTGTTCTCAACAATCACTTGATTGGGCCACATATCCTCCCTGATAGATTATCAGGTGAACTACATTGTACATCGTTCACTTACCTAGTCTAGAAGTGTAAGAATTGTCACTGCTGCAAGTTAATTTTTTTTTTAATTAAACCCTGAAATAAATATTCAAGTTCCAACTGTCTCGACCATTTTAATGAAATTGGATTTACGGCAAGTAATCAAGGTTGATGAATGAAATGCGGAAACAAATTAAGTGCGCTACTCTATTCAATTTTTTCCGTTCCATTCGAATATCGAAACAGATCTACAAAATTTTGTCATACAGGGTGTTGACTTTGACATAAGTACAACATATTGTCAATTTTCTATTAAGCCGGACCTGGATTTCTTTTCGGTTCATTATGAAGTTCCATCAAGAAAAATAAGTGAAACATATATTAAAAGTATGAACCGATTATACAGGGTGCTTCAATAGTCATGATCAAAGAAAGATTTGGCCAAAATTCATAAAACATCCTGTATCTAAGTAAGGAAGGACGATGGATGCATTAATGCCGGGTAATTTGGAACCGCCAAAGTGGCCTCTATCCACAAGTAACGTATGTACTTTTAACTTTGAAACACCCTGTATATACTAACTTTCAAGTGAATATTTCAATTTGATATTATCAATTCTTTTAATAATGAAATGGAGGTTAGAAAGAAATCTGAGGCCTTGGCTTCTAGTATATGCACCAAATCCCAAGTTTCTGTTCCCTTATTAGTATTTACTTACTTTCCTCTATTTGCTCCTATTTAATCCCCAACCCTTCAACGGCATCATCTCAAAATAATTTCTACTTCCAGAAGTCGTTATAAATCATACATACACCAAATTTCAAGAGAATGTATAAATTTTATTCCATTAAATCCTTTAATAATGGAGAGAGGGTGGTGGGGGGTTGAAAATATTATAAAAAAATTGAGATCTTGGCTGGAATCGTCTTAAAATATAATCTCAAGATGTGGTCATAATACAAATGTGTACCAAATTTCAAGAGAATGTCACAATTTTATTTCTTTAAACCTTTTAATAATGGAGGGGTGGGGGGGTTGAAAATACTATAAAAAAATTTGAGCTCTTGGCTTCTAGTATATATATACCAAATCCCTAGTTACTGTGCTCCTACCAGCTTGTTTTACTTGTTTTTCCCTATTTGCCCCTATTTACCCCCAACCCTAGCTTTCTGGTGATATAAAAAAAAAGATATTACCTGAGCCCTTCTTTTGGAAAAATGACATTTTATGTAAAAATAGCTTACGTTTCGCAAATTCACGAGTAATGTTCCACTTTCTTATGGACTGATAAATCTTGTTGCCTGCATTTTTGTTTTAACTAGCATGAAAACATTTGATATAAAAACAATCACCTTAACAACAGTGAGATACAGGCCTTTTTGTGTAAAGTATCGATAACTTTTTTATTCCTGGCACGTGTGGAACCTCAGTTTTGTGACACTTCTGGTACAGTGTAAAACTAGTGAATTCAATGCCACGTTTAAGTGAAAGAGAACGCGTAGAACTTTTGATGATGGTTGGATATGGTGATAGGCTGAGAACTCATCAGGAAGCATGTGATGTTTTCAAGTATCCTGAAAAGCAAATTTCTAGATCCACTGTAAGTAGATTGGCGGCTAGATATGATGAATCTGGCAGTGTAGCTGAACTCCCTCGATCTGCTCGCCCTAGCACAAGCAACGAAACCAAATTAAATATTCTTCTAGAAAGTAAGGAAAACCACCATCTTTCGAAAAGGCAGCTGGCTTTAAATCATAACGTGAGTCAAACTTCTGTTGTACGTCTATTGAACAAAGAAAAATACCATCCATACAAAGTGCAATTAATACACGAATTGAATGAGGACGATACAGATCGGCGCTTACAGTTTTGTGAACAGTTGATGACCTTGTGCGATGAAAACCCAAGTTGTTTAAAGAACATTGTTTTTTCTGATGAAGCTACATTTTCTTTAAAGGGGACTGTACATCGGCATAACTGTAGGTACTGGTCACGCGAAAATCCTCATTGGACTCAAGAAGCTCATACACAGCGACGAGGCAAAGTAAACGTGTGGGCAGGTATGATTGGTGATCGTTTATTAGGACCTTTTTTTTAAAGAAAATCTTACGGCCGCAAAATATTTACAGTTTTTGCAAGTTGAGTTAGTGCCAGCCTTAGCAGTTATGTTTCCGAAAATGAAGATGAAGATATTCCTGCTGAAAACGTCTGGCTTCAGCAAGAGGGGGTTCCACCTCATTTTGGGATAGCAGTGCGTCAGTTTTTAGATGACACTTTTACTGGAAGGTGGATAGGTCGTCGAGGTTCAATTGAGTGGCCCCCGCGTTCACCGGATTTAACCCCCTTAGACTTTTTTCTTTGGGGTTACTTAAAGTCAAGAGTGTATTTTAACAGACCGGATATCATAGAAGAATTGAAAGACAGTATTAGCTTGGAGATGAGACGAATTGCCCATGAGATGATTCAGAACAGCGTGCAAAGTGTCTGCACCCATCTTGGTCAATACCAAATGGTTGGAGGGTCGCAATTTGAGCAATGGAGATGATTTTTTTGTCACAATTACTTATGTAAGGTATCAATCAATACAAATATTTTTTTCCAAAAGAATGGCTTAGGTAATATACGTTTTTTTCATATCACCAGAAAGCTAAAGGAATATACCACCAAAAACAGTAAACGAAAATGTCTGTTTCCATTAAAGAGAAATTATGATGGCGTCATAACTGAAAAACCAATGACGTCATAAATGTTGGTATAGTGACAAAATGTAGCATTTACAAAACTAAAATCGACCTCTTCGAGGATTTTTTTGACAAATGACACATACCAAAGATATGAATTTTGTGCGTTTCTTTAGGTTCACACTGTATATGGAGACTATACATATGTGTACCAAATTTTAAGTTAATATCTTAAACCGTTGCTGAGCGAACGTACGAAAAAAAAAAGTTACAGACAGACAAACCTACCGACCGACTGACAGACAAACAGAATTTTTTTTTCACTCAAATTTAAAATCTCGACGTTTAATGACATTCTAAGCTTATTTCAATAAAAAAAAATAGGTAAAGGTCTTTACACAGAACTTCCCTCGTTATTTGTGCATGGCGGTCACTCTAAAAAATTAATAATTACGAATTAACATTGAGAATAATAATCGGAATATAGTTATTGCTATTATTACAAAGAAAACTTGATAAGTTTTGGTCAAAAAAATATACAGTTTGCTCATCCAACAGCAAAAGCTCAATACTAATAAACAGGTGCCACATATGGCAGGCTTGCGCAAATACCTTTACAAATGTCCACCATGACTGAATTATTTCTTGGGATGACCATCCTGTACATTTTTCAATAAAAGTATAATAGGTGTATATGTCAGATATTATTGCCATCCGTCACATCAATCCAACATTCGCGTAATGGAGTGGAAGTATAGTGGTGGTTAAAAAATTTCATTTTTATTTTAATTTTTCAAAAATGTTAAAAAAACAATTTTAAATCTTTTCTTCTGAAATAGGTTTAAAATGTCAAACGTAGAAATTTTAAATTTGAGCAAAAAGGAAAGTTTCCGTCTATTCTATAATAGTGGTAAAAGAAGTTTAAGATTTAAAAATTACACATTTTTTTTAAATAGTTTTAGAATGTCATGAAACGTGAAACTTTTAAATTTGAGTAAAAAAAGTTTCCATCTATTCTAGTGTTAATTTTTTTTCCAAACTGGTAAAATGTTGCAAAATTTTTTTTTCCGAAATTGGTTTGAAATGTCATGAAACGTGGAAATTTTAAATTTGAGCAAACCAAATTTTTCGTCTATTCTATAGTAGTGATAAATAGATTAAAAATTTGTCTAATTTTTCTAAATATTTTTCAAAAACATTTTTAAATTTGTTTGAATAGTTTTAGAATGCCATGGAAACGTGGATAGTATAAATCTGAACAAAGAAAAAATTCTATCTTAGTGGTAAATTTTTTTAAAAATAGTAAACAAAATTTCTAATTTTTCTTTTAAATAGATTTAGAACGCTATCAAACGTGGAAATTTTAAATTTGAAGAAATAAAAAAAAATCCATCTATTTTAGTGGTAAAAAAAATTTCAAAAATGTTGGTAAAAAAAAATTTCAAAAAATTTTCTAAATTTTTTTTTCTGAATCAGGCTTAGAATGCCATGAAACGTGGAAATTTTAAATTTGAAGAAAAAAAAATTATCATTTTCGTAGAAAAACATTTTTCAAAAATTTATTCCGTTTAGACGGTCCACCCTGTATATTTTCCAGTGAAATTTCTACCAGTTCTGCGCTGACAGTAGCGTCAACTACCTGCCAAATTTGACTGCTCTCCGTCAAGTAGTTTTTTAGTAAATGCACCAACAGACAGACAGACAGACAGACAGACAGACAGACTGAGGGAATTGAAAAACCTATATTTTCGTAATCTACGTGTTCTGAAACGTCAGAATCCGAAAAAATCTCGGAGGGTGATTTTTTCTCGAATACAATACTTCCCTTCGGTATGCGAGGGAAGTAAAAATGAAATTAGTCCTTAGAACGGAACATTTTATTTTTTTGTTGACCTATATAATTGTTTGCTATGTTCAAAATTCGTTATCTGGGTTATTTTTGTTTATTGATAAATAAATATTTCTGGATATATCAGAAAGTTGTCAGTACTCATAGATATACAGATATGGATAAGAGTGAATAGCGTTAAGGGGGGAGGGGGAGGTCTCTAGGACAAAAATACAAGTACTCTTAGTGCTTTGTTGATCCAAAGTATTATCCCATTCTCCTGGGACAACCCTTGTATAGGTGTTAAAAAAGTTTAATAAAGTAAACCATTTTTTATGTAAAATTTTTCATTTGTCGTAAACAACCATGTTTAAGCAAATGAAATATCCAACATCTTCATTGCGCACTCAAGTTTAATAAATTATCTTTCTAATATCGCCCACGGCATCCATTTACAGCTTTGAGCATAAGAGATTTTACTTCATTTGATAACTTCTTAGTATTCAACGCTTTGAAATTTTTATTTTAGTAGCCTCTCTCCGATTCCAGGTTTTGGTGGAAGCTTTAAATAGGCGCATTTTATTGGCAATTTCATAGCAAGTTGTTTTTCCTGTTTATGACTTTTTCTGGTTCTCGATTTACGTGGATACGCAGCTATCAAAGGGCTTCGCTTGTGTGTTGTATTTTATATTATTCATATTATTGTCGATGCTCATTCCGGAATATGAACATACAGATTTAATAGCCATCAGCGAGATTCGAACAATAAAATGAAAATGTAATATTTCTTGCTCCGCTACTCTATGAAATTAACCTCGAATATACCGAGTTGCAAAAAAGATCAGTTAGAATGGGCAGATATTATAAAATACGAAGTAGGATCAAATAAATCACGATTTGCGTCTAAGGCACAAATTTGGTAGTTTTGTAAAAAATGTAGAGATAATATAGTATTAGCACTAGTAAAAAGCTTGTTTTATCTATTTTCCTGATATTTCTTCTACATTTTACGAAAATATGTGTAAAATTCGGTGTTTTCACAAATTTTAAAATCTCTTGGACTTCTAAATTATGGTTAAAAAAAAATGGATTTTCCCATGCAATCGATGTACTTATTCCTTAAAAAGAGCTCTTTTAAATTTGAATTTAAATTTGTTTACATTTAAAGTTTATGAGCAACATTAATAGGTTATATTTATATGATATCAACCTTGTATGTATATTATATTGAGCATCTATATACAATAATCATAATAAAGGAAGGAATAGACTACGTTAAAGTAATAATAGATAAATACAAAGAGAATAAAAAAGTTTCGTAGGTAGTTATGTTGCAGCTTTAGAGCCCCTCACTTCTGCTATGTTGAAACGTTCATCTTGCTTGGGCATTGCTGCCGATTCCGGGCATATTACTGTTTGATGTAATCAATGACGTCACCAGACTCACCACCAATAATGGCGTGTTTCGCGTAGCTGTTCAAATACTCAAATTATATGTTATTTATTTGTTG
The DNA here is from genome assembly GCA_963583905.1 of Stenurella melanura. NCBI lineage: Eukaryota > Metazoa > Arthropoda > Insecta > Coleoptera > Cerambycidae > Stenurella > Stenurella melanura. The sequence continues at coordinate 166,995,947 of OY757310.1, forward strand.
AACTATTGGTTTAATAGACGACAGATTACTTTTTAAATATAGGGAAATGCTTTAATACGTTAAGTACTTCATTTTAACAATATCGAAAAAGCTAATTTGCATATAGTGAAAACACCTAATAGTACGGTCGGTCTAGCTTTTGAATGACGATTTTTTCGGAAAACGAAAAATGTCCACAAAATGTCTGTAATGAGTTTCCTTTATTGTTTATATCATTTTCTATAACTTTTGATTGCGTGGCATTCACCGACAATTGTTACAAACAATGTTATTGTTGTTAATTTGTTCACTAATTAAATTTCGACCATAGTTAAATAAAAAAAAGATTCTTACGTAGGTAATTTGATGAAAAATAACAACTTTTTACTCTTGATAATTAAAAAAAAAGCGCATTTGCCGACATACAGATGTGTTAAATTTTCCAAAAAGTGGAGGGGAAATCAAATTGCTTAAAAAAAAAAATGGGAAAAATTGACGTGGTTATTTTTTTAATACAAACCTTTGTTTCCTCATCGACTTTTCCATGAAATAAAAATCTTCAAAGATTTCTTGGAAAAATCTATAAAAGGAAAAACTTTGAGGGACAAAATCATTGATAAATTTTTTTTAAAAAATCTGAAAAAAATCAGGCAAGAAGGACAAAGTTTTCTTAACATCTTAATATTCTTATTATTAGGTTCCATGAAAATGCATATTTTTCAAGCTATATTGTTTAAAAGTGAATTATTTATTATTTGTTTGCTTATAGTAATGAAACATTTTCTTCATAGGATTTTGCAAACAGTAGAAAGAAAAGCTATCTATGAGAACTAAAGGAAAAACTATATATAAAAATATTAATGAAATCTTTGCATTCTTTCGATAACCTGGCTTCTGGTTATGCTAACAAGTAAAATTCTGATTTGCCATTCTCAATTTAACACTAGCATCCAACCTAGTCTTTCTACTGTTTGCAAAATCCTATAAAGAAAATGTTTCATTACTATAAGGGTTTGATTTACAAAAATGAGAATAGAACACAACCCAACGGGTTATGTAATATGGCGATTTCAGTACCTGAACCGCTTCTTAGTCGTACATTATCAATAAATATTTATTAGATCACAAAGAGATACTTATTGCTTTAGAGAGTGTTCTTGGTGAATACGAATTTTTTGCTCTTCATGATTGAGTTGAACGGAACGATGCGTAGTGTCTAACCAAGAACAATTTAATTTATATTCTAAAGGAATCCTCGAAGTCTGAAGAAGCGTCCGAAATTGGGCTAATTAATATCTAAACTGATATATGTTACGTTGCAATAATTGATAGCATGTCTGAACTGCAAGCAATCAATAAATCAAGCTGCATGCAATCTTGCGTGTATTTGGTAAGATCTTTCACCAACACAATGAAAAATAAATATAAATACGGGAAATATAAACTTTTTTAATATTGAACATCTAATTAAAAGAATCGATTTAGAATGAAACAAGAAAGTATTATTTGTTTTTTATATAATTAGCTACTGAATGTGATATGAGACGATTATGAAAGAGAAACATACTCTTATATATCACTGTGTATCTAATTTTAGACTATTTGTCGAAGGAATAAGAAGGGTCTATTTGCAAGACGTCTGTAAAGAACTGGAGTCGCATAACAGCAAGAATTTTTTCCGAACAGCAAAAGTGATTGCACGTAAATTTAAATTTAAAGCGTGATTTATTAGACTCAATCGGTACTCTAAAAATTGACAGAAAACAGATTATTGTGGTTTTTCGGCAATACTGCCAAAAGCTTTTCTAGGGTGACCATCCTGAGGTATAAAAAGGCTGGCAACAGGATTAAGAAGGCGAAACTTCAATACCAAAATTAGAAGCGGAGGCAGTCATGCAGAATATTTTCTGCATGAGTGCCTCAGGTTTGACAAAGTAGCTGGGATCTACAATATGACGGCCAAGGTGCTTATATCAGTTGGTGAAGATAGAATGAGAATCTTTCACAGGAGCTATATAATTCGTAATGCTGAAATTCCAATTCAACAAGCAAAGATAACAAAACAAGCAGCAAAGTGAAGTAAATAATGAATTTCATGCAGTAGGTGGATTATTTGGATAGTACCTTTACAACTCATATTCACATACATTCTTAGTATTGTTTTAGAATTGAAATTCTTGATAAATGAACCGAACAACTAATTAAATATTTACATTCTCCAAGATCGGTACAAACTTGGTTTTACCATCGTATTTAAATTTGGGCATTCAGTAGCAACTCTTTCTTTTGTATGGATGGGGCTGAAGTAACAGATCAATAATCTCCTCCATTTTTGAAATATGCTGGGCTTCATGAAGTTGAACAATTACCATATTAATGTCACCACCTAAAAAGCAACATGTCAAAGTGCGTGGTGCGTTAAATGTAGGAATAAAAAGAATATAAACCACCACGTATTTTACAACCCCCAAATCCAAAACCCAGGCTGTCTGGAAGTGGGTTACATATTTAAAAAAACGCAGACAACGTCCATTACTAACCGTCATTGTAAGTGTCGAAGTTAGAAATCGAACCCAGAACACATAGATAGCGTGACCAAGAATGCTAACATGCTATAGCCTACTGCGTTACGAGGCCAAAATACCGGTTGTTACCTTTGTATGGAAGTTCCAAAAATTGCCCGACAATATGGGAGACAAATCCGGTCTGATGATTGGAGACTCAGACTTTGCACCACTACACAGAAAGGAGTGATAGATGTCTGCTGGCAGTAATATCACACTGCAGTAAAATAATGCTGCATTATCAGTAGGAAAATTGTGTCTTTGAATATGATAATGGAAGGGAAACAATCGTCAGTTCAGGACAATAAATAAACTATTCTTTCACCAACGTTCAAAGTTTTCCATATACTTCGTAGACCGATTAACATTGTTAAACTCTGTGTTGTGAAATTCTTGTAAGACTGTGTACCAAAAACTGTATATTTATTGTTAACACCCATGTGTAATGACAGTTTTATTGATGACAGCTGAAGATGCCACCTCCCACTCTGAGCCTTGAGGAAGTTTACGCGAAATAAACGAAACGTTGGAGAAAGAATAGAGTTTATTGTCCTGAACCGACGATTTTTCCCCTTCCAATAATGCTGTGTATTCTTCTATCTTAGCAATTATTTCCTGAACAAGCAGGCTCTGTTAGAGGACGCGGTATTAGAGAGCAAATACTGAATTGCTACAAGTTGTCTAAAGGGCAAGAGAATATTACGTGCCTATATACTTTTGTTTCTTACATTCATCTTTGGCTCTACAACCCAGGATGGGTCGCGGTCTGTTCCAAGATTAGTTTCCATCCCTTCCTATTTCTTGCTTTGCCCCTCCAATTTCTGATTCTCAGCATTCTTAAGCTATCTTCTACTTGGTCATTGAATCTGGCTCTGACCCTACCTCTCTTTCGAGTTCCCGCCGGTGTTTGGTGGAATATATTCGCTTTAGGGGTTCCATTTCATCCATCCTTTCTAGGTGGCCAAGCCACCTTTCTGTTGACTTTGAAGGACCGGGCAATATCAGGCTCTTCGTTCTCCTACACACCTCTGTATCTGTTTCGTACATTAAAATATGAAATAGAAGTACCTGTTGGCTAATTTATTGGAGATAAGGATACTCAAACATCCTGTCATTTCTCTAAGTGTCGTCGCCCCATCAGCTGCTGTGTTAGCCGCTAGGTAGCCACTGGGTTAATATCATTGACCCTAAACCAACTTGGCCTCGCCCGTTAGGAACCAAGGCAAGGACTTTCCGGAAAGTCAACTCCAGTAGCCCAAGCTGCACCAACAGCGATCCTAGCGGTTCGATCACTACCCCTTCTGGTGCGGACCGAACTCTTGACCTTCAGGACTTTAACTTGGCACTTCTAGTAGTTAGCGAAATGGCGTGCAAAATCGTCGTTGAAAGGTTACCATCTGCCACTTAGTGATCGAAGGGAACATATAACTATGAAAATTTTTTCTCTCTGAAAATTTTTGGTATGGTGGGAGAATATGGAGGCGGGGGGACATTTTTTTAAAAATTAATGGTTATCGATATCTCTCCTCATAGGTCGTTAAAATTGGTGCGTGGTAGAGGAGATTTTAAAAAGGGATTTTTTTTTATTTCCCTCTACCGCGCACCGAGCTGAATTTTCGTCTGCCAGTGTAATTGGGGTATGTCAAGTACATATACTAACGACCTATGAGGACAGATATTGATATCCATTCGTTTAAAAAAATGGCCCCTCCATCTTCTTTTTTCAATATCCTACAACATGTTTCCAACAAAATCATTGTAACGAAATCTTCGTATTGGACAAATAAATTGCACAAGAATCATCGAGAAATAAAATGTGTTTTGTTTTGCAATTCTATAACTATTAAAAAATAAATGCAACAAGAGCTTGTTTCACAATTTTGTGCAAAATTTTCCAAAACGAATTATTTCTGGTTATAAGCTATGGAAGGATAAAGAAACTAATGAGAGATTGCATAAAGTAATAATACTTTAATAAGACTAAAATTGATGTTTTATGGTAACGCAGAAAACATAATACCGTTCTTTCCATTTAAAACTGAAGTATTTTGAAAATACATATTTATCAGTAATATTCCTGAAGGCTAACATGTAGAAACAATTACGTCCAATTTGTTGAAGGTGGTAAAGTATTTTTGTGTGATTGCAATCTATAATACTCAGATATCTGGAAATTTCCAGTTATTTTCTTGTTATCTCGATACTTTATCGTTTCTAGATTTATTGGGAAAATTTACTTATATTTATAGAATGACAACACCTCAACCTGACAGGATTCACCACTTAAAACTGTTTTATTGAAAGGGAACGAATATCCATGTCATGCCATTGATAAAAGAGTGCTCGTGCCTGGTCGGAGAAATGATTATTTTTAACTTCCGTGGGAAATGAAAAAGTGACATGATTGACATATCTTAAACTGTTAATCATATATCTGAGATCTTGAATATACAAGCCAGAACAAAATTAATTGCTATCCACTGCAATGTGTTTTCTGGGAGTTTTATGATGATGGTGAAAGAGAAAGTACAAAAGTGCACTTTAACCGCTGATGGCTTTAATCGGAGAAATTCTATTTCATAGTTTTTAGTCACTATATTTAAAAGTCGCAGGCGGTAAAATTCTTTCAAAATTTTCTTTCTATCCTCTTTAGTGGCGTCTTATGTAGCTTTTACAAAGTAAAGGAGAATATTTACTATTTTGAATTTTTAAACTGTACCGTTCGACTTGTTATTAGTGTAAATAAATAGTGTTATGTAAATCAGAAAAAGTTTTCCAATTGTGGTGGCCCTATTGAATTCGTCATTCATCAACTTTTGACATCAGATTCATTATCAGCTGCTCCGAAAATATCTAACTACAAATTTTAGTGCAACTCTAATTAAATAATTTTTAATAACAGGTGTTTTCGAGAAATTCTCGAATAGAAAGAACTTTCTCACCGTTTTATAAATATGCTTACGATGTAATTTATCACAAGTATTAGTAGGCCGGTTGTTGTAAATTGTAAATTTAGAGTCAGAATTTAAAACAACAATTTTATTGACTATTCTCATAGTAAAAATTGTGCTGAATACGATGGTGACATTAAGAAATTTGTAAAACACAGGCTTCATTGTTAAAAACAATGGTTTTTAGCGAAAAGTCTCATTTTTTTATGTTTTTTGACTTTTCTGCGAAAACGGTGCGTCGGACAAAAAAGGTCAAGATATAAAAAAATGAATATTTTATTAATACGCGTCGGTCGGTTCTAGTTAACGGATCGAGGCTTATCTAGGCTCAAATTTTTTTTTTTTTATTACATTTCATTTGCCGACAATTGCATTTCGATGCGACGATCCTCAGTTGAGATATTTCATTTGTTTACTAATCGATTTTTTTAAAAAAGATGTTAGGGGGGGGGGGGGGGGTAAGAAAAAGAAAAAAGTCAAGAGTACAAAGAAATGATAGTTTTTGTCAATGTGTATCGATTGCCAAGGGTGAAGAGTGCAAAAAATGGCATGGAAAGTCGCAAATTCTTAATAAACAAATTGGCTTAATTAAACAATTGCAAAATACCCGAGATATCGACACAAAAAACTGTAAATTCTATGAACAAAGTGCAACATTTTAACCATAATAAAATATCCGTATGATCTTTTGTTGAACAGAAAAAAAATGTTAACTTAGAACTCTCAATTTGTTTATAACAATTGAACGGTAAAGGTAAAAGGTCGCTACAAGTCTCAAACGACGCGTATTGATAAAATCCTCCATTTCATATCTTGACTTTTTTTTGTCTGACCGTTCTCGTCAAAAGTCAAAAAACATAAAAAATGAGAATTTTCTCTAAAAATCATTGTTTTTAACAATGAAGCCTGTGTTTTATAATTTTTTTAATGTCACCATCGTGTTCAGCGCAATTTATCCTATAACAATAGTCAATAAAATTGCTGTTTTAAATTTCTGACCAAAAAAAATTGGGGTCTACATAAATATACAATTGTAAATTCTTCTACTTTTTTCTGGAACTTTCCACCATATACAGTGTGACCCGTTTTGAATGGAAACACGCATGTGAAAAATGTGTCTATTGTCTGATTTTAACTGGGCTTTTTTAAAAGATAAGCCATCGAAAGCTCTATTTTATGACAAAAATTTAGAGATAAATTTCAATTTTCAAGACCTACTGTGATTTTTTTTCAATGTCAAAAATGGGCAAGTTTGATTAGCGATTTTTAAAAAAAAATCTAACTATAACTCAAAAACATCTCAAATGGGTAAATCCAGAATTTCGTGAAGAAATATTAAATATTGACAGATTTATGACAAAATTAATGTAGGTAATATTTTATAATTTAACTTTTACATGATTTTTTCTAAAAATCGAAGTAGCCCATGAAAAATAAACAATAAAGATAAATTAAGTGAATAGTTTTAATAAATATTGTCTTTTAAACAAACTTAATCATATTTGATTTAAAAACATGTATGAACAATTGAAAGTAATAATAATTAAGTATTTAATAAACAAAATAACAACACACGATACACAACACGATAATACAATTCACGTTAAATTTTTGTAGCCTCTACAAGGTCGCCGTTTACTTCGATGCACTTGTCGAATCGTTTTTTAATATTCTTTACGACATTCTATAATTGATGCCGGGTAACTTCTGTACAAGCTTGTCTTATTCTTTCACACAAATCTTCTCTATTACTTGGGCCAGGCGTGACCTGTAAACTTTAGATTTTATTAAACCCCATTAAAAAAAAGAAGTCCATCGGTGTTAAGTCCGGGGATCGGGGTGGCCATCCAGTTGCCTCGACTACCTCGACCTATCCATCGATTAGGAAAGTTAGTATTAAGCCATCTGGTAACCACTTTGGCATTATGGATAGGGCTGCCATCTAATTGAAAGTGTAGATTTACTCTTTTTGTATTGAAAGTTTATGTAGCATATAGCATATTCCAAAATTCGTTTCTGAGGAACTGTAAAAACTGCATGCTATTCATATTACCTTCAAAAAAGAAAGGACTAATGATTGTTTCATTAAGTAGCACACACTAAACATTAACTTTTTGCGAATATCGTATTTTACAATTAATGTCCCACTCTGGGTGTTCTGTATCCCAAAACCTACAATTTTGTGACGATACCACCCCATTTGTGGTAAAGTTGCTTCATCGCTGAATAAAGTAGTTTTCAAGTAGTAGTTTTGCCCACAAGCAAAATTCCATCCTTGTTTCATCATCACCAGGTTGTATGTAAAAACTTGGGTTTGAATGGTTTTACTTTGTTCATTTTAAGGCATCGGCGAATATTTTCTCTAGGTAAATTCAAATCTAAGCTAGTTACTCTTACACTGGCATCTGGATTGTTGTTAAAATAATTTAAAACGGTTTGCTCGTACCTGGGTCTTCTTTGTACATTATCCGGTCTTATAATACCCCTTGTCACAGCGCCACACTCATAAAAAAATTTGTTTATTTTAGAAACGGTACTTTTAGTGATGTTGGCTGTTCGGGTGCCTATTCGGCCAACAAAACACGGCTCCACCCCTTTTTGGAAATAGAAATTTTAAGGTTTTGTCGCCATGACGAACAATTTCCTCAGGTAGTTAGGTATTTTCTGAGGAGCTGATACTGAACCTGACATTCAAAGTTAAAAATTCAAAATTACAAATCCGATAGGAGTTCTACAATTTAACCCATCTCAATGTATTTAGGTCATAAAGTTTAATTAACTGAATGATGATGAAATGTTATTTCTTAATTTTTGGTAATCGTTTTTTAAAAGCGGTCTAATTTTTCCCAAAATTTTTTCAAATTCTAAATTGAGGTGACTGGTGGTGAAGGTATGAAACATAAAATTTAATCGTCGAGGATTTCGAAATTCGACGTATTTTTCCTCAAATTTGGCACAAAGTATTAAGGTGGCTAGTTTTCAAATGCAAACACTCTATAGTACACATAAGTGTAATTTAATACATACAAATTAAACGGACTATCGGCCGGTGATTTGCAATAAATAATTTAATTCAATTAATTGAGGAAATGCGACCAATACGGTCTAAGAATTACGTAATTGGCTCCAAAATTAGTTATGGTTGATATAAGGACACCATATATTACTAAACATAAAATTAAAGTAAGTAGTGCATTTTTTTATAGCCAGACAAATTCAAATCATTCTGTAATAAAAAAATAATCCTTATTACGCACAGCGCTGCAGCAGTTGAAGCATTGTAAAACTGATGGAGATCTTTATTAGGGCTGTAAACTAATAGACAATATATTTTCTACTATTTATCGTATTACAAGTACGTCGTTTTTAAGATTACAAAGTCGATGTAATTTTTATCATCATAATCACAGAGTGTGAGACAATAACAAATTTTTAATGTTAGAATAAGTAATGATGATTGTTATGTTTGGAAAGGAATAGAGTAATTTATTATTGAAATTAAAAATAAACTAGAGTTAACATTATAATCGAGGAGACGGCGTTGCTTTTTTGGAATATCGATTTAAATTTCAAATAATTTCGTCGGGGATGCTAAAATTTCAAATTTTCAATCGTTCTTAACTAAATAAATACATCGACTGCAGTCATACGATGTCTCTGTGGAAAAAGGCAGATTGGCATTTTATCGGCATCGTAAGTTGCATCGGCGAAATTGGAAATCCAGCCGGGCATAAGTAATTTCACCAACTCGATTTTGCTTCTTTCTCGACATTCTCTAATAAAATAGTGGGGGGTGGAGGGCGGTGTAGTGTTGGATATTTGGTAGTGTTTTCGTATCGATTGGTTTTTATTTCTAGTAATAGATTTGATATAAAAAAATAAGTGAAACAAGCGTCAGATGCCGCACCCACGGTGGAGGTTGTGGGCAGATGTTAAACTTAAAAAGAAAACTGCAAGTCATTTCATACCACTTCTTCTTCTTCTTCTTCTAGCGGGGCGACGAAAGGTCGCCGCAACTCAGGCCTTGTGGCCCATTGTGCAACCGCTAACCAAATTTATTGAAACCCTCCGTTCAGGCCGGATTCTAGTCCAAAGGTCAAGATCCTCCCTATGGGGGAATTTCTTATTTCCTCCAGCACTGGAAAGCCAATGAAGAGGTGTTTGTGCCTCAGGTTCATCAACCTAGGGCAGGAAGTCAGGACGTGGATGGAAGTTTCCTCCTCGTTCTCGCAAAACCTGCACTCGGGGTGGTCTACCACCCCCATGGTGTGCAGGTGTTTCCTGAAAGAGCCGTGCCCAGTCAAGAGACCTATCACGACTCTGACTCGTTTCTGCTTAGTCGCAGAATTTGGTTTGTTCGCTCCGGCAAGGGCCCTGAGATGAGGAGCTTCGCCAATGAACTGGGAACGGGTCCAGTCTTCTATTAACCTCCTGGCGTTGGATCTAGGGTAACCTAGGGCCGGCTCCGGACCCAGTAGAGGCCTCCGAGAGCCCCGTCTGGCCAGAGCGTCTGCCCGCTCGTTACCCTCAATGTTGCTGCGTCTAGGCACCTAGAGAAGCCTGACCCAGTTAGATGAGCCAAGTTCGCAGAGAGCCTGTTTACAATTTTGAACCAGTTTTGATTTGGTCCTTGTCGATGCAAAGACCTTGAGGGCCGCTTGACTGTCACTACATATGTGTATGTGTTTGTTGGAGTATTCCCTTCGGTAATTCTCTTGTGCGCAGACCAAGATAGCGAAGATCTCAGTCTGGAATACCGTGGTGAATGTGCCCAGGGCATAGGAAAGCTTAGCCCTGGCCCTTTCCCCATATATCCCCGCCCCGGTACCTTCCTCTAGCCTCGATCCGTCTGTAAACCAGACGATATCGACAGGCCCGAGTATGTCCTCGAGTGGGTTCCAGTCTTCCGTTTTGGGATGACCACCTCAAAGGGTTGTGCGAAGGAAAAGGAAGACACCACATCGTCACTCCTGGCCTCCAGGAGTGGGTTGGCCCCTTTCGCGTCAGATAGGGCCTTTGTGTGACCTAATTGCTCTCCTCCTAACTTCCACTGACCTCCAAATTTCAGTCTGTAGACCGCTTTCCGAGCCTCAGCCACAATCACCAAGTGAAGGGGCACGAGGTCCAGAAGGACCTCCAGAGCTGCTGTGGGGTCGTGCGTATTGCTCCTGTGACTCCCAGACAGGCAAGTCTTTAGAGTTGTTCATACCACTTCAAATTTTTTATGAATTTTTACATAATAATATTTCCTAAAAATGTTGAATCAATTCTGGTTGCTGATGCGGTAAAAAAGCTTAGTGAAAAAAAAAAAAACTCGATCGCGGCAACTATTGCGAGAACTGCGTCCGTTAAAATAATGTAGACTAAATAACTCAGCGCTTTGTACAGAAGAATTGTGTATTCTCGAACGTCTGGGAAAATATCAATGTCGTCAGTCATAGTTTTCGGAACAGTCACCCTGTTCACTTCTCGCATTGTGAGCCATCGAACTTGCTTCGTTATTGGTTGCTCAAATAACCAAAGTACTCGAAATTATTATCAATTTCCTTGTAAAAGCTATGCTGGAATAATATATTCTACAAGCTAGGGAATATGCCATTCCAAACGTGTTTGCATGCAGTCTATACATTCTTTAACACTATTTCAGAAACTAAAAATTCCACAACTAAAAATTGTGTCGGAACAAGTACCATTCTAACACACTGTCGTGGAATCGCACGGCTTTCAACAAAGCAGAAGCCGTTAAGTCACATTTAGTGGTTCGGTTGCTACGGTTACGTCGAACAAAAGATATTTATTTCTAGCTTCGCATTTGACTTTTTGAACCGTTTTGAAGTTTTTTTGCATAATTTCTAAAATCTCTATCTCTATAGTCTATACTACGTTTGGAATCTCTCGCGAACCGTAATCATCGGTCCTTCGGGCCGGATTATACATTTTTTTGCGGAATTTGGGCCATTCCATAACTTGTTATGGAATACTATTTCCCAACAAGATCTGTTCAAAACGTCAACTGCGAAGCTAGAAATAAATACCTTTTATTCGGCGTAACCATAAAAACCGCACCACCAAATGTGGCTTAACGGCTTCTGCCGTGCACTATTATTCCATCACAGTGTGTTGGAATAATACTTGTTCCGACACAATTTTTAGCTAGTTTAGTGGAATTTGTAGTTTCTGAAATAGTGTTACTAGTGTTAATGAAACAATGGGTTGTTGGTGTGGAGCGAACGTAAGTAAATTATTTGACGACATCGGCAAGACGTATGCTATATTGGGCGACAAATTTTGCGTTCTCGTAGCACAATTTTAAGTCACACATAAAAAGATAGCACGACGATATGTGGCATGCTACTTGTTTCCTAGTGATGCCTTAGGGGAATTTCGCCTTATATGGTATATTATCCTTGATTTAGGACCCACACATTTATTCTAATTCAGTCCGTCTCTGGTTGTTGTAGACTTTTATGTGCATCTCCGCTACTTCTTATCAGTGTAGTATTTCTCTGCTTATCTTTGTTGTATACAACATGGAGGAACTTACTTAATCGTAGGTATATATATTCGTAAATATAATTATACTGCTAGTTTTATCTTTCATCGTTCTATATTTAACATTTTTGTTTTATTATTGTAATTTTTCAACATTGTGTATTGTCTAAATCTTAATATTGACCTAGGAATTAATTTCAATGCTTCATCCGATGAAATGTTTTCGTGTCTTTTCTGTTTTGGAATGTCAGAACAAACAAAAATAAATGTGTTTTCCTACAAACACTATTAAAGGTAATCTTTTTAACGTTTGTTGTTATTGTTAAAAATGCTATTTATGGTACAAGTGTTAAAAGTGATTTATTATTAACATGTCTTTAAAGTAAATTTATTATTGAAAGTTTCCAATACATTTTAATTTGAAGGAATATTATTTAAAAAACAAACAATAAAATTCAGTTTACGGTAGAAATCAAGATAGAACGCTCTTTAAACTTTTCAGATATTTCATTGACACGAAAAGTCCCATTTTAGAAATTCATATTTATGGAAAACCCACTTTCACTGACACACTCATACATGCAAATAGTAATCAATCCTGGAAGATAAAAATGTCAGATTTTCATAGTTGTCCATAGATTGTTATCATTAAAGTTAAATAACGTCAATTTTGAAAAAGAAGTTACAACACTTAATATAATAGCAAAAAAACAATGGATATCACACATCTCTCATAGACAAGCTAATTAAGAACAAAGAATTCTGTTGAAAAAACAATTCTATAACGCACCCAAAGAAAATAAAAAGTGGCATAGTATTAATTTTGTAAAACATATTAGCAACTCAATTTGTAATAGGTTATGTAAACTTGGCATTAATTCCATTTCCTCAAATACAAGCAACTTAGGTCGCTTGTTGATTAACAACAAAGAAAAAACTGAAGACTCACAACGGGAGTACATGAAATAAATTGTGACGATTGCGATCCTCTATATATAGGTCAGAGTGGTCGAAGCTTAGACGTACGGGTAAATGAACACAAAAAGTCTATTTTAGAGAATAAAAATCAACTGGTTTCACACAACATTGTATAGATAAAATATATTTTTTCAACGGTAGTGATATTAAACTTTTGCACAATGTCAATAAGGGAAATAGGTTAGACATGCTTGAAATTCTGGAAATCAAGAAGGCCTTAAATAAACAGGAAAACGTTACTAACACACAAACTAAATTTCATAATACCCCCATAATAGACACCGTACTAAAATTAAACATACCTAGAAATAGTAATTAAAAATTTAAATTAAATTCCTAGTAGTAGCTATATTAGAAATAAGTAATAAAATGTTAATTAGGGTACCTATATACCTCTCAAATCCTATAAATATTTTGCAATGATCGCTTTTAGGTTAGTTGCTATAACTCTTTGATAATGGTCGAAAGGCCGAAACACATGTCAGAGAAATCTAAATAAAAAATTGTGAAACAGTAATACCAAGTGTTTTTAATACTTATTCTATATATTAATTAATCAACTTCTTTTCAACAAGAAATAGTATGTATAAACAACTAGCTTGATTTATATTAACTCACAAGTGATTTATTATAAATAACTACGTACAGCCAATCGCCTTTAACTGCATGCCTAGCCTGTCGAATCGATGTAACGCGCAAAATAAAATAGAACGGTTCATTATTACTGAGGAGAGGAAGGTGATTTGACATGTGTCAATGATTTGGACGTTATCAAATTAAGTTAAGTAAATAATTGTGCCAAAAATTATGAATTCGGTTAGTGAAGATGAACTATTATGTTAATATTTATTGTTAGAATCGTAGATAAAGTATAATATTCATTTTGCGATAATGGTAATAACTCATTTGATGAATTACAAACTTCATCTGCGTGAGTTACTACTTACTAACTGCTGGAAAAAGACAATTGTTAAACCCCTCGCAAAAATAGCTAATTCTACAGAATTAAAAGATCTTAGAGCTATTAGCATCTTATCTGCAATTTCTAAAATTCTAGAAAGACACGTTCACAACAAAATTTTCCCTTACTTCAATGAAAATTATCTGTCTTCCTCAACGCAATCTGGCTTTAGAAAAAATCATAGCATTTCCACTGCACTAATAAAAGTAACTGATGATATCTGTCAAAACAAAGATAACAATAAAGCAACATGTTTAGTTCTACTCGATTTTAGTAAAGCCTTCGATACATTGAATCCACTAATTTCACTCTCTAAGTTGCATTATTTCGGGTTTTCTAATTATTGCATTAATTTTTTTAAATCCTACTTAACCAATAGGAAACAATGCGTCGCTGTAGCAATAGACAATAAAATTAACAAATCCACATATGCACCACTATATCAAGGGGTGCCCCAAGGGTCCATTTCGGGGACCCTTGCTATTTTTAGAGATGTTTTAAAACCTCATGAGCTGTGACCTTCATATGCGCAGAGACATAATCCGTCCTGTTGACTCAGTTACACTTCTTAAAAATATTATATTTATTGTTTACAATTTATCCCGAGCTCTTGTTTATGTATACAGCAAGGCAGCCTCCAGTGTCTTCAAAAACATACTTATAACTCAGATTAAACTTTGCCTTGTGCGCATTTCCCGGCTCATGAGATTCTAAAACACCTCTAATATACGTCACAGACATGAATGGTGAAATTCAATATTCTAGTGTCATACAGTATGCTGATGATTCCCAGTTAACTCTCGGTGTTTGCCCAATTAATCAAGTAATTGCACAAGAAAATATTGTGACATCTACAAAAAATTCAAACATTTTCTTTGGATCATAACTTAAAAATTAATACATTTTATTGATAGCAGGTTCAAGATATTCCAGGGATAAACTGTCTGATTTTGTTGTAAAGATTGGTAATGATGAGATACCTAAATTAAGTGAAGCGAAGAATCTAGGTGTAATCATGGATGCGCTTACTTTTCAATGGCATATTTCCAATAAAGTAATTGGCATTTAGTCACTTAAAAGGTTTATACCCATATATAACTTGCATGTCACCTATTGCCAAATAATGCTTATGCAACAGCCTCTTACTTTCAATCCTTGATTACGGTGATCTAGTATATAATAACTTTATTAGTGCCGCCACATGTCGTCTGATACAAACAGTTCAACATGCTTGCATGCTCTTTGCGTGCAATATTCCCTTTAGAAATCACATTACTCCCTACTTAAGTCACAATTCTATCCTAAATATGAAAAACAGACGTGTATCACACATGTACGGACTCATTTATAAAGTGATGAGGACTGGTGAGCCTCACTACCTACGAAATAAGTTCTTAGTCCGGAACCGTGAACAAAATACAAGGCACATGCAAGATTTGAAAATACCGAAACACAAATCCTCCGCTTACTAAAAGTCATTCACATATAATGCAATCCATATGTGGAACAAGCTGGATCCAAACATTAAAAAGGTATCTGCAAAAACATTTAATTGTAAAATAAAAAGTATGCTGCTTGCCACTCAAAATGTTGCCACTAAATCAGCGGTACCCTTCCCTGCATGCACCATCTTAAAAACATCTCTATCTTAAATTGTTCTGATTGATTCCCCTCCCCTGCACCGGTGGCGTGACATCGTAGCACACTTTCATACTTTCATACTTTTATTCATTTGTTCTCTTTCTTACTCTCATTGTACTTAGTTTAAGTTGTAAATTATTTCCTCTTTTTGTCAGGGCCATTGGAAAAGCACCATCTAGGTGAAATGGTACCTATTTACCGTGTATGTTTTATTTGTATGGTGAATAAAGATATTATTATTATTATTATTATTATTGCTCGTTAAATAATATACCATTATTAAAGGAAATTGAACTATTACCGTAAAGTGAGTATATATGGGACAATTTCATTTGTTTTAGTTTAATATCTTTTATATACAAAGAATTTTTTTCCATTCCAAAAAGTACATTGTGTCTGAGTTTGTCTAGAGTATCGTATTCAGTGATCACATTATATTTAAAACATTTGCAACTATTTTTTTTTTTATTTTCTTGTGTCCCATATAACCCACAATTGGGGTTATTTGGGACGGTTACTGATTTCAATGTAAAATATACTAGATGAGTAATATGTCTCAATTTAGTCATGTACATGGGTTATATGGGACACGCATAATGTTTTAAAAATAGTTCAATCGAGAAAAATTTTAGGTTTAGCTACAATTGATGAATTAAAATGGTGTCCCATATTAAAATTTTTTATTATAAAAACAATACAAAAATAAACCGTTATTCTATAAAATATGAACACAAACAAATAAATAAATCGTTTCTTTTATAAAAAAAATAAAAAGGAACATCACCCTAAAATATTAATTAAAGAACATCTGAATCAAAAGTATGTATACCCATCACAATAGAGGGATATCTTAATTCAAACAAAATTTGTTCCCTATTTATTTCTATCTCATCGAGGACATCCGGAAATATAAATACATTGTTTTTCCCCTTATGGTTTCTTAAACAGGATATGGTAATATTCTGTTTCCCTAACTTTAATACTTTGGCTATTTTTGGATTTTCCTTTTTTTGAAGTTTTGTCATATATGAAACTAACAATTATAAACTGATCAGTATTAAGCTTTGAAGCTCTGGTAAATTCCACCTTCAATGGCTCTTCCTGAGTTAATTCAGTTTTTCCACTTCTTCATACTTTGAAGATTTTGGCGTTGATGCATTGGATGGATCAGCTTCCTCTAGATCAATATCAGATATTTGAGGCCGTTTTTTGCTCTTCCTTATTGATGCTTTTTTCTTGACAACAGCACCATCTTGGATTGATTCATCTTCAGGTGGTAAATCCTTATTATTATTATTCCTTTTCCTGCCGGCACATTAATTTTCTTTTTTCGGTTCACTTTCTTCGCTTGATTAAGATGGGTGACTGTGCCCATTATTTCTACAAAACTCTGTTCTAAAGCTTGATTAGCGACTGTTGGGGGCCCTTTCGGAATCAATTTGTCCAAAATTTTATTTGGATTTGGATTTAATGGTATTATGCCACATGCCTTAAAACCTGATTTCACATTTTCAGCTGAATTGGCTCGTTGGATCGTTTTTCTTAATAACCGTGGAAATTCGGTCTTGGGCACACAGCCTGCATTGTTCTCTTTCCATTTCATTAAGATTTCGCTCCACTTTGCCTTAATCGTACGAAATACTGCCATGTCAAGTGGCTGGCATAAGTGGGTGCTATTGGGTGGGAGAAGCACAAATGAGACTTTCTGAGATTTTCTTCACAAATATTGAGAACATTATACGATAAGTGACTCCCGAGGTTATCACCGATACGAATTTTTCTGCCTTGAATTCTGCGAAAATAAGGTACGGCAATTTTATTGAACCAAGCTTCAAATATTATTGAATCAAACCATCCAGAGAGTGATCTGTTATAACAGGCACCATCGGGCCTTCCCCGCATCCATTCGGGATATAAACCGAACTTTTTGACGTATCCAAAATCCTGTATGCATGCTTGGCCCGTCGCCTCACTAAAACTATTTTCTTGCCAGGGTCGTCGGTGAAGTTTGTTTCATCATAGTTGATAATATTCTCCGGTGGAATATCAACCATGGTAACCGACAATTCAGTAAAATAATTCGAAATCATTTCTGGACTCAAATCGGCTCTAGCTCTCTTTATATTTTCCGCATTCCTTCTCCTCAGTTCTGGATTTCGAACCAAAAAAAAATTTTCACCCATTCCTTTCCGGGAAGATTGTCATGAAACTGACGTATATTTACTCCTTTTCGGTTGAGGTGTTGTTGCACAAACGATTGCAGCACAGTATCCGTGAATGGGTATCCAAAATCTGCAGCTGTTTGCATAGCCTAAACCAGTCTGTTTTCTTCTAAGGTATTTAACACTGGGGGTTTCCCAAGTCGATCTGAATTCTGTCCCTTATACCTTCGAAATATTGTGTTCCGGGGAACTTGGTACCTCTCAGCTGCTTGTCTAAATGACATACCCCTGTCAATGACAGCCTCCAATGCACATTCTAAATTTGCCATGGAATAGTTCCTGCGATAGGGGGTTCCCAACTCGTGCACATGTTTCCCGTATTACCCTGGAAATACACGTTTTTTAATAAATATTGGAAATAAGAAAATACTTTAACTGTAAACAAGAACTAATGCGTGGACCTTGTTGTTAAGGTTATGTACTACTATTCATTCTACAGAAGTGAGTCCACACCTCTTGTGCTTTATACGGTACAGATGAGACTCTTAGCAAAAGTTAAAATGCGAGAAATTTCCAGTATATTCAAGATTTTTTTAAAACTTACTTGATATTTTAAACACACGAACTCACGTTCATATATGCATTTGACACCTGTTGATGTTGGGAATATTTTATTCCGAATGGTTGGTATCACTGAGCCCAATAATGGCGGGATATTCCAAAAGTATGTAATGTCGTCCCATATAACTCGCACTGTCCCGTATATACTCACTTTACGGTACTGATACGTTTAATATTACTTTCCAAACACCATTTTCATATTTCTAAGCGGTTTTTTGATTATTATCTCTGAAAGTAGACCGATTTTATTTCACATTAGGGCGACTATTCCACACCTCTGTAACAGTTCCTTGTATAATTACTTCCGCTATTACTTCTGCAAAGGAGAGAGTAGGTTAGCAGAAAACTTTATCTCATTATTTGTTATAAATTGGTCCTATCCGGCACACATCCAAGTGCACTTATTGCTCATGAATTACCCAGTAATTCCGAAAGGTATAATGCAATTAAATTCAATAGTTATTGCGGGGAAGCTGCACTCGAAAGTTTATATTTGGTCTCTGCTTATCGACCTACGAAGTGATCTGCACTGCGGTACCTTTATTGTTTGCTTAGTATTATCTTTGTTTGGTATGTAATAAACCACTATCAATGATATTTGTTTCTAATCATGAAACACAGGAATACTATCGCTGATCAAGATAATATCATTTATTAATTAATTTATAAAGAATGTGTTTATATATTCTGAATATCCTTCAGCTCATGCAGGATGTTTGTTTTTAATCCTGAAACTTTAGGAAGTTGACGATAAAGCGCTAAATTGCAAACGCTATTCCAAGCACGAAGGGAACTATATTCATTATCTAGTCTATAGTAAAGAAAAGCGTCAGTTTTTTGCTAGTCAGACCTAAGTGGTTGCGTTTATCTGCTGCGTAGGTAGAAATGTGCGTAAAAATGGCTGAAAAAGAAAACGATCAATGGTACCTACGAAGAAAAATGATGTGAAATCGCTAACAAAAAAACGATTGTTTTCACAGAGACTGATACCTTCAAAATAGTTTAAAAATGAGTGTAAAAAACGGGTATGAATGAAAGTTGCAGAGAATAAAAGGCATGTAAGTATGTATTTAAAAAAAAATTGATAAAGAAATCGGTTATTTTCTAGATTTTAAATGTCTGAATTTCAATACTGAGTGATAGTCATATTCAAGGTGAACCAAATTAGATGCGGTTTTCGCTAAATGATAAGGATACAAAAGCAATAGTTCGCCATATTACACTTTTTAAAATATAAGTATGTATTTTATGTAAATCATAACATGATTTTCGAATCAAATTATAATTTAAAACAATTACTTTTGACACTCCTGTTTTTATTCTAAAATTGATTATGCTTACTTCTTAAGAGAGTTACACCCCTGCAAAGAAAGTGAGTGATTAATTTTTTTTATAAATATCTCAGAATCTGTTATACTCTGATATATTTGTTTGCAGTGATTGTTTCGCCATTTACTTTCGCTATTGTTATGCTTTTGTTGATATAAAATATAAGAACGTCTTATTACAAGGTCTAAGAGTATTTTGGCAAAAATTTTATTAAATTATTGGGCTATTAATTAAAATTCAGTTTATAAAGTAAAAGCAATTCAATAACTAACTAATTAAGTTTATATAAGACCAACCAGAGTTGCCTAACCCACATGGTAAGTATGGGACACATCCCGAGAATATTTTTATCTCAACTACATACAAGGACTAAAGTGAGGGTAACCACTGACTGGCATAGTAAGATTCAAATTGCTTGGTTATGTTTGAAATTTTTGGTTAGGGTTGAAAAACTTGGGATTGACGCCACTAGCATTTATTGAAATTTTGAATCGCTTGTGACTAGTTTTACGTCTCTATAGGCGATTACATGATTCATCAGGCTAAAAGACTTGAAAATGCAATGGGGATAGGAAACTGCCGTACCATCAAACAAAGCCTGTAATGCAGGTCATCTCTGAGGTATTAGTGTAAGATGGTTCCAGACTTTAGTAGAAATACTAGAAATGAATGGAAGTTTTCTGGAATGCCTGTAGATGCATTTAATTGGATATAATGTAGTCAGTGTATTTTAGTTAAAGAAAATATTGTTAAGTTCCAGTAAGTTATTAAATAAAGTGCCTTAGTGTTTATCCCTTGTTATAAATTATTTGGAACTCACGAATTTTCCTGAAGAGTGTTTCCTAGGGGCGTAAATACGTGACAATATAACCTGATAGGAATAACAGAACTCTGTAGGGGTAGTTGGAAAGCGGAGCGATGTTCCGTTATCCCTATCAGGTTATATGCCGTGAGTACATTTGAAAAAATTGGAACACCTCATGTAAATTGTATATTGTTTTAAAATGCATTCTCATCCAATCATTAACTATATCTGGTTTTGTTACAAAACAAATTCATTCTATAAAATTCAATCTGGGCAAATGAATTGCATTTTGCAAAAAATGTTTGCCTCATCCAATTTTTAACTATATTTCATTGTATTACAAAACATATTCATTGCATAAAATTAAAAAAAAGACCGCAACAGCACGTGGAATTCCCGGGCGGTTACCCATCCAAGTACTAACCACGCCTGACGTTGCTTGACTTCAGCGATCAAACGAGAGCTGGTATTTTCAACGTAGTATGGCCGTTGCTTATTAAGTTTCTTGCTATAACAGAACAGCAGAAGAAATATGATCAATGCATCTTATTTTCCTTGTTTATATTCCGTTAGTTCCCTTGCAAAATTCTTTAAAATTTATAACACTTTTTGGTAAATTTCTTCGTATTTTAATTCCTTTAAGAAACAAGGGTTATGAGCGAAAAATTGCAAAATTACTTTTACAGAAGTTATTATAAATATAGCTCAATGAAAATGTAAAAAAATGTGTATTTTAAAATGTCCTGCCTTTTTATATATTTTAGAAGGGTTGAAAATTAACGAATTCATATATTTTTAAACTAAAAAAAAATGTAGGACATAAAAATCTTGGTTTTGCAACAAAAAATCTTTTCTCTTAGCAATTGACCGAAAAATATGAAAAAAAATGTTGGATGTAAAATAATCAACATATATGTATACCAAATTAGATGAGGGTTACAACTTTCTCGTTTAAAGATTGATCCCACAGTAAAATTATTAAAATATTTCTTAAGTCAAATTTAATGGTAAAATTCATATTTTGTTCAAATTGTTGAAGATTTTTTCCTATTTTCCACTAAATTCAATCATCAATTATCCTATAGAAAATATTCTACCTAATTCTGCTTTTATATCCAAGCAGGCCCGCATTCCATCAAATTTGATTCAATCTTGGACAAATGAATTGCATTTTGCAAAAAATATTTGCCTCATCCAATTTTTAACTATATTTCATTGTATTAGAAAACATATTCATTGCATAAAATTTAAAAAAAGAACGCAACAGCACGTGGAATTCCTGGGCGGTTACCCATCCAAGTACTAACCACGCCTGACGTTGCTTGACTTCAGCGATCAAACGAGAGCTGGTATTTTCAACGCAGTATGGCCGTTGCTTATTAAATTTCTTGATGTAATAGAAGAGTAGAAGAAATATGATCAATGCATCTTATTTTCCTTATTTATATTACGTTAGTTCCCTTGCAAAATTCTTTAAGATTTACAGCAGTTTTATGGTATATTTCTTCGTATTTTAATTCCTTTAAGAAATAAGGGTTATGAGCGAAAAATTGCAAAATTGCTTTTACAGAAGTTATTATAAATATTGCTCAATGAAAATGTAAAAAAATGTGTATTTTAAAATGTCCTGCCTTTTTATATATTTTAGAAGGGTTGAAAATTAACGAATTCATATATTTTTAAACTAAAAAAAATGTAGGACATAAAAATCTTGGGTTTGCAACAAAAAATCTTAAGCTCTTATCTCTTAGCAATTGACCGAAAAATATGAAAAAAAAATGTTGGATGTAAAATAATCAACATAGGTATATGTATACCAAATTAGATGAGGGTTACAACTTTCTCGTTTAAAGATTGATCCCACAGTAAAATTATTAAAATACTTCTTAGGTCAAATTTAATGGTAAAATTCATATTTTGTTCAAATTGTTGAAGATATTTTCCTGTTTTCCACTAAATTTAATCATCAATTATCCTATAGAAAATATTCTACCTAATTCTGCTTTTGTATCCAAGCAGGCCCACATTCCATCAAATTTGATTCAATCTTGGACAAATGGATTGCATTTTGCAAAAAATATTTGTCTCATCCAATTTTTAACTATATTTCATTGTATTAGAAAACATATTCATTGCATAAAATTTAAAAAAAGAACGCAACAGCACGTGGAATTCCTGGGCGGTTACCCATCCAAGTACTAACCACGCCTGACGTTGCTTGACTTCAGCGATCAAACGAGAGCTGGTATTTTCAACGCAGTATGGCCGTTGCTTATCAAATTTCTTGCTATAATAGAACAATAGAAGAAATATGACCAATACATCTTATTTTCCTTGTTTATATTCCGTTAGTTCCCTTGCAAAATTCCTTAAGATTCACAGCACTTTTATGGTATATTTCTTCGTATTTTAATTCCTTTAAGAAACAAGGATTATGATCGAAAAATTGCTTTTATAGAAGTTATTATAAATACAGCTCAATGAAAATGTAAAAAAATGTGTATTATAAAATATCCGTTTTTTTTAAATATATTTTAGATGCGTTGAAAATTAACGAATTCATATATTTTTAAACTAAGAAAAATGTAGGACATAAAAATCTTGGGTTTGCAACAAAAAATGTTAAGCTCTTCTCTCTTAGCAATTGATCAAAAAACAGTAAAAACATTGTTGGATGTAAAATAATCAACATATATACCAAATTAGATGAGGGTTAGAACTTTCTCCTTTAAAGATTGATCCCACAGTAAAACTATTAAAATATTTCTTAGGTCAAATTTAATGGTAGAATTCATATTTTGTTCTAATTGTTGAAGATATTTTCCTATTTTCCACTAAATTCATTTCACCAATTATCCTATAGAAAATCTTCTGCCTAATTCTGCTTTTATATCCAAGCAGGCCCAAATCCCATCAAATTTGATTCAATCTTGGATAAATAAACAGCTTTTTACAAAAAATATTTGCCTCATCCAATTTTTAACTATATTTCATTGTATTGAAAAACATATTCATTACATAAAATTAAAAAAAGAACGCAACAGCACGTGGAATTCCCGGGCGGTTACCCATCCAAGTACTAACCACGCCTAACGTTACTTGACTTCAGCGATCAAACGAGAGCTGGTATTTCCAACGTAGTATGGCCGTTGCTTATAAAATTCTTTGCTATTGTTGAACAGTAGAAGAAATGTTTAAAAGTGAATTATTTATTATTTGTTTGCTTATAGTAGTGAAACATATTCTTTATAGGATTTTGCAAACAGCGGAAAAAAAACTATCTATGAGACCTAAAAGAAAAACTGTATGTAAAAATATTAATGAAATCTTTGGATTCTTTCGATAACCTGAGTTCTGGTTATGCTAGCAAGTTTAAAATCCCAAAATAAATTTGTTCAATTTCTTATTTGATATTATAACACTACGGCTATTCAGATTAAACTAGTATCTACATGACCCCCTACGGTATGAAGATTCAGTTAAAAATGAGAACAAAGACCTGAAATGCATTTATTTACCTACCTTGCCTTAAACATTTTTTCATTCTAATGGATTACATTTTCATAAAATCTCTCATTCAGTTTCTTGGAAATGCTTAGCCTTTGAAACGTTTTCCGCCCTTATTCTGAGCTCATCAGAAAGGCACAAAGCTACTTATAACGATGTTTCATGCAAAACCAAGGCAATATCCATGAATAAGTATAAAATATTTATATTTGATATTGACTGATAAAAGACAACAGATCTTCACCTATCTATTAACTAACTAGTATTGGAACCTATAGACTCTACATTCTTTATTAAACTTTTTAAGATTAATCAATTGCTTGATTTTAATTGGTAATAGGTTATGAAACTTAGGGGCTAAGTATTGAAATGATCTTAGTCCAATATTTTTATTTACAATGGGTATTTGTAGGTTTTTATGAATTTTACCTCTAGTTTCGTGCTGATGGGATATGAAATTTTTTAAGTGCTTATTATTTTGTAAAAATGAGCAACAAGCTAAGATGTACAGTGAACGGACATTAAGAATCTCTTCTGTATATAGTAAATTTGTAGGATAGAGGCTAGACTTTTTGAAACCTATTTTTAGGATGAAGTTTTGAGTTACATTTAGCTGTTTTAGTGTATTGTTGTAAAGCCCTCTCCAAGCAATAATGCCATATCTAATTAATGATTCCACCAGTGACTTATACACCATTATTAAAAGTTTTTTCCCTAGAAATTCTCTCATTAAGTAGAATTTATGTATTAGTTTGCTTATGTTTGATGCAAATTTTTTAATATGATTGTCGCGGTTAATACCGCAAAAAATCCTGCCAGATTAGTAATTAAAAAGTTGACATTTTGACTCGAGTTGTAGTTGTTGCCATGGTAACCTTTAAAACACTCGCCTTTTTAAAAGTTGGATTTAAACATTTTGGGGCGTACCTACATTTAGAAGTCTATGATACTTTAACGTTTATTAACTGTATCTGACAGTTGTTGTTATTTTGACGTTTGTTGATGTTATAGGAAAAAGGAAAATTAATATGGAAATACCACAAAATATCCAAAACAATGCATGAGAAGCCACAGAAAATGTAATGCCGGTCAAATCCAAACCATTATACGACAAGGAATATGAAACATTTACTCTTTCTTTGCTTCTCAAATAACAGGGCGTTATGGCCATAACGCCCGCTTATTATGCCCGTGGTCATTATGAGCGTCTTTATGGTAACCGTATTCAAGGTATAATAAACAAATAATATGCGGGTGAAAAATAAAAATACATACGTGTACCAAATTTCAAATCAATATCTCAATTTTATTTTATCAACCCCTTTAATAATGGAGTAAGTGTGGTGGGGGGTTGAAAAATTTTGTAAAAAAAACTGAGGCTTTGGCTTGTAGTACATACATCAAATTTCAAGTTTTTGTACTCTTACCAGCTTGCTTTACACATTTCCCCATATTTACCCCTATTTACCCCCCAACCCTTCACCGGATATCTTCAAAAAACAATCCAGTTCCAGATCTCATTATAATATATACGTGTACAAAATTTCAAATCAATATCTTAAACCGTTCCGGAGAAAGCGAGCGGACAAAAAAACGTTACAGACAGACATGCCGACAGACACAGAAATTTTGTTTTGTTCGAATTTAAAATCTCGACGTTTCATGACATTCTAAACCTATTTCAAGAAAAAAAAAATTTGAAAATTGTTTTACGATTACTATACTTCCAATCCACTACGTGTAATAAGCAACTTTTGGCTCTTGGAGTTTTTTCAAAGTGCTTCCTTTTCCCGTAAAAAAATTACAAAAAAAGATTTTTTTTGTTTGTTATTTTTTTCCGGGAGAAGGAAACACTTTGAAAAAAAAATACCAAGAGACAAAAGATGCTTATTCTTTATAGGATTTTGCAAACAGTGGAAAGAAAAGCTATCTATGAGAACTAAAGGAAAAAACTATATATAAAAATATTAATGAAATCTTTGCATTCTTTCGATAACCTGACTTCTGGTTATGCTAACAAGTAAACATTTTTTTATTTGATATTCTCATTTTAACACTCATCCAACCTAGTCCCCTACGGCTAAGCAGGCTAAACTAGTATCTACATGATCCCCTACGATATGTAAATTCAGTTAAAAATGAGAGTAAAGGCCTGAAATTAATTTCTTTACCTACGTACCTTGTCTTTAAAAATTTTTTCATTCTAATGAATTACATTTTCATAAAATCTCATTCAGTTTCTTGAAAATGCTTAGCTTTTGAAAAAAAAAGCTAAGCATTTCCAAGAAACTGAATGAGATTTTATGAAAATGTAATTCATTAGAATGAAAAAAATTTTAAAGACAAGGTATGTAAATAAATTAATTTCAGGCCTTTGATCTCATTTTTAACTGAATTTACATATCGTAGGGGATCATGTAGTTACTAGTTTAGCCTGCTTAGCCGTAGGGGACTAGGTTGGATGCTAGTGTTAAAATGAGAATGGCAAATAAAAAAATTTTTACTTGTTAGCATAACCAGAAGTCAGGTTATCGAAATAATGCAAAGATTTCATTAATATTTTTGTATATAGTTTTTTCCATTAGTTTTCATAGATAGCTTTTCTTTCCACTGTTTGCAAAATCCTATAAAGAATATGTTTCATTACTATAAGCAAACAAATAATAAATAATTCACTTTTAAATAGATGCTTATTATTCTCCAAAAAATGAGCCTGAATATTTTCAGAATTTTTGTGGAAGATTTAAGCAGACTTTCGCAGATGTTCACAGTTTCAGTCGCCTCTAGATTAAAAAATCGAATTCGTTCGGACTGGTGGTCAAAGAGAATTTTAATCAGGGGACCCAGGAGAACATTTTACCCAAGTTTCACAATCGACTGAAATCCATTTTTACTACAAAAAACTGCGGGGTTCTTTCTAAATTTATTTAAATATCTATTCTTTTGTGAATTAAAAACTAGATTGTACGTACGTAAGACACTATTAAACATTTGGTTGTAGTCATCCTCTTCGATGTAGTGACATAAATTTTCTAAATTGATTTCAATGTTTCTTACAGTGTTCGCTTTATTTTGCCTATGGAACTGTACTCACTTATTAATTAAAAATAGATGCACTAATTTTCAGCTATTGGATTTTAGGTACAATTGTTACACGTACTGAGAGGTACATATGTCCCCTGAAAAACCCAGGTTGGCATTTTTTCCCTAAAACGCACTATTTTATAGGCTATAACTATATTCTCACATCCATAAAAAATTATCTTAAAGTTAATGTGTCGCTCTGTATAAATAATAAGGACAACATAATCACATCGCATGTTTGCATATTAATAATTTATTATAAATAATAGATAAAAGTTATTGGTTAGATTCCGTGGGGACAAATTATTTTAATGTAATCACAATACATTACCTGGAGTACTGGGTCCACTTAAACGATATTTATTATTAAATACAATTCAATTTGTAGAAACTTACCACAGGAAACAATTACTACATATTGTACATATTTTAAGTAATAATTTCTCGGTAAGTAATTAACAGAGGTCGGAATTACCTATTGGATATGTGGTAAAACCAGGATTGGCTTTAGGTGGTTATGTGTCAGCGCATAAATATTTGCATGCATGTGTGAAACAATATCTTACCTTGAATTTTTTTTTAGCGAATTCCATATTATCCAAAGCTGATAAAGTCCATTTATTATAAACACAAGGGGACGTACTTAACACTGAATTAACATACACAAGTATTTTTCAATACTGATATAAGAATAAAAATGTTTTACTAATATCTATTCTGTTCTAAATGTTTTGGAGTTAAACTTCGGCGTCTTTCGTTGAAAATCCATTTATATTGCGAGAAGAACCGCTCGACGTCGACAGATGTAACGGGGGCATACTTAAAATATCTAAATTTTCGCAAAGTCACCACATTCATGCCCGGTGTAACAAAGTCTACTTCTTTGCCGTTTAATAGGTCTATTATACCTGTCATAGTACCAAATCCGGTTATTTAAACAGTTTGGAATTGTCTTTGTATCCTCGCAGCAATATCTCCCTGTAATTGAACAATATATTGACGAAGATCGAACACAACGTTTATTGCATCCACCGTAGTAAATTCTGGTGTCTCGTATGGCTAGTGGAATTCGTGAAAAACATTCGTGTATGAACAGTTGAATCTATAAATGCCTGTTGCGCCTGTGAAATAGCAACTGCGTCATTTGGGTTTACCTAACTGTTGTATTACGGATTTCACATTTTCAAAATGACAGTATAGTCCAATAATTAATTACAAAGATTGACAGTAACTGTTGGTGGAGGGATTATTCATCACAAAACCACAGAAATCAGTTCTGAGGGTACCGCACAACCCTCCCCCCCCCCCAAAACACCACCTCCTCTGTGAAAAAAGCCTTATTTTACTGATAACTCATTAATCGTTGAAGATATAAAAAAAATGCTCATCATAAAAAATAAAGTTTGACTAATTGCCTAAACGAAAAGTCCTCTTATAATTTTCTTGTATATGCCAGGGTTTTCGAGAATATCGATATTGAAAAAAATTGCAAAATTTGTATTTTTTGCGCACGAATTTTCGTTCATTTGAAATTTTTTGCGTGCGGCCTGTACAAAAAATTGAATTGCTTGAAAACCAAACATGCTAGGAATAAAAATCAAAATGGGTTTTAACGGGGATATAGAATATTCTTTTGTGTGTCCATTTTTGATGAATATTGATAACTATTAGTACAGAAAAATAATAATATAATATAGTTACCTCTTGATTTTTTTGCACATTAACCATTCACAGGCCCAAACAAAATAAGTGACTTTAATATAAGTTATAAATGCATTTCTCTTTTAGTTCAATGCAGAACAAGCTAAGAATAAAAATATTCACATTTACAAATTTTGGCTAATTTTGTTTGTTTCCTAAAAATAAAAAAAAGACCCAAACATCTTGAAAATTTAGCTCAACATTTTTTTTCTTGAGTTTATATATCATATAACTATTGTTTCTAATCATTTAATAGTTAAAAAATTGTATTAAAAAAATATTATAAAAAAATTGAATATGCGGCCTTTTTTGGATTTTTTTTGGCTAACTTTAACATGCTGCTAAATTTGTAAATGTGAATATTTTTATTCCCAACTTTTTCTGCACTGAAGTACTACTTTCAATTAAAAGATAATGCATTTATAACTTATAGTCAGTTATTTTTTATGGGCCTGTGAATAGTTAGATGCACAAAAAATCAAGAGATAACTATAGTACATTGTTATTTTTATATACTACAAAATATCCATAGCCCTCAAAAATGGCAACAGAAGAGAGTATTTTATATCCCCTTTAAAACCCATTTTGATTTTTTCCTTAGCTTGTTTGGTTTTAGAGCAATTCAATTATTTCTATAGGCCGCGTGCAAAAAATTTCAAATAAACGAAAATTCGCGCGCATTAAAAACAAAAATTTAGCAATTTTTGTCAATATCGATTTTCTCGAAAACCATGACATATGCAAGAAAATTACAAGAGGACTTTTATTAGGCAATTAGTAAAGCTTTCTTTTTTATGATGAGCAATTTTTTGTATCTTCAACGGTTATCAGTAAAATAAGGCTTTTTTCACCAAAAAACGTTTTTTTTTAGGGGTTGCGCGGCACCCCAAGAACTGATTTTTGTGGTTTTGTGATGTTTAATCCTCACACTAACAGTTACGAAAGGAAAATTTCAGGTAAAATTTTTTGCGAGCTTCTGGTGTATTTTTACTTTACAGACTGGACTAGTAATAGAACGATGCTGTCTTTAGCCAAGTTTGTGATCACAATTTCGTGAAACAACCGTATACCACTTGGTACTTTAAGAAAAACATTATTTACACTAGCGATTAATTTATCAACATTAGGGTAGCATCTCAATAGTTTCAGCAATCTTATGAAGTTCATGTGCTAAACATGTTACATGCAGCCTATTCCGATATGGTTCCTTTAAAATTCTTCCAGCAGCATTCATATAATTCACTCCATCGGTAACAGATAATAAGAACTTGTCCTTATTTTCTGCATATTTGCCATCTCAAAAGTCTTGTAAACTTGAATTTACTGCATCCGCTATAGTGCGAGACTTTGTAGCTTCTAAAACTTTAAAGGCGGCCAAGTGTCCGCTCATTGAGCAATTTTCGTTTAATGCACCCACTAAAACATTCGCTACCTTGAACCCGCAAGCATTGATTGTTTCGCCCACGCTAAGCCAGATGTACTTTCCATTAAGCTCAGAAGAAAATTTCTGTCCAATATTTTCGCACTTCGTAAATAAATATTTTTTTCTTAGTGTAGACTCCGAAGGTACGTTAACATTGCTATATTTGCCACTAATACATTTTTCCAAAAATATGTGAATTATTATTTGTTTTGCATGACCACGAAATTGCTTTGTCACATCTAGTGCAATACAGTTCCCTACCATCAAAATGTAAATCGGCAATATCGCGAATCCAAAAATATACTGTAGCTTACGTTTTTAGTACTTACGTCCGAATAAATCTACAGTAATCTTGTTAAATGTTAAATTACTCCCTCCCCGCCTGGGATTGGGTTTCAGGTAAACAACCAGTAGGTATACCTGCTGTTATTTAAAATAATCTATTACGCATTTCATTTTTATATTTAATATAGCGCGGTTCTCGCTAAAACTAAGTTCGGCATTACCATTGTAAAATGAAATAAAATTAATTTAGTATGTTGCATGACTTTCTGTTTTTACACTTTGGGAATGTTTTAGTACATGTTTACAATATATAATATCTGTAAAAGCCATCCCTAGAATCTGACAGGTAACTTCGAGCTCTGGTAATTAACTAATCGAATGCATATAATTAGATGCAAATGCAACTTACCGTAACAAAAAAAATTGTACTCTATTAGAAGGATAGATGCTTTCTTCTATTAATATAGCTTATAAAGGTGCGTATTATCAGTTATAAACCCTAGAAATTCATACATTTAAGTGGAAAGACGACAATGAGGTCAGGCAATTTAAATAACTTGCTTTCGGAGGGAAATAAAAATAATTTGGTTCTAAATAAGACAAAGGAATTTGGTCCAGTATTTTTTCATTCGCATTCTATGTTCAATGCGGTTATCGACTTTTTGTAAGCAATGAAATGAGACCTATTATTTTATTTTGGAATGTTGAACTCGAGAAATAATATAAATATTTATACCTACTCCTTTTAGCGTAAAAATAGTCTTAAATTTGCAGCATGAATGGAAAAAAAAGAGGAACATTAAGATTTAGTCTACTAGGCTAGACAAAAGTGCCAGAAAAGGTGTATTTAAAAAAATATATAAACCGGGATTTTTCAGCAGAAATATGTACCTCTCAGTATTGTTACGTGTTTCCACCTTTTAGGAAACACCCTGTATGAATCTGTGGGTTCTAAATAATTTTAACAAGAAACCACTAACACTTCATTTAATAATTTACTGACTATACAATACTTCAAAATAACCTTTACACTTTGTTTACTTGATATTTAACCTCACTTTTGTTACCGAACGTCACTTTTCAACTTCTTCACTTTTATGAAACTTCTTCTTCTGCGCCGGTAATCGCGCCTTATATACTCTGAAATTACCTCTAGATCAATCAAGAATCTTCTCCCATCACACTCTAGAAAAATCTGTCTCTTTCTACAAGTTTCCAGTCACTCACTATTAGGCATAGGTGTATCAATCTCAAGTTTCAAGGGGGTGTAATACATAACAGTATGTATAACTATTGTAACTAAAATTCAACAGCTGAAAATTGATGCGCCTATGTTTAATTAACAAGTAAGGTATGGAAAACGAGTTTTTGGCTTTTATAAATTTATCTTTAGGTTCTACGAAAATTCGTCTGTGGAAGAAGTTATAGGTATTAAAAATATCTCGAAAATGAGCCCATCCGCATAAAAGTCGGTTAATTAGTTTTTTAACAAACTGCAAAATACTGCGCTGTTTCTTAATTAATTTTTAATTTTAAAAATAATGAACGTAGGCGTAGCAAACTTTGGTACATTATAGGTTTTGCTGTTTTTACTTCCCTCGCATACCGAAGGGAAGTATTGTATTCGAGAAAAAATCACCCTCCGAGATTTTTTCGGATTTTGACGTTTCAGATCACGTAGATTACGAAAATATAGGTTTTTCAATTCCGTCAGTCTGTCTGTCTGTCTGTCTGTTGGTGCATTAACTAAAAAACTACTTGGCGGAGAGCAGTCAAATTTGGTAGGTAGTTGACGCTACTGTCAGCGAAGAAATGGTAGAACTTTCACTGGAAAATATACAGGGTGGATCGTCTAAAGGGAATAAATAATGAAAACAATTTTTTTTTTGCTCAAATTTAAAATTTCCACGTTTCATGACACGCTAAACCTATTTCAGAAAAAAAAAAATTTAGAAAATTTTTTTCACCAACATTTTTGTAAAATCTTTTACCACTAAAATTTTTTTTTGTCTTTGTTCAAATTTAAAATTTCCACGTTTCACGGCATTCTAAACCTATTTTAAAAAAAAATATTGGATTTATTTTTAAATTTTTTACCATTACAAGTAGATAGAACAATTTTTTTTCTTTGTCCAAATTTAAAATTTCCACGTTTCATGGCGTTCTAAACCTATTTAAAAAAAAGTTTTTAAAATTTTTTTTTACTATTTTTGAAAAAATTTTACCACTAATACAGACTGAATTTTTTTTCTTTGTTCAAATTTAAAATTTTCACGTTTTCATGGCATTCTAAACCTATTCAAACAAATTTAAAAATTAACTTGATTTAATTTTTTTTTGAAAAATAACTTGATTGCAAAAAATTTTAATATGTTTATCAGTGGGTATAGAATAGATGAAAAAAACATTTTTTTTTTGCTCAAATTTAAAATTTCCACGTTTTATGACATTCCAAACCTATTTCGGAAAAGAAAATTTGCAACATTTTTTTAACCATTTTGGAAAAAAATTTACCACTAGAATAGATGGAAATATTTTTTTTCCTCAAATTTAAAATTTTCACGTTTGACGTGACTGACATTCTAAACCTATTTGAGAAAAAAACAATTTGAAACTTTTTTTCACCAACATTTTTGAAAAAATGTTTACCACTAAAATAGATGGAATTTTTTTTTCTTTGCTCAAACTTAAAATTTTCACGTTTTATGGCATTCTAAACCAATTTTAAAAAAAACCACTGTAGAATAGGAGGAAACTTTCCTTTTTGCTGAAATTTAAAATTTCCACGTGTCATGGCATTCTAAACCTATTTCAGAAGAAAGAAATGTTGAAAATTTTTTTAAAAACATTTTTGAAAAATTGAAAAAAAATGAAATTTTTAACCACCACTATACGTCCACTCCACTACGTATATGTGGAACTGAAAATGTGACAGATGGCAATAATATTAGGCATATGCATCTATTATACTATTATTGAAAAATGTACAGGGTGGTCATCCCAAGAAATAATTCAGTCATGGTGAACATTTATAAAGGTATTTGCCCAAGCCTTCCATACTTGGCACCTGTTATTTAGTATTGAACTTTTGCTGTTGGATGAGCACTCTGTATATTTTTTTGACCAAAACTTACCAGGTGTGTGTAATAATAGTGATAACTATATTCCGATTATTATTTTCAATGTCACTTCGTAATTATTAATATTTTAGAGTGACCGCCATGCACAAATAAAGAGGGAAGTTCTGTGTAAAAACCTTTACCGATTTTTCTTTTTGGGAATGTGTAGCTGTGTAATTTTTGCAAAAAAGCGTTTGTTTATTAAAAAGGCACAAAATTCTGCAGCCATAGGTGCCGACATTTAAAATTTTGGCAGGGGGTCCACCAATTGTTCAGCAATACCTACTATACAGGGTGTTTCAAAGTTGAAGGTATATACGTTACTTGTGGATCGAGTGCACTTTGGCGGTTTCAAATAATAAAAAAGATATGGCGTCTGGTGTAGACAGCACGCTTCTCAGCGAGGAGCTAAATAAGTTAAAAAAAGACCAGTTAATCGACATAATAGTGTATAATAAGTTACCAAGTAGTGTAAAAAGTGAGTTATTAACCAAATTTGTGACAAAGCAACGTGACAAAGTTGTGGATAATGATAACACACGTTGTCAAAGTAACATCTGTGCAAAAGTTAAAACTGATCTTCAAAAAATGAACGATAAGATCGAAAACCTGGAAAAATTAATCTTCCATCTCGAGAAAAGGGCTAAGGAACAAGAAGATTTAATTCACTTATTGAAACGAAGTAACAGTGTTTTCTCAAATAATATAGAAGTAAATAATACGCCATGTACAAGTTATAAGAATAGCGAAAACTATAAGAAGACCTCGCCTGATGCATTTAACAATGAAAAAACAAGCCAACACATAAAAAGTTACTCACAAGCCACAAAAAGTGAACCCGCAAAAACTTCTGAAAAAGAGGTAAACACAAATACGACTAGACAATCAAGAACATCAAGGAATCCCCCACAAAAAAGGAACAGATTCAAACAAATAATAGGAAATAATAACGGCGCCAGCACAAGCATAAAAACGGTACCAAGGCAAGGATATTTACACGTCTGCCAAATACATTCCGATACTTCATCCAAAGAATTAGTATCCTATTTGAAAAACACTGCACCCACGATCCCTTTTGAATGCGAAAAATTTAATAAAAGCCAAAACACCAAATCATTTAAACTAAGTTTCCCCTTACAACATTGTAAAGATGTCTACGATCCGCAAATATGGCCTAGTGGAGCCGCGGTATGAAGATTTACCTTCCGGAGATCGAATTTTCAGGAAACAACAGCACCGGATACAGAACGATAGAAGGAAAAATAAAGGAAGACGCCACCTGTGTCAAAAATATTTCACTAATGCATATGAACGTCCAGTGTATATCAAATAAAATAAACACACTTGATTTATTCCTAAGCAGTAAAAAAGTAACGTTCTTATGCCTCACGGAGCATTGGGTTCGACAAGAAAATATCAACTTTATCGAAATTAAAGGATATAGAAAGGTAAGCTATTTCTGTCGGCAAAATTACTTGCATGGTGGCTCAATAATATTTATCAAAAATGAAATTGTACATAAGTGTAAACCTTTAAAATATATTTGCGATCTTTCGACAGAAATGTGTGCAGAAATTTCAGCAATAAGTTACGATGACAAATTATGTATTATATGTGTTTATAGACCTCCTGATGGTAACACAGAACTATTCTTCATGTGCCTCTTGGAAGCACTAAAAAAGCTATGCAGAAACATAAAAATATTATTCTTTGTGGTGACCTTAATATAAAAAGTAATACACCGAACAAAAAAGAAACCAAAATATTAAACGATATCTTTTGCTCACATAACCTAATATCCCTAGTTAAAGAACATACTAGAATAACGGACAAAACCTCGAATAGTATAGATTACCTTGTAACAAATATAAGCGAAGCACAATATAAGAATCAAAACCTAGGTATCTCAGATCATCATTGCCAAATACTGTTTTTTAACGAAAACTCCAATATATCATCAACTGAACAAATCTAAACGCACACAACGTACAGAGATATAAATCAACACTCAATTCACGAATTTAAAACACTATTCAAAAAAGAATATACTAATTCTTATGAAAGTAACTCTTTTAATACCTTCCTCGAAAATTTTCAATGGTGTTTTGAAATAGCATTCCCTCTTAAAGAAAATACTCGGCCCTATAAAACTGAAAAAAGCAAAAAAATACATTTCCCTGCTGAAATATACGCAAAATTGAAAAACCTAAAAAATCTCAAATGGCTGAGGGATAATTATGACGATGAAGTGATACGGTTAAATTATACGCGAGAAAAAAATCACCTCAACCAACTGATAAAAAATGAAAAACAAAATTACTACAATAACATAATCGAGAACTCGGCAAACAAAACAAAAACATTGTGGTCAATAGTAAACAATAGTCTAGGACGAAACACCAATGAAAAAAAACCAATCATTTTAAAAAATAACGAGAAAGAGATTTACGAATCAGCAGAAATAGCAGATAAATTCGGCGTGTACTTCTCAACAGTTGTACCAAATATGTTAACGTCACACTTCCAAAATAATATATCAGACTCTTGTACAACTGGGAAAAATAGCAATGGAAAGTCAATGTTTTTCGAACCGGTTACCGCACAAGAAATTCAAGAGATTATCCGAGCATTACCTAATAAAAAATCAACAGGCTATGATAACATTCCAGTTGCTCTTATAAAAAAATGTAGCCTAGAACTATCGCAACCTTTAGCGGATATCATAAACTGTTCTGTGTTATCAGGAGAGTTTCCATCTCCACTAAAAATCGCATGTCTAGTGCCCATTTTTAAAAAAGGTGACCCATTTAATGAAGAAAATTACAGACCCATAGCGTTGTTGAGTGTTTTCTCTAAAATTATGGAGAAAGCTATTGCAGCAAGAATTATGAACTTCTTAAACACAAACAATATATTAAGTGAACATCAACATGGTTTCAGAGAGGAACACTCAACGGAAACAGCTACAATTGACCTTATTCAATACGTAAATGAAAAACTTGATAAAAATGAAAAAGTAATATGTATTTTCTTCGACCTAAGCCGCGCATTTGACACGGTGGAACCGAAATTCGTAGAACAAAAAATAAAGGCACTGGGCATACGCGAACCGGTAAGTAAATGGATTTTGTCATATTTAACAAACAGGAAATTTATGGTTAAAGTGGAAAATATCATCTCTAAGGAGTTTGAAATTGACATTGGCACCCCTCAAGGGGGAGTACTAGGTCCATTAATCTTTCTCTTATATGTAAACGATCTGCCTTCTCACATTAAAGAGGGTAGACTATTCATGTATGCAGATGACTCAACGTTAGTTATATCGGATTCAAACGCCCAAAAGCTTGAAGAAAAAGCTAATAATGCAATACAGAACTTCAACAATCGTTGCAGAGAAAATAGACTCATCATTAACTACGGGAAAACTGCATGTATGCAGTTTCATACTAAACTAAGACCTCCAGATAATTATTTCTTAAATATTAACGGGGAAACCCTAGACTTCACAAACAGTACGACTTTTCTAGGAGTTGTTATAGATAAGCATCTTGACTGGACAGAAAACATAGACAAAATATGCGAAAGACTAAATAAATCGTACTTTGCTATATTAACATTAAAAAATAGTCTACACAAAAAGCTATTGACAACCGTATATTATGCCCTAGTCTACCCTATTATTAGCTATAATATTATTGCTTGGGGACAATCGTCATCGTGTAGTAGAATTCTTATACAACAAAAGAGAATAATGAGAATGATATTTAACATACCCTACAGACAAACCTGCAGAGATACATTCAAACAAAATAAAATATTAACGGTCACCTCCATATATCTTCTGAAGTTACTAACTTTCGTCTATAAAAACAGACACGCCTATAAAAAACAGGAAGATAATCACAAATACTATACTAGAGAAAGGAAAAGTTACCAGATACCAAAACACTCGCACATTTTTTTCGAAAGATCGCCAAAATACGCTGGCATTCACTATTACAATATGCTTCCTGAGGATATAAAAAATGCAACTTCGACTAAACAATTTAGAAACAATCTTAAAAAAATTCTTATAATCAATACAATATATACACTGGACGAATTCAAAGTCGCTGTACAAAATACTTAGGTTATACATTTTCTTATATACTTTTTATCCTGTATTTTATTGTTTTTTCTTACAGTGTCTCATTATGATAAAATTATTTCTTTAGTGTATTACTATCTTTGTGTTATTTATCAAATGCTAATTCATATACCATAATGTATTACAATGTCTTTTATACACATATACTGTAACTTTAATTTATATTGACAATACTCATGCAATGTATCTTTGTAAACGAGGGCTGATGAAATAAATAAATAAATAAATAAAATTACCTGGCATTAATGCATCCATCGTCCATCCTTACTCAGATACAGAATGTTTTATTGATTTTGGCCAAATCTTTCTTTGATCATAACTATTGAACCACCAATGATCTGAATGAATGTAGGATGGCATGCCGAAAATTGAGAAAAGATGATTCAGACATTTAATAACTGACTGGAAGTCATGTCAGAACAAGGAAGTACAAAAGGAAAACGAGAATATTCATCAACTATTGTGAGAAAATAACGGTTCTTAGTGGTCGTCGGATGTGGTCCTTTCAAATCAATATTTAGTCTTTCAAAAGGGGAAGTAGCTTTGATAAGGACCCCGAATAGGTATTTGATGATAAGCACTTTTCAGGCCAATTGTATTAAATATCTTAGTTTTCGAAACAGTATTAACAATATCTTCAATTCTTGGTAATGGATAAGCATCTATATATGTAAACCTATTTATTGTTTGTGAATAATCGATAACCATTCGTCTTTTGTGACTTTCGTTCTTCGTTACGAGAACATGTGCACGCCATGCCAGGGAGATTTACTTTCTTCGATTATTCCTTCAGAGAGTAGTTTTCTAATTTCTGCTGTTATGAACCTTGCATCTTCATATGAATGACGACGTGATTTTGTCGCTATTAGTCGACAATCTAAAGATAAATGACTGAAAAGAGCAATCGGTTCCAACTTCTCCGTCGAAGCGATAGCTATCAGGCCACTACTAGGATATAGTGTAACTTGCGCATGTTTAATAAATGTCTTATTAATGTAAGTTTTTGAACTTCCAGTTCGGCAAGCGTCGGCAAGAGCACTATTTACCTTGATTTTAATTAACGACTAAGGCAGTTAGGGGCAGCAGCGGAGGAATTATATACATACATGACACAGGCAGAAGTAAACTTGTTTTTCTGCTTTTTACTTTGACATGCTTTTAAAAAATGGCCGATTTTTCCACAGTCATTACACGTAGAATCTTTAGCAGGACAATTGTTACGGGTTAATGTCTTTTATTACCGCAAAAGTAGCATTTAACCCAGTTACCAGCTGCAGCTGTAGAGCGTAAACTTTCAGAGAGTTCTTCAGATTTTCTTTATTTCCGGAGGAGGCACTGATAAAATTAACAGGTAGGGTATAAGCGTCGGAATTTTTCTGAGCAGATTCGAGAGTTAGAGCTTGACTTATAGCGTCTTGGAGTTTCAGTGTAAAATTTTCCAAGAGACGTTGTCGAATTTTAGAACAGTTTATACCACTAATAGAAGTATCACGAATGAAATCGTCTCTATTTTCATTTGCAGTAACTGCCTGGAAATTACAATCTTTACTAAGTTGTGTAAGTATCTGTAAATGTTGATCAATTGATTATTAGCGAGGCTGCTGTTTTCTCGTTGTTCAGCGATGTCTTGCGAAAATTTCATTTTTAGGTTTTACGTATAGAGTATTTAGAATTTCCAGGGCATCTTTATAAGTTAAACATTCAGCGATATACTCAAAAGTTGTAGAACTTATATAATTAATAAGAAGTTTTAATTCACCATCATCGTCTCAATTTTCAATAGATAAAATAAAGTTTTCAAAAGTCTGCAGCCAGTGAATCCATTCTTGAGCGGATTTTGTAGAGTTTGGAACCGTATCAAATCCCTCTGGTTTTAGGAATTTATCCAGTGTAACTTTCGGTGGTATTATTATTTCTGCTGAATAAATTGAAATGAAAATAACCTTTACAAAACTAGACTTTATTCAGCACATTGAGTTAGAAGGTAGGGAGACGACATCCTATTCAAATTTCTTATACAGAAACGGCATCAGTAGGCGTGGCTAAATGTAGTAACAATATGGTGGTTTTTCCAGACTCTGACTAATTAAAATAATAACTTTGTACCCCGGCGAGACGGTCTATCTGGATAACGCAAGTAAATGTTCAATTCAATAAATGCAAGATTTTTAGCAAAAGGAATTAGATTAAAGGATACATATGCAAATAAAGCACAACATAAACATTTTAAAATATATTCATTGGCCTCTAAATAATACAATTTTATTGCTTTGATGCCTAATACTTTGAGACTTATTTATTGTACTTTTACTCAAATAATGCAGTCTAATATTTGACGACGTTCTAAATCAACAGGAAATCTAAACAAAATATAAACATATTATTAGACCAGTTCGATATGTTTTTAAGAAAATGTGGCATTATAATATGTCAACAATAAGCATACGATTTGAGTAAAAAGTATTGCACAGCTTTTATAACTCTTGAATTACTAGTTCTTTTGAATAATGTTTCATACAAAATTTGTGAAATAAAAATCTCTATTTTGACACTTGAGTTAGTAACTTGTGTTTTAAATCACACATTTATTTTACTGATAACTCGTTAACCGTTGAAGATATAAAAAATTGCTCATCATGAAAAAGAAAGCTTGACTAATTGCCTAAAAGAAAGTCCTCTTGTAATTTTATTGTATATGCCATGGTTTTCGAGAAAATCGATATTGACAAAAATTGCAAAATTTGTGTTTTTAATGCGCGCGAATTTTCGTTTATTTGAAATTTTTTGGGAGCGGCCTATAGAAAAAATTGAACTGCTCGAAAAGCAAACAAACTAGGAAGAAAAATCAAAATGGGTTTTAAAAGGGATATAAAATACTCTCTTTTGTTGCTATTTTTAAGGGCTATTGATATTTATTAGTATATAAAAATAACAATATAATATAGTTATCTCTTGATTTTTTGTGCATCTAACTATTCACAGGCCCATAAAAAATAACAGTTATAATATAAGTTATTATCTCTTAGTTCAAGGTAGTACTTCAATACAGAAAAAGTTAGGAATAAAAATATTCACATTTACAAATTTAGCAGCATGTTAAAGTTAGCCAAAAGAAAATTCCAAAAAAGGTTGCATAATCAAGTTTTTGATGATATTTTTTTAATATAATTTTTTAACTATTGAATGATTAGAAACAATAGTTGTATGATATATAAACTGAAAAAAAATCTTTGAGCTAAATTTTCAAGATGTTTGAGTCTTTTTTTATTTTTCGGAAACAATAAAAAATTTGTCAAAATTTTGCTAATTTCAACGTGCTGGTAAATTTGTAAATGTGAATGTCTTTATTCCTAACTTTTTCTGCATTGAAGTACTACCTTGAACTAATGGATAATGCATTTATACCTTATATTGGGGGGGTTACGCGGTACCCCCAGAACTGATTTTTGTGATTTTGTGATGTATAGTCCCTCCACTAACAGTTACTGAAGGAAAATCTCAGATAACATTTTTTGTTATGGAAATATTTATAATTATTGGACTAAAAGCATGATATTTAATTATGTCAGAATATATCAATATAACAAAATGTAGCTAAGAAACACAAGTCCAATAATATAAACACCACATCTAGGCTATATCTCAGGAATATCGCATTCATAGTTTTATAAGATTTTGCAAACAGCAGAAAAAGTAATCTATGAAAATTAAAAGTAAAATCTATCCATGTAAATATTAATTTCCAATCTTTGCGTTCTTTTCTTAACCTACAATCTGGTTATGCTAGAAATTGAAAAGTTATAAAATTAATTTATCTAGAAAATACCTGTTCCATAAAAAATGAAAACTAATTTAAATATCATTATTAATCTTTTTATTTATTTGACAACCCACATCTGGTTGCGCGAGAGAACAAGGTGCTCTAAACTGAATTTGTTTATAAAACTTGTCTGTTGCAGAAAACGATGTAGGTTTTGTTCATTTTATGAAATTGTAGGAAATTATCCGTCTGTATTCGCTAATACTTTTTATTTTAATAAGGTGTCTAAAAATATGTTACTGACTTTTTTCCACCCTAAATTTCATCAAGTTACATTCTACAACCTGCCTCAGGTAAACGAAATATGTTCTATACGAAGGTATTTTATTGAAATTGGAATTTGGTTAAAATTATTGCGCACATCCTGTATATTTTTTGACATTTAGGAGTATCGTGATACGAATTTTAGTGCAAATATTTAATTTTTTAGAATGTTTATTAAACAATTTTATGGTTATAATGTGCTTTTATTTGACGTTGATAAATATTTGGATATAATTATTTGAGTAAATAAATCATACCTCACATTGATTACAACATATATCATTTAATTGACAGATGCCAAAACAAACATTTCATTATAATTTTATTAATTAATCAGTGGCACTGATTTCGTTTTTTTAGGGTTTATCTCAAATTTTGTGTGTGGTAGGCAGGGTAATTATGAGCATACAATTTGGATTTAAAATGTAAATCCGCCTTAGATTTACAAAATAATACATAGTTCTAGACTAGTTAGTGGAATTTCGTGGAATGGCTTTGATGATGTACCCAACAGTAGTTTAATAGTTTCTTATACACAGCTAGAAATAATTGTTTTATATTTTTTTGAAAATGAGTTTTTGGCCGGAAATTTTATTTTGATTTGATTAAATTAAATCGGCACATTTTAGCTGAACAATAAATTGTTCGTACATTACAGAACAAACAATTTGTTCGTATACCGAAGTTCAAAAATCCTGTCTATGTGTATGTTTGCAGTCTGGGGTAAATAGGATGATTTTTGTCGGATTTAAAATAGTTGAAAATATTTGGTTTCTTACAAAACTAGCTATGTAGACGATTTGCAGGAACATATAGAACACTAATAAGAGACAAGGAAAGGGTGGCGGGTACCAAAAATCTTAGGAAATAATTAGAATGGTGACTAATTGAACTGAAGGTAGAAATAAATTTGAACAGTTTTTATTACATTTTTTCATATTCATGTTTATTTTCCAATATGTCCATAATTTCACATGGAAAACTTAATATTTCCCATGGAAAACTTAATATTTCCCAAAAATGCAAAAATGTGTGATTCATTTAAATATTCCAAGTTGGTATTGCTGTAGAACCCAGCAAAAACAACAAAATCACAAAAAAATAAAAAAAACCGCTGCCTAAGGAATCACTACTTCCACATCCAGATTATTCGTCCAAGTCACTTTAAAGGAAACATCTTGACTATATTTGCACTCTAGTATGTGGAAATTATTGGTCATAGAATTTTAACAATATTTGGGGTAGATGTCATAGAAAAATTTGAGGAGTTGGTTTCTACCATATACGTTAAAAATGAAGTTTCTAGTTTACCGTACTTATTTTCCACTATTTACAACCTACCACCTCAATGGAGTCATCTCAATCAGATGTTACTACAATACATACGTGTACTAACTTTCAAGTGAATATCTCAATTTGATGTTATCAATCCCATTAATAATGAAGCGGAGGTGGTAGAGTTTGAAAAATATTAGAAAGAAATCTGAGGCCTTGGTTTCTAGTATACAGGGTGATTCACGTAGGCCATTCATTAGAAGTTTTTCAACTTGCAGTTGGATTAGAAACTTGAAATTCAGTATGCAGCCATAATCGATCATGCCCGTTCTACCTAAAATATTTTCAGTCCTCCAACTATACAGGGTGTGCCAAAAATTGGTACCAACTTTCTTATTTTAAATGGAAACCTATATTTTTCTTTACATGGTTCGATTGGT
This sequence comes from Stenurella melanura, assembly GCA_963583905.1. Lineage (NCBI taxonomy): Eukaryota > Metazoa > Arthropoda > Insecta > Coleoptera > Cerambycidae > Stenurella > Stenurella melanura. Next base: position 167,039,495 of record OY757310.1, read on the forward strand.
CTTCTAATTCTGAGTTTAGAGAACCTAAGTTATGTTAACTTATCTATTACAATTTTTGACATATGTCCAATTTTTTGAAAAAAATTGCCGCTGTAGTAGTTTACGAACAAATTTGTATCTCGCAAACCTTTCAAAATTATGAAACCAAATTGGTGAAGCAGTTAGCTGGAAGTCCAGGCTAACTTTTGATGTCCCATCGGTGGTCCCATTTTGTACCATATGGGCGCAGTCGATTTTCAAATGTGGCAATCTAAAATTGTCAAAAAGTCAATTTTTTCAAATGGCACCTACTATTTTTTTTCACACCATTCGAAAGAAAATTGAATTTTAGGGTGAGTTACTTAAGCATTCCCTATACCTAACTTCACCCCATATCGAGTTATTCAATAAAAATCAAGAAATACCTTATCTTGCCGAGAGATTCCTTACTTCATCAAGTATGCCATGGAAACAAAAGACAGTTGTAATAATGTTTAAAGAAAAATATGGATTCTTATTTAATTACACACAACACCAACAAATTATTATTAACGAACAAGAACAATGTTGACGAAATTCTGACGTAAATGTTCAATGTGACCACCATATTTTTGTTCAAATATTCTATTATTCTACTTTCAACAGATTGCGTAGCACATTTTTGCGCCTACCATTTCCGACGCCAAAAATCAATGCGAAATTGAATTTTAGGGCCACCTTTATTAACATTGTGTATGTCTATCTACAGTCGTTTTTGAGTTATTGGCGTTTTTTGAAAAAAATATTATTTTATTTCTTGTTTTCACCCTGTATACACCGAATTTCAAGTTTCTGTAGTCTTACCAGCTTGCTTTATTTATTTTCCCCTATTTACCCCTATTTAACCCCCAACCCTTCAACGGAATTATCTCAAAATATAATCTAGTTCCAGATGTCGTTATAATACATACGTGTAGAAAATTTCAAATGAATATCTCAATTTTATTTTATCAACCCTTTTCAAATTGGAGTAGGGGTGGTGGGGGTTGAAAAATATTATTAAAAATCTGACGCTTTGGCTTCTAGTACATACACCGAATTTCAAGTTTCTGTACTCTTACCAACTTGTTTTACTTATATTCCTCTATTTACCCCAAATTAACCCCCAACCCTTCAACGGAATCATCCCAAAATATAATCTAATTCTAGACATCGTTATAATACATACGTGTACGAAATTTCAAATGAATATCTCAACTTTATTTTATCAACCCCTTTAATGGGGTAGGGGTGGTGGGGGGTTGAAAAATATTATAAAAAAATCTGAGGCCTTAACTTCTAGTACATACACCGAATTTCAAGTTTCTGTACTCTTACAAGCTTGCTTTACTTATTTCCCCCTATTTAACCCCCAACCCTTCACCGGATTTTCTCAAAAAACAATCTAGTTCCAGATCTCGTTATAATATATACGTGTACAAAATTTCAGGTCAATATCTTAAACCGTTCCGGAGAAAGCGTGCGGAAAAAAAAGTTACAGACAGACCGACAGACAGACCGACAGACCGACAGACCGACAGACAGACAGAAAATTTTTTTTCGCTCAAATTTAAAATCTCGACGTTTCATGACATTCTAAACCTATTTCACGAATAAAAAATTTTGAAAATTTTTTTGCGATTACTATACTTCCAATCCACTACGTGGATGTGGAAGTAATTACGGAACTACTAATATCTGGTCCTCAACGACGCTGATTGAGTTTCTCTGGGAAGAAATTAAAAAACGATATGAAATTGCACTTAGAAAAATATCTTTTGTTAAACAATGTAAAATCCTTTACTTAAACATTTGGAAAGCGCTACGAAAATGACGGAATTGCAATGAAATCTGACAGTTTAATTTAATTTAATAAATGTTATCAAAATTTTTGCGGAGAACAACAGTCCCAACAAGTCTCACGAGACGCGAAAATAAACAATTGTTGTCCCTATATTTTCCCTAAAAGTTGGTAAGCCCTTATATATTGTCTTGAAAAAGCATTTTCAAGTTTTCAGTTTTGATGTTTCACATAATTGCCTGTAGGGACTGACAAAACTAGCTATAAGCGACCCAAAATTTCAATAAAAATTTATTATTTTTCAAAAGGAGGAAAAGGAGGAAAAATATTATAGAAAAAGGGCTTAAAGCCTCGACTTCTAGTACATACCCCAAATTGATATATTAATGGAGTGGGGGTGGTGGGAGGGGGTGGTTAGAAGATATTATAAGAACATTGAGGCCTTGGTTTCTAGTATATACACCAAATCCCAACTTTTTGTGCGCTTACTAGCTTGCTTTACTTATTACGATAGGTCTGCGTGAAATAATACATTTTCTACTTGTATTCTAAACAAAGGTGAGGACAATTAGGTGATTAATTAATTTTTAAATAATAATTATAATAATAATATTTTATTTGCGCAAGTACAATTACAATATCAACATAATATGTAGGTTATACTTAACAGCACATAAACATAGATAATCAGCAAAGTCAAGACAAGTATAGATGTATGACAATTTCAAATTGTTGTGTCCAATATTTTATAAAATATGAAATAAAAATATATTACATATTATGTATGCCTGTACTATTGTACATTAATAATATATATAAATTGCCATCTGCCAAAGAAAACTTGATTGCAGATGTACAGTCCTCCCATTCAGAGCCTATGTGCCTGTGATAATTATTTATATCCAATAGATTTATTTGCGTAATGTATAGGTATGTCTTTTTTTGCTATTTATATTAAGTGTAGCAACATTTTTTTCCACAGCTAAAATAAGGTTGTTTACTTCAGAATAACTCAATTTTTACAGATTTTCGAGTCAATTAGATTTCGAGAACTCTGAACATCTACTGTTGATCTAGATGGATGTAATTCCAAAATATAATTAAAGATTAAAGGACTTACCTGTTAGTAAGTTCAATCTTAATTATATGAGACATTCGAGTAGACTAACCCACCACCTCCAGATTCTTTTACTTCGTATTCAAATGTAATTGACAAAACACAGAACGTAATTACCAGTTTGGGTCGGCACGGGAGGTGGGGATTGGTAGATAAGTTTTTTGGACTCTAAAGCAGTGGTCTGTTTCGCACTAGAGGCGTAACTACAGTTGGTCTATTTGGATGTGGTTCCTCATATAATTAAGATTGAAGTTCCTTACAGGTAAGTCCTTTAATCTTTAATAAGATGTGTAATGATTTATTTGATTTAATCAAGTTATTCTTGTAGAAGACATGTACAGAAATGCATTTCATAACAATTTGAAGTCAACATTGAATGAAAAATGTCTGTCTGTGTGTGCGTATTGTCTGTGTGTACTGTGTAGACTGTTTCTGGTAAACATGATAACGTTTTACTTCAAAGATATATAAAACAGTATGGGAGAGTTGCAATTGAGCGTTGTCGATTGCGAATGTCTATTGAACAATAAAAATCAAAAAGATTTATATATTGATTATGTACTTAATCTCAGTGACACATGTAAAAACGAATTTGGCCGAATTGAAACAAGATTCTTAATCTAATAGTTATTTGCAGCACGTCCGGTTGCAATTTCTACTGGTTAATTTTTAGTCGTACACCTGGGTTTATCTACAATACAAATAGTTAAAAATCAATTTCGTTTAATAATATTATCTTCACGTATTTACTATTTACTTGTTGGTTGGAGATAAATAATAAACTTAAACCTAATAAAGATAAGGATTATTGGTTTTATATTTATTATTGTGTTAAATTTATTTAACTTGTATAATATGGAACTGTAGTTACTCTGACTACCATTTTACTGGGATACTTGAAACTAATGTTTTAGAAAATGTAAATTATTATTCTTTCTTGAATTGCGCTATAGTAGACTGCATATATGTCACAAAAATGCAATCCACTTTGGATTCTTCGAGGCGGTAATAACTTCAAGCTACATATGACATAAAGGAATTTTAGAACAATCTGTATCTGAACTTGTTATACCATCATGAACAGCTTTTTAATTGCATGTAATATGCCTAGTGCTTTGAATATTATCGGCAACCTTTTCTCAAAAGCATAATTACCTAGTAATAAAAGAGTGTAAATTGACAGTTTATTAATTGATTAAAGCTTTAGTGCGAGGAATTTAATTTTTCATAATAAACTCTCAATTTGCACGAATTATATAAAGCTATGGCAATTTAGCTTAAAAATAAATTTATAAGAAACATTTAAGAGCTAGAGTGGTATTTGAGGAGAATGTTTCATAAATATATTAATTAAATACATACAATATATGTTTATTATAAGATTATGAAATGGTGTTTCGTGGGTACGTTATTATACCATAACGTAGTGAAATGTGGTGGCCAGATAATGTAAGTCCTCAAAGTATTAATGAAAGTGATGAACCTAAAAATAAACATAAAACATTTAATTTATCCATTTTTATTTCAAATTAATTTTCAATTAAAATATTATACACACCACGTAGAAAATAGAACAATATATAGTATAATTAATACGAATTTTATTAACTTCGGACAATAAGGTCTATACATAAAGTGATATTTGTGGAAAACATTTCACAAAATATAACGTCATATGTGTAAGTGGCTACAACGTGATTTAAAATGATAAAACTGTAGAGTTTTACAGCGATAAAGCTGCATGCTCGTGCTGTCAACAGTCGATCTAGTTTGTTTTACTACTTAAAATGATATTTGACTGTAATGTTATCAGAAAATAGCATTTCATTGGCTTCCATGTTAATGAGTGAAATAATCAACATAAGTCTATACTTTACACACAATCGGCTAATTTATATCTAGTAGGTAGATGTCAAAATAATACGAAACTGGTGTTTGTTTTGACACTTACCTACTAGGATCTTATAACATAATTCACATTTGCAAATCAAGGATGACTGAGATGTGAATTAAACTATACATATAACCAACGATACTTTACAGTATAGGAACTTATGTTAAACAAGTGATTCATATGTCGGGCACTGTTAGATAGGTATACTGAAAGGAAATTTCACTGCTATACAGGGTGTCCCAGCTCAATTTAGACAAACATTATCTGAAAATCGGTGAGGTATAGAATGAAATGTTGAATGGAAAGGTCATTCTATTTAAAAAGATGCATTTAATCGTTTTATTTTCAAATGTACAATGCGCCATAAAACGGCGGCAGGTTATACCAACTTTAATTTTTCAAATAGAACACCCTGTATATTTTTATATTTATGGGTTCTCTTTTTATTTTCGAACACATTATATTAACCATATCCTATTCGCGAAAATCAAACAAATGAACCCAAGAGGGATTTACCTTCGATACAAAGGAATTCACCTATAAGGAAAAGTTTGTATAGTAACAGTGTAAAGTCGTAATATCTAAATCGCTCTCACGTATTGGTGAATTTGTATGTATCGACGGTAAATCCCTCTTGGGTTCATTTGTTTGATTTTCGCGAATACCCATCATTAACTACACAGGTCCACAAAATAAAATCGATGAAAGGTTTCTTTGACCAGACCAGGTGCATCATATGTTTTTGGGGTCGCTGAAACTGAATCCGAGACCCGTTTTGCCCCATCACGTCAGGTTTTTCTCCCAACTTCAAAAAATTGCTAAAAATGGTAAAACTCAACATCAACCTTGCAACCTAATCAAACTTCATAACTCCATATCCTCATGATTCAAAAATCCAAATACACAATAACCCATAACCTCAGAACCTATAACCTCAAAACCCGTAACTCCAAAACCCCATAATTGCAATATCCATAAACGGAGAGACTTCACTGGAGACTTAATCCCCGATGTTTAGAGAGTTGAACCAGATATTTGTTCCATCCCTATAATTCATAAATTTTATAACCATAAAACTCTCTAATTTCAATACCCAGTAAGGTCGAGATGTTCTTTATTGCAATTACCTACATTCAGGCATACTTAAGAACAACGAGGTGGACGTAGCAGTTTTCTGTTCCCTTTGGGGTGCTTTATTAACGTGAGTCCCCTTGCCTCTCACTGTTCTGGGTGGTTGATTTACGTGAGTCCCCTCACCTCTCACGATTCTTAAATGAATTTAAAATTTTTGTAAATAGACATTTTATTGGTCTTCACTCTTAGACTGATAACGGGTTAGTTTGTTTGTGAATGATCTCCGTAGTGCCTTTCTCTTATGTTGGTTTGACGTGTCTCTCTTCAAAGACCAGCAGTAGTCTGCCAACATGTGGCCATCCCAAACGCCCTGATATCTCTTTTCAATATCTTGCAAATCCTGGTGGAACCTGCACTTTCTTCACTCGCATATTGAATACTTTCCTGAAAATTTAGGTAAGTTTAGTGAAGAGCAGGGCGAAAGGTTTCACCAGAATTTACAAGATATTGAAAAGAGATATCAGGGTGTTTGGGATGGCCAAATGTTGACAGACTACTTTGAAGAGAGGCACGTCAAACCAACATAAGAGAAAGGCACTACGGAGATCATTCACAAACAAACGAACTCGTTATCACTCTAAGAGTGACGGCCAATAAAATGTCTATTTATAACAATTTTAAATTCATTTAAGAATCGTGAGAGGTGAGGGGACTCACATTAATAAAGCACCCCAAAGGGAACAGAAAACTGCTACGTCCACCTCGATGTTCTTGAATATGCCTGAATGTAGGTAATTGCAATAAAGAACATCTCGATCTTACTGGGTATTGAAATTATAGAGTTTTATGGTTACAAAATTTATGAGTTATAGGGATGGAACAAATATCTGGTTCAACTCTCTAAACATCGGGGATTAAGCCTCCAGTGAAGTCTCTCCGTTTATGGATATTACAATTATGGGGTTTTGGGGTTACGGGTTTTGAGGTTATAGGTTCTGAGGTTATAGGTTATTGTGTATTTGGATTTTTGGATCATGATATGGAGTTATCAAGTTGATTAGGTTGCAAGGTTGATGTTGTTGAGTTTTATCATTTTTAGCAATTTTTTGAGGTTGGGAGAAAAGCCTGACGTGATGGGGCAAAACGGGTCTCGGATTCAGTTTCAGCGACCCCAAAAACATAGGATGCACCTGGTCTGGTCAAAGGAACCTTTCATCGATTTTATTTTGTGGACCTGTGTATTGTTGAGATATTAGCAGTTAAATTTTTGGGATAACATTTTCTTATTAACTTAATCATAAGGAATATATAATACAAAAAATAGTATTTACTATATGGACGATAATTTTTCGATAATTTGGGCATCTTTTATAATATAATCACAATAGTTATTATGATTATTATAAAAGATGCCCAAATTATCGCCCATATTTTATTTGACACAACTCATACCACCTTAAAAGATCTCGTGTACAAGAATTACTTATAACTCCTGAAGTTATTTGGCGGCAAGCATGAGTTATACTATTCTTTAGATCATTAAGATTAATTGGTTTCTCAGCGTATACAACTTGCTTTAAATGACCGAGTGCCGATATATCAGGTGACCGTGCAGGTCACTTAACAGATCCCCGATTACCAATCCAGTTCCCTCCAGATCTATCAGTCAGGAAGCGTATTACAATGTTCGAATTATGCGGTGGTGCATCATCTTGCTGCCACCACGTAGTGAGGCGCTCATTTATTGGAATTGGAACATGGCGAATTCAAGATTAAATCGTTAATGATAGGTATAGGACATTGTTAATTAAATTTGTTCGAAAATAAGAGGATAATCCAAAAATATTAAAATATACAGGGTGTTCTATTTGAAAAAGTAAAGTTAAATAACCTACCGCCTCTTTAAGGCGTCTTGTACATTTGAAAATAAAATGATTGAATGCATCTTCTTAAACAGAATAAATTTTCCATTTAACATTTCTTTCTATGTCTTACCGTTTTCCAGATAATGCTTGTTTAAATAGAGCTGGGAATCCCTGTATATTTACAAAATCATGAATTTATTTATTAAAAATGAACATAATTTTCGGAAAAATTTGAAGTGATATTCAAAATTTACATCCATGTTTTACTTTGCTTTAATGATCAGTTCAGAAAATATAAAAATTCCACCATAATGAATTTTTCATGAAAGTTGACTTTTCTGTGTTCTTCGATGTTCAATTGTTTGTATCCTAGCGGCATAGAATTCCTCGAAAAAAACTACGTTAGAATGGCATTTGAACCATAAAGAACGACCGAAAAACTAGCGTATTTTTTCCCGTTTTCAGAACCTCGAATTTGAAATTTTGGAAATATATAAAATGACAATATATTGTTCATTTTTGTAGAATAAAAAAAAATCATTTAGTTCCATTAGTCTTACTTATCTTAACCTAATCTAATCCATAGAATGAGGTCTAACAGACGTATGCCACATACACTAAAAATTTGTGGTCTCACAAATGGTCGTAATTATCTACAGCTCAGTAAAACCTGTAATCTCCGTTTCTCAACATGGTTTCTTACCTGCAAAATCCACTAATACTAACTTATTAAATCTTGTACAGGATGCTAAAATCGCCATTGAAGATAATATACAGTTGGATGTTATTTACACAGATATAGCTAAAGCCTTCGACAGGCTGGACCATCAGACTCTCATTTCTAAATTAAACTATGACATAAACTCTGATATCATATGTCTGCAATGTTCTTATCTCTATAAAAGACAAGTTTATATCAATCTAAATGGCTACCAGTCATCAAAATTTGAAATCAGTTCTGGCGTACCTCAAGGAAGCAATTTGGGTCCTATGCTATTTCTCATTTTTATTAATGACTTGCCTGATGTCTTGTGTCACTCAACTTGCCTTCTCTTTGCAGATGACTGCAGGCTATACCACAGAATCGAAAACACTAACGACTGTACCCTATTGCAACAGGATCTAGGCAATATCTCTACGTGGTGCAATGACTTCAAAGTTGATCTCAACATTAAAAAGTGTGTAGCGATGACGTTTTCTAACAAAAATCAAACCATCGATTTCACCTATACTATTGATCATACTGAACTTCGCCGCGTTGAAGAATTTAAAGCTCTAGGTGTTCTTTTTCACAAAACACTATCTTTTAATAGTCATATAAGGCAAATAAGTAATGCAAGTTTAAAAAAGCTGGGTTTCCTTGTTAGAAGTACTAAAAGACTTCACTAACATAGAGTGTATCAAAGTATTATATAACAGCATTGTTAGATCTAACCTTGATTATTGTCAAATCATCATTTGGTCACCGTTCTATCGCAATTCTATTGATCTTGTAGAAAGCACTCAAAAAAAATTTCTTAAGTATCTTCTATATAAAGAAACGCATTTGTATGATAATTTTGCTCATTACAATGAACTGTTGCTTAGATATGACTATGAATCTCTTGAGCTGAGGCGTGTTCATGCTTTAATCTATATCTATACACTACTAAATCACCTTTCTGACAACTCCGAGTTTCTTTCAAAGTTGCCATTTAATGTACCAAACCGAATAGGTGGAAATTTTGACCTTTTTTATATTCCACAGTTTAAAACGAATATGTACCTGTCCAGCCCTTTGGTAAAATTATGCATATTAGGTAATCTTGCCTACTCGAGATTTGATTGCCCTTAGCCCTTCCAATTTTTTAAGACATGTTAAAACAATCACTCTTAACGAAATTTAAACCGCATTTAAACCGGTCTGTTACTTATTTTTTGTATTTATATACACTTAGTATGCACCCAATTGTTATTGCAACTGGGTTCACTGTATGTGATTGTATGTTTTGTAAGGTATTATTGTATATTTGTGAGTTTCTCTTTTTGTTCATTCCTTGTAAATCGTTGTTTGTTTTTCTCATATGTTGATTGTACTATTTATTTAGTCTCTCATGTAAATCGTGTCTCTTTGCAACATTCTAATTGGGCTTCGCCTGTAAAGTTGTCGAATAAATAAATAAATAAATAAATTTATTCTTTTTTAAATCTGAAAATCGCTGATCCATATTGCACTATTCTCATGGAAAATTAGAAAAAGATAATTATTGTATATATCAATAACTACGACGATATGAGAAGGAAAACTACTTTGTTTTCTACCACTAAAATTTATTGTAACATACACGTTACTGCAGTTTCGGTACTTTAACGTACCATTCATTTGAATCAACGTTTGAAAATGGTACGTTAAAGTACCGAAACTGCAGTAACGTGTATGTTACAATAAATTTTAGTGGTAGAAAACAAAGTAGTTTTCCTTCTCATATCGTCATGATTAACTATCACAAAGTAACGGCTTCCACAATCGATCAATAACTACAGTAACTTACTGTGTTTATAGTACTATATTAACCTATATATTGCATTGAACTTTAATCTGCTCTCCTCTAAATTAGAAAAAAATGAGATACGTTACTTTGTCAGATTGAGGATGACACGAGTAGTAAAAGTCTAATAATGCCATATTTGTTGAATTGAAGACGGTTACTTTGACCTTCTATATTTCTGAAACTGATCATATGCACAACGTAAAATTTTTCTGTGATTAATACCTCATCATAACTAGTCATTTGACGTATAATCTCATTCTAAATTGAAGGGCACTCTCGGTTGTTCTTTCTCTCAAAAACTCCCCAAAAAAAATTGAGCGTAACACATTAATTGAAACACCCTGTAAATTAACTAACAAATATTATTATTTCATCATTGGTGTTATGAAGGGTGGATCGTCTTAACTGAAACACCTTGTATGTATAAAAGCTACACGTGTTATTACTGCATGACGTGTAACCGCTTTTGATGTCTGTTCCAATTTAAAAGCTACTTATCGATTCCGTTAAATCTTCAGTTATTTTCTTGGAGCTACTCATTAGAGTACTTAAAAAATATCTCACTCCATGCTTATTGATTTTATACTGCTTTCGCCCTCCGAACATCAATCTATGCAATGCTAAACATGGCCGGCTTCTGTTTGCGTATTTCCTTTGTTCATTTTTTACAAGACTTTCTAAGACGTTTTATGGAACCTGTGACTTAATATCCAGAAAAATTGAGGAAAGTTACAAAATGTGACAAAGGAAATAATTGCAGACGAAGCGGATTAAATTTCCGGCACGTACGTGTTATTTTATTATTTCTTTGATATATAATATGTCGAATTCACCCTCTGACTGTTCCTGACTTCAAAGTCACGGAACACGAGGCACATTTCCAAGAAACACCCTGGATTAACAATATTTTTAGATTTTTTTTACTTCCACATCCACGTAGTGGATTGGAAGTATAGCAAGGTCACTTGGGCTATTTGGGCCATGATTTGACAACCTGAGCGAGTAGATTATACTTTGAACTTGCCTGAGAACCACTAATAAGTTATGTTAATATCTAAAATATCTTTTTATATATAATACAATATACAGTCTTTAAATATATAATATTCAAATCCCGAGTCGAATTTAATTTTCTTTATGATTATAATTAAATAATAAAAAATTTGATGGGCCCAGTCACCCCTAGAAATTGGGGCAACTGGACCATGCGGGTCTTGGTTTCATACAAGCTATTGTTATTTAAACTGGGGTAAGTGGGCCTGTTGGCAAACATGTAAACTTCGTACAAAAATTACCACAAGTCATTTAAACCACACCATACTCGAGTTGTCGACGATGTGAGAGAACTACATAACAATTAGGTGTGAAATTTATTCAAATTTAGAAAGAACACAACTTCTGTTAAGGTAAAAAAGGCAAAATTAGACGTAAAAAACATCCAATCTCAAGTAAGTATAAATAAGACAGACTCACAAAAAAGAGTGATCTGTACCTGGGACACGCCATAGTAATACCTACATTTTGTAAATCGCGAATATAATCTAAAGAAATAAGGTTGCTTATGCTATTTTCGCGATTTGAAAAAAATTGGTGGTGATGGTTCTAAACGGACATCGAATTAGTATTCAACACGTCAAAATACATAGGGATTACTATGTTGGGTCCATCCTTTTTTTGTGCGACTGTGCAGTTGCACAAAAAAAGTGATCTATATCTACCTCATGAATAAAAACAAAAGTAATATACTTAATGTGCTTGAGGTAACTTGGTCCCAGGCGTACCCAGATGCCCCAATTAATTGGCCCACTTACCCCATTTTTGAAAAATTGTGGGGGTGACTGGGCCACCCACTCAAGCTTATGACCTAACGGAGAACATGTGCTTACAATAACATTTTAGGGATATAACATGCTTCTAATTTATGCTAAACTAAGCGTGACGTTGATAATATATACAGTAAACCTGTAGATATTTCATAAAAATTAAGATTACATCACGTTGATATGAAAATATTGCACTAAAAAATTAAAAAAATTGCTACATGAAAGCAACAACACTCAAGAACTTGAGACTAATTGTTGTAGCGAGATGTCATTGTCCTTCAGTGCTACCAACTGCTTGAAAAGAAATTACCTCCACAGGTTTTACGGAAAAAGACCATGGCCCAGTTACCCCCTGGTCCCAGATACCCCAGCTGACCTTAATCGTAAATAAATTTAATTTTTTTTTATTTTGAAATAGGTTTAGACTATCATGAAACGTCGAGATTACAAAAGAGCCTGCACAAAGTAAATGGCCAGTGGATTTTTGTGGATTTTGTTCAAATTTTAGTATGTTGTAGTTTTGACCTTTCTGAACAAAAGTCTCCATGGGCACAAAAAAATTTTATGATAGGGATTCGAGATATTGGCCGAAGAAAGTCGTAATTTCGTCTATATTAATACCTTCTTCGGTCAATATCTCGACACCATGACATTAAAGTTTTTTGTGACCATAGAGACTTTTGATCACCATGCCATGAATTACTTCTGTGTTAAATTTCAGCTCTCGGGAGTGAAATCAAACTTGTATTTAAAAACTCCACGGACCCCGCACTTTAAAAAATGCAATTTGAATTTCATTCCTGGAAGCTGAAATTTTGCACAGAAGTAGTTCATGGCATGCTGATCAAAAGTCTCTGGCGTCACAAAAAAAATTAATGTCATGATTTCGAGATATTGACCGAAGAAACTCTTAATATCGACGAAATTTCGACTTTCTTCGGCCGATATCTCGAAATCCTATCATAAAAATTTCTTGTGCCGATGGAGACTTTTGTTCAGAAGGGTCAAAACTACAACATACTAAAATTTGAACAAAATCCACAGAAATCCACTGGCCATTTACTTTGTGCGGGGTCTTTTGAGCGAAAAGAAAAATTTTCCGTCTGTTGGTCGCTCTGTCTGTCTAACTTTCTTGTCCGCACGTTTTCTCTGGAACGGTTTAAGATGTTGACTTGAAATTTTATACACGTATGTATTGTAACGAGATCTGAAACTGGATTTTCTTTTGAACATATTAGCATTCCACTGTCGAAAAATGTGCAGTAAGTCGGATCGAAATACGGTTTTTTGCATTCGATTCCTTGATGCATTTATTCAATTTGTTACCTGTTTTAATTGCACTTGTGCATCGAAAAAATGCATTATTTCGCGTGCAGTTTTTGAAGTAATTAAACACAAATTCATTATTCGGTAATCCATGGTGGAAACTAGTCCAATTTTGTTATCTGAGGGTTTTTGGGGCTCGCTGATCACGAATCTGAAGTCCAATTTGGGAAATTCAAAATGGAGGACCGGAAATCGGGCCATTTTCCAGAAAAAATGAGAATGGATATTTTGGCCTTGGAAATCTGTACTTCAAAATGGCGGACCGGAAGTAGAGTAAATCCCAAGTTCCCATTATCAGCCCAGAAACGAAAAAAATACGAGCTTTTCCTGAGAAATTGACTCTACTTCCGGTCAGCCATTTTGAATTTTCCCTAATTGGATATCAGATTCGTTATCAATGATGACGAAAACTCTCGAGTTCCCACTTTCAGCCCAAGATAGAAAATAATACGGGGTTTTCTGAAGAAATTGACTGTTTCGGTCCGCCATTTTGAATTTCGTAAATTGGACCTCTGATTCGTGATCAGAGATCTTAAAACCCCCAAGTACTCATTTTCAGCCCAAAACGAAAAAAATACGAGTTTTTCCTGAGAAATTTACTCTACATCCGGTCCGCTATTTTGAATTAGACTTCGGACTCGTATTCAGTACAGATTTTCAAGGTCAAGATATCCATTCTCATTTTCTCTGAAAAATGGAGCGATTTCCGGTCCTCCATTTTGGATTTCCCAAATTGGATTCGTGATCAGCGACCCCAAAGACCCATAGAGTAACAAAATTGGGCTAATTTCCACCATGAATTACCGAATAATGACTTTTTTAATTACCTCAAAAACTGCACCCTAAAAATGCATTTTTTCGATGCGCAAGTGTAATTTCCCATTTTATAAGATAAATATAGGTCAAACTGAATAAATGCATCAAGGAATCGAATGCAAAAACCGTATTTTGATCCGTCTTACTGCACAGGTTTTCCTCGACTATATCCGTTGAAGGATTGGGGGATAAATAGGGGAAAATGAGTAAAACAAGCTGGTAAGAGTACAGAAAACTTAGATTTGATGTAAATACTAGGACCAAAGCCTCATATTTTTTAATAACATTTTTCAACCCCTCCGCCACCCCTACTCCATTATTAAAGGGGCTCATAAAATTAAATTAAGATGTTCACGTGAAATTTGGTACACGTATGTATCATAACGATATCTGGAACTATATTATATTATAGGGGATAAGTAGAGGTAAATAAGGGAAAATAATACGTACGTATTATAATGACATCTGATTGAGGTGATTCCTTTAAAGGAGGTGGGGGTTGTAAACTGGAGAAGATAAGTGGAGCAAGCTAAGAAGATTCCAGAAACTTCATTTATGGCGTATATGCTAAGAATCAACGCCTTAATTTTTTTATGACATCTGGATGGAAAATTTGGACATGAAAGTATTGCATTTTGCAAAAAAAGCATCTCAGTCCATAAAACGAACCTCTTTTAACTATCCTTCCTCTCTTCTGCACGTGTCTTTGCCCAATTATTGTTATTATTCTCTTCGTAAATACAACACGAAGAGTAAAGAGTAGAGAAAGAATTTTGATATCACTGTGTTGGTGATCGAATTCTGAACAACTTTCAGAATGTACATCCGTTTGTCTATCCATCTGTCCGTCTGTCTGTCTATCTGTCCCTCCGTTCGTCTCGTTTCTTGTAAGCACAATAACTTAAGAACGAAAAGTCCGATTGTATTGAAATTTGGACAGTAAGATAGCGTTAGCTAGAGGAAGAACAAAATGGCTCAATAAGTAAAAAAGTTATTAATTATTTAAATTTATTAATTTCGTACATTTATATTAGGTAATATTGCTACGTTGCAAAACTGGGTAATTAGGCGATAGTCCCTAATGTTTATCAACTTAACATCAATTATTAGTATGTCATAAGATTATGAACCAAGGTTTGGCAGCTTTCATTCATCTCGCAGACAAGGCTAATACAAATAAACATTATTTTTATTTACGATAAAATGCGGAGAGATTACTATAGAATGTGCAAAAATTATATAAAAAGTGCAGAGCGAAGAGTGTAATAGTTAGTTTGTTTGTATTGTTATTGTTGATCTCAGTGTTGATGTTGTTGTTTTCAAAAATACAACTCTTGAGACAGAAAATAAGTCCAACCATGTTACCCTACGACATCTCTAAGCTGGAGAAATAAATTTTCAAAAATGTGCCTTTACAATAAACAAATGCGTTTATGCAAACATTATACAAGTACACATTTCCGCAAAAAATCCATTCATTCTACACAGCAAAATCTATAATTAATCTATCAAAGTTTGTTACGTCTACTTTCATTATTTTTAAAGTTAAAAATTAATTAACATTAACATTTTTAGCAGTATTTTGCATTTTGTTAAAAAACTAATTAACCGACTCTTACGCGGTTGGGCTCATTTTGTAGATATTCTTAATACCTACAACTCCTTCTACGGACGTATTTTCGTAAAACCTACAGATAATTTTATACAAGCCAAAAACTCGTTTTCCGAAATGTTACTTGTTATTTAATCATAGACGCATTAATTTCAGCTGCTGGATTTCAGGTAAAATAGTTATACATACCGAGACGTACATATTCCCGCTAAAAAACCCCGGCTGCCATTTTTTTAAACTGACCTTTTCTGGCTCTTTTGCCTAGACTAAATAAAAAGTGGAAATATTTTTCTTAATTTGTGAATTTGGCGAAAGCGCTGGGGATAAATCGAATGGGGAACGTGCATTTAATTTTTTTGTTCATTTTTTTTAATTTATTTAGATAATAATTAACATATATAAACCGACGCCAACCTCACTTTTTCAAGATTTGCTTTAAATAATTTATTATTCAACAATAATACATTCCAAGTGACGTCAGTACGTTTTTCAAACATTACAAAGCACAGAAGTTTATATACAGAGCTTCTACTTTACCGATCGGGCGAAATGACACGCCCTAATACCTAACCAGTAACCACATAATATCTGGACGTAGTTACGCAAAAAGGAACCATACGACAAATTCATGATTTCTGGTTTATTGTAGGAAATGATGCAGAATAGTATATTCTTCATTATGCAAAAAGAACCAAATGAATTATTAGTGTAAACCAGCGAGTATGTTCGAAAAGCACCAATTAAAATCATAAAGTTATCCTAAGTTGTTTTGCAAAAAAGAACCACGCGACATGGTTCCGTTTTGCAAATTGAAATTTCGTCGTTATATACCGAAATAGGATGGCTTGGCTCTTTCCTTTAAAAAAAGAATCACTCTTAGGTACTTAATACCAGGCCAAATGAGGCGGCATTGAACAGAGAGCAACGTTTACACACGCCCCTGGATTACTTCAAAGTAATGAAAACATTCCGCAAAAAGAATTCTTTATCGGTGAATCCAATGCAGAAACAGTTTTTTTTTGGAACAGGTGATAATAAAATAAATCACAATCCGAAAGAAAGGATTAAATGAAGAAAATATTAACTGGCTCCAAATATGAGAAAATACACTACTAACGGAAATGCCTTTTTCTATTTACATGAAAATGATTTTAATGATGAAAAACTACTAAATTTTACAAAAAAAATATTAATCTATTATGGTTTTGTGGAACCGGTATTGCAGAAACATAAATGACAAGGTATAAAGTCAATTTGGCACCTTATTCCAAAAGATTGCAATGAATTTTACTAAACGCTTTTCGCAGATTAAAACGTTGGGGATGATACAGACGGATTTTGGAGGCACTCCGCACCTTGAACCAGATAATTAGATATCAGATGTTAATAATCTTGACAACATATGTTTAGTTTTTTAGTAGGCTTAAAATTACTTTTTTTTGTTTTTACCCATACTTACATTCATATACCACAAACTATACAAGCCATATAATAAAATGCAAAAAGGAACCAAATTTCAAAATAAAAACAAAAATGTGTGAAAAATTGTCAATTTTTGTTCAGTCGGTAACACTCACTGGTTCTTTACAGTCACATTAGGAAAAGTTCCCTTCCTTGAAGAACTCAAGTATTTAATTAGACCTCATAAACTTTGATCCTCTGTTTCTCAAAACTTAACGTTTTATCGCTTGATCCCTTTTTGCGTAACTACGTCCATCTGTGACTCAGACTACTCAGAGTGCAAACGTCAAACGTACAGGTTAGGTTAAACATGCTGAATTAGTTGGAGATTATTTTTTATTTAATTTATTCTATCGGTTAAGCACACGAAAAAGGCTTGGAACAAGAACCAGGTGAGAGAGTGCTGCGCCATCTAATAGACAAAGGTAGAACTTATCGCAAGAACGTCATACCTCCCACCACTATCCCACTCCAAGACTATTTTATTTGATTAAAAAAACCAAATATCTTTAATAAAAAACAAGAAACATTTTTTTATTGTTGTTAATTAGTCCTGTTTTGTTTCTTGTATATACAGCAGATATATTTAATGTAGTAACTAGTTCGCATATGCAAACATATGCTGACGATATCCAACTTCTTCACTGTTTTGAGCCATCTAATGCAGCTATTGCCACTAATTTGATCAACCAAGATTTAGACAACATCTATCAATATTCGCATTAACATAACCTTAAAATTAACCCTACCAAATCAGTTGTTATTCTATTCTGTTCAGAACATACTCGAGATCACTTAAAGGCTTCTATTCAACTAAATATTAATCAAGAAAATTTGTCATTTTCTACTCATGCCAAAAATCTTGTGGTAATAATAGACGAAAAAATGTGGAAGTAATTACGCTTTATGCAGCACATAAAAATTCTTTTACAAAAATTTTACTCTCGGCTAAAAGTACTGTATGCAAACAGGCATATCTCGAACTTTAAACAACGTAAAAAACTTTGTGAAACTTTAGTCATGCCTGTATTCAATTATTGCAATTTTATGTATTTTTACTGCCTGGATCAAGCTACAAAAAATCGACTACAAGTTTTGCAAAACTGTTGTTGTCGTTTTATTTACAACTTAAGAAAATTTGATCATGTTTCAAGCAAATATGTTGAGTTGCGTTGGTTAAAAATGGAACAACTCGTTAAATTCCACTATGCAGTTTTCTTATTTTCTTTAATAAAATATTCTGTTCCAAGGTACTTGAGAGACAAGTTAATTTTCAGATCGTCAGTACATACTGTAAACATCAGACATCGGTACGTGCTAACAGTGCCACAACATCGTACAGCCCTTTTCCAACGTAGCTTTTCTTACACATCCGCAGCCTTATATAACTCTATTGATCCCATATATAAAAATCTATCGACGGTTAATATCTTCCGTAAAAAAATCACAGCCTGGTTCATTAATTCCAACAAAAACTAGAATATATTCTTGGGCACCATTTTGCACTGTGTTTATGATTGATTCTTTTATTTAGTTATTTTGAGTAATTAATTTTTTAGTATTTCTATAAATATGTTTTATAAAGTGTATACCGTCCCCCTATTACATTGGATTATTGTAATATTGTATTGTATTTTTGTATTTTAATATTTTATTTTTAATTTAATTAGTTAGGTAAGTGATTTATAAGGTTAAGTGTAAGAATAGCCACATGGCTAAACTTCACCTTGTAAATTGCTATTTGTAATGTACTTGTAAATGTACATCTACACTCTTTGAATAAAGCCGTTTATTATTATTATTATTATTATTATTATCATTATTTTCTATTTCAACCTTTATTAGAATATAGGCACCTTCCCCATTGCATTAAGATTGATCGGTAGGTATTTTCGTAACCGCGGACATTGAATCTGACGTAAAAAGTTAAAAGTTCAAAAAGGCGAATTCAACAGAGCTGCCATATTTGCAGATTTACATAAAAGTTGATACATAATTTAGGTTTTGATTAATTTTATTATTTGGAAAATGTATATGTCACAACAAATTATTTCCGATTCATTATTTCGTTAGGATTATCCTACAACAGTTTTAGCATGAAAAAAAAAATGATGATGAAAGAGGAAACCATTGAATGCTCATAAAGTGTACCACCTTTATCAATCAAATCAGCATTGTGATAAAACGTTATGAATACTATGTTGTAATATAACAGCAACAGCAATAGCAGTACTTTATGAGCGCTCAGTGGTTTTCTTTTTCATCATTTAATCACTGAATAAAAATTGTTTTCTACTTTTTAATGCAATTCAGTTCTAATTTTTTTAAAATTAATTTATTTTTCATTTTTCAGTTTCCCGCTTGCCTCATTATTTTTTAATTCAAACGCCATCATTTCGTTTGCTCTTGTCAAACTCTTTCGTTCGATACCCATATCAAGGGGGTTGTAAAAAATAGGTAATCCGCCATTTTGTGCCGGACGCCATATTGGATTTAGAATGACGTCGCATTGCTTATTGTATTCTTCTTTATTTACCCTTTGATTTGATACCCAGGTCGAGGGGGTTGTCAGGAAAAAGGTAATCCGCCATTTTGTGGTGACCGCCATATTGGATCTACCATAATATTGAATTGTATTGTCTTCAGAACCAAAGTTGTGTGCAAGATTTCAGCATGACTGGACATCGGGAAGTGGTAAAAAATTCGATCACCAGATTTGAACATACATACATACATACACAAAACATTTCGAGCTAAATAAAACAAGTGACGGACTGACAGTGGTGGCGTGGTGGCGATTGCCACGTTGCCTCTGTTCCAAAACGCCCCCTCGATCCCAAAAAGTGCTCTTTTGTAAGTATTTCAAGATTGGGTGCATACAAAAAAGTGCCCTCTCCGCCGCCTCTCGGTACAAATCGCCACAACCACCAAGTGTTAGTCCGCCACTGAAACTGAACAGTGAAATCAAATATGTTAACAGCGCCGGCTGATAAGAATCAATTTCAATACAAATTTTACAAAATAAAAGAACAAAATAAATCAGCATGTCGGAAAAATTTGTCTGCAGTTACTTATTTCATTTCGCCGCAATTTTAAAATTTAATATTTTCAGATAACGCTATAAGTTGGTCTAAATAGAAGCCACAATTACAGTTGCTGAATCTGCAAGTATATTGGAAATAAACCTTGACCTTTTAAAATCAAATTCACCATGAAGGAGTTTTCAGTTTTATGAAAACCATTACTGCAAGCTGGTAAAAATAAAACGGACTGCGATATAGAATTGAAACCTGAAAATAGATTTTATAGTTTTTTGTACCACAAATGTTTCGCAAAGTTTTATTTATATTAAACTATATAACTGTTGTTTGCAAAGAGATTTAATAATACCTTGTTTGTTTATCAACACAACGAAGTTGATACTACGCCAACATTCTTGGCTTTTGTTGACGGTCTCGGATGATTAGGGGTCGAGCTTGAGCTCTTTGCCCCAAGTTGATACTACATGATTTCCATAATAAGTATGGCAAATCTCATGGGGATTATTAATGTAGTATTTTTATTTCAAGCCCAGCGAAAAGAACTTAAAACTCATCTGAATCTGGAGTACATACGATGTTGTTTTCGGAGGAGCAGTAAATCACTCTTGACAGAATTTTGTTTCAATTCTTTTCCCTTCTATTTGATTTAATCAAATATGTATATTATAATCGAACAAAGATTTGTAATAATCATCGTAGAAAGAAGATTTTGTACAAAAATTTGTTCACATGTTTAGAATGTCATAAAAGGTCGAAATTTAAAATTTGAGCCAAAATTATTATTTATGTCGGTCTGTCCGTCTGTAACTTGTTTTTCTGCGTACGATATTGCATGCTATTGACTTGAAATCTGGTACACATATGTGTATAAAAATAATATCTGGAACTAAATTATATTTTGAACTTCTTCTGTTGAAGGGTTGGGGACGAAAGTAAATAAGTAAGGCAAATTAGTAAAAGTTCAGAAACTTGGGATTTAGTCTACAGGGTCCGCCACTTAATACTCCCCAGACTCGTAACTTCCTTATTTTTTAAGCTACGACCATGTTCGCACATCAAATTGTAGATATTCTTAAGGCCTTTAAATATACGTACAGAGTGATTTTATAAAAAAAAAAAAAAATTGAAAAAATTATTTACGAAATGAAACTTAATTTCCATGAATATTTACTCACCCTGCACATGAACGGTGTTAGTGTTTTCTTATAATGGTTTTAATTAGCTTCAGTTTATGATATTACGTCATATTCGATATTTTCTTTCGTTTTAGAGAAAAAAATTTAAAAGTCTCTTTTTGACTCCGAACTGAATTTCTTCAAATAAATTTGAAAGGTATGTAAATAATAATTTTAAGCTTTATTTGTAAAAGGCGTATCATAAACAATATTTAAAGTAACATAAAGCAACAATAAATAAAAGGAAACATTTTTTTTCTCTATTGTGATATCATTTGATGAACCCATTGCTAATAAGTGCATGTTTTCATGTAATACACATGTCTTGCTAATAAAATTTGGTTGCTCTTCTAGTGCCTCCACAGATATTTAAATAAAAAAAATATATAATCATGATTCAGTTTCATGAACTACCTTACTTTTATTCATTTTGTTTTATTCTTTCGACTTTTAAGTTGTTCAGATTTAATAAATCAACCATAGCTTTGTTATTAGTAATATTTCACATTTTCTAAGTTAGCCATGAAAGTTTTAATATGTCAACCTAAAATAAATCAGAGTAGTTATTTTCTGTTGAACATTAATTCGCTCGTCAATCTACTAACAATTCGACAAGGTTCAATTTTCAACTTTGATTTATGGAGAATATAAATGTAATGCTAGAAAAGCTTGCACAGTCTATTCTCAACGGTTTCCTAGTAGATGCTGTCCTGATCACAAAGCCATACAATTATTAGTTGATAATCTTAAAAGATATGTTTCTTTTACCAAATCAAAGAGAAACAGAAGTAAACCGGTGAGGAATGATATTAATATAAATGAAGTTGTCGCTGCCGTTAATGAAAATCCACAAATCGCAATAGCAGCAATCAGTGCTAGGACAAATATTTCTTCGACTTCGATCAGTCAATGTGTGGATAGGTATGCTTGGTGGCAGATTAATAGTATATATATATATAATTTTTTTGAAAATAGTTTAAATGGTGAAATTTACCTAGATTTTTTACGAAATGAGTTACCTAATTATTTAGAAGAAATTCCCCTGCAAGTAAACAGAAGTATCTGGTTCCATCAAGATGGCGCTCCTCCACATAATGCCCGTATTGTTTCTAATTATTTAATCACGATTTTTGGAAACCAGTGGATAGGCAACACCGGACCTGTGCGATGGCCAGCTAGATCACCAGATTTAAATCCGCTGGAAATCTTTTTGTGGGGTTACCTTAAGGGATTTGTGTATAACACCCAACATCACAACATTGAGGATTTAAAAAATAGAATGAGAAATGGATGTAATTCTATTCGACGGAATACTTTATTACGTACAGTGAATGGTGAATTAATACATAGATTTAACTACAGCATTCACGTTAATGGGCAAAATTGTGAACGATATTTGTAAAAGACTTTTAATTCTTTTTAAAAGTGTTTTTATTAAAACTTTCATGGCTAACTTAGAACATGTGAAATATTATTAATAACAAAGCTATGGTTGATTTATTAAATCTGAACAACCTAAAAGTCGAAAGAATTAAATAAAATGAATAAAAGTAAGGCAGTTCATGAAACTGAATTATGATTATAAAATTTTTTGTTTAAATATCTGTAGAGCCACTAGAAGAGCAACCAAATTTTATAAGTAAGAAATGTGTATTACATGAAAACATGCACTTATTAGCAATGGGTTCATCAAGTAATATTACAAAAGGGAAAAAAATTGTTTCCTTTTATTTATTGCTGCTACTTTGTTTATGATATGCCTTTTACAAATAAAGCTTAAAATTATTATTTACATTATCTTCAAATTTATTCTAAGAGAATTCAGTTTGGAGTCAAAAAGAGAGTTTTTAATTTTTTTCTCTAAAACGAAAGAGAATATCGAATATGACGTAATAACATAAATTGAAGCTAATTAAAACCTTTATAAGAAAACATGAACACAGTTCATGTACAGGGTGAGGGAAAAATATTCAAGGAAATTAAGTTTCATTTCGTAATAATGTTTTCAATTTTTTTTTCTAAATCAGTCTCTATGAATATTTAAAGGTCTTATAAATATCTACAATATGATGTGCCGAACATGGTCGTAGCTTAAAAAATAAAAAAGTTACGAGTCCAGGGATTTTAAAGTGGCGGACCCTGTATATACTAGAAGCAAAGGTCTCAATTTTTTTAAGACATTTTCCATTTCAAGGTCTCTTTTTTATGACATACACCACCCCACTTCATTATTAACGAAGTTAATAAAATAAAATTATAATATTGAGGTAAATATGACTAAATAAGTAAAGGAAGCTAGTAAGTGTCCAGACACTTGGGATTTTGTGTATACCTAGAGGTCAAGGACTTCATTTTTTAGCCATCTGCCACCCTCGTCACCACCTCCAACATCCCCACTCCATTATTAGGAAAATAAAATTGTGTCTTAGACTGTATATGAGAATAAAAGTTTTCAAGCAATTTTTAGACATCAGACATTACCACTTCGGTGACGACGATTTTAAATATCCTATTAAAATTCTCTGAGCAGTTATTTCCA
This sequence comes from Stenurella melanura, assembly GCA_963583905.1. Classification (NCBI taxonomy): domain Eukaryota; kingdom Metazoa; phylum Arthropoda; class Insecta; order Coleoptera; family Cerambycidae; genus Stenurella; species Stenurella melanura. The sequence goes on from OY757310.1 coordinate 167,063,567, forward strand.
CTTACAAGAGTGCAAATATTGTATCAAGATGATTTCATTTAAAGAGATTGGATGGGAAATCGGGTTGTGGAAGTAGTGATTTCTTAGGCTGCGGGTTTTTTTTTGGGAGCGCTACATGCTCTGCAACTTCGTATTTGGTTAAAACTATTAATAGAACATTTATACAGTTCAATCGCTGTGTAGTAATTGCTATTACATATTATTATCAGGCGTTTCCACCTCTTAGGAAACACCCTTTAAAATGCCAGGGTTCCAAAATTATTATAAGAGATAAATACTAACACACTTTATTGAATAACTTACTGATAACTTCACAATACTTTTATTAACTGAAATACACTTTTACTGACTAAAATAACCTTGAAAAATGTTTATTATTCGATATTTACACTCAATTGTTCACTTTGTATCACTTCGGATTTTCTAAACTTATTTTTCATTTAATCTTTTTCGTGCCGTGAATCGCACCATGTATATCCTGCAAAAGACATCTAGAAATCTTCCATCAGCTTCCATTCATTTCTAGTAAAGTTTTGAACCATGGGTGCGGTAATCCCGAACAATGTAGAAATCTCAATCCTCCTTCTATAAGTTTCTAGCTTCTAGAAAATATACTACTAGTGCCTCAGAGATGGCGCACACTACAGGAATTGCTGTTATATTGCAGTGGCCCATTACCATTGCTACCGGCTATTACTCATGAGCTATCAGCCTCTAACCCCTAGGGGGCGTAGCGCGTAACATTATAATACAAATATGTGGACAATATAATATTACCTATTTTGCGATTACCCCTGTTACCTTCAACTACCTTCATTTCATTTTTCTTTAGAAATTTAATTTTCATTTATTTATTTAATGTTTTTTAACATGCTTATAAGAAGACAACTTTATGACGTTTTATTGGAAGAACCTAGTTAACTACGCACTAAAATAATGCAACGTTTGATAGATTACCTTGTCAGTTTTTATGGGACAGAAGATGAACATGAAATAAGTTGAATAAGAATAGCTGTAATTGCTCTTGAAGCAAACTTTGTTCAAGGGTCAGTCAATGCCATAGTAATCGAGTAAATATCCTTCAGAAAAATAGCATTGGTTCGATGAGGATTTCCGTATGATGGAAGAAGTTGCGCGGGGAGAAATAGAACCAGGCCCTTCTACAAGTCGAGAGGATAGAATTAGTCTATGACTTAAAAATATGTTTTTTTAAATCTTTAAAGAAACACCCCGTGTAATCTGAAGCTCAATAAATGTCACGGCCGTCTGAAATTCTTTTTTAGTATTTAAAGTCGATTCTGAAGAATCACAGTGAAAAAGAAATGTCCACCTTTTGAGCACCTACCCCTAAAATTCGCCTTCGACTATCTGGAATTTCTGAATTATTTTTCCCGATTCTACGAGCTTTTAAAAATGTTTAAACAAAGAGTATATTTATTAGAAGTTAAAGTGATACTTCTATGACGAGTTTGTTAGTCACAACAAGTGGCTTTTATTCCGAATAACACATGCTATTTTTTTCTTCAAACGTCGATTAGCTATAAAAAAAAAAGATGAAAAATCTCGAATTTCATCACCGAGAGCGCATAGTGTTAATATTGCATGGCCGGCGTATTAAACAAAGTACGCGTTGCTTTCGAAAAATTAATTTTTGGTTCGGTGCTTTTTTCGATTAGTTGCAGGTGGTATTGCATTGAATTTCCTGACCAAAAAGTCACACAGTGGGGTTTTTTTGAAAACAGGGGACAAAAGTCGGTAATTTAGCCAATTTTCAATAAAAATTTACGATTGGTAGAGTTAAGTATTTGAATACGCTAAAATCAGTATTTCTGCAGACATTTTTTTTTTCAAAATTAGGGTCAGAAGAAGCAAAACAGATGAAAAATCCAATAAAATAACCCAGCCACAAAAAAGTCCTGGTACTGGGACTTGACCTGAGTAGTACAATGTATTTTTCGACGCTGAATTCAAATTCGATCTCAGAAAAGCCGAAATGAACAATCCTAGGATTTTTTGAGTTTGCTGATTTCAAATTTTAAAATTCCAACGAATTCAGCGTCGAAAAATACATTAGCCTACTCGGGTCAAGTTCCAGGATCAGGACTTTTTTTGTGGCTGGGTTATTTTATTGGACGTTTCATCTTCTTTTGCTCCTCCTCGCTAGGTTACAGACTTTTGTCGCCTGTTTTCAGAAAAAGCACCACTGTGAGTCATCTCGTTATCATAGAGAAATACCACTAAAACTAATAATTCGCCGTCTGGAATTCTGGACTTCCGGTCCAGAATCCGAGTTGGCAACATTCATTTTCAGATTCATCAGGATCGAATTGGTAAAAAAAAGTTTGATACTCAATTGTTGTACTGAATGAATGCTCTTAATTTCACACTAAAAAGAAAACAAAAAACCGCTGCCTAAGGAATCACTACTTCCACATCCAGACTTTAAAGGAAACATCTTGACTAGATTTGCACTCTAGCATGTGGAAGTTATTGGTCATAAAATTTTAATAATATTTGGAGCAGATGTCATAGACAAGTTTGAGCGTTGGTTTCTACCACATACGTTAATAATGAAGTATCTAGTTTACCCTACTTTTTTTACCCTATTCACAACCTACCATCTCCCACTCCTTCAATGGAATCATCAGATGTCATTACAATACATACATGTACTAACTTTCAAGTGAATATCTCAATTTTATGTTGTTAATCCCATTAATAATGGGGCGGATGTGGTGGGGGTTGAAAAACATTATAAATAATCTGAGACGTTGGCTTCTAGTACATACACCAAATCCCAAATTTCTGTACTCTTGCTAGCTTGATTTACTTATTTCCCCCTATTTACTCCTATTTAAACCCCAACCCTTCAACGGAATCCTCTCAAGATGTCATCTAGTTCCAGATGTTATAATAATACCAAATTACAAGTAAATATCTCAATTTTATTTTATCAACCCCTTTAATAATAGAGTAAGGGCGGTGAGGGGTTGAAAAACATTATAAAAAATCTGAGGTCTTGGCTTCTAGGACATACATCGAATATTAAGTTTCTGTACTCTTACCAGCTTGCTTTACTTATTTTTCCTTATTTACTTCTACTTACCCCCACTCCTTCAACACAATCATGTCGAAATACAATCTAGTTTCAGGCATCGCTATCATATATACGGGGGTGGTGTGGGGATGGAAAATATTATAAAAAAACCTGAGGCCTTCGCTTCTAGTATATAAACCAAATTCCAAATTTCTGTACTCTTGCTAGCTTGCTTTACTTATTTTCCCCTGTCTACCCCTATTTAATCCCCAACCCTTCAACGAAATCACCTCAAAATATAATCTAGATCCATGTCGTTATAGTACCTATGTGTACCAAATTTCAATTGAATATCTCAATTTTACTTTATCAACCCCTTTAATAATGCAGTAGGGGTATTGGGGGGTTGAAAATATTATTAAAAAATCTGCCGCTTTGGCTTCTAGTATGTACATACATTGAATTTCTGTACTCATACTAGCTTGCTTTACTTCTTTTACCCTATTTAACCATATTTAACCCCCAACCTTTCAACGGAATCATCTCAAATTATAATTTAGTTCCAGATGTCGTTATAGTACACGTGTATCAAGTTTCAAATGAATATCTCTATTTTATTTTATCAACCCCTTTAATAACGGTGGGGGTTGAAAAATATTATAAAAAATGTTGAGGCCTTGCCTTGTAGTACATACATCAAATTTCAAGTTTCTGTACCCTTAGTAGCTTGCTTTACATATTTCCCCCTATTTACTCGCATTTACCCCCCAACCCTTCACCATATATCTTTAAGGTGGCCATTCCCTAGAAAGAGACATCCGATAGGGAAATATTTATTATTTTGGCCATAACTTTTTTTTCTTAGTACGTATATTTAAAAAAAGAACTAAGAGTACCTAAGTAGAACTATAACAAGACTATTACTATGAATTTTCACTCAATAATTTCAGTGGTTTGTAAGATAGCTAGATTTAAATTTAAAAAATATGTTAATCTTCCCATTTCGTAGTTTTAAATTTAGCTATTTTACAAACCACTGAAATTATTGAGTGAAAATTCATAGTAACAGTCTTATTATCGTTCTACTTAGGTAGTCATATAGTTTTTTTAAATATACGTACTAAGAAAAAAAAGTTATGGACAGAAATAATAAATATTTCCCTATCGGAAGTCTCTTTCTAGGGAATGACCACATTAAAAAACAATCCAGTTCCAGATCTCGTTATGATATGTACGTGTACAACATTTCAAGTCAATATCTTCAACCGTTTCGGAGAAAACGTGCGGACAAAAAAAAAAGTTACAGACCGACAGACAGACTGACAGACAGACAGACCGAGAGACAAAAACATTTTTCTTCGCTTAAATTTAAAATCTTGACGTTTCATGGCATTCGAAACCTATTTCAAGAAAAGAAAAATTTGATTTTTTTTTAAGATTACTATACTTCCAATCCACCATGTGGATGTGGAAGTAAATGAAAGTAACCTAGTCTATGCCATCTTTCACAGACTGAATCATGTCATAGATTTTGAAATATTCCTCGTTGCAGTTTAAGATTTCGTCATAAAGAAGTCGACATGAATAATTGATTACCGTCATAAGAATTTTATGTGTTTTAGTTTAGCTCTTACGAAATATGTAACTGAAACTTGCAGTTAATAAGGTTCTCTTTGTAATACTTGTACAATGTGCAACGGGCCTTCATCTATTATTTCAAGTCTAGGTGCTCCATGTTTTCTGAGGGCTTTATAGTAGTATCATAGAAATTTCATTGTACTTAACCTGCTGGAACAATACAGGGTGTTCCTGGATGGGCCTAACTAAACTGGTAACCTTTATTATTTCGCATTTTAAGGAATTGGTAATAACACGTATTTACACGGTCTTTATAATAAGAACATTAAATTTGTAGGAATAGATTTGGAAACATAGAATATACAAAATGATGGCATGATGCTGTCAGACGCAACATACACCAAAGGGAGGCCAACTGGAAAACTTCTATTACGACGTGGTGAATAACAGAAAAAGGAGAAGACGCATTTTTTATTGTTTGGCAAAATAAATGTCATTGAAACTTACATACTTGCGCGGAAAGTATTTCGGGAGTCGGGTTTTCATTTGAGTACATATATTGACGAAGCACAGGAATCACAACTAATGGTGTCTAATGGTGTTAACTCGCAAAATAAAGTTAACCCAAATCACCTTCGTTGGTTATGTATTTTCATATTTATGATGAAACGTGAGTTTAAATAATATTACCTCTATCCACAAAATATAAGTTGGAACTTTTTTAGGTGTTTTATTTTGCTCTCCTTGAGAAATCGTTATAATTAAAAGTTGTAAAAAAATTAGCTGAATAAACATTTACGTTACTTGAATTATTTTTTATATACAGAATCAAGTTCTCTCTAATCTAATTCGTAAAAGTATGTTGATGCTCTTAAGTGCAATAGATGTGTTTACTACTTTAAACGACAATAGTTGTCACTTGGTTTATGGTAGTACGCATCATCACAAATAATGCCACATATTTTGTGTTTTTTGCATCCTAATATGTACTTTAGATTAGACCACATTAATTTTGAATTATATTTATTTTTGTCTATTGCATCATTATAGAAAATTTTTTTGATATAAATTTTTATTTCTTGTGAGCAATCATGTATGTATAAGAAATGTTCATATTATAGTAAAATAATTCATAAATAATCAGTAAGATTGTTTGTGATGGTTATGTGGCCTAAATAACAGATGCAACACTGAACGTATATCATGTCCCAACCCCAAGACCATAATTAGTAAATCTCACCGCTCAAGATAACAGAATTTACTGCATATGTGTTACCTCCCTGAGGTCAGATGAATCCTCCTAGACCTCGATTATTAGCATTGATTTAATTATTTACATTAAAATATCGCTTGAAATCGTCAACGTTTCTTCGTCTTAAAAATTGTTTGTCTCAGTGTTGTTTTAATTTCACATATCAAATGAGAGATAGGTGAGCATAATTTTTCAGATCAATTCAATATAAACATACGTAGATCCGTATGTTCATTAACTCAGGTATAGTCGCTACCACAGTGATTTTTTCCCTATGGGCTTCTTGGAGAAATTTGTATACAGACTGGTTCAAATTGGATGCTTACCATTGTTGCCACCAATTTTGCGCAATGTAGTAATTCAATCATCGATATGGCATAAAAAAATCGAAAATACTCAGTAAATCAAATTATGGTTATTATTGAACTTAAAAATCCAGGAATACTTTCTTAGAGCACCTTACAATGCTCTACAGTATACGTTTTATTTGGCGACGTTACGTCACCTCAAGACCACCATCAACTTCAAACTTTTAAATACGGAGCTGGAGCTTTTACATCACTTTTGTAATAAGAATTCAATGATATGTCGTACTTAAATATTTCCCAACGTTTCATTGCACTGAAACCATTACTTAAGTATAACAGGTTGTCTGAATACGGTCCTGTAAGTTTTGTTTTTTGAATTAAATTACGGGATTTATTGATTTTGTATAATGTCTTCAACATTTTTAAAACCTATCGAAGCATAACAAGATATAAGAGTATTCCAAGACAAACAATTTTCTAGCCAGCGGATTGACAATCAAGGTGTAATGAGGTGGCCTGCCAGGTCACCTGATTTAACACCGTGTAATTATTTTTGGTGAGGTACTTTATAAAACAAACTGAACAGGGAATTTCAAATTATTTTGCCTCCTTGCATAGAAGTGACGTTAGACTTGCAGTACATAGTGTTATGCATTACACACCCTATGTTACGCCAATGACTACTAAAAGCTAAAAATTAAGTGGAAATGGTTATGCAACCAGTAATACACCTCTTCTGGATGTCTGTAGATGGCTCTAGAGTTGTATACTGTTCTGGAATTGGAAATCTCTGGATGGATCTAGAGGCAATTTTGTGATGTATAGGACGAAATCGACGGTGGAGAAGGGGAAGGTTTTACTAAAGTGAAGTTGATAGCGATAAGTGCGGTTAAATATCAAGTAAACAAAATGTAAAAGTTATTTTGGTTAATTAAGAAGTATTGTGTAATCAGTAAATTATTAAATAAGTGATTACCCCTTGTTAAAATTATTTAGAACCTACGGATTCATACAGGGTGTTTCCTAGAGGCGGAAATAAGTAACAATAACATCAACAGGAGAATAAACACATGCCTTAATGAAAATGGGAATTTAATTGAACAGCTTCTGTAATTTGTTACATATCGTTAGTTACATTCATTCAAAAGTGAAGGAGTGGCAATATTGGAGACTGAAGTCATTAGAAATTGGCATAATAAAAAAAAGTTGATACAATTAATTCAACAAATTAATATCAGACTATCATAAAAAATAAATAGTTGATTGATTCGGCCTTTACTTGATGAAAATCCATATTAAAAAACCGCTGCCTAAGGAATCACTACTTCCACATCCAGATTATTCGTCCAAGTCACTTTAAAGGAAACATCTTGACTATATTTGCACTCTAGTTATTGGTCATAGAATTTCAATAATATTTGGGGTAGATGTCATAGAAAAGTTTGAGGAGTTGGTTTCTACCATATACGTTAAAAATGAAGTTTCTAGTTTACCGTACTTATTTTCCACTATTTACAACCTACCACCTCAATGGAGTCATCTCAATCAGATGTCACTACAATACATACGTGTACTAACTTTCAAGTGAATATCTCAATTTGATGTTATCAATCCCATTAATAATGAAGCGGAGGTGGTAGAGTTTGAAAAATATTAGAAAGAAATCTGACGCCTTGGTTTCTAGTATATACACCGAATCCCAAATTTCTGTAGTCTTACCAGCTTGCTTTACTTATTTTCCCCTATTTGCCCCTATTTAACCCCCAACCCTTCAACGGCATCATCTCAAATTATGATCTAGTTTCAGACGTCGTTATAATACATACGTGTACCAAATTTCAAATGAATATCTCAATTTTATTTTATCAACCCTTATCATATTGGAGTAGGGGTGGTTGGGTTGAAAAAGATAAGAAAATCTGACGCTGTGGCTTCTAGTACATACACCGAATTTCAAGTTTCTGTAGTCTTACCAACGTTTTACTTATATTCCTCTATTTACCCCCAACCCTTCAACGGAATCATCTCAAAATATAAACTAATTAAAGACGTCGTTATAATACATACGTGTACGAAATTTCAAATGAATATCTCAACTTTATTTTTTTTTTTTTGGGGTGGTGGGGGGGTTGAAAAATATTATAAAAAAATCTGAGGCCTTAACTTCTTGTACATACACCGAATTTCAAGTTTCTGTACTCATACCAGCTTGCTTTACCTATTTCCCCCTATTGACCCCTAAATAACCCCCAACCCTTCAACGGAATCATCTCAAAGTATAATCTAGTTCCAGATGTCGTTATAATTCATACGTGTACCAAATTTCAAATGAATATCTCGATTTTATTTTATCAACCTTTTTAATAATGAAGTAGGGGTGGTGGGGGTTGAAAAATATTATAAATAATCTGAGACCTTGGCTTCTAGTACATACACCGAATTTCAAGTTTCTGTAGTCTTACCAGCTTGCTTTATTTATTTTCCCCTATTTACCCCTATTTAACCCCCAACCCTTCAACGGAATTATCTCAAAATATAATCTAGTTCCAGATGTCGTTATAATACATACGTGTAGAAAATTTCAAATGAATATCTCAATTTTATTTTATCAACCCTTTTCAAATTGGAGTGGGGGTTGAAAAATATTATTAAAAAATCTGACGCTTTGGCTTCTAGTACATACACCGAATTTCAAGTTTCTGTACTCTTACCAACTTGTTTTACTTATATTCCTCTATTTACCCCAAATTATCCCCCAACCCTTCAACGGAATCATCCCAAAATATAATCTAATTCTAGACATCTTTATAATACATACGTGTACGAAATTTCAAATGAATATCTCAACTTTATTTTATCAACCCCTTTAATGGGGTAGGGGTGGTGGGGGGTTGAAAAATATTATAAAAAATCTGAGGCCTTAACTTCTAGTACATACACCGAATTTCAAATTTCTGTACTCTTACAAGCTTGCTTTACTTATTTCCTCCTATTTACCCCTATTTAACCCCCAACCCTTCACCGGATTTCCTCAAAAAACAATCCAGTTCCAGATCTCGTTATAATATATACGTGTACAAAATTTCAGGTCAATATCTTAAACCGTTCCGGAGAAAGCGTGCGGACAAAAAAAAGTTACAGACAGACCGACAGACAGACCGACAGACAGAACGACAGACAAACAGAAAATTTTTTTTCGCTCAAATTTAAAATCTCGACGTTTCATGACATTTTAAACCTATTTCACGAATAAAAATTTTTGAAAATTTTTTTGCGATTACTATACTTCCAATCCACTACGTGGATGTGGAAGTAATTAAGTTTTAACGAACACACTGTGGTTTAGATTTCCACAATAATTTATTCGGATGGTGAGTTGATAAATAACTTACAATCTAAAAACTATCACCTGAAATACTGAATACTTGACAATTTCATATTATAAAAAGTAATTAACATAACAATAAAGAATACCTAAATATATTATACAAATAATATCAACAGATTCGGAATAAATTTAGAAAAACTATGCTACATACGCTAATCATTTCCAAGTAATGTTAATTAAGTAAGGGAGAATGATTTGTCTCGGTTTGATCACTTAACAAATTATCCAATCGTTTATGCTTATTAATGTCTAAACGTTCCAATAAAGATCATCTCAAGCTTTACTCTCTACGTGTAAAATTTCGAAATCATCCTTAAAGGAATGGTTCTCTTCTAATAAAGGATTTGCATGTGTCGAGTCCGTTTTGTTCTTAATGTAACTATTTTTATGCTCATAGTGACGTTTCTTGAAATTCCTGACGGTTTGCCCAATATATACCCCAGGGCAAGAATCGCAAGTCAACTTATAGACTCGTGATTTATAATCTTTTTGGGTTTTGTCTTTATTATTTTTAATATATTTTCTCATCGAATTATTTGTCTTATACACTATATTTAAATTTAGTTTTCTTAAATATGCCGAAACTTTTTTTGTTGGGGAGCCTAAATACATGAGCGTTTTGAATTATGAGTCGATTTTCTTTTTGATTGTTGGATAGATTAATTTCAAGGTATTTTTTAATTTCTTTTTAGCTATAATATTTTTAATTAAGAGGAGGTCAAATCCATTATTGACAGCAACTTTTATGATGTTATATTCTGTGTCGTAGTTACTTGTTTACATTGGAACATCCAACAATCGGTATATCCTACTATGATATACTATGATAAACTGATAAAATGATAAGCTGTATTTAAGGAGATAGTTTTTAGATTGTAAGTTAGTTATAACTCACCATCCTATGAAGCCTATGTTGGGCGAAACGATTGTCATGGTTAGAAATAAATTGTTGCGAAAATCTAAACCACAGCTTATTCGTTAAAATTTAATTTGAAAAATAAATTATTATATAATACAAATGACCCTGCGCCAAATACATGGGACTGGATAATCTTCAGTATTCAATATGACTCACATTTATGAAAGTTATAACTGTAATTATGGTTAGTTGCGAAATTCCTATTAGAATTGTTAGTGGTGTTCATCTCAATTGGCATGACCGAAGCAGGACGATGCATATCTTCATTATTTATCGGTTATATACGCAGTACATACGCAGATACTAAACAGTGTCGGTACCAGTGGCGGCTCGTGATATTGTCTGCAGAGGAGGCTTGATATTCTGAAAGACAACTGATGTGCAATATGACTACAATTTGTACATTTCCCCACCACCCCTGAGGTATTACAACGGCGCGTTACATTTTTTTGCCGTGGGTTGTTCGCCAGGATACCGATTCACGACTTGAGAGAATAGAACTAATAAAAGAATAGAATGAAAAGGAAATAGAAAATATGATGAGATGAAAAAATCATTCTCATGAAATTCTCGTTCCTACGACTCGAGTATCGGTATCCAAAGGAGTCCTACTATCCCACTTGTAATTAAATTATATAACTTTTAATAAAAATAGTTTTGGTAAAAAAATTAAAGTGTTTTTCTACAAACAAAAAATTGTATTCATTATCACTGCCAGGCGTGTAAAATTACAAGTTTTAATAGAAATTAAAATAGTTTTGAGAAAGAAGTTATATAAAAAAAATATAACCGCGGAACTCTATATTATGGAGAATTATAAAAAATATTTCCTAAAAAATAAATAACACAAATAAATATTTTTTCTAAAATAACAACTACCTATATTAATCTCTGCTTTAAAGCCTGAATATTTTTACAAATGAGTGGTAACCTGCGATTTTTGGAACTAGCAAAATGGTTGATTATTTCATCATAAAATGAATCGCGTTTCCTCAATTTTGACAAAAAACGTTTTTCTATTGAAATAAGCGATACATTTGAAAGGCGGTCTTGACTCATTTTGTTTCTAGTAAAAATGTTTTTATGCGTTTAAGTGCTGAAAATGATCATTCTAGAGAAGCTTACCGGAATTGTCTCAAAAAATAGTGGCGTTATTCAAAAAGTTCTCTAATTTTGGGTCATAAGTTTTTAAAAAATCTACCAGCTCTTTGAAATTTCCTTTATTGCACGATTCTCGTTTTTCGTCACGTCCTCGGAAAGAATTTTCTTGTGAAGATAACTATATAACGGCATCTATTAACCTCTTTAATATTTCCCTATTCTCACGGACCTTTTCGTTAACATTTTCTATTTCTCTCTTATGTGCAGAATCCAAGAAATTTACAATATTTGGTTTACCAAACATTTCGAATTTAATGCAAGATGAAATGTGCTCCTGGGATTTTTCGTGCCTTTCTAAACCTCGCGACAAATTTTGCAAATTATTAAACCCGGCCCTGCCCCAAATTAAGGATTGATCATTAGTAAATAATAAACATCTCCAACAATATAATTTGTTTCTAACTGTTGATGCCGTTAACCACTCGACTTTTTTATAATTGTTATCACTTTTAAAAACTAACGAAAGCATTGCTGGTGTAGGCCTGGCATTTCTTTTAATTCTTACCTTTTCGTCATAAATAAGAGTAGTAAATCCATTTAATAACAAATAATCCACCACGTCTGGACAACAAGACATGTTGTTAGAAATATTTTCACCTAGAGCACTTATTTCTAGCCCGCCTATCAAATGTTTTATGTATTTATACGTCAAGTTGTTCTTATAACCGGCTAAACGCAACTGTCAGACGTCAGTTCGTTTTCTTTGTGAATCACCTGACTCTTGAACATGCGCTATAAAGAACTGAGATCTGGAGGCTAGCTTCATACTTGGCTATTCCAAGTGTTGCTATTTTACACAGCGCAAAGAAATTCAAGGTCATTCATGTTATAGTAATTGCGGTAAAGTTGGAAGCTATTTCGTATTAGCCTCCAGCGAACCGCAGTGTTCATTCAGTAAAAGACCGGCCGACCGGGAAATATGCATACAAAGACTATCCGGACTGTAATGTTATAGGTATGTTTGTGGAAAGGAAATGCAAAAATGTTATATATAAACTGAAAATTAATTAATGAATAATAAACAATAAAAAATATTGAAAATTGAGATATACCTAATAGAAATTTCTTAAGATATTACTTTTGAAGATATGGTGGTTCTTCCAAGGGGAGGCTCAGCCTCCCCTGCCTCCCCTGACGAGCCGCCACTGGTCGGTACTAACTTTTTCTTACATTAAAATAGCTGTTTTATTAACCACAATATTTATTATTTCATATTTGTAACTTTAACATGAAGTAAACATTTTGAAAGTGTCAAGAAAAAAAGGCCTATTAAGCGACAAGTGCGACATTACTGCAATTTTCAAAACAGAGTCAAAAGTGTGTCATTCAATGCAGAGCATATTCAATGCCATTGTGTGATATCAGCGCCTTCGCCAAATATGTAAAAATAAATACTTTCGCCAAATATGTAAATCAAAACAGTTTAATTGTCTTCATTCACGACATATATCTTTCAGAATACGAGGTTTGAAGTTTACTTCATTGTCGAAGCTATGGTATAGCACGGTTGTGCAATGCACAAGGGCCCAAGCCTCCGATAGGGTCCGTTCTACTTTCACAACCACGTAGTAGAGTGGAAGTATAGTTATCGTATTATCGTAATAAGATTTTCATTTTTTTTTTGTTTAAATGGGCTTAGAATGCTATAAAACTTCGAGATTTGAAATTTGAGTGAAAAAAAAATTCTCTATCTGTCGGTCAGTCTGTCTGTAACTTTTTTTCTACGCACGTTTTTTCAGGAACGGTCTAAGATATTTACTTGAAATTTGGTACACTATGTATCACGATGCAATCTGGAACTAGATTGTATTTTGCTCTGATTCTGGTGAATGGTTGGGGTTTACATAGAAGTAAATAGGGGAAAATAACTAAAGCAATCTGGTAAACGTACAGAAACTTTTTTTTGTAGAAATGCGCCGCCTATGACTTTAACCAATCTGACGTAACGCGGTGCAACCGTATCACTTCCCCTCCTCCTTTATCAGACTTAGGACTGACAGCGAAGCTGGCGGGGTTAGAAGTGAGTTTTTGGATTTAATCCCACAACAAAAACAGCAAAAATTAAAATAATTTTTGTAGAACACAGCACACCAGAAAACTTAAAAGTAACGAAAAGTCAAAGAAAATGCTCGAATGTTTGACCATTGACACTCAATCCACTGTTCTAAGCGCAGATAATATTTTCGTGTATGCGATCACATTTGTCTCTTTGAACACGACTTAGATTCGGGGTATTGTCAATGGCTTGTTGTAACTGTTCTAGGGAGTCTATTGACTTAGCGTACACCAAACTCTTCATGTAACCCCAGAAAAAAATCCATAGGGGTGACATCCGGGATCCTTATTCTTTCATTTGGCACACGCCTGCCAGGAAATTTTCTCTCATATTCTCGTACAGCGACTGCAATATTTTCATCCACTGCACTATAAGTTAAAATCATATCGCAGTATTCATGCGATGTAAACGCTGGCATATTGACCGGTGTCGATCTACGAATACAATTTTCAAAAGATGAAAATCCAAACGAAAGCCGGAAAGAAACTGACCATACGTAAACAATTTCTGATCGTTTGAAAAAGACACGAAGCGGCACACGCGTAAATACGCGTAAACAACTGAAGTATTAAGGATAGCCAAATTCCATGGTTCAATAGCGTATTACAAGTTTTAATGCAAAAAATGTACTAAATTATTTCGGATCACTCTAAAATTTTGTAGGGGCCTTTCCACATAGAAGACTAGTACACCATTTTATTTTCCGTATATTACTGGTAAATTGTATAAAATAATATTGATTAATTTTATTAGAGCATACCGTAATGTTCTCAGCAATAACCTGGGACACACTGAGAAACGTTATGCCACAAACGTTCCTAATAATGATTATAAATGTGCTCAAATGCTCTAGTTTGTAATTTTAATCTGCAGCGTGGGAAATGAAAATTTAAACGTATTTAACAAAGCAATATAAATTATAAACAACATGATTTATGATTTTCTTGAAGTGTTAAAGATTTAGTTTACAGAATAGTTATTGATTACAGATACAATCTGTAGATGATTGATATATTATTGTACGTGTATGTTTTGACATTAGGAATAATTTAATATAACTTCAAACAACTTCAACTACTTGTGAATATTAATTTTGATAATTTCTTGTGTAAATATAACTAATCCGTCTTAAATATACAGAAGATTGTTTTAATGCAACTACAGAGAGATGTACATAAACTTAACATAAAGTTTATTTTTATCATTCCGATTCAGTTCGAATGCCGAATGGTAATTTTGTGTCAGATTGAATGATTTATGCGGTTTGTTATTAAGTATTTCTACAACTTATTTTAATTTCTTTTACACTTAAAATAACACGTGCTTATACAGGGTTTAACAAATGTATTGGAATATCGCTTCACCTCTAGATGATGTAGTGATTGCGAAACTTATGCTGTTCGACCGGTGACTGCTTCTGGGTAACAGACGCATTACAAATTTATTATGAGGGCGCTAACAATATGACCATCCCTAGCTTCCAGGATGGAAGGCTCTCAGGAGTGTGTTCTTTGGGCAGATCTTACTGAGAGCCAGCCGATACTTATCCTTCCAGCTTTGATATTCCTGCGTTACGTTGAGTATGATCAAGCTATCATACTATTCTATTGCATATTATTAAGTGGGATTTGGCTAAGGTATATTGTATTGAATTGAAATTGATGAGTGAATAGAATATCAGATTTCTCGAGAGTGAGCATATTGCAGTAAGGAAATATGTAAGTATAAAGTAACATGAGCGAGCTTGTGTAATATCTTCAAATGAATCTCAGTAAGCGAGAAAAACTAAATATTTAATTTGGTATGAATTTGTCTCTCTCTGTAGTGAATTCTCAAGTATAAATATTCACAAAACAGGTATGTGTATTCAGAAAGAACTATCATATTATTAATGATATACAAATTGAAAAAATTATATTTAGTTATTTATGTGAAGGACTTTTCTTTTTTGGGCCACCTTGCAGTGAGAAAAAATATTTCTTTGATTAACAAAACTCGACTAGTCGAACACTGCATTTTAATGTAAAACATTTAAAGGCACCATTAAAATAATTGTGAAAACAATAAAAATACAATGAAAGTTTTCTCGTTCACTGTGTATCAAAATGAAAAATAGGTTTCCCTTAGTTGGCCTTTTTCATAATATTTGACTAAAACATAGTTTTCTTTTAAGTTGGCAAACAGAGAAAAGAATGAATTAAAATAACAAATTAATAATATGCAAAATATTATAGAACACTTTTTCTGTGTCCGGTTAGGCTTAGTAAGTAAATAGAAGTGTAATAATTTATAGGAAAAAGGCCCATAAAAGAATGTTAATTTCATTTATTTTATATCTCAGCAAACTAGTTTTATTTGCTCACCCATTGAAATGGAAATTGCGTAATCTGAACTTTCCTATGAATGAAAGTTTATGAACTAGTTCCACATAATCGTAGCCTATTTTATTTCATTATAAATATATTGGATAACAGAAAAGTCGACAAAAAATGGAAGGAAGTTCGAAGATAATTTTTCAACTAACAACAGTATGCGCTTGCGCGAAATGTCGAATTAACCCTAATAAATAAATAATTCGTAATCGAATAATGAGAGACACTTAAGAAAAAGTACGACGAAGGACTTGTACATGAGTGAAAAATTTTGAATCAACAAATAAGTACTGAATTTGCACATTCATGTGCAAATTCACTTATTTCAATAAGACTAAACTGAACCATACACAGACTGATGAATAGGCTCGAAATAAGTGTGGTGGACATGGTGGTGCATTTTATTAGGATGTACGAGATTCACCTAGAGGGTCGAATGATAAGAATTTAGGGAATTTCTTGATTGTTTTGTCTGTATACTTACTGTAAAAATTATACTTCTCAGAGAATGGCTATAGTGATAAAATATTATATTAAATCATTTAGCAAAGGGAAATTCTTTATTGAAAGTTTTGTTTGATATATTTTCAACTATTCCAGGGTTGCCACCTAAAACTGCTTCTCAAATCCCCTGACTTTTCACTGGCTTTCCTGACTGATAAACTTCAGTTTTTCCTGACTAATTTTTATAACTCAAAGGCCAATTTCAACTATTTTTTACATTTTATTAATAAAACTTATGACCGAACATAACAATTAGCCAATGACCAGTCTGTGCAATTTTCTTTTTCCGGAAAATAACTTCGCTTGACTCGCGTAAAATTCGCAATGAATAGAAAATTTTTGAATGCAAGTAAGAATATAAATGCATTAAAATAAAAGCGTTTTTCCCTGACTATTTCCTAAAATTAAAAAATTTCCCTGATTTTACGTTCAAATTAGCACAAATTCCCTGATTTCCCAGACCAACATGAAATTCCCTGACTTTTCCCTGTTTTCCTGGTTTTCCAGAAAAGTGGTCACCCTATATTCAGTAAATTTTATAAGTATTTATTTTCGCTGCTTGCAAAAACTGGGCCATTTGGATCTTAGAAAAATAGGCCGATTTCTATCTAACATATTATTTATTTATTTATTTGATACACTATTCAACAGGTTAAAAAACCCAATTATAGAATAGGAGATAAAAACTAAAATTAAAAATAGTAACTTGTGAAAAATACATAAAAGATATACATATACACACATATATACATGAATACATGTGAATTAATCCAAAAGACAACTAACTAAACTAAACTTATATAATATATTTTAGTATAAATAACAATATACATACATAAAAAATATACAGCTTATGCAAGAAGTATAGTATACGGTGAGGCTACTTGCGTCAACAAAAAGGAACAAAATACAAAATTTAAGTTAGAGACAGATTCTTTATGTCTATAAGACTACAAGTGAATATATCTCTAATCGATTATTCAAATTATTGTACATACTGCACATCTGCTGAATACAAGATTTTTTTTTACGTTTGTCCTTGAGAAAGGCAAGTGAAATAAATTGTTGTGTCTAAATGCCGGTCTAGGAATTTTAAAATTAAGCATACTTAAAATATTTCCACAGTCTATGTTATTGTGTAAAATATATAAAAAGTTAATTGCGATCGGTGTCTACGGATCTCTAGACTATCGAGGCAAAACCTAGAGAGCAATTCTTCATGTGGATAACCAATAGCTGGATAAGTCCCGTCAGCCTTGAAAGTCACATGTTTTAGGAGACGGCGTTGAATCGTTTCCAAATTTTGTATGTGTACATTATAGGTTGGACACCATATTAATGAAGCATATTCAAGATGAGGTCTAACAAAAGTAGTGTAGAGTTGCTTTAATGTGCGTACATTTTCAAAATGTGAGGAGTTTCTAATTACAAAACCCAGCATTCTATAACTTTTACTGACAGTAAGTTCGATGTGGTTTACAAACGTTAGTTTTTTATCAAATGTCACACCCAAGTCCCGAAAAGTGTCTGGCCGGAAAAGTATATGATCGTCTAATTTGGAATCGTACAGGATAATATTTTACTTTGTTGTAAATTACATAACGTTACATTTTGTTTCATTCAAGGGTAATTTGTTTATCACACACCATGTATTAATATGATCAATATTGTTTTGAAGTTCATAGCAATCTTTTTCACTTGCAATATTACAAAAGAGTTTTAAATCATCCGCATATAGAAGGCAGTTAGATTATCTACTATATCATTTACAAACAAGTTAAAGAAAAGTGGACCTAAGTTTGAACCTTGGAGGACTCCTGACGTGGCTAAAACTTCAATAGATCTAACACCATGGTATACAACATATTGCTTTCTATCAGTTTGATAGGACTTAAAAAGCTCAATAAGGTTGTCCGAGAAGCCATAACATTCAAACTTTTGTAAGATACCGTGATTCGGTCTATCGAAAGCTTTGGAAAAATCAGTATATATAACGTCTATTTGTACACTCCTGTCAATAGAATCAGAAATAAAGTCTGTAATATTAATTAAATTGGTAACTGTAGAACGGCCCTTGAAGAACCCATGTTGAGCTATTAATATTTGATGCTTTACGTGGTTAAAAATATAATGGTGTAGTAGTATTTCAAATGCCTTGGCGAAATTATTTATTATTACTATCGGGTGGTAATTAGAAATTTCGGATCTGTCACCACCCTTCTTAAATACTGGAATTATTTTTGATAATTTCCACCGCGACGGAAATTTGGAGGACCTTAGTGATAAGTTGAATAATATAGTAAGGGGCTTAGCAAAGACATCAGCACAGTCGCGTGATATGAATGCGGGGATACCATCTGGCCCAGAGGTTAATTTAGGTTTGATTTTCTTTAATACATTCAATACTTCATCTTTTGTAAAACAAAGTATATTTAAAGGTGAACTACTCTTAACAAACGTAAAATTTTGGGTGATATTTTCAGATTCAGAATAAGATTGTTGAAAAAAATTAGCGAAAGAATTAGTAATTAGTTGAGAATCAGACATATATTCATTATTATAATTCATGAAGTTTGGCAAATCTGAGGAATCGGATCACCAACTATATTTTCCTCAATATGATTACAATATCTTCTATAAGAACTCTCCGAATCTATTTTCACTTTTTGCCTTAATCTTTTAAATTCGTTCTGAAAAGTGACATCACCTGTCTGCTTGTACAAATATAAATCCCATACGCGACACTCCTTTGATCTAGCAGAAATGCCGCCTATGACCTCGGACTTTTACTGTGGATTTGACACGTCAAGATTAAATACGCTGGGGATGATTCGGATAATCCGAATCGGAATTTTAGTACCTGACTGAAGTAGGTAATAGAGGATTTTAATCGTATAATTATAATATCTGCATCATACAATACATTTACCTACATCACATAATTCCTTACATTACCTATTTGTATCATTTGTAACGCTTATTTTAAAATACTAGTGAAATTTGTACGTCTTACGAAAATTCAATCTGTTATTGCAGCTAAACTGTTTATGCGTAAGAGTCTCGGCTCTTTAACCTGGATATTTCTCTGCTAGTGTTGCACAAAATATCTCTGTCCTTTTCAGTGTCGCATATGGGATTTATATGTGGCTTGTATTTATTCAGCGCCTTTTGCTTTTCTTTAATAGATTTGATTAATGGATAATCAAACCAGGGTGGATATATTCTTTTTGACGTTTTAGACTGAGGTACAGTATTAACAATTATTGAGCTTAACTTAGAATAGAACTGATCATAAGCGTTATCAATGGTTTCATAATTATTTAAACATTCCCAATTAGTTTCGGTTAATGTTCGATACAGAACTGAAAAGTTAGCCTTCTTAAAGAATAGTTAGAATTAAATTTAACTTTATGACTTTCACGATCTTCTATGTTACTAAATGTCGCCATAAGAGCAGGATGATGGTCATCCTCTGAGATGAGAATATCACAAGCTTTTTCGACCTGTCAGATTTTATTGGATAGAAGTAGGTCTAGTAATGAGATTAAGGAATAAACGTACTAGTGCCTGGGCCAGCAATGAAATGGACTTCATGATTATAACCCTTTTAAAACCTATTCGGGGGGGTTCCTTTTGACGAGTCTACCACGAATATTCATATCGCCCTATGTGGAAGCGACGCTTTAACCCTTACGCACCCCTCAAACACGTCATTTTTCAGCCTTTAGGGTTTGTGATAAGAACCCGTTTGTTTTTGATTTTAATGAGAAGATTATATATAAAAACCCCTATACGGAAGCTAATGTCCGACAAAAAAAGTGACGCGTTCGCCCAGTCCGACACCCGAAACATGTCAATTTTGAGCCTTATGATTTCGTGACTATAACCCTTACCATTTTTGGTACAAAGTTTAAAAATTGAATATAAAACATCGAGGTAAACTTGTCCGACAAAAAAAATGACGCGTTCGCCCAGTCCGACACCCGAAACATGTCAATTTTGAGCCTTATGGTTTCGTGACTATAACCCTTACCATTTTTGGCACAATTTTTAAAAATTGTATGTAAAACACCATGGTAAACTTGTCCGACAAAAAAAGTGACGCAAAATCTAGAAAAACTGGAAAAAAGACTTTTTTATGCAAAAATGTTTTTTAATGCGTTTTATTATAATCTTTACTGGAGGTTCTAAATTAACGATAAGTTTTTATTCAAATTATGAGAATTGATTAATCAATGTCCTAAAAGTACTCAGTTCAATTTTTGTAGCCCAAGCGTGTGTTTGATTTGAGTTATAAGTATGTCTATTTTTACGTGTTTGACACGGTCTTAAATGGAATTTAACGGGAAAAATCGAGATTTTTTCATGTTTAATTAAACATAT
This sequence comes from Stenurella melanura, assembly GCA_963583905.1. Lineage (NCBI taxonomy): Eukaryota > Metazoa > Arthropoda > Insecta > Coleoptera > Cerambycidae > Stenurella > Stenurella melanura. Next base: position 167,084,525 of record OY757310.1, read on the forward strand.
CTTAGTAATTAATACTCAGTTTTCATTTAAATTTGATAAATGAGCAACGAATAAACAACTTTCTATGCGAAAAATTGTACTAGCATTTATTTTTCCGATAGCGACGAATTGGAATCAGATTAGGTGTTTTTGGAAATGATTGGGCAATTAAATGAGTTAAAACAGTGTCATGATTACGAAAATGATTTATAAAATAATTTATTTTGAAGTACAATAAATGTATATTTTTGATTTTTTATAAAAAAAATTATCCACCCACAAAACCGATTATATGCTAAAAACCAATCACCCAAAAACCAGACTTCCTGCTATTTTATTTCTTGACATTGATATTTATAAATATTGACTTATTAATCCATATTTCAAATAGCACGTAATTTTATCATTTGTTTTATGTTACAGTATTTATTGAAGGGTAGAAACAGTTATTATTTTGCAAATTATTTTGCACTTGTTCAGTAAAGAGTGAGATAGTAAGATCTTATGTAAAATTTAATTACAAAACTTTTATCTCTTTTGAACTTTTCACTAAAACTAGAAACAAATAGTCAAAAAGTCATTTTTTCGGAATTTTACACAAAATTAATCACAAAAAATTTAGCTAAACTTTTTCAGGCTGCGAATTCCTCAGTTACTGTTCTTTATGTTATTCTTAAGGATTTTTCACAAAAAAATTACGTGCCCCTTCATAACAGCTAACTTAAAACAGATGCTTCCTAGTCTGTAATTATTCTGAAAAAAAAGCACCACTAATAAAACATCTTTTTTGCATTTTTCTTGTCGGACCGTCCATATTTTTGTCGGACGTAGATATAAATGATTTAAGAAAGTGTTAATGAATCACGTGGTGCCTTTGTCCGACAGGTTATAGTCACGAAACCATAAGGCTCAAAATTGACATGTTTCGTGTGTCGGACTGGGCGAACCCGTCATTTTTTTTGTCGGACAAGTTTACGACGATGTTTTACATTTAATTTTTAAACTTTGTGCCAAAAATGGCAAGGGTTATAGTCACGAAACCATAAGGCTCAAAATTCACATGTTTCGGGTGTCGGACTGAGTGAACGCGTCACTTTTTTTGTCGGACAATAGCTTCCGTATATGGGTATTTATACATAATCTTCTCATTTAAATCAAAAACAAACAGGTTCTTATTACAAACCCTAAAGGCTGAAAAATGACGTGTTTGAGGGGTGCGTAAGGGTTAAAGTGCCGCTTCCATATAGGGCGATATGAATATTCGTGGTAGACTCGTCAAAAGGAACCCCCCCGAATAGGTTTTAAAAGGGTTATAATCATGAAGTCCATTTCATTGCTGGCCCAGGCACTATACGTTTTTTAAGTTTTTTAGAATCCCGTAGTCAGGTCCCATATTGAATAAATAATTTTCTAATTTGGTGATCAAAAGTTACGTATTTCGGGACACAAATAATTACCTACAAAATCAAATACCGAAAATTTATGCCAGTATACTCGAAGATTGGGTGTGTGTGTGTCCATTGTCCTTAAGTGTGTAGCCCGTTCCGCACAGAACTCTGCTTGTAATAAAGAATTCAACACAATTTACGACAGTTGTCATGATTGCATTTATCATCATAATACTACTGGGAACTTTCCCAGAGTGTGTGTAAGATTTTACGTCTGCCGTCGACAACTATCAAAATTGCAAAATTAACGGCGACTGCCGTTATAATAACACTCAGTTTTGTTGTTTGTGTAACTGACCTGATTAATCTATGAAATTAAATATGATCTATCCCTACGAATATATCTTTCCTTTAGTGTTAAATGAGTTCATTTTCCCCAGCGAATACTTAATTTGTACAATTTTGTAATATTTACAGTTTCCAGTAAAAAAACTGCTATTGTAAGACATTCATTAGATCATATAGACTCTTATATGTACGCAGCTGCATATATAACATAACATAACGCAACGTAGAGGTTAGTGTAATGTAACGACCGTAGTACGAAAAATCGGATATAAGTGTATAAAAGGTTTTTCAAACGGGCACCACATCATTTTATTGAAAGGCTAGCTTGTAAATCTTGTATTAGCTTCAAAAATTGTATGTATAGTGTTCTTTGTGAAGGCAAACATTATGAGGGTGCATCATATAGATCTTTCATCATGAGACTTTACGAACATAGTAGTTATTCTAAAAAAGAAAGACATTCGAGAGATAAAATGTGAACATGCGTGAGAATACAGTCATATGTGAATATGAAGAAAAAGAAAGCAATGGAATTAAAAGGAAACTTAAAGAATCTGCTATTATTCTTTTGAATCAAATGTACTGTCGTGAGCAATAAAAAATAGGACAAGTCTTGTAACGTATTTTTTCTAATATCTAGTTGTGTACATCTAACTTTAATTTTTGTGACATTGTCAGTTAGTTCAAAATTCATTGCAAGTGTGCCAAAGCTAATATGCCCAATATGAGAGATTTAGTTAAAGTTGGAGTTATTGCTAAAGCAGAAGACGGATGGTCAATGAGACGAATTGTACTGCGCTACAATATTAATAAAAATTCTGTTTTTATCATTTAAATATAGTGGAGAATAAACGGTACGATTAGTACAAATCCTGGATCAGGGCGACGAAGGATATCAACTCAACAGCAAGATTTGCAATTGGTAAATAAATTAGTAGAAAATCCATTTTACTCAGTAGTTCAGGCTGCTGAGGAAACGAATTTTCCTGAATTGAGTAGTTAGTACTGGTCGCCGGTGAGTAAGAGAATCGGAGCATAGAATACCTACTTAAAGCTGAACATAAAGAGCTCGACTGGGATTTGCGCTTGAATTTTTAATGCACGATGTAAATTTTTGGAACAATGTAATCTTTACAGATTAAAAAACTTTCCAGTCTACACACAGCGGTCGTATTCGTATTTACCAACCTCTGAATACTCCATTCGATGAGACGTATATATCTAACAATAACAAAAGTGGTAGATATTCCGTTAACATGTGGGCTTGGATATCGGCACGTGGTCCTGGTGTTTTGGACATATTTGAGGAACGCTTTAATAGTGAAGCGTATATTAGGATTTTAGACAATATTATGCTCCCTTCCGTGTCACAATTATTTCCTAATAATGAATTCATATTTCAACAAGATAATTGATCAGTTCATAATAATAATAATAATAATAATAATAATAACCTTTATTCAATAATACCGTGAAACGGTGCAGAACAAGTCAAAAGAACATGATATTATAATTACCTGGTGTATAACCAGCAACAGTACATTTAAAGTATGTAAAAATAAAATAAAAACATTTAAATAAAGACACTACACTGACAGGTCAAAATGGTGGGTAAAATATTCTGAAACACTGTAAAATGACTTTTTACATAAATAGGTTTTCAGCTTTACTTTCAAATCTTTTCTTGATAGGTTCTGATAATCTTGTGGTATTTTGTTGTAAACTTTTACCAGCTGCGTTACTACATTACGCTGTACTTGAGTGAAATTCGTTTGAGGTTGTCGTAACACCGATCTTGCACAACCTCTAGTGTTAAACATATGGCTGGTTTCATATCTGCTAAATAATTCTTGGTAATGTTCTTTAACGAAGCAAGCACATTCATATATATACAAACACGGTACGGTAAGTATATATTTCTCTTTAAATATTTGACTACAGGTCTCTCTTCTTTTTAGGTGGAAAATACTTCTGACACATGATTTTTGGAGCTTGAAAATTCTAGATGAGTCAACCGAGTTTCCCCAAAAAATTATTCCATATTTTATTCTGGAGTTTACATAGGAGTAATACGCCGCTATTGCTGCATCCTGATTCACGGAGTTTGCTATGACTCGTAATGCATATGTAAATGAACTTATTTTGCTAGCTAGATAGTGCACATGTTCTTTCCAGCTTAATTGTGAGTCAATTTGGATACCCAGGAACTTCGTGTGCTCACACCGTGACTAACTGGTTTCAAGATAACAACATTAATGTTTTTAACTGGCCCAGTGATAGTCCAGATGTTAACTATGTGGAAGACGTATGGGGACTATTCGTAAGAAGTATCCAAAAACGAAATATGAGATCACGGAATGCCCAAGAATTACTGGAAGTAGTAAATAATGCATGGGAAAATTTATTTAAGTCTATGCCAAACAGACTAATAGAAATTATAAATAGAAATGGTGCAATCACAAAATAGTAATAGTTAGTTTCATGTTAAGTTGGATATCATTTGTTGCCCTAATTTTCTACTAATTTCTACTAATCGTTCCGTTTATTCTCCACTTTTTTAAAATGTTGAATACAGAATTTTAGTTAATGTTATAACGCAATGCAATGTATTGAAACATATTCTTTATAGAATTTTGCAAACATTAGGATGAAAATTTTCTTAAGACGAGGTACATAAATAAATTCATTTTAGGCCTTTGTTCTCATTTTTAACTGAATCTTCATGATCGTAGGGGGTTATGTAGATACTAGTTTAATCTGCATGGCATCTGTGTGGATGCTAATGTTAGAATGAGAATTGTCAAATAAAAAATTAGACAAATTCATTTTAGGGTTTTAGTTTGCTAGCATAACCAGAATTCAGAATTCTTTCGATAGAATGCAAAGATTTAATTAATATTTTTACACAAAGTTTTTCTTTTAGTTATAGATAGTTATTTTTTCTGCTGTTTGCAAAATCCTATAAAGAATATGTTTCAATACAGTTATAAGCAAACAATTAATAATTCATTTATAAGCAGTGCAATGTGTCTGTCTCATTGATCTATCTTCTGCTTTAGCAATAACTACAGCATTACAATAAAATATACAGTGTGTCCCACTTTTCATGGAGCCACCCTCATATCTCGCTCACCTGATATCCGAATGTTTTGAAATTTTGGTGGTGAATATATACCTATGAAGTGAGTCTTTAGACGTAACCACATTCGACTGTAGCCAGTGGCGTTCGATTCTATCATGGAAAAAGTAGGTCGATTTTTTAATAAAAAGTATTAGCAATTTTTTTAGAGAAAAACTGGTAAAATATTCCTAATCAGCACTTTCAGAAACCCCGTTGTACAAGATTACATCGTTGTGTGTTCAAAGGTGTTTGAGATATGGGTCCTTAAAAATCAATTTTTTTCAACTTAAAATAATTTGTATCGGTGAAACGGATTGTCATATGAAAAAAATGTATTCTTTATTTTTTGTTCAGAATAATGTATTGTACTAGTATGAAATGATTCTATAAACAAATTACAATTTTTTTAATAAAGCAAAAATTCTAATTTCTACATACCATACCTACCATGTTTCTAACAAATAATCTACACAAATAATTTAATTATACAATTCTTTGCGTTTCTATGTAACCACCATCATTCCGAATACATTGCTCAATCAGTTTTCTTACATGCCGTACAACTTTTCTAATCTCGGCTGGAGTGATTTCAACACATGCCTGTCTAATTCTGATCATTAACTCATCTTGGCTACGTGGTCTGTTATTATACACTATATTTTTTAGACGACCCCACAAATAAAAATCAAGTGGTGTCAGGTCTGGAGACCTCGGGGGAAACTCCCGAACTTAACTTCTTTAACCTATCCATCTACCTGGAAAATTATCTTCTAGCCAACTATTTGCAACATTATGAGCCGGGGCACCATCAAGTTGATAATACAAGTATCTTCTGATATCTTGAGGCAGATTATTGAGAAAGGGTTCAATTTCTCTTTGCAACAAATTTAAATAAGCTTCTCCATTCAATTTTGGAATGAAAAAAGGCCCAATAATCTAATCCTTCCATAAACCACACCAAACGTTAACTTTTGACACATATTGGCTTTTAGTACTGATAAACCAGTGGGGATTTTCGTCAGCCGAAAAACGGCAATTCTGAGAGCATACCACCCCATTGGTAGTGAATGTTGCTTCATCAGTAAATATGACGTTTTTCAGAAAACTAGCATTTTTTAAAAATTCACCCTGGGCCCAAAAACAGAAATCTAATCTTCTGTATGTAACTCCATCTTCTAAGGTATGTAGAAATTTTGGTTTGAATGCTCTTTTTCTATGTTTTTTCAGGCAACGCCAAGCGATGTTTTTACGAAAATTTAGATTCAATGCTACTTACCTTATGCTAGATCTTGGATGTTCTCTAAAATATTGTAAAATGTGTTCCTCGTTTTGAATTTGTCAATTTTGTAAATTATAATTCTTTGGTCTTAACTTACATAAATTTTCTACATTGTTAAAATGTGTATTAATGGTTGCTACCAATTTAATGCGAATGGGAGGCTGACAGCCAGGATGCCGTAAATTAAATTCATCAGCAGCTTCTCTAAATGATCTGGCATTATCTCCGACTAAACGAACCAATTCCACTTTTTCTTGCATTGTTAAACGTTGAGCCATTTTCATAAAAAAAATCAGTTCACTTATTATGTAACATTAATCCATCATTCATTAAATTTTTAACGTATTAACTTATTGACTTTCGACAATACATTGACACTTGCAATAACTTTTGTTTTCATGGCTTACTTAGGTCTTTATTCAAGATTATTTGTTAAAAACATGGTAGGTATGTACAAATTAGAATTTTTGCCTTATTAAAAAAATAGTAATTTTTTTGTAGAACCACTTCATACTAGTACAATACATTATTCTGAACAAAAAATAAAGAATACATTTTTTTCATATGACAATCCGTTTCACAGATACAAATTATTTTAACTTGAAAAAAATTGATTTTAAGCGCCCATATCTCAAACGCCTTTGAACACACAACGATGTAATCTTGTACGACGGGGTTTCTAAAGGTGCTGATTAGGAATATTTGACTAGTTTTTCTTTAATAAAATCGCTAATACTTTTTTTTCAAAAATCGACCCACTTTTTCCATGATAGAATCGAACGCCACTGACTACAGTCGAATGTGGTTACGTCTAAAGACTCACTGCATAGGTATATATTCACCACCAAAATTTCAAAACGTTCGGATATCAGGTGAGCGAGATATGAGGGTGGCTCCATGAAAAGTGGGACACAGTGTAAAATAAAAGTGCTAACTGTTTTATTTTATTCAAATAAATACAGATTTACATTAGCAAATAACTGTTCTATTTTTTTTTGCTCACGACAGTACCTACTCACACATTTTTGTAGCTCCTGAGAATAGAGGTAACTACAAATAAAACAAATATAATTTAAGGCCTCACGTGACTACGGAAATAGATAAACAACAAAATTACGTCGACACTAAAGTGAGTTATTGTATATAGTGAATGGATGAAAATTGTTTCTTGAACGTTCGATGGCCCTGTCAGATATCTTATTTTCCTGCTGCTGGCGACGTCATTAGTTTCGTCATTGTAGAGAATAAAACTAAAAACAACTGTGAGGTGTCTACAAATTGTGTTTGCTGTTGATAGTAGTTTATTGATAGTTGAAATGAAACACGTCACAGAATAAATCGCATCGACAAGAAAACGTTGTGGCTGTTTACAGAAAACCAAAACACTGAATATTAAGCACGACGGGTGTTTCTCTATCATGCTGACATCGTCAAGATCATTAAAATTAAAGTAACGTAAGAAGGCGAGATACATGTGAATATCTACAATTCTACAGGGTTTCAGTAGTATGATGTTCATAATGAGGTATTCTCTCAGTCTAATTTTATAAAGTCCTTTGCACACGTTGAAGATCTAACAATACATAGTATATTTGCCGAGTATCAGTCCTCTATCAAAATATTTGCCGATACATAGGTATACGCATGCTTCTGATATATTCAACATAAATATAGGAGTAGGGCAGGGATCCATAATTGGACCATTGCTTTTTTAAATATTTGTAAATGACCTCCCTGCTTATGTCACTGAGGGAGAAATATTTATGTGATACATCAGTTATTATTAATGCAAGCTGCATACAGGAATTAGAACAAAGAGCCAATGTTGTGATAAAGCAGTTTGAAGACTGGTGCCAAAAAAATTCTTTAATAATCAATATCAAGAAAACTGTCTTTATATACTTTTCAACTACCATATCTAGAACTCTACCCAGCATAAACTACGTAAGCACCAGCATAAGCACAAAATTTTTAGGAACCATAATAGACAGTACTCTAACTTTAATCAACAAATTGACGGTCTGTGTGTTAAACTAGCAAAAAGCACATTTGCTCTTCTAAACCTCAAGAATAAACTTAACCGCCATGGTCTTTTAAACGCATATTACTCACTTGTGTATTCAATCTTAAATTACAATATTATGGTATGGGGCCAATCAACCGATATAGGTAGAATTTTTGTAATGCAAAAACGAATAATTAGAATAATTTTTAACTTACAATTAAGACAGTCTTGTCGTGAAACTTTAAAAAAATATGAAATTCTAACGGTTCCCTGTATTTATATATTTAAATTGGCTTGTTTTGTGTATAAAAATTCCAACTTGTTTCATCTAAATAACGATGTACACAATTATAATACAAGAGGCGCCCGGGAAATTCACATTAACAATTATAATCTGAGTAAATTCAGAAAATCGCCCTATTGTGCAGGCAGTTTAATTTTTAACAAACTTCCAGTCCAAATAAAAATACAGGACAGGTTTCAACTATTCAGGAAGACATTAAAAAAGTTTCTGGCTAAACAGTGCTTCTATAGCTTGGAAGAATTCTATAACTACAATGAAAGTTGATTCTTATACTCTTGATTTCTCCTATTATTTACATTACGTTGGGTGTGTTCTTAAATTCACGTAATAATTAATTGTTGGAAGCGGTTTTTCTATGTGTTGTTTTTACATTTTATGTCCATATGTGCTGTTCAATTTTATATACATATATATTTATTTGAATCACATTTATTTTTGTATCGTTTCTATGACAAAACCTACATTGTACTCTGTACTACTTATGGTGAATAAATGTTCTATTCTATTCTATTTAAAGAATTTCTGCTACTAGCAAAACTTGTAATGATGTACTAACTTAGGATTAACATTTGATTGATTTTAGCTCAGCTGGGTAGTGATGAGGAATCTGATGCATTCGAGGAGAAACCCTAAATATATTTTTTAAAAGCAGTGTCACAACTTAGTTTATGACTGTTGACGAAATTTCCAAATATTCAGTTTTGGAATTTTAAATCATACATTTATGTTTGTGCTTTATGAATTCTAAACTGAGGAGACCGAGTTAATTTGACAGGTAGCAGAAAAAACAATGACATATAATACTTGAAAGAATAGTAAGATTCTAGATAGGTTCTAGAAGATACTGGGTTATATGATCAAATAATTGGTAGAAATAAAAATCTAATGCGTTTAGAATAGGGTTTTTGAAAAAAATACACTATTGAAGATTTTTTTCCAGAATGGAAGAGGGACATGGGTAGAGTCTAAAACCAAAAACTCAGGACTGTATCTGCTGGCTTCCGGCCACCATTTTGGAAAACGCGAATGACATTATCTCCATTCCTGTTCGCTTTTTCGGAAAATGTATGAAATCTAAAGTTATAGAAAATTATTTTATCTTTTATTTTTTATTGAACTGTTTTTGTACGATTGATAGGTACTGTAAAAGTTACAGCTGTTTGAAAAAAAAAGAGTTTTTTCTTGTTAATTTTTCAACCATTAAAAGAAATCTTCAGGTGTAAAAACTATAAATAAAACTTATAGAAGACGTAATTACCTTTAATTTAAATGCTCAACGAAATGCACAACTGCTGCGCGCATTCGAGCTCATATTGCTCCTTCATTGCATTTCTTGTCGGTTTGTGTTCGATATTTCTGTGATAAAGCAACTGCAACTGCTGAGGTTGTAACTGTCAATTTTCATTTCGCTCGTGAAAATTTTTCAAAAATGTACACTTGTGGTTTGTAGTTTATTGTGACCATAATTATTTATAAAGTTTGATATTCTCTGTTTCTATTTATTGACGTTAACGTATTTAACATAGATTTAATTACTGAATATTTATTACTGGACTTTATTAGATATTCTTTAATTGATCAAATTAAACACTGAATCATTATTTCGGCACTTGTTTATGTCTTTGATGAATTTGCGTTTTATTTGAGATGATTTATTTATTTCACCATAACCTGTATAATTATTCTGAACCAGATTTGTATAAGTTTAATTTTGTTAACCTTTATTTGATTTATTTATATTTTTGTATAACTATTATTCTACTCATATTTCCATAAACGTTATATGTGTACTTATTATTGATTTATGAAAGGTAAGATAATTAAAAAAAGTCAGAAAACGTTTTAATGCATTTATTATCAGACAATTGTCACACATTATGTATAAATATATTCGTGGTAATGCAATAAAATCAATAACAAATATTGGTTGAGATTACCGTCAATAATTTGAGATAGTGAAAAGAATTCTTTGGGAAAATAGTCACACATACCTCTGTCGAATAAATAAGTTCAGCGAAATAAACAACAAAAACAATATTTTTATAGAGACAGTTGTCGTGTGTTTTAAAGGTTGATAATCGAATTCTGTCTATGTAAAATTTGACAAACTCTGGGAAATATTCCATTAGTAATAAGAACGCAAAAAGCAACCACAAAAATTATATGGTTTTTACGACAACTGTCGTATTTTGATTTTTTTTTAGCCCAACCAGAATCACGGTTAAAGGAATTAGAGCGTTCTCGAAGAATGTTGGCTCATACTTGCAATGGCAGTGACATGAGAAGAGACCTGAGATCTAGGTTTTAAGCTTATGATATTGTTGTTTAAAGAGATGTAGTGAAAACCAAATAATACTTGAGTTTGCTATTCTCGAATATCCGAACATATGTTTAATAAAAGGAGCTGTGTTCAAACCTTATCACATAAAATCAGCCTATCTTGTACGGTAGCCATGTTTTATGAGAACACTTAACCGACATCTCATTTCATTCAACAGAGGATAATAAACATTATACACAAAATTATCCCATAGTATCCTTTTGTTAACTTTAGTTAATAAACTTATTGAAAACTAAACAATTGTTCATTCTTTTTTAATTAAATGTGCATTGAAGGAACTTAGTACAATTGTAGTAAGATATTTTAAAATCAAAGTACCACCAAAAGATATAAAGTCGTGTTAGTTTAGTAATATAATTCTACATTGGCATGCGTAAGCGTTGAAATCTGCGGGACCGAATTCGCTTACGAACTATTGGTTACAGAAACTTCATTGAACATTTAAATTAAACAAATCGGTAAAGGTATTTACATAGAACTTCCCTCGTTATTTGTGCATGGCGGTCACTCTAAAAAAATATTAATTACAAAATGACATTGAGAATAACAATCGGATTATGGTTACTGCTATTATGACAAAGAAAACCTGATAACTTTTGGTCAAAAAAATATACCTACTCAGTGCTCATCCAACAGCAAAATTTCAATACTAAATCACAGACGCCAAATGTGGAAGGCTTGCGCAAATACCTTTACAAATGTCCACCATGACTGAATTATTTCTTGGGATGACCACCCTGTACATTTTTCAATAAAAGTATAATAGGTGCATATGTCAAATATTATTGCCATCTGTCACATTTTCAATCCCACATTTACGTAATGGAGTGGAAGTATAGTGGTGGTTAAAAAATTTAATTTTTTTGAAATTTTTCAAAAATGTTGGTAAAAAAATTTTCACATTTTTTTTCTTCTGAAATAGGTTTAGAATGTCATGAAACGTAGAAATTTTAAATTTGAGCAAAAGGGAAAGTTTCCTTCTACTATAGTAGTGGTAAAAAAAGGTTACAAATTTAAAAATTATGTATTTTTTAAATAGGTTTAAATAGGTGAAAAAAAATTTTTTTTTCTGAAATAGGTTTAGCGTGTCATGAAACGTGGAAATTTTAAATTTGAGCAAAAAAAATGTTTTTCACTATTTATTCCGTTTAGACGGTCCACCCTGTATATTTTCCAGTGAAAGTTTAACCATTTCTTCCCTGACAGTAGGGTCAACTATCTACCAAATTTGACTGCTCTCCGTCAAGTAGTTTTTTTAGTTAATGCACCAACAGACAGATAGACAGACAGACAGAATTCAAAAACCTATATTTTCGTAATCTATATATATTCTTTTTATATGGTTTTTATACTTTTTCATATAGTACTCGATATTCCCATTATACACTTAAAATTTCGTATTATTAACTTTTTCCGTTCTCGAGATATAAGGAGTTGAAATTAGTAATAGTTGCAAAAACCGAGCGTTCATTTGTGACGTCACTATATGCAAGTGACGTAAGAAAAATGGCTTTCTTAGATCTTTCAAATTTAACCTGAAAAGTCGAAAAACATGGAATTTTTAAACGCTGGTAACTAAATAAATACGTCGAGTGGAAGTTCGTTCTATGTGTGTACGGAAAGAAGAAGGTCGGCGATGAGTTCTAATCGTAAATTGCAGTGTCAAAATCGAATATTCGTCCCGGCAGGAGCGAGAGAAAATTGTAATTTTTTGACATTTCGCCAAATTGTACTCCCCTACTGTCAAGTAGTAAGCAAAACAAAAAATACTTCGAAAACACTTATAATTATAACAAGTAAGGAGCATCAAGTCTATTGAGATCGCCGAGTCTATGCGTATAGTGACGTAGCGCCTGGCCACGCCCCATTTTCGCGAGATCGAGATTTGTAATAGTTTTTAAGATACTAAACGTGCGAATAAGATTCTGATTTTTTGCAGATTCATTAATTTATACTTGCACTTTCGATTTATGAAATAAAAAAAATGCCGAACAAGCCCCAATTGATTATAAAGCAATTGAGAGTACCTCATAATTCTTTTCTTGTTTTGGCTCATAACCATTGGTTGATCTAGGATTGCTGCACTATATTCATCATTTGGGAATATCCACCGCTATTCTTCTCCAGTTTTTCGCTTTTAAAATTCTTAGGTCATCTTTCACGTCGTCTATCAACCTTTTCTTTTGTTGTCCTTTTGGTTTTTTAGTTTCAAGTTTCCCGGCTTTTATGCCGTAAATAATTAATTAGCGATTTTAAAATATTTAAAAAAATGTGTTTAAAAAAAAGGTAATATTTCCTTTTGTTATAAACAAAATAATGTTAAACAGTATCAGACCAGATTACCGTCTGGTAACATGGATTTTTATAATCGATAGAGTCTCCTGAATTGTCTCAACTCAAATGTATTTGAAATTTATACCGCCTGCTCTATTAAATCTTATTGCAAAAAATAGTTAACTTTACTCCTTGTACCATGCTGGTAAGAACTTAGATATCGTGTATATATAATTGATCGGCAAGTCAATTTTCGAACAGTAAATGTATTATTAGTTTAAGTGGTATCAATAAATTTTATAATCTGGGTCCATCAATCAGTTGCAAATACTCATAAATACAAATCCAATCAATAAATTAAAGTACACAGAGTTGGTAAATGCTTCTGTAATAAATCACAATTTTATACTCATTACATTACATAGTCATATATTTTTAAACAACGGCAAAGTTTATTTTAAATATAAATTAATTTGTATTGTAATGTGTTTTGACATATGCAATGATCCTGTGAAATTCTCGGTATACTAAATCTGAAAAAGAATTTATTTAAATCATAACTTACAAATTAATTTGAATACATCATTTAATATATTATGTATAAATAAATTAAAGAATGTAAACAATGTTTCATGTATATTACGGACAATGGAAAGTAACTCATGCATAAAACTTTTGATTGCATTTTTATTGATGGAATTTTAACATTCAATTTACGCAACGGCAATCTTATCTGAGAACTTTAAAAAAATTTCTGTTTTTATTTTAGATGATCTTGGATAGTTAGTTGGCATCGGACATTCGGGATTCTCCCGACGTCCAAACAATGGCTCTGCAGTGGGAAAAATTGTCCCCACAGGAATTTCAGCAACTTCAGGATTTGGCCGCATGTAAGTATAAAATCGTTTCTCGTTTATAAATAAGAAAATAAATCATATTTCCTCTGGCAGTATTATATTAATAGACTGTATGTAAAAAAATAAGATATTCCAGTTTGTTGTCATAATTGAAATGAAAATTATTTAGTTATTGAAGAAATTTTCTTTCACGCTGTTCGTATTTGATATAAATTCAAAGATTTGCATTAGTGTTTATGTATGCAATGACGGAGCTATGGCATAGCACGGTTGTGCAGTGCACAAGGGCCTAAACGGATATTATTATACACAAACGATAAACAGGCAAAATTGCCTCCTGACTTTCACTGTAAAAGTTCAGATGTATTGTACCTTTTCTTTGTGATCCTGAATTGACTTAACTTGATAGTTTATTATTTACATCTTTATGTGCGACAAAATGATTTCACAAATATGCGAAATATTTAATTTTATTACTCATTAATTAGTGGAGTTGCGAATGATGTAAGTTGAACAGAGGTCAACAGACGCCCAGAGATTTGAAAAAACATATTTAACACTTCTTTCAAGATGGTGGCGAACCCCGGTTTTGCAACGTGCCGCAAACTCACCCATACACTCACCAATGATACCCCACCAATACCCAAAAGCACACCGACGCGCGACGTACAGTGCTCAAAATGCCCAAAAATGTGGCCAAAACCTTTAGAATATTGCTGACAATTAGTATATACGGGTTTTCGAGGTCGCTGATTTCGACTTTGATAAAATTTAAAAAAAAAGCAAAATCGAGTGGCGGATCCAATGTGGTCGACTTATTTATTAACAAATTGTTTATTTAGCTGAAAGTTAGTGTTCATAGGTGTTTTCGAGGTCCCTGACTTCGAATTTGATATTATTAAAAAATACACAAAATGGCGTACCCAATATGGCTGACCTTTTTATTAAAACATTGTTTTTTTCAGCTGAAGGTCAGTACATAGGGGTTTTCGGGATCGCTTGAAAATTATTTATGTTAAAACACAAAAATAATTGATTTTTTTTTAAATATGGCACAGTGGGACGGAATGGAAAGGTGAATACATAACAAAAATGTTATTTTCATACAATTTTATTGCGACTGATACTCGTCGTCGAACGAGGGATCGCTTTCATCCTCGGTACTTTGCATTGTTGAATTCGGATGTTCAAATATTGGTTCAGTTAACAATTCTAACGACTCGGATGACAAGGGATTTCCGTGAGCCTCCATGAGCCTCAAAAAATCATCTTCTTTGTGTTTGATTCAACTAGTTTCTTTTCGAATAATGTTGGTAACCATATTGTTACTTTCATGAATGTGATACACCTTGCTAAGTTAAAAATTTCCTTCCTGGCGAATATAATAATTTTTTCATGGCCATATAGGCCTGCGGTTCATCACGATTTAAACGCTTAGAAAATGAAAGGGGGTACTAAATTATTTCAAACGAGAAATATGGATGAAACCTTTTGGAATTAGTTCCTTAGATGTCCCTGACAATGTTTATGGACATTTTTTTCGATTCATGCGGGCCCTTAATTGTTATAAACAATTAATTTGTTCATTAAGAAAAACATTTTTTTAGTGACTGGAAATAATTCACTAACATAAACACATTTTATTCTTTATAATTTTTCAAAAAAATGCTTCCTAAACAAGTTATGGCCAATTTTATGTCGAAAAAGGCGAAATTCTCCGACTTTCAAGGATTTTTTTCTCGTACATTTTTACACGCACAAAAAATTTAAAAAAAAACGGAATTGTAGAGAATTTTCCGTAGAATAACTCAATATTTTTTGTTTTTTGATTCCATTAATAGGAGCATGAATACATTTCATTCAAAGAACGCGAGTTTTTATAAAAAAAAGCTTTTTACAGTGTACACTAAATATTTTATTCAAGAGAGGTACCATTTTTCTAGTGTGGTATGCACTATCATTTTACATTTTTTCGAATCTTTCAATTATTGAATATTGCTAAATAATTTCTATTGAGGGGTGCGAAAAAATTACATTACATTCCATAAAATCTGTGTGAAAAAAATCTTGGAAGTCGAAGAATTTCACGTTTTTTTCGACATAAAATTGGCTATAACTTTTAGGAAGCATTTTTTTGAAAAATCATAAAGAATAAAAAGTGTTTATTTTGGCCGACTTTAGCTAAAAAAATTATTTCCAGTCACTAAACATTTTTTTTTCTTAGTGAACAAATTAATTGTTTATAATAATTAACGGCCGGCATGAATCGACTTTTTTTTGTCAGGAATATCTGAGGAACAAATCAAAGGTTTTATCCATATTACTTTAAAAAAAAATTTAATCATCCGATGAACGCAAAATTGCGATGAACCGCAGGCCTAATATGTCATATTGTCTGTAAGTGACATAAAAAATGAAATTATTACAGTTCGGTATTAAATTCTAACAATAAAAAAGTACTGAATTTTGCCGCCATTTTGCTTAAAAAATTTGAACAAAGAAGTTGCAAATATTTAAATAAATACATAATATTGTTATAAATACAATATGTATTTATAAAATATTTAACATATTTACTGTACAAAAATATTTTTTGAAACAGTTTTATTCATGTATTACACTAAACGTAATTGTTTCATTTGTAAAAAACCATAAAAAAATGAAGCGTACGGTGACGTGAGCTTCAAAGCATTTATGCGTCGCGACTGAAACAATTAAATAAACAAAAATGGGGAAGTTGCGGGAAGCTGATTTTACAGGCATTAAGAAGGAGTCTGTAAAGAACACGGGAAAATTGGTTTCTGAGTTGGGGAAATTAACTCAATGCTTTATTGTTTTACATTTTTTGAAGCAGGAACGAATAAAATTCATATTTTACATGTTAAATTTGATTATAAATAAATAAATTTGGTCCTGGTGTGTTGTGGCATATTGAGGAACGTTTAATGAATGCACTACAGAGACATTGTTTGTCTTTTCGCAAAAGCGGCAATTCCATATTGGGGGTGGTTAATTGCTGCAACTAGGTAATACCTTCCTACCAGAAAGCAAATTCAAGATAATTTTGTCAGCGTCAATTACCTCTACAATTTTTAATGTAGAGGATTATGTGAAGAACCAAAATGTAGAATTGAATTATTTTACAACTGTACAACTTTTACATTTTTTGTAGAACCTAGATTTTAGGTTGATGACTTCCAAGCCTTAACCAAAGTGAACTCCACAAAATGGTCCCTATACCTGGTTCCTGTAATTGTGGTACATTTTAGGATATCTGCGTTTTTCTTCTCATGGTTTGTCGTAAATTAGAACCTATATTTTTTTTGTGTTCGCGTATTAAACTTTTCATTAAACAAATACTTTTACATGGTGGGGGCTCAAATCAATTTTTTGCCCTACGACTTCTTGCTTCGCCGTTAATGTATGTCGAACAGCAAACATGAAATAATCTTCACTTTCCTCTACGACCGATAGTTTTTCCAGTATTTTACGAGAACTGATTCTCCGCTCTAATTGTTGATAGAAAACGATGATGCAAATGAAATTTTTTGAGTCACGAAATGAGAGGCCTCTCCCATTATCAATTAAAAATCTTGTTTCTACCACCACAAAGAACATAAGAGCTATTATAATCTGAAATATAAATTTTTCATGCACGACTTGATGACAGTGAACAATCGAGGATTCGATTTTCGACTTTGCTATTGGCTTTCCTAATGATCGAACGAAGAACAGGTTATCCATCGAAAGTCTCGAGAATAGGCGTACGAAATCACAAACAATCTTCTTATATAAGCTACTGAACAGTAAAATAGACTGCAGTGATATTCTTCATCGTATTAACTTTCAGGTACCTAGAATTACCTCTAGGCATTCACTAACTTTTCATTTGTCGACGCCGAGAACAACATCAAAAAGTTTTCTCCTATTAATCAAATATGCGACAAATATCATAAAATTCAAGATAGAATTGACATATTCAACTGCAGTGTAGCCTCCATAAAAAACTGTCATAAGCGGTTTTCTTGCTTATTTTTATTTTCAATTGCTACTTATATGTCACTTATGTTTATGTGCACATAATATCGAATTACCTTGTAAATTGTATATTTAATAGTTGTATTACGTTTGTACCCATTCTGTAATTGGGTTAACACCTGTTGAATGGTGGTATATTAAATAAATAAATGAATGAATGAATGAATGAATGAATGAATGAATGAATGAATGAATGAATGAATGAATAAATAAATAAATAAATTTCATTGTGAATAATTTGTGTTATTACGATATGGTTTATACAATCAGAGATTTTTTCTTTCTTCAATTCTTTGGGACTTCCTGCCACATGTATGTTTTCTTTTTAAGCGGTGCTCGGGGAATCTACAAAATATCACAATTAACCAGTATGTTACTGGTAAATAACCACTACGCCTGTGACGGTATTTCAAACAAACAACACTTTCAGATCTATTCTGACAAAAACGAAACCGAAGAACCACGAGCAAAATTAAAAAAACTGCATTCATAGTATTCCATGTGGGTGCAACAAACAATACGTGGGTGAGTCATCCAGACCTTTTAGTGTAAGATTGGGCGAACATCAAGATTATATCAGAAAAAATGAAATTCAGAGGTCCGAGATCTGCGAACACGCTTGGGAGAGCGGACGTAGAATAAACTGGAACTCGGCAAAAATTTTAACAAAAGAGGCAGATAACAAATAAAGAAAAATTAAAGAATCCGCGATAATATTATTGAATGAGGATAGATGCGTGTCGAATTGTTCCATAGATGTCTGTACAACTTGGTTAACAATGTTAAAAGAAGAACTTCACAAACTTAACATTGTATAAAAACTAAAAAAACTGTTAACTGTATCAACAGTTCTATGTAAATAGTAAGTATCTATGGATATTGAATATAACAAAGATTCTTAGAGCTGTGTATTTATCATACACAGCAAAAAAGATTTTTCAAAGAAAGCCTTGAAAAAGGAAACAGATTAGATTCCCGAAACGTCGGCGAAATATTTAATTTCAAGTTTTTATACTTATTTGTGTTGTTTATTTAAAAAAAGAAACCTTGTAGCATTTGAAAAAGCTACATTAATAATTTCAGTTTGAACACTGTAAATTAACCTTGATTAATTCATTTGTTTGAGTATGCAACCCACGATCTAGAATTCGATAGTAGATGGTTGCCTATCTTGATGAGAAATTATAGGTAGTAAACATGTTTTCTTTAAGCGTAATTTTGATAGAGGTGTTACTCACATATTCTTGTAGTGGAAATATTACATAATCGTGTAATTCACTCTTTAAATTGCAAAGTCCTTTGTTGGCGCATTTTTATTGGCTAGAGAAAGAGTTCTCTAGATGTTCAAGTTGGCAACACGGAGAACTGGAGAGGGAGATTTCCGTCTGGTGGTTCGTTCTTCGACAGCGTCGAGATAGCGAATGGCGGCGGTACCGGTTTTGTGTTGAAGAATTTGGGTTTTACATCGCTTACACTGAAAACGGATTTGATTTGATGTACCCAGTGTTTCTTTACCGTCCTGCCAGAAGCATTTTGTAAATTCCAGGAAAGAATTCTGTTGCTTGTCGTAATCTGACCGCCACGTGTCTCGTGAGGTTATGTAATACTCTCTAGATGAGGTGAGCTTTTATTTTACTTAGTTTGGTGTTTTATTTAGTTCTTATTTATTGTAATTATTACAGAGTGTTTGGTATAAGCATATGTTTTGGAGAGGCTTATGTTTGGTATAAGCATATATTTGGTGCTGTCATATTGGTTATGTAAGGGGGCCCAGTAGTTAGAGGAGTAATAGGAGGAAGTCTATTACTCAGATATTTGGTTTTATGTGGGTCCGGCTGACATTTTGAGAAGTTTTGGTTGGAGAGTTGTTCGTAGCAGTCTCCAAGAGATTTAGGCAGAGATTTAGGAGTGACGCAGAGTCGTAGTCGTAAGCAATGTCGAGAACATCTTAGGAAGTGGTAACAGGTCCCGTTGCAGTCGTCAGAGAAAACGCCAAGGCTCTAATCAGGTTTTATTGTTTCATTTTAGTTATATAATTTTAAAGAAATTATTATAGTTTCATTCAGTGATTTTTTTGTGAAATATTAGAGTAAATTACACAGCGATTTTGCAACTACATGCCTAGCATAATGAAGTATCTTAAGATTTTTTACTGTAAGTAACGCATGGTACTACGTGATACTAATTTACCTTCTACTTTGTCACATATGAAGTATTTTTAGTAGAACACAATTATTTTAGATCATTCTTTAAGATTCTAGTGCACACAGCGAGCATAGTGAAAATTGGCTCATAGAATCCTGTTAGTTACATGATATTTTATTGATGAGCTGTAATTTGAATCCATTGTGAACCTTTAACTCGCTGTTGCAAATCTAAAACTCATTGTTGGTATCTTTAAAACAGTAGTTGTCAAATCACTGATATAACTTTAGAAGGGGTCATTTACATATTTTGCATTTCCTTTGCATATATAGATTAAGTTTATGGGATAACTGTGAAACTACTTGTTTTTATTGTTGTATATCTCACGTGTGTGTAATACATGTCTAATGTCTACATGTTCTTATTATTTGCACTGGTACTCCTGATATTTGCTTAAATTTTGAGATTTCATAGAGTAAAGTAGAGTTTTGATATTACAGACATATTTTGAGAATTCCATCGCATGGTTGCTAGTAACTTAATTTTGTTCCGTGCTGGCAAAATTATTTAAATCATATTATGTAACATACAGCCGGTGGCGCCCTTTTGAGTGTCCACACGATCCTAACCCACGGCCTTGTGCTCTCCACCAAAAATCGGCTGCCGTTCGCACCGATGAAACACGTTTTAATATTCAGGTATCAAAATATGTTACAACCTCTAACCGATCCTTTGACGTAAAAGTCTCAGGCGCAGAGGTTACTTACCAGTAACATACTGGTTAATTGTGATATTTTGTAGATTCCCCGAGCACCGCTTAAAAAGACAACATACATGTGGCAAGAAGTTCCAAAGAATTGAAGTAAGAAAAAATTAAGATAATGCCACAAATAACATTTAGACAACCAGAGATATTTGAGAAAAACTGCGAAAAAACAGGATTCGAACATTCTTTTGTTTAAATAAAAGCTTTCCACCACACGGATTTAATCCAAAATTTTTACTACATTTCTTGAAATGTTCCCTAGAAATTTTAGTTTTACTCCACTATATATATATATATATACATATATATAGCTGTTAATATTATTCACACAATTCGTGTTACTTTATGTTACATGTATATCAGCTATTAGCAAAAGCACACTTTGAGATATTAAATTACCATAGGAGTTCCTGGGTAATTTTGAAGACTGAAAGACTGTAGAAAATTCTATTTTTTTAGTACGCTCTAAAATCAAAAGATATTTCTGAAAATATAATTAAAAAAATATGCTAAATGAGCCCATTGTACGCTGGCTCCTGTACCAATACAATATACTCTTCGTTTTCCTATTTATGAAGAGTGCACTAACATAAGTACAAAAATAAAAGTTACACAAACATATAAACCACTACTAAGTTAGATTAGATTGGCATATAAATGTTAATTTGCTGTAAGACTAGAACAACGTTACTTGGCAAGCGATAAAACACATTACTCTCAACCAATTTCATTTAAAATAAATGATTTGAGCTCGCTGTGGCGAGCGCAAATTTATTTTTCTTATTTTGGCTTTGCTTCCTTTACCCATGTTTTATTTAGAATTTTAAAAATTTATTACTTTCTCTCCTTCTATCTTAATAAGAAAGGTTACGAGATTTACAACATTCGCATTTTTATACATTACCCTCGAGAGAGCCAAAGATTTAGCCGAGGCTCTAAATTAACATTTTCAATTAAATTCCTACCTTGGATTATTGTAACAAATGACTTCGAGATGTCACCTCAGAAAACTAGGGAATAAGATGTCTGATTGGTAGATAGGCAAGACACTTGTCTTGAATCTAATCTTAAGGGTTGATCCCAGACTGTGGAATTGAGTTTTTTCTTGGATAGAAGAAATGAATCCCAATATACACGGCTAGTAGTAGAATAGAATATAACAGAATTTTATGTGCCATCATTTAATATGTATAATATTGATTGCGTTACATGTCTATAAATGGGAAATAAATGCAGTGTGTCCTAAGGCGAATGCAACAAAAGGCAAAATGGACAAAAAATTTTCGAATTTTTGAATGCTACTTCGGATTTAGTTCTGTCTGGTGTAAAACTAACGTATACAAGGTGATTCTTTTAATGCGGCCATTAAAATATTTCCCACTCGCAAATGAGATAGACATTTGAGATTTGGTATCCTACTATAGTCGACCATGCGAGTCCGAAAATAATAATTTCAAAATGGCTTCACTTTCGGAAGTACCGGAAGTCGATACCAACTTGCTCATTTTAAATGGAATACCCTATATATTTTCGACTTTTCGAAATAACCGTAAAATTCTGAATAGAAACGTGTAGCCCACCCTATACCTTAACCGAGCAGTTTCGGAGATATTTGACATTTTATAAAAAAAATTGACAAGTGCAACGGTTTGCAAGAACCGTTACAACTTTCTTCATGTATAAAGATCACAAGATGAGCTACTTTCTACAATAAAAATAAATTCCATAATAGCATACTAAGTGTTTTATTTTTCACGTTAAATTTCATTAAATCCAAACTTCGAAAACTTTCTTATTTCAAATGGAACATCAATTTTCGTCAAATCATGTAAAATTAAATTCCCTTTCTTAAATGTCCAAAAATTTTTAGTTAAAGGGTCTAGCCGTACTTCCATGGCGAATCTGCCCCCGATAGGAACCTATATCGTAACCCGTGTTATATTGTGAAGTTGATCGTGTAGATATTATCTTGGTTAATTGAGGAGCTATTTTCAAAGCAACTTTTATTCAAAGCAATCTATCTTAGTTAATTTTAAAGCTAGGAAAATAAAACTAAATGGCAGTGTTATGGTACACTTTATAGTTTTTTTATTGTATAGCACTTTCCTATTGGCCAAGCCTAAATAAAAGTAATTAAAAAAAATGCAAATAAGAATTTTGTCAATCGGTTTCTATCGAATCAAACTGAATTACCACATTGAAAAAAATATGTAATAATTGCCTATGTCTTGCTTAACAGCATGCTAAGTTTCATTAAAATCCAAGAGGTGCAACATGTCGTAAGTGGACCACCTTACCACCACTATGTTGACATTTTAAATTTGCATTACATTTCAATAATTTTTGGAAAAGTTTTGACAGCTCATAAAAAGTATATCAACGGTCGGTGGTGTCAACTAGCCTATTACAATGTTTTCTGACCTACTTTTATAGTGACTATAATAGTCGGTCTCAGTTAAGAATGCAGTTGTTTACGTTATGAGCGGAGCACAGTTTAGACAGCACATGGGAATCCCCAGAGTAAGTGGAATCCCCCCAAGGCCGACTCAAGCCAGTTGGTACATAAAATAAAAGTTAACGGTTTAAATTGGCTTTTATTTGGTATTTGGCTCTTTTATAAATACATTGAAATTATTTAATTTATATTGCAGCCTATTTTATTTAGAGTAATGAAAGCTCATTATAGACGTAAATCTTCTAAAAATGTCAAAGTGTTTTAAGAAATTTTGGGTAAATTACCTACTACTTGCTTGTGCACGATATCAGGCGAGCTGTTCTTGTCCCTGCCGTTCTTAACTGTATATTTGATCTCTTTCATGTACCTGCCTAAAAAGTGTATCCAAATATCATAACCGCCGTGTAAGTGCATGGCCACAGCGCATATAGTACTGCACTTCGCACATCGCACACTGAAATTAAATAAACCATTATTTTTAATGATAGCAGCCATATCGACGCCTCTCGCACATCACAGAATAAAATTAAATAGAACCATGATTTTAAATGAGAGTGATGAAATCAACAACTTGAGCTTCGCATATCGCATATAGCACAGGCGATACCGTGTTTGTAAATCTCTATTTGCAACAAAAGAGATAAAAATAGCTATAGCAGTCTGATTAATAAATATTATGGAGGGAAATAGCTGAACAATATATGAACAATTATAAATAGTACAATTTGTTTTTTATTAATATTCATAAATATAAAATAATAAAATAAACTTCGATGTGCGATGTCCACAATTTTTTTTTGACACGTTGCACCTCTTGGATTTTAATGAAACTTGGCACGCTGCTAGGCAAGACACAGACAATTATCATATTTTTTTTCAAACTGGTAATTCAATTAGATCTGATAGAAATCGAGTAACAAAATTTTTATTTGCATTTTTTAAATACTTTTATTTAGCCTTGGCCCATAGGAAACTGCTATAAAATAAACTGTAAAGTGTACCATAACAGTGCCATTTAGTTGTATTTTTCTGGCTTTAAAATTAACTAAGATATATCGCTTTGAAAAAACTCCGCACACTTTCTATCAACTAGCTCCCCAATTAACTAAAATATAAAGCTAATATCTACTCGATCAACTACTATTAGCGCCCTCTACAATATAGCATAGGTTACGATATAGGTTCCTATCTGGGACAGTTTCGCCATGGAAGTACGGCTAGACCCTTTACCATCAGCCTAGCCATGATTAGAAACATGAAGAATGTGACAAAGTAATACCAAGAACATGTAAACACATTTGCCACTCAATAAGAAGAGAAACCATCCACCATACACCGTAAAACGCATATTGGACGATTTTCGAATATTTGGTTCTGTCAAGATAGGAATTCTAAGGAGGAAGCCTTAAACATATTATCTGAAGAAGAAATCTTTTCAACTTAATATTTAAATTTTCCGCAAAACATTGTGATGTGTCACTACTCTTTCGTTTCTCATAGCACAGTAAACTCTTGAATATTTCGCCCTCTAAATACATGAGAATTCGAAATACTCCAGTAATGGGAATTGTCAATTTTTAGTAAATTTAGCATCACCTGTCAATACAATATTTCCCAAAAATAGTAATTGTTACCTTCATGTCTTATTAAAATAAATTCACAAAAAATTTCCCTCGTCGGGAAGTCTGTTTCTTTTAATAGCTGAACCATGGAACATGAATAGATTTATGTTTTGGCAAGATTCTGTGAATTGAATTCTTGGATAATCCCGATTCCAGAGCAGTTTGCCTTAATGACATAATTGGAAAGCCCAAAATACCCAGAATTGCTATTTCTATGTTTTCGTCATCAACAATAGGCTTCCTCCTTAGAATTCCTGCCTTGATAGAGCGAAACATTCTAAAATTATTCAATGTACGTTTTACAGTGCTTGGTGAATTGTTTCTGTTCTTGTGGGTATCGAGTAGCAAATGTGTTACATGTTGTTGGTATTACTTTATCACATTCTCCATAAATAATAAGCAAATCACATAAGTCTTCGTGGGTGTAATTTAAACGTGCTGGCATTTTTTATCATAAGAGAATGACTGACATTGTTTCTAATCATGGCTAAATTGATGGCAATTTTTGCTAAAGGTTCTTGAAAATTTAAGAAAATCGACAATATTTCAAAATTTGTAATTTGAACCCCTACGATTATACTAAAACAAATGGAATTTAATTTTACATAGTTTGATGTAAAAAAATACAGGGTGTTCCATTTGAAATAAACATTTTTTTTTTGAATTTGACAATATGTAACGTGAAAAATAAAATACTTGGTATTATGGAACTCATTTTTATTGTAGCTCATCTTGTGTTCTTTATACGTGCCAAAGAGCAAATGAGGATCTCCTACACGAAGAAAGTTATAACGGTGCCGCCATTTTGAAATTATTATTTTAGGTCTCACAATGGTCGACTATTGTAGGGTACCAAATCTCAAACTCACCTGCAAGTGGAAAATATTGTAATGGCCGCCTTAAAAGAATCACCCTGTTTAAAAATGAATTGTTTTATTGGCAAATTTATAAAAATCGTCGCCAATAAACTATCTTTATTATTCAACATATATAGTGGAATATAATTGAATGATGCGATAAAGGCCTTAAAAAATGATTTTGGCAAGTTAAGAGTGCCCTCTAATATCTTTTGTAACATCTGCAGTTTCCTAATTATCATATGAATAAATTGCTTATTTCAGAGATCTCTAGAAATAGGCTATGGGGAACCTTTAAATAATACTAAAAAACCAGATGTAGGAAGGTATAATGTTAAACACATGAATAAAAAAATAAAAAACAAATACCAATAAAATATTAATTGGATATCCGGTGGTAGCAATGCCTACTGTACGCTAGCTAATAACGTTTTAACAAGCTATAAACTATTCCAAAATTAACATAAGAGAATCACAAACACAAGTTACTTAATGACAATGACACAAAAAAAGTTTAAGTTTAAAAATGAAACTTTCATAGCAATTCAAAGGCTATCGGTGAGGATTTAATTATTATTGACATGTAATTGTGCTGTTATTCGGTAATTTAGACATACATATATACGCATATTTTTAATGTTTGTATTGAGTAGTAGACCTTCCCTACAATATAGAAGAATTCGCAAATTATACTCCTGCTGAAGGCTGTCAATCCTAATGAATTTAAGGACCTACGACCCATCAGTATTTTATGCTCACTATCAGAAATTCCCGGAAAAATTTTTGGTAGGCAAATGCCTCAGCAGTTTTACAGTTACAATATCTCACCAGAACGCCATGCGCCAGTCCGATTTTGGGCCAGGATACAGCTGCAGTACAATACTGGCAAAAGTTCCTGATGAAATCATCAGATTAAATACTTCGATCAAATGCAACCGATCAAATAAGTGACCTGTTTTAATAATTATTGAATATTCGAAAGTCTTACTGTCTTACTTAAATTATTACTGGCTATTACATCTATTATTTTTTGTCCACAGAAGCTTCTGTACTTCCCTTTATATTGGATTTTCACAAGGCGCTTTTCCTTTCTTAGCACTATTCCAATGAACGCACTCAGTGTGTTGTGTTATATAATGAGAAATGTGGGTTTTCGCCAGTTATGTATGGCATACCACAGGGGTCTATTCTGAGGCCCTTGTTATTTGCCTTATACATCTTTGAGTTTTATGAAAGCATATCTGTGCCACACATTTCTAAGGCGATGGTACGCAAATTTACTACGCATTTAACGAAAAGATACACAACTTGCTTGCCATAATATTAATTATGGCCTCGACAAACTTAAAGTAGTTTCCAACAAACTTTGGCCAAACATCGATCTCTGTAAATTAAAGGCCATGCTATCTGGTCCAGTTGCCTCACGAAAGTTAGTAGTGATCTGAAAATTTCTGTCGACAATAAAATCCTAAGCGTTACAGATACAGTACTAAAAATTTGATGTAATATTAAAACTTTTGGCACATATTTCATCTGTCTATTAGGAAGTCGTGCTGCTCCTAGAAATTGATGCCAACATATATTCTAAATAAAAAAACAAAAACTGTTGTGTGAAGCTTTAGTGTTGTCGCATCTCAATTGTGACGATGTAGTACACGGGTCATGTCTACTAAAAATAGATGCAAAACAGCTACAATTAGTCCAAAAGGGCTTGCATTCATTTAATTTCTAGACTAGGTAAACGTGATCATGTAACGCCTATGATAACCGAGATTGGATGGTTGAATACAGAGAAAAGTAGGATTCTACACTGCTGCGCGTTTACCATAAAACCATATCGACATGGAAACCTCAGTATCTATCAAATAAATTAAGATTTAAAACAGATATCCATAATATTAACAAACTAACCATTATTTATACTCTTCGCCGATTAACTGCACTTTTTATATAATTGTTGCACATTCTACTCTTCGCAGTTTTTTTTTTTTGGTAAATAATATTAGTTTTAGACATTTTTTAGCTTAATTACAATTAGTAACTTTTTTATTTAATGATAGATTTTGTTCAAGAACAATAGGGTTCTTTAGCTAGCAGTAACTTCCAAATTTCAATACAATCGGAATTTTTGTTCGTAAATTATCCACAAATGCATGTACCTAAGACGACCCAGCACCCTCCCCAAATACGAAGTGAAATGCAACGGACTGGCTTCTAACGAGTGGAAGTAGTAACATAAGCAAAGGACGAAAGATAAGTGTTATTTCTATTTATTTCTAAGATATATTTATTAATCCTTCACAGATGGGAAGAATGTTGTGATTCGGAAATCCATTGTTTCACATATACGCGAATGAATGCATTCTTCATGTGGAACGGGTACTTTTGTTTAAGAAATAATTTATTTACTATAAACTTTTGTTTCTCGCTGCAGAGTTATTAGTTTTATATGGGGAATTTGTTTATTTGATTGCCGGTTAAGGCAGGAGATTTTTGATTCGTAAAATATATACCTGGATTCGACCATTCTTGAAGTGGGTGATATAAAATAAGCAACGCCAGATGTGTGAATGAAACCGATAAGTTTTTGTTTACATAGCATTAGCATTGGCTTATTTATGTCTTTATTAAATTTTCAACAAGAATTGGAGATCAAAATTAAAAAGACATTAAACATAATATATAAATAATAAACATAATATACTTACAGGTGATGAAACGGAAAAACTGCCCAAAATTGAAACCGATTGTTTCAAGGAAACGACATACAGGGTGAGCAAACTATCCCTTCGGACCTCTTTTCTCATAACGCGCAACTAAAATAAAATTGTTACCGCGAGATAGGGCCCTTCCCAGCAACTCCACCGTAGATGGATATTTGCTTGTGAAGCGGTTAATAAATAAAAAAAAGAAAGGGAAAAAATGCAAAAATAAAAGCTGCCAGATTCAGAGACACAAGAAGCAGAAAACTTAGAAGAAAAATAAGGAGATGACGATAGATGGAAACTTAAAAGAAGCATGTCGCAAACAACTGCATCACACCCCAGCCGATGATGACAAATGGAAACTTAATAGAAGCATGGAAACTTAAAAGAAGCATCTCTCAAACACCTACACTTCCCATCCCATATTCCCACCCCATGCGTCATGCGGCTCTCGCTGCTGACAACAAGCATGTCCAATGTCCAACCCGGTGTATGCAGCTGGTCCGGCGGTATATAAAACATCCGAGATTTGGTTTCGGCAATCAATTAAGTTATCGTGCTTACAAGAGACGTGACGGACGGACGGACGGACAGTTTTGAAAGTTGTTCAGAATTCGATCACCAACACAGTGATATGAAAACTTTTTCTCTAAGTGCAATATTACCGATTTTAGAAATGTGCGGATCGAATGCAATATACTCTTCGTTTTGTGTTTGCGAAGAGTATAATAACTGGTTTTAAAATATCTTAAGTTATCTTTTCGGTACTTTTTCACATTTTTCAAAGCTTCATAATTGGATTTCAGCTGACCTCAAACAACTCGATTGTTCTAACATGTTTAAAAAAAAATTAAAAGCTTATATATGTTTCATGATGACTACCCTCCTGGCCTAAATAATTGACAAGTCTCCATAATTGATTAATTCTCTTTTTTTCCATTTATTTGCTTGCAAAATTGTTTGCGAGATTTATAATTAAGTAAGACACTTCTTTTAATAGTTATGTTGCATCTCTTATTTTGATTGATTGCTTATTTTTGATTGGTCTCCACTGGATGAGAAATTTTGTAAGTCTTAACTAAAAATGTAGACATTAACACTGAAAAATATGTTGTTTATCATAGTCCTGTATAAATATTTCCGTATGTTTTAAGTGTAGACAAGATAATATGTGATATTTACACAATTATCTTATAAACAATAAATACATAATTTTATTTTTCCAATACAATTTGGACAGGTGATAAAAAGAAAAGCTAATCGAGATTTGCTTAGTTATGACATAATATAAACATCAAAGGTTGAATTTTCGAACTTTTGATAGCCGTGTTTACACATGCAAATTTATTCATGGCATTCTGTTTGAAGTAAGAAATTAAACTGGATCCTTTTTTCCCATGTAGGAAGCGATAAATAATTCGACACCTCTATAAAATTCTGATATATTCGAAACAACAATAATTTTTTGATTGGTATTTTACCAGGTTGTTCAATTTCAGCTACAATTTTATTTTGGCGTGATGTAGAACCTTAAAACTGATCTCCAATTAGGTAATAGTCGCCTTAATTGTATAATGTATAATAACCATGTAGTTTTAATAGTACGCAATATCTAGGAAACATGAGAAAGAAAGAGTAGCTTATGATCACGACGCGCCGTGCACTAAATGACAGAAATATTATAATATGACAGGTAATATAGCTCCTTTCATCCCTGAAGGGATTCTGTACTGGGGAGGGCTACACTTTTAACACACACCTAGTATTTGAGTATATTAGAATTGTTTTTTTGTTGAAAGAATTCATTTATACTGCCGGGATTTGAACTGGGGACGTCAAGATGTGAGTCCTTGATTATCCACCGCGTAGTCATACTTGTATAATGAATGCTTTGTCTCATCAGTTTTTACACTGATGTGTTTCGATGCTACGCCATATTTAGATGGAGTTGTACCGCAACTATATCTCAATTTCTAGAAATATTGTTTTTACTAAAAACTGAAGTCATTTATATGCATTCTAGTGAATACTTTTTACAGAATTCAAATATATCCTGTAGTTATCAAGAAAATGGCTCAGGAAGTGTTAAGTGGAACACCCTGTATATTTAATTAAAACTTCCTTTTACTCTATAGATAATTTTGTATCAACATAAATAACATATGCGGCTTGTAATAAAAGCGAATAATATTTGAATTTTTCTTGTTCGATTTTTTTCTAAATAATTTACGTTTCCATGTATAATAAGATAAAAAACTATAATGGGGTAGTAATATTACTTAACCAACCTTTTGCTGATGATCATGCTCTTCCTTAGTGGAGAGAGAAGAAATATGGATACATAAAGTCTCAATGATTAGGCACCACTAAACATTGCGTCGTAACAGTTAGGCCAATCAAACTAAGCAGAAGGAGATCGTTTTTTAGAAGTAATTCCCACTAGAACAAAAACACTGCGATCATATTCAGTACATGTGAAATATTAATTTTTAAACCAGTGCATCCAAAACAAAGTTGCAAAAATAAAATGTTTTACGTACGAAAAAATGTGAATAAATGGGAGTTTCGTACGACCGGACACATCGATCGATAATTCTTACCATTCAGAGCCGCTAAAAAAATTAAAACAACGTAAAATGTAGAGAAAAGTCTCAGCTTTAATGTGGAACTAATCACAAAATTCATACAAATTTTTATCATAAAGAAAAAAGTGTTAGAAGATGGCTTAGTAAACTTTATACAGTTGATTTATTCATATCTTTGAGTTTTTTGCATCCTGCCTATTTCTCCCACAACAATGCGTGCCTTTTCACTGCATGGATTCGACTCCACGCACTTTAGTCTATATTTCATGAAAATTTCATTGAAGAACGGTAAGAAACAAATACGTTGTATATGTTTTACTGTATAATTGTGCATTTTCTGAACGTGTGTGAATAATGTAGACAAATTCAAAAAGTAATGCACGCATTTAAAAAACTCTAAAGTCATTCGAAAGAATGTTTTATTGCACTTATAATCCAAAAATTAAGACTGTGCTATTATTATTAATTAAGATATAGCGAATTTAACTACAATATTTGGAGGTATACCCTATACTTTGATGGCAAGGCATATTTTTCCAACAAAAGTAATTGCAATAAAATGTTAATTGGATTAATATATCACTATATAAGAATATGTAAGCAAAGTGAATTATCATTCTAACGACTCCCGGCAAAGATATGAATAAATCTATGGATCAACTGTACAAAGTTTACTAAGACATCTTCTGATACCTTTTCTCTATGACAATTTTTTTTATGAATTCTGTGATTAGTTCCACATTAAAGCTGAGACTTTTCTCTACATTTTATATTATTTTCATTTTTTTAGGGGTTCTGAATAGTAAGAATTATCGATCGATGAGCCCGGTTATACGAAACTTCCGGAGAATTCTCATTTTTCGCGCATTTCGAAGCGGCTTAAAACTGTAAGTGGAAAACTCGATTTGCCTTCTAAATGGCTTAAATAAGACAAACATTTCTAAATACTTTTTTTTGTAGAGAAAGAGACGAGCTACAACTTTTGTTGGGAACTTTTTTCTCTATTTTCACTATTTTGGCCGCTAGATCAAAAAAACCGAAAATCAAAAAGTTTTTCCAAATTTTTTTGAATTTTCCCGGAACTTGGAAGTGCAAAGAATGCATCATCTCATTATACAGGTTATTACCTACTTAAATCCCAGAGATGATCCTTTTATTAATTTTTGTTACCCTAAATGGCTAATTTGCCTGTACTATCAGTGACAGTACAACTCTTGAAGAGTAGAAAGCTATTGTAAATTTAAATCGAACCGCCGCATCTTGGGAATTCGAATGTTACTAAGATAACTTTTTTACTAAACAATTAAATTTCTCGGAAATTATTCATCCGCCGGAATTCGGGTTACGGCTGCTTCTTAAGTATATTATGACGCATATTTACTGAGATTGTTGATGCTATGAATTAATTATTGAAAAGGTTACTGCAAAATTAAAACATGTCATTTTTCGGTGTTTTTTTTTTAATTTTCGAGAAATCTAACAATCGGATTTTCATTCAGCGGGCGCCACCTTGTAGGTATTCTAAACTACAGCTATTGTTTTTTTTTTCCTTCTTCAATTCTTTGGGACTTCCTGCCACATGTATGTTTTCTTTCTAAGCGGTGCTAGGGGAATCTACAAAATATATCACAATTAACCAGTATTTTACTGGTAAAAAACCTCTACGCCTGTGACGTTTACGTCAAAGGATCAGTTAAAGGTTGGTTTTTATAAATAAACAACACAAATAAGTATAAAAACTTGAAATTAAATATTTCGCCGACGTTTCGGAAATCTATTCTGTTTCCTTTTTCAAGGCTTTTTTTGAAAAATCTTTTTTGCTGTGTATGACAAATACACAGCTCTAAGAATGTTTGTTATATTCAATATCCATAGATACTTACTATTTACATAGAACTGTTGATATAGTTAACAGTTTTTTAGTTTCTATACAATGTTAAGTTTGTGAAGTTCTTCTTTTAACATTGGTAGCCAAGTTGTACAGACATCTACGGAACAATTCGACACGCAATTATCCTCATTCAATAATATTATCGCGGATTCTTTAATTTTTCTTTTTTTGCTATCTGCCTCTTTTGTTAAAATTTTTGCCGAGTCCCAGTTTATTCTATGTCCATTCTCCCACGCGTGTTCGCAGATCTTGGACCTCTGAATTTCATTTTTTCTGATATAATTTTGATGCTCGCCCAATCTTACACTAAAAGGTCTGGATGACTCACCCACGTATTGTTTGTTGCACTCACACGGAATACTATAAATGCAGTTTTTTGAATTTTGCTCGTGGTTTGTTGGTTTCGTCTTTGTCAGAATAGATCTTAAAGTGTTGCTTGTTTGAAATACCGTCCTAATATCAAATCTATCACCGATGCGGCGCAACTTTTCGGATAATCCGCATACATAAGGAATTAACGCTGTGTAACGTTTTTCAGGTTTTTGTCGTACCTGATTATTTTCAATATTCATGAAGGTTTTATCGACAAAACCCCCAGGGTATTGGTTATTAATAAGAACTTCCTTCATAAACCGCTTCTCATTGTTTAGTATTTCATCATTAGAAGAAATGATTTTGGCCCTATCATACAAACATTTTACAACACCCCTCTTAACGTGCATAGACTGATTTGAGTTGAAATTTAAATATCTGTTGGTATGTGTTGGTTTTCTATAAACACTTGTTTCAATTGTACCATTTACTCTTTTAATTAAAACATCTAAAAATGGTAATTCATTTCTAGTTTCCTTTTCTAAAGTGAATTTAATGGAAGGTTCTTTATTATTTAAATGATCCAAAAAACTATCTAGTAACTCAATACCATGAGGCCAGATTGCAAAGATATCATCTACGTATCTCCACCAGATAACCGGTTTGTATGCACAATTTTGAACATGCCTAGTCTCAAAATCCTCCATAAATATATTGCTTAAAATCGGTGACAATGGAGAACCCATTGCCATACCGAAATCCTGCTGATAGAAATCATTTTCTAATTGAAAATAAGTTGTTTTTATACACATAGTTAAAAGTTCCATTATAGTATTTACACTCAATTTAGTTCTCGCTTCCAAATTATTTTCATTTAACAATTTGTCTTTGATTATTTTTAAAGTTTTGTCTACTGGGACGTTAGTGAATAGACTAACTACGTCAAAACTAACCATCAGATGTGTATTATGAATACTGTTTTCATAAACTTTTTCGATAAAATGTTTACTATTTTTTATATACGAGTCAGTATTTCCAGATAATGGATTAATAATTTTAAGCAAGAATTTTGCCAAATTGTGGCATGGCGAATTAATGGAACTAACAATTGGTCTTAATGGGACATTTTGTTTATGTATTTTTGGTAAGCCATAAAAATGAGGAGGCTTGCTATAATGCGGTGTAAGCTTCCGTCGTTCAAAGTCATTAAAATCATTTTTGTATTTAAACAAAGTTCTATAAATTTTGCCCTCAATTGATTTTGTTGGGTCTTTACTTAATTTTGAGTATGGTCCTTCATTGATAAGTGTCATAATTTTCTCATCATATGTATTTTTATTTATAATGACTGTGGCATTACCTTTGTCCGCTGGCAAAATTTTAATGGATTCATCTCTCTTCAAAGAGGATATTGACCGTTTTTCTTCCGTGCTTAAATTTTCTTTAATTTTATATTGCCTCTCTAAAGCAATTTTTGCCCGCACGCGATATTCATTTCCGTCATCTGTTGGCATGTTTTGTGCAGTTTTTTCTACGGCTGCTATTATGTCAAATTTTGGAATCAATTTTGGGTTTATTGCATAATTTAAACCTTTTGACAAGACCAATTTGTCCGAAATTGTTAAAATCCGTTCTGACATATTAATGACAGCAAAATTCAAAAAACTGCATTTATAGTATTCCGTGTGAGTGCAACAAACAATACGTGGGTGAGTCATCCAGACCTTTTAGTGTAAGATTGGGCGAGCATCAAAATTATATCAGAAAAAATGAAATTCAGAGGTCCAAGATCTGCGAACACGCGTGGGAGAATGGACATAGAATAAACTGGGACTCGGCAAAATTTTTAACAAAAGAGGCAGATAGCAAAAAAAGAAAAATTAAAGAATCCGCGATAATATTATTGAATGAGGATAATTGCGTGTCGAATTGTTCCGTAGATGTCTGTACAACTTGGCTACCAATGTTAAAAGAAGAACTTCACAAACTTAACATTGTATAGAAACTAAAAAACTGTTAACTATATCAACAGTTCTATGTAAATAGTAAGTATCTATGGATATTGAATATAACAAACATTCTTAGAGCTGTGTATTTGTCATACACAGCAAAAAAGATTTTTCAAAAAAAGCCTTGAAAAAGGAAACAGAATAGATTTCCGAAACGTCGGCGAAATATTTAATTTCAAGTTTTTATACTTATTTGTGTTGTTTATTTATAAAAACCAACCTTTAACTGATCCTTTGACGTAAACATCACAGGCGTAGAGGTTTTTTACCAGTAAAATACTGGTTAATTGTGATATATTTTGTAGATTCCCCTAGCACCGCTTAGAAAGAAAAGATACATGTGGCAGGAAGTCCCAAAGAATTGAAGAAGGAAAAAAAATTAAGATAATGCCACAAATAACATTTAGACAATACAGCTATCGTTTTAAACTTTTTTCGATGAAATTATTACACTCGCAGATAGACGAGAAAAACCGACTTTTTCACATTTTTTCGTACGTAAAACGTCCGCTATTTTGTTTCTGCAACTTTGTTTTGGATGCACTGATTTCAAAATTGACATCTCACATGTGCTGGATATGTGTCTAGTGTTTTTTCTAGTGGGAACTGCATTTAGAAATTTTCCTAATTTGATTGGTCAAAGTTTCTATTTTTCTAACTATGGCGCACCATTTCTAAAAATTTGAAAAAATCGAAATACTCAATTTCAAAAGGGCAAATTGTATCTATTGTATCTTTTCCACAGCAACAAGTTACTAAGGCATGTTTGGACATATCATCATATTTTGGTCCAAAGTGTATAACCTTGAATTATGGCTTATTATTATTGAGCCATCCTGTATAGATTCTTTAATTTTTTTTCCCGTCATGTTACCATAATCCATATCTAATAGCCATACGGGCTATACAGGGTGTCCCAGAATTGAGTTACCGGACGAGGACTTGTGATTCCTGAGTTCATAATGGGCCTATATAACCCAACTTGCTCTAGTCCAAAAATGCATCCCTGAGGAGGTACATCCCCTTAAAATCAGACAGAATTTTTTTTTTCCAATAATTTCAGTTAAGTATATCGAAGATACAATTTTCGAATTTTGATGGGAACTGTATCTCTATAAATACTCTGTGTAAACTTGATAACAACCAAATATCTTTTGTTTGTCATACGCGACAGGTTTCCTGTTTCACAAGCACCTATGACCTACAGAGAAAAAACGATAATTCTTGATTTTTTGTTGATATTACACAAAATTTTAAAAGTAATAATTTGTGTACTGAAACAGGTGGACATAAATGGTGAAGTAAATAAATGTTGAATACAAATAAGAGGAAAAAGCGATAATTTCTTGTATTTTGATTGATATTACAAACATTTTTAAGAGAACCTTTTTTGCAGCCCTTTCAGTGCTCTGTAAAAATTTTACAGGTTGATAAAAAAATTGCAGCCAGTTAAATATTAATAATTATGAAAAAGAATTAAGGAACAAAATATATTTGGTTGTTACCAAGTTTACATAGAGTACTTATAGAGGTACAGCTCCCATCAAAATTAGAAAATTTTATCTTCAATATAACGGAAAGTATTGGAAACAACATATTTTTCTCTCACTTTAAGAGAATGTACTTCCTCAGGAATGTATTGTTATGTATTACACCCCCTTGAAACTGGAGATTGATACGTCTATGCCTAATAGTGACTGGAAACTTGTAGAAAGAGATAGAGTTTTCTAGAGTGTGGTAGGAGAAGCTTCTTGATTGTGTTCTGGATGGATCTAGAGGCAATTTCAGAGTATATAATGCGCGATTATCGGCGCAGGAGGAGAAGTTTTAGGAAAGTGAAGTTGCTAGCGAAGAAAGTGAGGTTAAATATCCAGTAAACAAAGTGTAAAGGTTATTTTGAAGTATTAGATAGTTAGTAAATTATTAAATAAAGTGTTATTGGTTTACCCCGTGTTAAAATTATTTAGAACCCACAGATTCATACAGGGTGTTTCCTAAAAAGGCAGAAACACGTAACAACTGATGTCAAAAGCGGAATTTTAACAAGAGGATTTTTTCGGAAGTGTTCGAGAAGCTCTGGGCAGTGTATTCTCGGGAAGTAGTGCTAACACAGTGGATTGATTTACTGGACGTTGTTGGAGGGTTTTTTTCGAACAGGATAAACAGTATTAAGTGCATTTTTCAGACATTTGTGGAACATTTTATTAGGACATTAGTGATAGTGATTAAATCCTTTGAAGTGAGAAGAAATAAAGACTCTGAAGAAGACTTTTTCGTGTAGTTAATTAAGTGCATTTTCGTGAACTTTCTAGAACTTTTCAATTTGGACAGTAGTTTAAATAAAAGACTTTCTCGTGCTGTTTTCTGATTTCTCTGGACAATTCCATTACCGATATTGACGTGATTATTAAATTTTGTTTCATCATAATTATATGCCGGTAACAACCAGAAGCATGGCATCCGAAAAACAAATGCAGGACTTTATGGCACAAATGCAAAATATAATGATAGACCAAGAAAAGAAACGACAAGAACAAGAACAAAAATGTCAAGAAGAATTAAGAAACATTTTTGAGGATCAGGAACGAAGACGTCAAGAGGAAAAGCAAGAAGAGGAGAAACGACGTCAGAAGGACAATGATGAATTAAGGAAAGCAATAGAGATGTAACAGAATGCCATTATTTTAGCCACTGAAGAGCTCAAAAATAAGATCGAAGTAAAAATGGACAAGGTTGAGGAAGAGGTAAACGAAGTCAAAGGAGAAGTAAATGAAGTCAAAGGAGATCAGGCGAGTGCTCAGGCTATCCCGATATAACACTAGTAGTGAAGCTTTGGTGCGTGCACTAGAAGTAGAGAGATACTCCAAAGTCAAGAGTGGGGGCTATGACGCTTGAAGAATCTGAGCCAGAAAAGAAGAACCAAAGCCCTACGTTGACCAAGATGGAGAAAATGATTACTCAACTACTGGCTAAATTGGATATTGCAGGAAGACAAGGAAAGCCAAGTGGGGGTATTAAATGTTACAACTGTGGCAGAGCAGGACATATCAAACGAGACTGTCGACAGCGGAACTCGAGAAAAGTGAATGCTGGAAACACGGAAGAGACACAAAATAAACAAAGTAGTGGTAGGCCAAGTGGGCGGCATATGAAATTTTACAGGTGCGGAGAACTAGGACATATCCAGCTTGAATGTCCACGGAGGAGCTTGGAGAAAGTGAAGGCCGGAGATGCTGTGAAGCTGGGGGGAAAATCAGAGGAAGCTGGTACCAGAGAGACTGTGACAGATAGGGAACGTGGTACCCCGAGAGAAGTAAAGATTTCCCAGCTTCGAAGCATTCCGAGAAGTCCACTGCTACCAGGATGTGAAAATAAAATGAAACCCCAGAAAATTTCAGGTATTTCATCCGGAAGAAGGTGCAAGGAATGTTGCAAGCACTACCACCAGGAGAAACTGCAGGTCACGGGAGCAGTCAACATTGTCAAGGTGGAGGTACCGGATGACAGGATAGACGAAGCGCTCAGACAAGAGCAACTGAACGATGAGGAAATTGGGCCTATATTGCGAGCCAAAGAAAGGGGAACTCGTCCAAAATGGAAGGATGTTTCAGGCAAAAGAGTGGGACTGAAGGCATTATGGGCGCAGTGGGACTCACTGAAAGTCATGAACGGGCTGTTGCGGAGAATATGGGAAAGCCCGGATGGAAAACAGGTGGTTATGCGACTAGTGATTCCCAGGTGTCGAGTAGCAAAGGTGCTTCAGGAAGTGCACAATGGAACATCCGATGGACACTTCGGTGTTAACAAGACCCTGAAGAAGTATTTTTGGACCAAGGTAAGTTGAGTTATATGGGCCCAATATGATTCAGGAATCAAAGGTTGCCGTCCGGGAACTCAATTCTGGGACAACCTGTATAAGAATAAGAAATAACTTCTTGCAGTTAATTCAAATGCAAGGTACAATTATATACTGGGTACTTGGAATCTGTCCAAATTATTTCGTGTCCTCAAATTTATTTTCTAAATTATATTTTTAGGATTGATTTTCAAGTATACCCTTATAAAACTATAAGTAATATATTGTCTACACATCTAAAGATACATATGTATCAAATCTAGCTTTATTGAATCAGTACCAAAATCTTTTATTGTATAATATCTTAATATTGGCTCCAAAGTTTCTTTTAAGATAATCTAAACTCATTCATGATTTTAATAACTTTAATAGTATTTTTATGTGCCATAATTCTCCAGGTGTACAAATAAGTAAAGTATAAAAATATATACAATTTTTAATGAGTTTTTGGCAATATACGTTAATATATATTTGAATAATTTCTAAAAACTAAAATAAACAATATATCAGTGATAAAAGTCTTTTA
The DNA here is from genome assembly GCA_963583905.1 of Stenurella melanura. Lineage (NCBI taxonomy): Eukaryota > Metazoa > Arthropoda > Insecta > Coleoptera > Cerambycidae > Stenurella > Stenurella melanura. The sequence continues at coordinate 167,124,188 of OY757310.1, forward strand.
TTCTAAAATTATATACCTAATATTTTCATTTTAATCATAACAATAATATAATTTACTCTGATTTATTTATTAGTGTGGCATAAAAACCCAATAAAATAAATGAATTACCATTTCGCTACAAAGTATACGTAGGCAATACTAAAAATATTGTAATGTCTATATGGTCTTCTATAAATAAATTTGTTGTTGATTTTAGATGATTTTAAGATCTTTCCATAATTGTTTACTTTTAGTAGTACAAGGTGCTTACTAAAATGCGTGACATTCAAGAAGAAAAATAAAATGATATGGAGACAATATTTTGAAAAAGTTGGTTGAGCAATTAAGTATCAACATTTGGTGGTAACGAATAAGCTCATGAATTACTGTATATAATATTTAATTGATGTGAAAATTTGAAATTTCGACAACCAATATTGGTTAGGCATCAGAGAGTTCAGGATGGGTAAATACCGTTTTAAATGGGGCAAAATATTTCACTTTTGAAATCGGTTCCTTATGGGTCCCTTTTACCCCTGTCCCGCCAACCGGAACAGTTCCAATTTTGGGGCAATATTGCTTAAAAATAGTTTTTTGCAATTATCTCGGTTCTGAATGGTCCTACGAAAGAAGACATCGTTATTAAAGTTAAAGATAAGTAAATTCTCTATCGAAATGGTTTAAACACATTTTTACGCATCCGCACTGTATATCGACACACTTCCATGATTTCTACCTGCTATGTGTGGGTGAATACACTTGTTAACTCAGCGGTAAATATATCACCTCATTATAATTCGGTAATTACAGTTGGTGAAGACACTGACCCTTTAATCTTTATGACAGAAATATCCGCATGTTGTTCAAACATGTATTTTATGAAACCCAGCAAGAGGAATAGGGACGAACGAATTTATTCTCCGAACTCTTTGAAATACTCAAAAGAAGTTGCGGATAACATATTAATCCTCCACGCATTCAGTGAATGTGACACAACTTCTGCATTTTTTAGTCAAGGAGAAGCAAAATTCCTTAAATTAGTACAAGAATCTCTAGGATTACAAAAAACGTAGAATGTTGTAAAGGCCCCAATTCTCACCCTGTTGTTGTAATTATAGAAGATCAAAAAGTTATCTTGGCCCTTTATGGAACAGAATGTTTTATAAAGTATGTGGCAAAATTACATGTAACCTTGCATCGCTACTTTCTACTGAGTGAGCTGCACTCCAACACTCTTTTGGAACGTACTACTAAATTCAGCAGTGGTACGCTAATATCAAGAGTCCTCAAGATTAGGGTTGGATAAACAAAAATTGGTTTATTTCCTATTAATACCAAAAATTAAGCTGTTCCACAAGAACTATTAAAAACAAGTGTACAGAAGGCTTCAAAACCGCATGTACTTGTAGAAAAACTGGACTAAGATGTCCCGTTATTTGTCCTGGATGTCAAGGACAATCGTTTACGAATGTTGAAAGATATATAGACGACTGAAGAAAATGAAGATATGGTATTAGCTATTTTGGAACACGATAAGTGCGTGGAGGCAGAATCTGAAAAAGACCATGCAGATGATAAGAAAACCGACACTCGGAGTTTTATTGAAGCAAGGACTATTTTGGATCTTCAACATCAAAAAAATCCAAACTAATGTAATGCATTGGTAGTAGAGAATAAAAGAATTAGAAGTAAGTTAACCTAATAAGCAAGAATTGGATTAGGTCTATTGGGGACACCACTTAAAAAAACACGCCAAATGCTCTAATAGCAAGTAGAAAGCGTGGAAATGTAGAGAGGTGTCGGTATACAGAGCAAATGTGATACAATGCTTGACTTACCCCGCTTATAAGTCGAAGAATATTAATACTACGTAAAATAAGTTTGAACTATTTCGATAGAGAATTTACTTAGGTATCTTTAACCTTGATAACCATTTTTTTCGTAGGACCGTTCAAAACCAAGATATTGGCAAAAATGTGATTCTTGAGCGATATTGCCCCAAAGTTGGGGGTGTTCCGGGGTATATGTCTAAAATAAGCCTGTAATGAACTGGTTCCAATAGTAAAATCTTTTGCCCCATTTAAAGCGATGTTAATCTATCTGGTTTATATTGGAAACAAAATTATTTTACACTTATATAAAAAAAAGTACCTTTGCTTTGTACGAGCTCGGTTTGACAGACCATACCTCATTCATGGAGTGCAAAAATTGAAACTAAAAAGAATAAGTATTAAAAACACTTGGTATTACTGTTTCACAATTTTTATTCAGATTTCTCTGACATGTGTTTCGGTCTTTCGACCATTATCAAAGAGTTACAACAACTAAACTAAAAGTGACCATTACACAATATTTATAGGACTTGAGAGTTATAGGTAACCTAATTAACATTTTATTACTTATTTCTATTATAGCTACTACTAGAAACTTAATTTAAATTTTTAATTACTATTTCTGGGTATGCTTGAAACTAAAATATCCAGCTTTATTAAGTTAACTGCTGGCGTTAGCTCAACAAAGACTATGTTTGGTTAATTGTCGAGGTTTTATCAACGTTTTCTAACCATATTAAATATTGATCAACGTTTAACAGACGTTAATTGATGTCTAAAATTACAAAAGTTTTGCGAGGTTGCAACGAGGTTATCCCGTCACTTTAGCGCTATTTCTGTGTTTAACTTATCGTCCGACCGCATTTTGCCCTAACGTTGACGTTGCAATTAGTGCAAAAACAGTCTGATGTCGGAAAATGGTCTTATACAGACTGGTATCTTCAGTAGATTTCTATGATCTACAGCTTTAGAGATATTACGATATGTATAATATGAATATTTTATTATCTATACTATTGATTGATTGATTTGCCAGCGTAAGGTGGGCATTGCTGCAGATTCCGGGCATGCATGGAGGTTCGCTCCAACACGCAGCTTGGTCGTCCGTCCAACATGCCCAACGGAACCAAATCTTCGATGTTTTATATACTGCCGGACAGGCTGCATACGCCGGGTTGGACATTGAACATGCTTATTGTCAGCAGCGAGAGCCGCATGACGCATGGGGTGGGAATATAGGAAGGGAAGTGTATGTGTTTGTGAGATGCTTCTTTTAAGCTTCCATTCTTGTATTAAGTTTTCCGTCTGTCATCGTCGGTTGGGGTGTGCAGGTGTTTGCGAGATGCTTCTCTTAAGTTTCCATGCTTTTTTTTAAGTTTCCGTCTATCGTTATCTCCTTATTTCTCTTCGTCTAAGTTTTCTGTTTCTTCTGTTTCTGAATCTGGCAGCTTTCATTTGTTTATTTATTTATTTTTGTTTTTATTTACTAACCGTTCCACAGGTAAATATATATTTACAGTGGAGTTGCTGGGAAGGACCTATCTCGCGGAAACAATACTTTTTTTGCGCGTTATGAGAAAAATGAGGTCCAAAGGGATAGTTTGCTCACCCTGTATGTCGTTTCTTTGAGACAATCGGTTTCAATTTTCGCCTTCCGAATTAATAATAAAATATTATGTTTTGAATCAATAAATCGAGCTGATAAAAATTAAGATGGTAAAGATCAGAATAGAATAATATCAGTTAAATCAGATAAAATAAAATAAATTAATTTGTAGCTTATCTGTCTTTCTGCAGCGTCTTGTGATTGCTGTTTTGCTTTATTTATTTTCCTTTTCTTTCTTGGGTTGAGTTGATTTTGTCCATTTAAAAACTTTCCACTGTATACAATTACTTTAGGTCACGACACAGCTATATTGCTTTGTAAACATATGTGCCTCATTTTGACACTGACGATGCTATTATTTATTGCCCACGAACCACTTAAAAAGTATCTTGTTGGGTCGTCTAGGGTGTACGTAGGGACACTGCACTTCACTTGAGCTTGTTTGCTTTATTTAATTTAATATTATTAGAAAATCTTGTAATTATTAATTTCATATGAACTCTGTTTTTCTATTGAGGCCCTTCATTTGACGCAGAATTTCTTAATCTACCGGTGGCTGAAATTTTTTCGAGTTTAACGGGGTATTTACCGCTTTTTTAGAGAGCATTTTAAAAACACGTCTATTCACGATGACACGTAACTCACTGTCCGAATATTTTATTTTCTATACCATTGTCTACTAACTGGAGACGTAAGTAGACTTTCTGATATCAATTAAAATAAACATTTTAAATATGTCAACCGTGCTTACAAATTATGGTAGAATATGCTGTATGACAAAATAAATAGCAAACATTCAAAAGAATCACGAAACCTTAAACAAATCATTAAATAATAACATCATTAGTAAAATCACAAAGGCTTTGTAATGCGGAGCCCACGTGTTTTAGTTGAAAACGAAAGCTTGTATTTACTTCCAAACAAACAAATGGCTTACACGAGCCTTATAAAAAAGGCAAACTTTTTTTAACTCAACCTAAGTGAAATTGAAAATATTCTCCTCATAAGTATATGCACAGCGTGGGCTATAACTGCCGAGAGGATACTCGTATATCATTTCGGAAAGTCATAAAAATATATATGATTCATCAAATATATCTGACAGCTGTCGAAACTAAGATACACGCCTACGCAGGTCTCGTGCGGCCATTCAAAAACTCAGAATGACATATAGGCTCGAGAATCCAATAACTCTCATATCAATAGTTGATGGATAAACTGGGATCCTTTGAGCATTAAAGGTAACATAAAAGTGTTCATGGGAACTCGGAAGAAGGAAATAGGAAAAGCTGCTTTTACTTCTTATTTATAATCGATCATTTGACTGTAAGAAATATCGGCTTTCAATATCAACGTATTTATATACATAAAATGCTAAAAATGGGATGAAATAAATAATAAAAAGAATATAAAACACAATACATAAAAATCGTTGCCTAGGGAATCACCACTTCCACATCGAGATTTCCCATCCAAGTCTATTTAAACGAACATCTTGATACTATATTTGCACTCCAGTATGTTGAAATAATTGTTCATAGAATTTTAATAGTATAATATTGGAAATCGTCGGCTCCAAAGTGGCATAGTACAGGCAATAACGGCAAAATTTTGTAAAAACCTCGCAAGAACTAATAAAAGGATCATCTCCGGGATTTAAGTAGGTAATTACCTTTAGAATGAACTGATGCATTCTTTGCACTCCCAAATTCCGGGAAAATTCAAAAAAATTGGAAAAACTTTTTGATTTTCGGTATTTTTGCTCTAGTGGCTGAAATAATGAAAATAGAGAAAAAAGTTTTCAACAAAAGTTAGGTAGGTCTTAGCTGGTCTTCTTCTCTACAAAAAAGGTCTTTACACATTTTTGTCTTACTTAAGCCGTTTAGGAGATAAATCCAGTTTTCCACTTATAGTTTTGAGCCCGCTCCAAAATGCGCGGAAAATAAGAATTCTCCGGGAGTTTCGTGCGACCGGGCACATCGATCGATAATTCTTACTATTCAAGCTGCTAAGAAAAATGGAAATGACATAAAATGTAGAGAAAAGTCTCAGCTTTAATGTGGAACTAATCACAAAATTCATACAAATTATTATCATAGAGAAAAAAGTGTAAGAAGATGGCTTACCGAGGTATTTGGTTTCTGTCTTGACTGGTATAGGTTCGTTATTCATTGTTACAGAGCGACAGATACTGTGCTGGGTAGTGAATGTGATATGTACAGATTTGTATTAATTTACTAGTTTTCCGTTTATTGTACCAATTGCATAGTAAATTCAGATGGGATTGGAGGTTTTCTGAAGCCGTTGTTGGATTATCGCTTTTGAATAAAAATGCTACAGTAATAATGAATTAAGTTCATCATTCAAAATATCAGAATTTAGTATTTAATTTTCTGGTTGGTGCTAATTGTAAAAAAAATGCTAATGTTTTTTTTTGGTTGTCGCAATTTTGTATGTATTGTTGCGTGTTTCCACCTCTTTTAGGAAACACCCTGTATGAATCCGTGGGTTCTAAATAATTTTAACAAGGGGTAAACCACTAACACTTTATTTAATAATTTACTGATTACAAAATACTTCTTAATTAACCAAAATAACCCTCACACTTTGTTTACTTTATATTTAACCTCACTTTTTCGCTGCCAAATTTCATTTTTATAAACATTCCTCTGCGCCGGTAGTCGCTCCTTATATACTCTGAAATTGCCTCTAGATCCATCCAAAACACAATCCAGAATCTTCTCTCATCCCACTCTAGAAAACTCTGCCTCTTTCTACAAGTTTCCAGTTACTATTAGGCATAGGCGTATCAATCTCCAGTTTCAAGGGGGTGTAATGCATAACAATATTTATTACTCATAAAAAAAACAACTACTCTTGCAACTTATTACATAAATAACTATTTTATAAACTGCTACTTTTGATGAACATACATTTTGAGACATGTGCAAGAAACTTCATTTTGTTTCATATTATCCCAGTTTTAACTTAAACTCACATACGATTTCTCTTATCTCATGAAGAGAACTTAACACTTGTCTGTAAAAAAATCAATTATGCATTTCATCCTTATAAATATACGACTTTACCGTACTAACATATATATCGATATTATTCTCACAAAAATGACGCACAGAGAATAATACAACTACAATCTGCGGACTGCAGCGCAGTCTTACTCTTAGCCTCATAATTAATTCTAAAACATTCGCTAGACGTTCACCGCCAACATAAACAGAGATTTAAACGGTTTATGTATGCCTATAATTATACGATCCAAACCTGCAAATATTTATCTGTTTATATTAAATTATCCTTCCGACCTTACAATCCGGTGATTTATTTTAAAGAGACCTTACACTTGAAACTTACATGGTTGCTATGTAAATTTATATAGACCGATAATTAATTTATGCAATCGTAAAATTAGATGGTAATGTTTAATTTTAACTGTAATTTGACGGTAACATCTTTAGGGAATGCGAGAGAATTATAAATATAACATGGCTGGCGTGACTTGAGACGGGGCTCGTACTACACTAGTAATTTATACATCTAATACCTAAGTTTTAAAACAAATCTTGCTTCTCCTGATTTAAATCAAATTTAAGATAATAATATATTAATTTTGGATCAAAAGAATTAGTATAAGAGCTAGAGCAAATCTTATTTATCATGCTTCTGTCACAGTTATTTTAAGAAGATGCAGTACGTCTACTTCGATTCTAGATTCAATTGAAGAATAATCCAAAGCTAGAGCAACTATTTCCACTAAAAATATTTTGTATGATTAAAGTACCAGTCCTACTTTATTATTTGATGTCGTAATCAGTAAATGGTCACTAAAATGAGTTTCTAGGTTAGTTTTTAGTGCGGAATTTACTCTAAGAAACGGCAGTTCGGATGACTGCCCGGATTTTGGACTGTAATTGCTGTTGAATAGTAGTAACAGAAGAATTTAAAAACTTCCTATCTTAGTAACGATCCTCTTTAGTCTCCTGATGTGGTCTGGAACACGTTGCTGGCAGGCATGTTGGGCACACTTATGATGATAGGCAGAAACATATGACAAATCAGATGCAAAATAACAGAAGATATGAATAGCGTCAATTAATGATAATGGCGTGAATTACTATCCGAATCTACAAACGTATGGTAGCAATATGGCTTCCCTTTTCCGCTGAACGCATGGCGGTAAGATGTCACAAAAAAAAACCTCTAATAATACCATTCAACTGAAACAAATTTAAATGGAGACGCGCGAAACTAATTAACTAAATAAATAGGTAGTGTATATTTATTATATCTAATGCGGACGAAACAGGTAGCTTTTATTACTATAGAATGAGCAGGATCACAAGAACCTTCAGCAACAAGATAGCTAAGATGCCTCCTAGTATGTACACATGTTCAAAACGGAGCTTTTCTAGCATTTTCTATGAATTCACTCACATAAATAACAGTTTTTATAAAATCTTTATTATGCTATTCGTAGATGAGACTACCTTTAACGGTATTACATGTTTTTAGTTTCAATTCTTTGAATATGGCTCAACTGACCTAATCCCTTCTGCAAAAATAATGATAATGCACTTTTTTCTAAAACATCAACTTTGATAGTCTTTTTTGCTTCAATCTGTTTCTATTTTCTTAGACTTTTGAATTTTGTTCTAATTTTCCCACAGAAAATGCGCTTTTTTCAAAAACTCCAGATGGTACATTTTAACATTCTGCGAAACGCAAGTTATTGGGCGGTTAGAATATAAAATCTCACTCACCTCGTGTCCAGAAAAACAAAATATTCACTTTGAGTCGCCTCAAACTGTCTAGAAATCGTACAAGTTCTTTCATTCTCATCTGAAATGTTCAGGAGGGTACATAGACTACTTGATCAATCGCATTGCTATTACAAAATTACCTGAAAGCCATTTTTATACAACATTGAAATTTGAATATTTTATTTGGCAGATTATACAGGGTGTCCCAAAACTCTACGTCAACCCGTGGAGGGCTGATATGCCAGCACATGACTGACCAGAGTATCAAAATGTGACAGTAAAAATTGTTAGTTTTTGAGATATTGACTTTTATGAATTTCGTGAAATTCGACATCTTAGATCAGTTTTCTGCGTACCATGGCTATAAAATTCTATATTTTAAGATTCTAATTTTTGTTATACAATAGTCCCGCTATTGATTACAGTCCTAAATTAAATTAATGGTGCCATGCCTTTGGAAAAGAAACATTTTTGCCCGATTCATGAGTTGATTTTTTTTAATTAGCTAACTTAGACTCTTTATACTGTAAAAAAAATTACCACTCTAATCTGGCGAGCTGTTTTAAAGTATTGAACATTTAGTGTGGTTTATAAAATGCTATAACATTTTTCACTTTTATGTAAAAAAGAAGATATTGTATTTTACTGCAAATCCAGCTCATTGTGAAATTATCTCAATCATTAGGAATTCGAATGAAAACACTTGTTAAATTATAGTGACGGGTGTCCAGCTCATTACGCACGAGGTATGAGAAATTATTTGGACCAAACTTTCACAGAGCTGGATCGGCCGTCTTGGTACCATTTTGTGGCCTCCCCGGTCCCCGAATTTATATCCACTATTTTTTTCTACTGGGGTTGCATAAAGGAGAAGGTCTACGCAAAACCAATAAATAATGTAATTCAGTTGAGACACCGTATTAATGAAGCCACACAACAAACAAATGGCGCAGGAAGTACAAGACGGATAAAAAGATCGTTTTTAAGAAGATGCACTTACATTCGACTTGGTGGCAGGCAATTTGAACATATTTTTTTTATTTTCATTTGTCCTTTGGTTAGTTTTTAATAAATACAGTGTTTTCATTTGAATTTCAAATTATTGGAATAATTTCACAATGAGCTCCTTTTGCAGTAAAATAGCAATCTCTTCTTTTCTAAAGTAAAACAGAAAATGTTATAGCATTTTAAAAACTACACTAAATGAGCAATTTTTTAAAATAATTTGCCAGGTTAGAGTGTTTTTTTACAATAAAAAGAGTCTGTGATCAACAGCAGGACTATTCAGAGTTGCGTAACAGAAAGTAGAATCTTAAAATATGGAATTCTGTAACTACGGTACACGAAAGACTGATCTAAGATGTTGATTTTCACGAAATTCATAGAAGTGCCAATATCTTAAAAACTATCAATTTTCTACTAAAGACATATTTTGAAATTCTGGTCAGTCATGACCTATCATTATATTTTTATGTTTTAATAATTCGTAACTTTCAAATGAAACAGATTATTTATTTATTAGTAAAGTTACAAAAGACGAAAAATTGCTCGAACTTCGGAAAGAACGCTGAAAGCATACATGAGAATAGTAATCGGAAGGTATTATTACAAAGAAAACCTGATAACTTTTGGTCGAAGAAATATACAAAGTGGTCATCAGATAGCAAAAATTCAATATTAAATAAAAGGTGCCAGATATGGAAGGCTTGCGTAAATACCTTTACAAAGAATGACCGCAAAAAGGCCTAAAATTCGCCTGTTTTTGCATATTAGATAGCGGACCAAGGGAAAGAGCAAAATAAATCCTATAGGGCTCAAACTAAACTTTGAGAAATTTTTAAAAGATAAAGCAACTTTGTTATTATTCAGATTTTATATTGTAAGAATGTAGGAAAACGAAAAAATTCATTGGTCCTACCCACATGATACAATCGTCATGGGATTTTCACTAAAAAACAATTTTTATTATGAAATAGGTTTAGAATGTCATGAAGCGTGGAAAATTTAAATTTGAGTAAAAATATTTCCCATCTTTCTACTGGTAAAAAAAATTTCAAAAAGCTTTGGAAAATTAATTTTTTCTGAAATAGGTTTGGAATGTCATGAAATGCGGAAATTTTAAATTTGAGCAAAAAAATGTTTCCACATATGTATAGGTATTTTAAAAATTTTCTTTGACATAATTTTCAAATTTTTATTTTTGAAATTTTTTTTATATGAAATAAATTTAGAATGTTATGAAACGTGGAAAATTTAAATTTGAGCAAGACAAATTTCCCATTTTTCTACTGGTAAAAAAATTTTCAAAAAGGTTTGAATTTTGTTTTTCTGAAATAGACTTAGAATGTCATGAAACGTGGAAATTTTAAATTTGAGCAAAAAGGAAATCCCACCATTTATTCTTGGTATACTTAATAGTAGTAAAAAAAAATGAAAAAATGTTTGCTTTTGAATTTTTTTTTTCTGAAATAAATTTAGAATGTCATGAAACGTGGAAATTTTAAATTTGAGCAAAAAAATGTTTCCATGATATATTCTATAAGTAGTAAAAAAATTTCTTTGACAAAATTTTCAAATTTTTTACTTCCCTCGCATACCGAAGGGAAGTATTGTATTCGAGAAAAAATCACCCTCCGAGATTTTTTCGGATTCTGACGTTTCAGAACACGTAGATTCCGAAAATATAGGTTTTTCAATTCCGTCAGTCTGTCTGTCTGTCTGTCTGTCGGTCTGTCTGTCTGTCTGTCTGTCTGTCTGTTGGTGTATTTACTAAAAAACTATTTGACGGAGAGCAGTCAAATTTGGTAGGTAGTTAACCCTACTGTCAGCGAAGAACTGGTAGAATTTTCCCTGAAAAATATACAGGGTAGACCGTCTAAACGGAATAAATAGTGAAAAAAAATTTTTTTTGCTCAAATTTAAAATTTCCACGTTTCATGACGCGCTAAACCTGTTTCAGGAAAAAAAATTTTTTGAAAATTTTTTTCAAACATTTTTGAAAAAATTTTTACCAAGATGAAAAAATTTTTTTTTTGCTCAAATTTAAAATGTCCACGTTTCATGACGCGCTAAACCTATTTCAGGAAAAAAAAATTTTTGAAAATTTTTTTCAAACATTTTTGAAAAATTTTTTACCAAGTTGAAAAAAAATTTTTTTTGCTCAAATTTAAAATTTCCACGTTTCATGACGCGCTAAACCTATTTCAGAAAAAAAAAATTTTGAAAATTTTTTTCACATTTTTGAAAAAATTTTTACCAAGATGAAAAAAATTTGTTTTTGCTCAAATTTAAAATTTCTACGTTTCATGACACGCTTAACCTATTTCAGGAAAAAAAAATTTTTTTCACCAATATTTTTGAAAAAAATTTTACTACTAAAATGAATTTTTTTTTTCTTTCTTCAAATTTAAAATTTTCACGTTTCATGGCATTCTAAGCCTGATTAAAAAAAGTTTTTTGAAATTTTTTAAAAAATTTGAAAACATTTTTAATCCATTTATGTATCACTACTATAGAACACGAAAAAATTTTTTTTGCTCAAATTTAAAATTTCCATGTTTCATGATATTCCAAACCAATTTCGGAAAAAAAATTTGCAACATTTTGTTACCAGTTTGGAAAAAAATTTAACACCAGAATGCTCAAATTTAAATGACAGGTATTTCAGAAAAAAAATTTTGAAATTTTTTTTCACCAACATTTTTCAAAAAGTTTTTACCACTAAAATAGATCGAATTTTTTTTTATTTGCTCAAATTTAAAATTTTCACGTTTCATAGCATTCTAAACCTATTTTAAAAATACATCATTTTCAATTTTTAAACTTTTTTAGCACTACTATAGAACAGAAGGAAACTTTCCTTTTTGCTCTAATTTAAAATTTCTACCTTTGACATTTTAAACCTATTTCAGAAGCAAAAAATTTGAAAATTATTTTACCATCTTTTGAAAAATTTTAAAAAAATGAAATTTTTTAACCACCACTATACTTCCACTCCATTACGTGAATGTTGGATTGAAAATGTGACAGATGGCAATAACATCTGGCATATGCACCTATTATACTTTTATTGAAAAATGTACTGGGTGGTCATCCCAAGAAATAATTCAGTCATGGTGGACATTTGTAAAGGTATTTGCGCAAGCCTGCCATATGTGGCACCTGCGATTTAGTATTGAACTTTTGCTGTTGGATGAGCAATCTGTATATTTTTTTGACCAAAACTTATCAAGTTTTCTTTGTGATAATAGCAATAACTATACTCCGATTATTATTCTCAATGTCATTTCGTAATTATTATTTTTTTAGAGAGACTGCCATGAACGAGGGAAGTTCTGTGTAAATATCTTTACCGATTTTTTTTTAAACGTTTTCTTATAAAATAAATTTGGAATGTCATGAAAGGTGGAAATATCAAATTTGAGCAAAAGAAATTTCGTTTCTTTTCTCGCAAAGGAGTTTTGAAAACATGTTCTGAAAGAGATTTAGAATGTCATGAATCGTGGAAATTTTAAATTATAACAAAACAAAATTTTTTTCTTTATTTATTCCCTTTAGACGGTCCACCCTGTATATTTTCCAGTGAAATTTCAACCATTTCTTCGCTGGTAGTAGTGTCAGCTACCTACCAAATTTGACATCAAGTAGTTTTCTAGATAACGCACCAACAGACAGACAGACGGACAGGGAGACAGACAGACAGACACACTGACGGAATTGAAAAACCTATATTTTCGTAATCTACGTGATCTGAAACGTGTAAATCCGAAAAAATCTCGGAGGGTGATTTTTTCTCCCTTCGGTATGCGAGGGAAGTAAAAATCATAGACTTTGTTTTTCCGGTACTTTCCCAAAATTTCGAAAATGAGTCGAGGTAGGAGAAAATAAAAAATATTTTTAGAAAGACCATACATTTTTACATTAAAAATGTATCTACAAGAATTTAGCCTAATGTCACGGATTTTCTATAAAAAATTAGTGAAGTGGAGATACTGGATGAAGCGCGCACCCGAACGCGCATATTTCAATACTTGTCGCGCGAAAACCCCTTTGCTTAGACAAACAAAATTTACACAGATTATGAAACTAAGGAATAATTTTAAAGTTGGAAGTCTCACCTTTCTTATGCATTAAATTGTATATAATTATAAGGCTAATATATAGAAGCAAATCATCAATATATATTTATTATATTTCGAAAATGTCCTCATTTTTGTATATTGTATGATAATCCGTAGGAAATGTTCGAACTTTTTTTGGTCTACGGGAAACTTTCGATAAATGTGTCAGTTTGAACCTCATTAACTTACATTTGCTTAAGTTAATGTAGTTTAAATAAACAGTACCTCTGAAATCATTATAATTTCGTAATTTTAGAATTTGTGGAACAAATATATATATATATATATATAAATAAATGTTATCGGCACTCAGAGAAAACATTACTTAGATACATAAAAAACAAATTCAATTATAAAGTAAGCAGCTTTTCAAATATTCAAAAAAAATTATGTACTTCTAAATGTTTCTCTAAATCTTCAGTGCATCTCGTGATAAGCAAAAATACCGATATTTACAGTCTCTGGGACATAGTTCGCTAAGAAATAAAATATAAATTCTGATACTTACAGAATAAGTAGACCAGAATATCACGTATACAAAGAATATAGTGGAAATGCATATTTGTCTACCTGTATATAATTCAAAGCACTGTATTCAGGTACCGGCGAGGGAGTGTCGGCTTCGCACTACTCCGGTTTTACTGCTGTTATATTGTGTATGACTTTTTATAGAATAAATATCATTTATAATAATTATTTTCCATTATTTCCTCTAACAAATATTGTACAATTAATGTAATTTTCATAATATATTTCGTATCTGGGGTAATATTTTGCAAATCCTGTGACTTTAATAAAATTTTCTGTAGACATTTCTTGTTTAAAAATGTATGCTCTTTATAGAAATATTTTTTATTTTCCCATACATCGACTGATGTTAAAAATTTTGACAAAATACCGGACAAAAAGTTGTTTTTTTTTTTTAATGTTGGCGGTGTGGAAATCATGCGAACTTTAGATGATTTTATTAATTACACTTCAGACACCTCATAAAAAAATAAATCATCTGCCTCCGAACATGTCTGAGATTTATAGGCAAAATTAGCTACATCGTTACATTCCAAATATTGTTGCCTTCCGTCGTCCTAATTATTTTCAGAATGCAAATTTCTTATCTTTAATTTTGATCTCCACGATAATTTTTGTAACTTTCGTATTTTAAAAGTTATATCAAAATTTCTCTTTTTTAGCTTGACGCCATTTTAAAATACTTTTCTACTACTAAAGACCTACTGAAAAATCAAAAGTTATCTTAAGGATTGTTTTTTCCTAGCCACTGTCCCTGGGAACTGGGCAAATACTGTATAATTCCGACATGTTCTATATAGGTATATATTGTATTGATATTTTACAGATTGGAGCTATTTTTACCTTATTTCTATCTTTACTTTCGAGGTGTAAGAAATCCCATACGAAGGGCAGGGCAAGAAATAAAAAACAAGTTTAATACCACAATCATTTATTTTAACTAACGATTCTCTTCCAATTTAACGATGCGAAAGGGGAGATTACTATCGGCTTCCCCTATCAATGATTGATCTGATTTTTAATTAGAACGATTAGTTGGTATTCTATTTCACGAAGCGTTTACTTTGGATTAGCGAATAATTGAACATATTCTATTGATATTCTTAGCACTTAGAAGATAACATTTTTAGTACCAATTACTAATTAGGTGCTTTCACTATACCAAGTGTCAACGAAATCACTTTCCGGCCCCCACTTTTTTATTTCTGAATGAATAGAGAAAAGGGTTTTTTATACTCGACAATCTGGTGTGGTCTTCAAAAATAAAATTATATTAAAATTTATAGTTGAGTATTTTCCTAGTAGCTGGTACTGCATCACAAGTCAAAAGTTAAAAATTCAAAATGGCGAATTCAATAGGGTTGTCATAATTGCATAACTTTTACAGGTTTATGTGAACTGTTTTTAATGTGTTACCGAGATGGTAGCAGTGAGCTCGACCGCTGTTGGGTGGCACAACATGTCTAGTCGGTGTTATCTTTCCTAAGTTCGAGTTTCAACTGCGGTAGATGGCAATGGTTGTTGTGTTGATGTCGACCTGTACGTGTCCAACACACAGACAATAAACCCACTTTTCCATCTTTCACTCCCCCCACCCCCTACCCCGCTGACATAGCGACACCAAACACAATCGGCATATATATATGTCCCAGTTTTTATCTGTCCACATTGTCTTTAGTAGGGTTTTATCTGATTTTTCCCTATATATTTAAAAGAGTATCCACATAGCCGCCCATAATCCCCTTCTCGGACACATTTAAATTCTCTTGGGAGAAATATTTTAAATAAATACATATAAAATTCAGAAGTATGCTCGCATCGACCCATAATCATGAATAGCTGGATAATCTAAAGTCATCGGCCATTCCAACGACGGTCCTCGCATCTTAACTCACTCTGTGAGTGTTCAAATATGTGGATGTAAAGAGTGTTTAATGAAGTACCTTAGATTAAGTTATGAATTGTGAAAACATAGTTAAATAGAATAAAAACATATTAAAATGGAAAAAAAATGTCCTGGTTGAGTGGTGGAATAGCATTAGCTAAACTCCGCCGGGATGTTAATATAAACAAGACGATAAAAAAAACTTTGATACATGGAGATATTTCTTTCACTTCGTAGAAATTACAGAAGAAGCCATTTAAAATGGAGGAAAGCAGCATTTTAAAAATTTGTCTACAAAACTTATGAAATAATACTTCACTGTCCCGTCGTTGTTCGGTTAACTGAACCTTGTTACCTAATCGATATTAGTTAATAACGATCAATAACCAAACGATGATGACATTCTATTTCATAGTTTTTGGTGACCGTTTTTTAAAGAACTTTAAAGGACTTCAAAAATGTTGTTTATTTAATTAATATTTCAACAAACAAATGATATAGAATTAGAATTATATAATGGGTACGCCAAATACACTATGCTTAAGTGAGGGGTTCTAGGCTGTAATAAGCTCATTATTTGTATTCATGTATTATAGACCGAGTTCCCAAGACAAAACAAGTACCCTATCAAATTTGAAAGATGAAAATAGTTGCAAAACATGTAAATATCATGTTACGCCCGCCAGACCATTAAAGATTTGTTAATTGTTATTTTTTATGAATATTTGAACTTAGCTTAGAAATAAAAGATTGTACGTTCTCAATTTGTGGTAAATAATGAATAATTTTTAATTTATTAATAATTAATAATTTTTAAAAAAATCGGTCTGTCTGACAATCTTTGTTAACTAATGTGACAGACTTAATTTTTTTAAAAAACATTGTTTTTATGAAAGTACACTTCATAACACCTCCTTGATTTTTGTTTTAAAATTAAGTTTAACTCTAGTAGCAAATGTGCTGCAAGTTCTTGATATTACCTTATCACATTCTCCATAAATAATAAACAAATTTAAAAAGTCTTCGTGGGTGTAATTTAAACGTGCTGGCATTTTTTGACATAAGATAATGACTGATTGCTTCTAATCATGGCTATTTTGATGAAATAATTACAACAATTCATGAATTTGTAATAAAATCGCAAATATTTCAAAAAGTTGAAAACTTTAACTCCTCAATGCTAATATCAGAAAAAAGGGAATTCAATTTTACACAACTTGACGTAAAAAAATACAGAGTGTTCCATTTGGCCTAAACAAGTTTTCGTGGTTTGAAGTTGACAAAATGTAACGCGAGAAACGGAACACTTAGTATAATTTTATTGAATTTATTTCAGTTGTAGAACGTGGTTCTCCTTGTATTCTTTCTCCGTGCCAAGGAGCAAATGAGGATGTCCTACACAGAAAAAGTTATAACGGTTCTTGCAAACCGTTGCACATGTCAAATTTTTTATAAAATGTCAAACATCTCGAAACTGCTGGGTTTAGATATAGGGTGTGCTACATGCCTGAACTCAGAATTTTATTGTCATCTCGAAAAGTCGAAAATATATAGGGTGTTCCATTTAAAATAAGCAAGTTGGTATCGACTTCCGGTATAACCGGAAGTACCCCATGCTTCTAATTATTTTAGTTGGATTGACCACACCGACATTAGTAACTATCTAAATTTTCAAAAATTTCTGATGCGTATTTTTCTTTATATCGACCGATTCAGTTCCCGGTGAGACACCCTGTATATTTGCTCCTCAAATTCTGGAATTACGAAATTTTAATAATTTCAAAAGTAGTGTGTATTTAAACTACATTAACTTAAGCAAGTGTAAGTTAATGAAGTTCAAACTGACACATTTCTCGAAAATTTCCCGTAAACCAAAAAAAAAAAAAAAAATTCGAACATTTTCTGCGGATTATACAATATATAAAAATGAGGTCAGTTTGGAAATATAATGTATATATTGATGGTTTGCTTCTATATATTAGCTTTATTTAAATATACAATTATGTGCATAAGAAAGGTGAGACTTTAAAATGATTCCTTAGTTTTTTAATTTGTATAAATTTAGTTTGTTTAAGGAAAGGATTTTTCGCGCGCCAAGTACTGGGGGCAACCTAGCACCGCGCTTCGTCCAATGGCTCTACTTCACTAATTTTTTATGGAATTATTATCAAGAATTATGGCATTAGACGAAATGTTTGTTTATACATTTCTTGTGTGAAAATGTATGCTCTTTCTAAAAATATTTTTTATTTTGTCATACCTCGCCTCATTTTCGAAATTTTAGGAAAATACCGGAAAAGCAAAGGTTTAAAAATTTTTTTAATGTTGTCTGTCTGGACATCATGCAAACTTTATGTGATGCTATTGCTTACCATCCAAAGAACTCATTGAAAAAAATTCTGTCTCCCATCTGTTAAGAGGAAAATATGTCTAATGGCGGGGCTATTTAATGAAACTATATATTTACCTCCATTTTACTTTTGCGGCTTATAAATTTTGTAGAAATTTAAAAATTACGTATTAGCTAGATAGATCTTCAGTATTTTAGCCTAGTACTCACACAAGATAATAAAGATTTAAATAACTAATTTTAAAATGATCCTCCCTGCAATGAAATATTATTGTTGTCGTAGGTAGATCACGTCTATATAGCAGCTTTAAATCTCTATATTTGAAGTTGTTTTTGTTTTGATACTGTCACAAAAACATCTCCAGGCACGTTCTTGGATGCCTCTGCATCTTTGCATAAAACAACACTTATTTTCCATGATAAAAGCTTAAGACTTTGCAAGACAACATGTCTTTATAATACCGCAATATCAGAAATTATCTCGGTCAAAGGATTTGAAAACTGCTCTCATAGCAGTCATTTAATATACCATTCTACTAAAAATTTGTATCTGGGAATTACTGAGGTTGCAGATGATAGTACAGGAGCCCTTGTCGATCGCGTTTTGATGGCGACAATCCCCAACATGAAATAATTAGCGCGAATGCTACGAATTTATTTCTGTTGGGCGCCAGTAGCACCACGCTTAGCTGGTAGCGATCAGGTCGACTCTCAGGGTGAGTCCTTTACGGATATGCACTGTGATATTTATAACGCAGTCGAGGACCGTCCCCCGCCAACTGATCTAAAAATTTGGGGTTACCTCCTCGTGTAAGTAAAAGGCCGATTTTAATCTACGAAAGTTATTGCCCGCTTTCACTGAACTCTACATATAAATGGAATGCCAATGTCTATACCTATTTGTACTTCAAATTGAATCTCGCGCAAATATGGCGACCCCGGGGAGGAGCGCAATCGCATTGTGTAGAAAGCCAGGGCCGGCTCTATTTTTATTGCAAGTATTTTTAATTTGGCTTCTTTTTCAGAAATCACCAAAAATATGCGTGTATAGATTGACATTTCATATACAGTTAACCTTTGTCTTAATTTTTATTAAAGAACATAAAAGTTGTCATGCCCAAAACATAATTATTTAATTTTCAATTTTCTTCTAGTAAACGTTCTTGATAATGTACGATCATATTGAGAATTGAATACAGAGTCCACCAAAAAGGGGAGTCATATATTTTCTACCTCAGAGATCGAAATATAATTTGAATATGAATAAAAGCTAAGAGTGAAACCTGAAAAATACTCTTTTGGTCAAGATGTAAATACTAGTGAATTTAATATAGGTAGACTAATATTAGTATTGCAAGATCACTATGAGATCAGTGACAAAGTAGAAGGTATTTATTATTGGAGGAATAAAGAAATATACATAGTAACAACTTACATTAAATACTTTACTTTACTTTAAATCATGTATTTTAGATTCACACGTTTGTGTAGTCTTTGCCTTTGATACAAGTAATTTAAATTATAGGTAACGCAACAAAATGTAACAAAAAATATGTAAACCAAAATAAGTATAATACTATAAAATTTCACTTAAATAAATAAAACAGTCAGAGAACATATAACAATCGGTATTACATGACTTTAAAAACAAGTACTTAAAATTAAATTTAAATTCAGGCTGGACACTTTCAACGGACAATACGAATGTCTACTCATCCAATAAATACTTTTTAAGCCTACTCTTGAATGTATTTAAAGTGGTACTGCTTTTAATATTCTCAGGTAAGTTCAAATTTAAAATGATACCTTTTCTGTAAAATATCTATATTTTCTTTATCTGCTTCTATATACACCTAAGATGCCATTTGACCATACGCTGAAATGCCAGATGAAGTACTACGGACATCTACATCAACACTAAAACCAAATTATAGAATTATTCCAGAAATCATGAAGATAGGAAATTATTATATCTACCATGGCACTGCGGGTGGACTATAGAAGATAAAGGTTCTCGAGGGCCTAATTTCAGGGTTGGAACTATATCAGGTTTCAGACGTTTCATGTCCCCCTCATACATAAAATCTGTATCAGCAAAATGTTCACTGCAAATCACATTGCTATAGCTCAGATTCTCGATTTGAGAATTTCTGCCAATAGCCTTTAGCCAAGGTAAAATACCTTTTCGAAGTCAACCTGAAAGTAATTTGAGATGTATTCTTAAGCAATAGGTACATTATTATTTCTTATTTAAATGGTAAGTTTGCCTGTATGATCACAATTTTGCATACAAAAATGTCCGTTTGGTTATGTTTTTCTTAATATAAGGGTACAAAGTACTCCGGCATATTATTCCACTGCAGTTACCGATATAGTTAACCGATTGTTCAGTTGTCTCATATCAATACGAATTACTTTCTATTGGTTTATTGCTTGTGTCACACAGTGTACGCAAGATAAAGTATAATATGTATATTCAATGTACAAGTGAACAGTAAATCAAGCATGCGGTCTTTACCTCACATAGCGATAGTGGATATGGGTCCCCCTTTCTTGTTGCAAGTCTGGAAAATGCTTACTGTATAGCTGGTTGCACAACTGATTAAGTATACATATTTTCTTTGTGCAGCTTGAAATTAGTAAATAATATAGGTATCTTATACACTGTTGTTATTACAGACTGACTTACGTTGGTGCTAGTGCAAGTTTTACATTCCATAAAAAGTCAAAATAACTGAGATGTTTTGCTATCCCATTCTATTATTTTAAGTGTAATACAGTTCAGTGGTCGCATATATAGTGCCAAGATTTTCAAAGACTATAGTCTCTCACATTTTACAGTTCACGCTTACTTATTTGACAAAGTTATATTTATAAAAAGTACTTACGGTAATGTAACATATTTTTAAATAGATCAAGTCCATATCAGTAACGCACATAATTTGAATTGTTTAATATTATTTAGGTAGATTCACAAATAGTAATAAACTTTAAAATTCGCTAAAAAATTACGGAAAAAGGTGAGGTTAGACAATTTTGTATCCTGAATATCCAATGAATTCTATATATTTGTCATGTAGAGTTCAGTAGATACCTCGGAAAATATAGCCTAACGAAAATTATTCAGGCAAAATTACCCACGGTAAGAGAAAAGATCCCAAAACTCGGAGTTGTCGCCGATATTTAGAGGATAGTATATTTTACAGAATGGACAAGAACAAGGGACTTACTCAAAATATTGGTAACAAACAGGAACAAGACCGGATCATATTGCTTTATTCTTTATCTTATCACGAATTGTTTATGTTACAAAGTACTACACAAGATAACCGTTAAAAAAGCTGGACACCGGCTCTGAAATTCTGCACTAATCCAAGACCTACCGCTACGGGAGACAAATCAAAGAAAAATCGCGTCGGCGTATACCGTCCGCAAGAAGCATTCTGACTCAATCACCAACATACTTTTAATCCTAGATTTCTACTGCGGCGACGCATAACCCCGGGACCTTCAATCGCATGATTGAAGCATTTTGTTCACGCGCATATATCTGTATTGGTCTTCCATTTGTTATGTATAGTTCAGTGCCCGCTTTAGGCTATGTCGTTTCTCTTTACCTTACACAAAATCATTCTGGATTTTCAAGGAGTTACCTCGGTGACTTGAGAAGCTGTTAAGAAAACATTTTAAGAAAACAAAACAAATAATAGAAAAGAAACAAACAGTAAAATAAAATAATTTGGCTGAATAAAGAACAAGCAGTAAAATTAAAAGAGAGCAAAAGTTGTCAAACAATAGTTAACAAAACAAAAAAATCTAAGAATGAACAATTGGGCGTCGTAACTATTACCAAAATGGAGCACCAGTGGTTTTGGGAAGACCTAAATTGCCCCAAAACACCAACAAGAAATGATAAAAATTAAAACACAAAAGTTAATTGGGTAATTGGCCTCAACTTATTTATTTACTAATTGAATTAATAAAACTGTGTTGTAATAATAGCTCTGGGAATATTTAAATTTCCCAAAACAAAAAGAAAATTATAATAATTTAAATAAAATACTTTGGCAAACGCCTTAACTGTAGAATGTTATTGAATCCCTGATTTTGGATATCGTGAATAATTAATTATTTAATCTATCCATCCAATAGTTATAACTTTGCGAAATTATTGTTTTGATTTCAACGCGATAAAATAAAATTCAAAAGAATCAATTGTTTAATTGATCATCGTAAAAGATGAGGTTACGAATGCTTTGTACACTGAATAATTAGTTAATTTAAAGTGCCAAAGACAAAAATTATTAATAAAATGTATTTATCCAGACCAATAAAATTTAAATGAAAGAAAACTAATTTTAAATGAGAAAGTTTAGATAAGAAACAATTATTGAAGTAACATTGTAACTGGGAATAATACTAAGTAGTTAATAAATGGATCGACGCAAAACAACTAAATGAACTTAGAAAGAAAACAAAATTAGAACAAAACTAAGTTAAAAAAAATAACAAAAAGCGTGATGTAAAAAAAGTTTAATGAAACGGATAATTTAACTATTTAAAAAATAAAACATAGTCAACGTCTGTGACTGTCAAAAGGAAAAGAAAATTGGAATAGTCTCATGAAGTCCTGACTGCTTGCCCAGTGAGACTATATTCACTACACACCTTTTCACTTTTATAAATATATATTTTAATTCACGATGCGTCGCGATTTAGTTTTTATTTTGATGTGGGAAGCTGGTCCCGTTTCAGTCATATAATAAAAAGTACTCCGTATGGGAATTTAAAAAAAATTAAATATAATCGAAAGTGGCACTGCACAAAAAAATGGATGCTAAGAACACTGTTTTCGGAACTCACTTCTTTGTTCGAGTCGACGCGACGTTGAGACGCTCTCAGATCAAGAAAAATTAATACGTGTTTCTTTGATCCGACACAAATTATAACTCCCTGAGTTCGACTTTAAAAAAAAAATCGTAGGCTTGTTGACCATCCTTGATTATTTTGTTAGACGATTCTCTGGCGCCAATTTCCATATGCGCTGGGTGGTAGATGGGTCACTCGGTGCGCCATACACCCTTAGTTTTAAGAAATTTAGCATTTGCCCTTCGCATAATGCTATTTCATGTAGGGGGAGTGAACACTTGAAGCGTTTTTATTATATGGTTCTTACGTTTCTAATGTTTGTCATATGCTTGATTAATTTTAACCAAGTTGACGTACAGGGTGAGTGGTGAATAGAAAATGTAATGCAACGTACGTTAACACCCTCGCCTTATGGCGATATGAGAATTCCAAACTTTTTCGGACAGTTTATACCCAAATCAAGAAAAAATTCCTTTCAGGCGGAAGTTGTCAGAGTTGCTAAACGATCGAAGAACAATAGTGAACATGTAAAGAAATGGGCTAAAATTGTCTCGACATGTCCCCTTCCTGGTTTTTGTGTTGAAGTAGGATGTATGGAACTCTATAAAAATTGCAAGCGGCGAGTGAAGAGAAATTTTGAAACTTTCCCGATACATTTTAAAGTGGAAAATTTTTTCACCGCGTCCGTTTTCTAGGTAATTTAGGGATTCTAGTGCGAAACAATCGTAATACTGTAATATACAATTTTTTGCGGTTCCAGCGAGATATCGCTACACGTATGTTTCCTTGATTAAATTGTTGGTAGGATTTAGATATACGAAAAAAAAAATTGAACGGAAGTTTTCTGCATTGCTGTTTCCAGAAGAACCATATTTCGTCGCATTAGGGGGTTTTCGCGTTTTCATGTTCTCTAATTTGTCGGAACCTTATGAATGTAATTTGGATGCGTGAATAAACACACACACATTCAATCGCACTTACACACAGAAGGGTCGACAGGGAGTGAAAATACAACGGCAAATCTACCTAACGTAACCCAGGGAAGAGAACAACCTCTTGGGTTCAAACTTCAAACTTTTCTCACATATACGTGATAATATTATTACAATCCTTCCTGTCATTGTCGCTAAGTGCGAAACTTACCTAAAGTTTTCTGAAGCATAATTTTATACTCTGGTATTTATCAACCCTGTCTCCGAATCGGTAAGGTGTAGGATCCAAGATGCTGAGGTAAGAGCGAAAAAGGATTTACTGGTTTATATTGTCTCATGGTTTTTCCTTGTTCGTGTTTGTAATTCGAGAATCCGGCTGGAGGGATTGAGAGAAAATTTCATAACGAACATTAAAAAAAACGCATGTTAAATTTTTGATTTCACGATCTAAAAGTTGATTTGGGTGGAACACTATAGTTTTGTCCTACTGTGCATTGTTTGGATTTTTTTAATTTTCTCCCGCGGTCAATTATCTACATACCTCTAGCGCGTGATGGCCGAAACACGCAACGTAATAGACGACACCATTTAATTTTCTACAACCGTGTAATACAGAAAATGTCCGCGTAGACTGTATAGACCCTGGTCAACCATCTAAAACAGGTTTTAGCCATATCAGTCAAGTCATTTTTCTTAACAACTAGTACTGCATTTATCGGGTTTCTGCAAGGCAAACAATTTCTCTTCTTCACGAGTTGGTGTTTTTTTTTTACATTTTAACTAGAATTGCATTAAAAACAGACGATGTGCTATAAAGAAATTACACGATTTTTTTACTGATGGAAAATGCTTTTCCACCGCATCCGCAACGCCCCAGAGCTTTACTTTACATATCAAAGTTCCTTATTATACTCTTCGCAAATACAAAACATTAGCTTTTATTATATATTAATTACAATGTATATGCAATATTTTGTTAGAAAATTATTTTTCCACCATGTAATCTGATGATTGGTTCCTTGTTTCTTTTCCACACCATCCTATGCGGCCCAGCTCGCTTGGTAGGAATCTACAAACAGAAATTAATATCACGAACCGAAAATGACACTTACTTTTATTAAATTATAACTTACACAGGAGCAAATACATATGAATCTTTCTATTGCCTAACCACCTACTACTTATATCTTAATATTTACTTACCATTGCTAGGGGTGTTCTACCATTTCTCCTAACTTGTGTCGATGGTAAACTTGTTACGTTTCCTATCACATAGTTCAGTCTAGGGTCAACGTAATTAATATTGTAGTGTTGTCTAGAGTGAATTTTCAGTTCCCATTTCATATATTATATTCTCTGTTGGGTAATGATCGCACCTTGAAATAAAGAAATTGTATGTGATATAGCATTTTTAACCTATGAAAGTAAACAAACATAAAAACCTATCACGTTTCTTTTGTTGCGATATAAAGATACGATTAGGGACTTACCTTGGCAAAATATATGATCCAGTAAGATTTACCTTCGTAAGTAATGTATTAATAAAAATTTTTATGGATTTCTTATGTTAGGTTATTTTGTTGTCTTTCTGTCAAAACGGAAATTACACCTTACGGCTCGCTCACTACGTAGGTACGTGAAGTTAAACTCGCAACGCTCACAACGCTCGCAACAGTGCAAGTAAGGCAACAGGGCCGCATTAACCCACAAATTTATTATCACCTGTTAATTATACGATATTTCTTATTTGCTTCATCAGATATTAATATATCTATTGCATGAGCATCCCGGCTGTACAATTATCCTAGTGTTATGGGAAACAGGGACTATTAAATGGTTTAAAATTAGTAGGCTCATCACAATTGGCAAATTCGGCCCTGCGTCTCTTCAGCCGTGACCCTGATCATGAACTTGGACAGATGGTACCATGATTTACGTGGTTGGGTTAATTTTTCCAATATAATTTGAATTTGTCTTCATTAAGTAATATTTCATTTAGTGGGTCTTCCACTTTATGGAAAACCTATATTTGTCACATTTTGTGGTACTGTTCTTATGCAGTAGGATTTCTTTCATTTATATACTTCCCTTGCTGTCCAACGATTAACTTGGTACGTCCATTTCCTCCTTTTTGGTGGGTTTTCTTAAATGTTTGTTTTTTATAATTTTCCGGGAGAGCCATTATTAATCGAGTAGCTATTGCAACCAGTCGTGTCTTTTGTAAGATTCGCTAACTTTTTAAGTGTTAGGATTGATTCTGGTCATACAGTTCTATGACGACTTTGTCGTAGGTATTTGTCACACTACTCCGTTGGGATTTATTAGTTAATTTTGGAGGAAACCAATTTTTTTTGTCTCCTAGTACACGCGCACTTTATTCACCAAATTTAAAATTCTTACAGGGTTGAGAAATTCCTCCAGTGTTGTTCTGCTTGGAGGCTACATTAAAGCCACACTGCATCCACGTGAGTGGGCTTTTATTTTATTTTATTTTATTTTATTTTATTTTATTGAATTTTATGGCATCCCATTCCATTTCATTCTATTTCTCATCATCCCTTGTGGTCTAAGTGGGGCTTTGCTTGTCCATGGTCCAAGCAGTATTTGTATGGTTCCGGTTAGTGTCCAATTCTGAGCGTTGCTGTTCAGTTTCCACCCGGTGGAAACACCCTATTGTGCAGGATATTGGCAGCTCTCCACTGCTCACCCAGATAAGTGCCCTATGATTACTTTTTAACCGTTTTCATTTGATATATGTATATATTGCCTGCTACTTACTTTTTCTTATATATAATAGGTACATACATAATATTTCTTTTAAGTTAAGTTCTTCCGTAATAGCCTTTAAGTAGTATATAGAGGAGCAACTCTCCTATATTTCACCAATTTATAGATATTAGTCCTTGTTGATATGATGTGGTAAATTCAACAAATTATGTATGTTTAATAATTTTGATACAATATACTTTTTAGCATTCAAGTCATTGACTATTTATTGTCTGTCTGTTTACCACCTAGCTGTCTTACCCGCCCCCCCCCCCCCCCCCCCCCGGCGAGCTAGCAAGTGTGTATTTCCTACATTTTTTTTTACCGAACTGCACACCATAATAAATATTTGCTACAAGTACCGGAGAGGCGCCCATCAAGCCTATTCATCCATCGTTTATGAACTAATGATAATAATTATAGGATTATAAATTTAATAAATCAATTTATATTTTGTTATGTAGCATTTGCCATGTAGCATAAAAGTGTCTAGAACTAATATTAAAAAACTTCGAAGAGTATTCTATAGAATGTGCAACAATTATATAAAAAGTGCAGTAAATCGGCGAAGAGTATAATTATTGGCTTGTTTTCCCTCAAACTAAATATTGCTCATTGATTTGTCCATGTCGGGAAGACCAGAAATTTTTTTCGAGGGCTCCAGAACTATTACAAATATGTGATCAAAACTCGACGACGTCAATATCACGGATAGGTTTTATCATTTATCGTTTGATTCAACTGAAAATCGATACTTGAGGGTTATCGAGGTTACAACTGTTCGGTCCAAATTTAACAATTCAAAACGGTGGCATCAAAATGGCGGATAAGTTTTCTATTTTCTGTTTAGTCGAAATTCAAGAATTCAAAATGGCGGCTTCAGGATAATGAATACGTTTTGTCGTTTTTAGGGAAGGAATTTTATCGAATAAATACACTATTCTAATTGGAACAAAACTAAAAAGAAGAAAATAAATAAATAATTTAAAAAAATTAAAAACAGTCTTCTAATTTCTAACTGAAACTGGTAAAAATACACTAAAAGAAAGAAAATAATGTTAATAATGACAATAATTATGCTAATAAACGTAAGCGTGGGACACTCAAAGTACCTGAAAAAAACAGAAAGTTTTACTCATCCAGCGCTTTACACTTTTACGTTTATTAACATAATTATTGTTATTGTTAACAATATTCTCTTCTTAGTAGTGCATTTTTTAACAGTTTCAATTTGTGTTTAAAAGCATGCTACTATTATTAACTATAATTGAGTATTACAGTTAATAGTATATTATTTGACGAGCGATAATGTAAGTAATAACTCACACAGATAATTTTTGCAGCACGAGCCGTAGGCGAGTGCTGTAAATCGTCATCATCAAAACCGTATAACTAATTCTGACAACACAGCGCGAGCTTCATGGAATGTGGTATCTGAACTAGTGAATAATAAAAAAAAACATTCTAATATTCACATTAATAAAAACGACATTTTAGTGACAGATCCATACGAGATAGCAACGGATTTTAATCAGTTTTTTGTTGAGACGCCGATTCGAATAGTAGCTCAAACTTATCCTAAAAATATAGGTAGTAAGGCAGAGTCAAGTGTGTTTAACGAACATTCATTGTATCTTAAACCTTTCACAGAAAGAGAACTATTAACCCTATTAAATGGAAAATTAAAAAACAAAAAGTCTTCTGGGGCAGATGACATTCCATGTTTTATTTTAAAACGGGTCCTTGATGTAATTATAGCCCCATTAACGTACCTTATTAATAGATCCTTTGAATCTGGCATGTTTCCGCAAAATATAAAGACTGGGAAAGTTACTCCACTGTATAAAAAGAAAGAACCATGTTATTTACAAAATTATAGACCAGTTGTCATTCCATTTGGATTTTTAAAAATGTTCGAATATGCGTTTTTAGATCGTGTTTTACCTTTCCTCAATAAATTCCAAATTGTGTCAAATAATCAGCACGGCTTCTGTATAAACAAGTCTACATCATCTGCAATGTTATCATTATATTATCAAATTATAGAGTATGTTGAGGCAGGCGAATGTCCAGCGGTGATCTTTTGCGATCTGAGTAGGGCATTCGACTGTGTCAACCATAAACGACTATTGTGTATTTTAGAAACGTATGGCATAAGAGGCGTCGCACTGAACTGGATATCAACATTCCTACAAGATCGCAAACAATATGTATCTTTAAAAATTGAAACTGAGAAATCTGTGGATTACATAAACTCTGATTGCTTGGATGTAAATATGGGAGACCCCAGGGATCAACCTGCATATTTTTAAAAGAAATTTAAGAACATTTTTAATTGACAAATGTTATTATAAAGTGTCTGAATTCTTACACTAATTGACGAATCCCATACAATGTACATTGTCACAGTGGAAAATAAGTGTTATTATTATTATTATTATTATTATTATCATCATCAAGTGTGTTATTATCACTATCGCAAGTTAAGTACTATACTTTATATGCGATTATAACCATAAATATTAATATAATAGTTTGACAACGTCCATACTATTGAAACATGTCGAATCACTTTCCTTCTCTCAATGAAAATGGACCATTCTATTTTATTTTGCGCGTTACATCGATTGGACAGGCTAGGCATGAAGTTAAAGGTGATTGGTGTAAAAATAAAGCACGAGGGAGTTATGATAAATCACGCTAATTGTTTGTGGATACTATTACATATTTAATAGCAGTAGATTAATTAATATATAATCTAATAAGAGAAGATAAAGATAATTTAAAATTTGTAAAAACACCGAATTACTGTTTGTAACAAAATTATTAAAATTAAGTAATTAGTACTAAGTGTTCTATTTTCTATATCGGTTACTGTACCTATATTTAGAACACAACACAAATGAACCAGTAGGCATGTTTCATTATGTCTCATGTCGATCATTATGCTTTCTGCGTCCTAGTTTAATGATGGAGGTACAGGACCCAAGGGTCCATCAGCTAATTGTAATGGGACATGAGGCGAGCTACATTTATTATATTAATATTGAGAAAGCACAGAGGTAATGACAAAAATAATGTGTAAAAGTAGCACAAAAGTATAATAGAAAGTACAAGACTTATTATAATGCAAAAAGATACTGAGCTTTATTAAATTTCGAGGGAGATGTGGGTGTATGGTTAATAAAACGTTAATATTAGCGAGTGACTAAATATTTTGATAAATAACAAATATAATAGAATGTTTTTAATATCGAACTTATCTATTTCTAGCTCTCAGCCGCTCTACTTATTTCGGTGCTTCTCTCTCTTCACTGAAGAGTGAAATATTATATCCGTTATTATAGTAGTTACGTAGAAAAAGAAATGAAATCCATACATCCCTAAGTTTAAGTACTATACAGTGGTAAAATATGGTAAAATATAACTCCATTTTATACTGAGCTTTGGAATATAAGTGTCATAATTTTAAATGTTTGTTTGTAAAATGTAAAAAGAAGGCAACAACATGGGTCCTAATCCTAAGCCAAAGCGTTTTTGAGAAAAATATTGACAAAATCGAGAAAATCGAAGACAATCTATTTTGACCATAATTTTTCCAACATAGGGGCCGCAAAGGCAATGATATTTTTATGCAATGATTGTAGAAACATTCCTACTAAAGAAACGGCAACGAATATTTAAACGAAAGATGAAGAAAGAAACGTTAGGAGACATTGCAAATAATATATTACCATGGCCACCACAGAGGCCATTTGAATCCTGTCGAGCATGGATGACCTCAGTTGAAGAAATCCACGAAGGTATTATTAAACGTATATACATACGTATAGACACATGATACCGGTACAGAGAGATTTTCTATTCGATATTTGAGTTCAGCATGTAATGAAACTTATTTCTGTACTAGTTCTTTCTGCAATGATTATCAAATCAGCTTCCAAACAATTCTTATGGAAAATAATACTGGACCAAATTCACTGTATATGGTTCGGAAATGGACAGTTTTCGAACCATAGTTTTGAAAGTTACGTAATATTTATCAGTTTGGGCATCAGCAATGTGCGTAAAATTTTGGAAAAGCCTGCTTCGCGCGCTGTTCATGCACTGCCAAAGATGTATATTTTTAATCATGTTCTGCACAAAAGCCATTGATTCTAGAATGATCTGCTCTTTATGATGAATATTTTGCGTGCTGATTATATTAGTTGTTTGCATTAAACCGCTTATTTCGGTTTTACATGTTACTTCAGGGTGAAGCAGGTGCCTTATCCCTGAATTTCGCTTTGCTTTGTTTTAGTGAGAGGATGCGGCTCCACATTGGACACACTATACATCGAAACAATACCGTTGCTCAATATATAAAATGAATTTTAAGGTGGCCATTCCCTAGAAAGAGACATCCGATAGGGAAATATTTATTATTTTTGGCCATAACTTTTTTTTCTTAGTACGTATATTTAAAAAAACTATAAGAGTACCTAAGTAGAACCATAAGAAAATTATTACTATGAATTTTCACGCAATAATTTCAGTGGTTTGCAAAATAGCTAGATTTAAATTTATAAATTATGTTAATCTTCCTGTTTCGTAGTTTTAAATCTAGCTATTTTGCAAAACCATAATTGTTCTTGTTATGGTTTTATTTAGGTAGTCTTGTAGTTTTTTAAATATACGTACTAAGAAAACAAAGTTATGGGCAAAAATAATAAATATTTCCCTTTCGGATATCTCTTTCTAGGGAATGGCCACCTTAAACATATTTACTCAATCACTACATATTAAATTATAAGATGTATATTAATTATTCACACTTGTTTCATAACAGTAAGTTGTAAACTCGGTTTATTTTGCATTTTTCATACACAAGTTGTAAACAAATACATAATATGCAACCACAAGTCTCATGTTGATTACGTGGGCATTCAGCTGTTAATATAAGTTATAATGGAATATGTAATAGATAATACAATACATATAATTTTCGACGTAACTAATTCAAATCTTGATGTGAACTCTAAATTAAAAAAATGGTGTGGTTACTATGGCGCACAAAAATTTGTATGATATTTTGTAAACATCTTACAACAAAGCCGAAGCATTCCTTAAACATTAGAGATAACTTTTTAATGGTTTTATGTACTTTATTTTACTTCCCTCGCTTACTGAAGAAAAGTATTGTCATCATGAAAAAATTATATTCCGAGATTCTCACGTTTCATCGCCTTACGAGAATATCAAAATAGACTTTGTGACATACTGATACTGTCAATCTTCAATTAACTGATAGTGTTTATTGCCCGGGTCTAGACCGTTACATGTCCATGCGAATAGAAAAATCCTGTAGTATACGTCTTATTTTTGGGTACAATGCAGAGAGCATACAGCTTACAAATGGCATTAAATAGCTGAAAATGTTCAATAGTAGAAATTAAAAACTTCTAATAACACACGTTCCTAATTATCACGTAAATTACATCCGAGGTCATACATACGTGTATATAGTAGAAACCTAAATAGAGACATACAAATCAACTTACCGCTTCGTATTCCATGACTGCCGTCTTATTATTGTTACACCCTTGTCTCACCACATTGCTTTTAAAAATCACCGGCTCCTCCACCATTTGTTAGAAATAAACGTCGACAATTATATTGTTAGTAGCCGAGTCAGTAAAGAGAAAAAAAGTGCAAAACCTCGAATTCCAGTTAGGAAAGATCGATTTTCATGAACTAAAAGGCATTTGATTCATCACAGGCCTGCATGATATTTGTGATGACGTGATTTTTGTTTGTTAAGCTCAGTTTTTATATAGAAATAACTAATAAAATACCATTGGGCTCCATCACCCACAGAATTTTTTTTTCCCAAAAAAAAGAAAAAAATATTAAAACATCTTTTAATAGGCGTAATACATTTTAAAATAAATTTAGTGCTTGAAATTCTATTCTTCTATTAACCCAAAAATGATTTTATGTGGTATTTTTCAAGAAATTTATTAAATAGGCTCTCATTACCTGAGGTAAATACTTTTATTAAATCTATTAAATGCTATATTTATGGTAATTTGGACAAAATTTGCGGGCATTACCTGAGGTAAATCCTTTTATTAAATGTATTAATTGCAATATTTATGGTAATTTGAACAAAATTTCCGGGAATTTTGACCTGCTGAGTCCTATTTAATATGCTTTAACTTTATTAGTAGTGGGAAAAAGAAGGGTTTTAAGTTTATGACTCCAAACAAAATTTATATGATAATGTCATTGGGTTCATTCTTGCTCTAAGTTTTGATCACTAAACAAGTAAAATTTATTTTTTGTTTAGTTTTGTGCGTGGTATTTGATATACATTGCTTAACAATATGTCTAGCCGGCGTTGCAAGCCGAGATCAAGATAAAGATTGGGCATCGCACGTTGTTTGCAAGGTATGTGAAGAAGGTTTAAGACATTGGACCAAAGGAAATAGAAAAAGCCTTCCTTTTGGAATACCGATGGTTTGGAGAGAACCGCAAAATCATCATGATGGTTGCTACTTTGTGATATTAAGGGGCATAATAGAAAAACTTTGAAACATATTTTGTACCCAAACAATATTAAATCAGCTATCAGACCAGTTCCTCACAGTGATGATGTACCTATACCTATACCCCCGAAGTACTAAAAGATGATAGTGAAAACTCCTCAACTTTCGGCTCCGTACAGGATCGTGATTTTGAACCATCAACCTCAGGTCAAAACCAACCTCAACTATTTTCACAAGCCGAACTGAATGATTTGGTAAGAGATTTGGGACTTTCAAAAGACATGTCTGAAGTACTGGGGTCTAGGTTGAAACAAAAAAATTTGGTTGCCCTAGAAACTACCTTCTCTTGGTATAGGAATCGTGAAGCTGAATTTGTAAAATATTTTGCACAAAACGGACCACTTGTGTACTGCCAAGCAATTTCTGATCTGATTACTTGCCTCGGAGCTCCTGAATACACACCTTCTGACTGGAGACTTTTCATCGACTCTTAAAAAAGGAGCCTTAAAGCTGTTCTTTTACATAATGGCAATGTTTTTGCTTCTGTTCCTGTCGGCCATTCAGTTCATTTAAAGGAAAACTATGAAAATTTAGAGGAATTACTTTTAAGAATACAATATAAAGATCACAACTGGGAATTGTGTGGAGATCTAAAAATTTTAGGCCTTCTCTTGGGTCAGCAGTCTGGATTTACTAAATTTCCATGTTTTCTGTGCGAGTGGGATAGCAGGAACCGAGAACAGCATTGGATAAAAAGAGACTGGCCACAAAGAAAGACTTTAACACCTGGAACCAAATATGTAATTCGCGAAAGTCTTATTGACCCTAAAAAAGTTTTACTTCCACCACTTCACATAAAACTTGGACTTATGAAACAATTTGTTAAGGCATTAAACAAAGAAGGAAATTGTTTTAAATATTTGTGTAACACATTTACGGCTCTGTCAGAGGCAAAATTAAAGGAGGGAATCTTTGTAGGGCCGCAGATTAGGAGCTTGATGAAAGATATAGAATTTGAAAATGTAATGGAAGATAAGGAAAAACATGCATGGAATGCTTTTAAAGTAGTTGTACATACATTTCTAGGGAATTATAAAGACACAAACTATGTTGAGATCGTTGAAAATATGCTGGAAAAATTCAGGATTCTTGGTTGCAATATGAGCATAAAAATTCACTTTTTACATTCCCATTTGGACTATTTCCCAGAAAATCATCAAGATATTAAAGAGATGGAAAAAAGATACCAGGGGCGCTGGGACACAAAAATGATGGCCGATTACTGTTGGACATTGAGGAGAGATCTTCCTTTAGCTGAATATGACAGAAAAGCAACAAAAAGAAGCTTTTCTGAAAAAAGAAAACGGTTTTTTAAGAAGCGCAAAGAATAAACAACTATTCCAAATAGTTTCAATGTCTATATCTTGTATGTTTTTGTATTTTTCTCTTTAATATGTTATAAAACTAGCTTATAAATGAAATAAATCGTGTTTTTCTAAATTTCTTGATTTTGCTGGTTTGAAAAATAACCTTACGTGATACAAAAAAACTAAAAGCAGATTTGAAATCAGTGCTACCCAATTACCAAAAAACAATTAAAATTTTTGAATCAATTTTGAAAGTGTTATCAAATGCAGGGCTGTGAATTGATAGTACTGCAAAGTCTACATGGTGTGCTTTTGATTTTAAGCAACAAACTAGCAACGAATCAACAACAAAAATGAATAAACGAGATAAAATTTTGAATTCCAATTAGAAATGACTTCTAGAGGGTTTGAAGTCACTGATTTCATATATGAAGTTGATAATTCATAAAAAATTGTTATAAGCAATTTAGCAACAAATCAGCAACAATTTAACTACAAATTAGCAAAAAATAATTATTACACAGCCTATGCTGATGACTTTTCTCTTGTAGATCATCAAAAAACACTGAATTGAATGAATTAATGTTAAATGTGCAGAGGCGGTTACCAGAATATTAGATTTCTTTAATGGCACCTAAAAAGCTAACATGCTTAGGATACATAATCCCAAAAAAGAAGTAGACGATTTAAAGTTCAACGTCAACAGGGTAGCTGTAACAAATACACATGTTAGCGTGCGTTTTCTTGGTATTCATTTGGATGAATCTCTCAACTGAAAGTCGCTTTGTTTGAAACTTATTTGTAAAATGATTCATTGAAATTTCTTTTTAATAATTTGCGGACGGTACTGGAAATACATCAGTTAGTGCAGGTTTTCTTCGTCCAATTGGGTTCTAGACTTAGGTAAGGAATTTGCTTGTGGGGAAATTCTACCGAGGCAACTAATATACGATTCAAATGTATTGACCCCTCACTTTAACGCCGAATATATCAAAAACGGAGGAGCGGAAAAAATTGAAAAAATGATCTCTTCATTATGTGTCGATTCTAAATCATCCACTGAAATTTGAATAATGCACATTGGACAGTTCTGAATTTATATTGAGAAATGTCCTACTTTTTAAGGAAATTTTGACCATACCAGTTTTAAATCCATTATATCTTGGAAAATATGCCTACTATGTAAATAATATTTTAGATGCCGATAAAGTACGGCATTTGAAAGGCGATAAAAAAATATAGCCAATCAAATATTAATTATTATGAAAATAGATTGAGAAACTAAAGATATTTTGTTGTTGTCATGTTTACATAAAGTACTTATAGATGGTAAGTATATAGCTCTCACCAAAATTTGAAAATGTTATTTTCAATATAACGAAAATTATTGGGAAAAATATTTTTTCTGTCTCACTGCAGGGATGTATTTTTGGACTAGGGTAAGTTGGGTTATACGGACCCAATATGAACTCAGGAATTACAGGTTCCCGTCCGAGAACTCAATTCTGGGACACCCTGTATAGTTGTCTATTAGTTTTATGAATAAAAAAAAGATTTTGTTTGAATTTTTCAGTTATAAAACATTTTGAACTTTTCTACTTTTTAGTTTGTGACGTTTGTGGCGTATTTTTCCAAAATAAAATAAATACTTTAGAAATCGGTTTTTATTAACATATAATAAATGATCAGAGAATTGTACATATTACTCAATTTGGCACGTGATGGAATCAGACATAAAAAATATTATAGTATAGAAAGAGTGCGTGTACCAGAGGATGTAAACACTATAACACACCTATAATAATGGCGACGTTATTAATTAGCTGATGCCCTTATGTAAATATTGAAGCAAGAGTTAGGTTGTTATCTTTTATAAGCATACAAGTGGGAAATCTATTTATGGGGATGATTTTTTCATTTCACGGTTAGTTGTAGTTTATAATTGTTCATTATCAAAAGTTAATTATACAAATGATACACTCGAAAATTGCACCCAGGTGTGGACAATTCTGTTTGATATGACCTTTGACTGGAAATTATTAGTTCATACAAATTTGAGGCTGCATTTTTATACTTTACACGTTTACACGTTAACAAACACTTATTTAAAAATTCTAATATCATTCCTATATTTAAGGCCTGTTGCTTATACTATTACTGGTATCGAAATATAAAGAATAGATAATGCTGTGGATCCATACCTTCACACAGCACAATATGTCTTAACTTTGCACACAATCAATATTTCTACTACGCTCCCAACCCACAGCTGTTGGCAATCAAGATTTGATAATCCTCACATGCATAACAGGGAATACATTGTTGCAGAACCTACTTGGGTGGCGGGAATCATACCAAGGAAACATGAAAAAGCTTCCCTGATGGCTTTCGTTTTTAAAGACATCTGGAATTTAGGATTTATTTGGCTAGCATTTAACACACTGTGAGACGGAGCTCCAGCCCACTTTATTTAAATATAAATTTTCCAGATTAGATGGATTGGTAGAGAGTGTATCGTGGCATATTTACGATAACTCCTATTCGTTCGCGATTGCTCGCTTCTACCAGTTGGTAATTGCTATACCACAGAGTACGTAACTACACAGAGACGAAAGCAAGCCTTCCCACCAAAACCTAATTTTCATACGCATGTGCGGATTCCGCCATTTTTTAACTGGTATATACATCAACATCACTTTTGTGTTTACATTTATTATATTGACTCATATATAGGAATTAATTTAATATGAAATTAACATTTACTGGGAAAATGTAAGTAATCTATGCAAACAGCAAAACAAAATTTATTTCGCTTTTACAATTTTAACAAAAGGTAATTATCTATCATGTATCCATATCAGTTTTTATGTCATTTTGAACCAATCAGCTGATTTCGACCGATATTTTGTAATACAAAAACTATTTCTGCGTTTAATTGTTAATATTAGTGTATCTCGATTCTTGTAGATGAGATGTATTAGTCGTTGTACTTGTGTACTCTTTTATAATAGTTATAATTTTGTACTACCTACCCTAAACTGATTTGTCTTATATTTATATGTATATAGTAACATTAGTAACAAGACTTTACAAGACACCAACAATGAACTTGAATAATATAGTATGCAGTATATAAGAATATAATGCAGTCTTCTACCTCTGTGTTTATAAATAAAGATTTTCAAGTTATTTCGGAATTAAATTAATACACAAATAAGCAAAAATTGTTTTTTCGTAAAATCGTCGCACAATAGTGACATTTCGATTATCATATGGATATCGAGATGACAGTTTCTTACGCACGTGTACTTAAAAGTTACATCTTTTACTCAAACAAAACTCTTTTACGTACACAAAACAAACAACCAGTGCATAGCAACGACCTAGTAGCCAACTTGTGTATAGTAAATAAATTTATATGGTGTTTGAATTTTTGATATTTTACTAAAATAAATATTTAAGTATAACGATTTTACGAAAAATCTTGGTCAATATGTGTTGCGAAAGAAGTGTTTCAATCACTTGACATGTCAATATTCACGTCACGTGCCTAAAACACCACTATTTCGCAACTTGTATCGAAAAGAGCTATATTTCCACTCATTTTGGAAGGTTGTATGAAAAGATTTTGTTCAAACCATTAATCTCATAAAAAAATATTTTGTTTTATTTTTTCCTCAGCATTGCCCTCAGTCCATCAGATCTTCTACAATGAACACATTTTTCTTAAAATGCTTATTCCTTATCCCCCATAAAAGAGTGAGGATACTACTATTTTCTAACATAAGTAATATTTGTAGCTCATGATCAAAACAAATAATATCAAGTGGGAGTGCCGAGGGAAGGCATTAATAATAATTACATTTTTACGGTCATTTTGGGTCTTTCGAAAGTTTGCTAGGACATACGGACCAATTCACTTGAAAACAGGCGCTGATTATAAACAATTCAAATTGTAGTAGTTTTCTATCTAATGGCGCTGATTATGAACAATTCAAATTGTAGTCGTTTTCTATCTAATTTGATATTTTGATACACACTGTTTTTAAGTGTATACTGAATAATACATTTCTCTTAGTGTAGAAATAACTGGTACGGAAGGTCACAGATATTGAGCCATCAAAAATCAAAGGTGCCAACAAATCCTTCGTCTCTGTATAGTTATGTACTCTGTGGCTATACGACAAAATACACTACCGTTGCATGTCAGCGCGATTGTAGGGCACTATTATTCCTGACCCACATTTTGTTAGCTTACATTGTAATACAATGTTTTTGTCATCACTCTTCCCAGGCTGACTCTGAGATGCATCGTCGTTTGGAAACGAAAAAAATAGCGGTTAAAATTCGGTTTTTGTCGAAAGCTTCACTATGATCGGTAAAAAATAATGAAAAATTCTAATTCAAAGGAGGAGGGGAGGGTACATTTTAGAGGTATATTCTTTAAGGGTAGAAATTTATTTTTATTCTTTTGTGCCATGTTTCTTCAAAATGCACGATATATTACTTTGAAAGGTAAAGAGAATTCTAGACCACCTGATATGAAATTTAGAGGTATGCATTTTAAAATTTCTTTTTTGCATTGTAGGGCTTCAGATTACACGGCATGTTGCTTTCAAGGGCGAAAAAACATTTTTATATCCTATGCATCGTCTCCGCCGTCATCATGTTTAAAGTCAGAATCAGCATAAGTGGGAGTACCTTCCGAAGCTCTGGTTGGTGGCTCATTTTATAGTTTCAAAACCTCTGGAGAAAGCATCGAATATTTTTCATAGAAAGCTTTCGTAAAGAGATTATTAGCGGATCTGCCAGCGCCATGTCACAATTTATGTGGAGGGCATGCAGACGCGTTTGTTTGATGAAGGACAAGAGGTTGGCTGCGCCTCAAGAACGTTCATGGCGATTGTTCCAAAGTAACGTTATATTGTCGTGGCACTTTTTTGAGTGTAACGCAAAATTATATATTATTATAAAACGTAACGCTAAATGAGTGGAAGCGTTTTTTCCATGATTGAATGATATTCTAATTTAATGCATACCTACATTCTGTGTTGTGAAACAGACAGTAGCCAGTGGCACGGAAAACGCGACCCTCACTCGCATGAGATATATGACCTGCACGATGTAATTCATCAAAGGGAATACGTTTATTAAAGTGCCTCTATACATACAACGTTATCAAGATTCTGCGAAACGGCAAGAATGTTGATAAATTAGTATATCTTAAAGTATTTGTGTGATGTTCATCCACATCTGAATAAAGCAACTCTTTTTGTTAAAGAATGTAAGTGAACTTGCTGCAAGATTTAGCGGAAATAGTGTAGTGGAGTGTAGATTTAGATTTAGGAACTGGTTGATTGGCCTTAACCACCGCGACCCCCACCACTACTATTCCGCTCCTGTTTGTTATTAAAAAATCTGAGGTCTTGGTTTCTAGTATACAGGGTGAACCATTAACAATAGGCCATAGTGCAGGGGTAGATTCTTTGGGCCAAAATATGAGGATATAACCAAATATGCTTTAGCAAAATGTTGCTGTGGAAAAAGATACAGGGTGTCAAAATTCAAATTATTTTTTCGCTTTCTTGCAATAACTCAACAACCTCTTGACTGATCTCCGCCAAATTTGCCAGAGGAACTTTTTTTATTCTAAGAGACAATAATTAATGTATTACATCACGATAGATCATAGAGGGCGCCGCAGGACCTGTATCTGATGATGAATTCTTTTCATATTTTGTTTGACGAAATGTTGTGGTACTTCTGACCAGAAAATCTGATGAGGTGTGAGTAAACAATCTGTTTTAAGAGTCTTACGCAAAGAACGCTTCTACACATATCACTTCACTTCTGTACAAAACTTATTTCGAATGGATCTTCCACATAGGCGACAGTTTTGTCAATTCATTCTAAGTAAACACAACAGGGATCGAAATTTTGTTAAGAACATTTTATTTACCGACGAAGCAACTTTTACTCGCCGAGGCGTATTTAAATACCCAATACTGGGAAGTAGAAAATCCTCATTCCGTTAAAGAAAGGCATTTTCAGCACGAATTCAAGATTAACGTTTGGTGTGGTATTATCGGCGATCAGTTATTGGGACCATTTGTCCTTCCTCCAAATTTAAATGGACAGTCTTATCTGTTTTTTTTTCAAAATACTCTTGCTGATCTATTACATGCTTTCATGCTAGACATACGGAACACAATGTGGTTTATGCTAGATGGAGCTCCCCCTTATTTATCCATTGAAGTCAGGAATTATCTTGATGAGACTTTCCCACGCAGATGGATCGGTCGAGGAAGTGAGTTTGCTTGGCCACCAAATAGTCCTGATTATAATTCTTTGGATTATTATGTGTGGCGACATATGAAGTCCTTAGTCTATGCAAATACTATCAATTCAAGAGAAGAACTGTGGGACAAAATACAAAACGCAACCAATTTTATTAGATGATAGGAAAATGTATTTTTCAATGTAAGAAAATCTTTTATGAAAAGAATTAGAAAAGGCATAGAAGTAGGTGGAGACCATATCGAAAATTTACTCTAAGTTGCAGCAATCGGGTTTTTGCATGGGGGAAAGTTTTTGCAATAAATACTAACGTCATGAATTAACTTTCATGTTATTCTTTGGTCTTCCAATAAGATTAGATCCTTATTTTACACAATCTTTTGATTTATGTATTTATCTTAATACCATGAAAATACTCCATTAGTTCATAAGAAAGTGAGAAAAAGTTTTTCCTTACGTTTTGTACTTTTTTCAATAAATACACTTTGTTTAATTAAATTTGAATTTGTCTTTCAAAAAATTATTCAAATGTTTAACGGCAATTGCCTCGAAATTGATTGGAGTTATCAAGTTCTACCAAGTGTACCTTTTATACGTAAAAATGACTCCCTCATCAGATTTTCGGGTCAGAAGTACCACAACGATTCCACAGATATATACCAGACGCGTCACTTCTTTGATCTATCAGAAATGCCGCCAATAACCTTGGGATGCACACAAAGTTGCCAGACTGTGCAGTAATACTGGCAATATCAGAAAAGAGACGTTGCCAATTTATAACTTACTAAATATGTGTTTTAATAAAGAATTTTTTTAAAGGAGAAATATGACCATAATATGCACAAACAAATACATTTCAATATATTTTTGCTTAAATCGATTTTTTTATACATTGAACCTCAAGAAATGTTGAAAGTGTGAGAAAAAAGAACAAGAGAAAAACCTTTGCATTATAGTTTTTGACAAAGAATTTTTTTACAAACCGTTGTTTTCTTTTAAACAATTTTAAAGGAGGGATAGATGAGTAATAATGAGTATATAAGAAGGTACTGTTACTCAATCTTGACAGTTATATGTTAATTTCAATGAAAGGTGGTTCTAAACATATAAATATCAATATGAGAAATTTAATGGGTTATGTAAATATTTCTATTTAATAAAAAAAAATAATTATATACATTTATAGTAAATTAAAAAATAGTTACCAAAAATGATTAGAAAAAATAAAACAAAATTTTAAATATAAGTATACATTTTATTTGTAGAAAATAATATTAAATAAATTCACAACAGATTATTTTTACAGTCTTCGTACATCCAGTTCATTTTTTTTCCACTCGAAACACAAATAAACACTATAACCGCACAACACAATCAGAATGACAGTTTAATTAATAATATTGAAATAGTCAACATGTTTATGTTAAGATTGACTATCCTCGGCGTGCCTCGGTTAATCTCGTAATTGAGATTAGCCCAGATATGCCTATTTCTCTTTTGAAAAGTCTTAATTTAATCTTATTAAAATGCACTTATGATGCAACATTCTCTAAATAAACTGCAAATTACAATTGTTTTAATTATATTGGGTAATAATACATTAAATGTATACATCTCTTCATGGTACCGAAATATCAATCTTAACATGTATGCTTTCCGAAACACGTAAACGTTGGGACGTGTCGAGACCACGAATTTTCACGAAGGGATGAGGGTAATGGATGAGAGTAATCCTTGTCTTACAATATACTTCCCTCTCTCTCAGTGTCGCATCTGGTATGTATCTGTAACGATTCGTCAAAAAAAAAAAAATCTGAAAAAATTCATCATCAGATACAGGTCCTGCGGCGCCCTCTATGATCTAACGTGATGTTACACATACATTATTGTTTGTTAGAATAGAAAAAATTCCTCTAGCAAATTTGGCGAAGATTAGTCAAGAGGCTGTTGAGTTATTGCAAAAAAACGAAAAAATAATTTGAATTTTGACACCCTGTATCTTTTTCCACAGCAAC
Source organism: Stenurella melanura (assembly GCA_963583905.1). Taxonomy (NCBI): domain Eukaryota; kingdom Metazoa; phylum Arthropoda; class Insecta; order Coleoptera; family Cerambycidae; genus Stenurella; species Stenurella melanura. The sequence goes on from OY757310.1 coordinate 167,167,039, forward strand.
ATTTTACTAAAGCATATTCAGTTATATCCTCATATTTTGGCCCAAAGAATCTGCTTCTGCACTGTGGCCTATTATTAATAATCCACCCTGTATATACCAAAACCCAAGTTACTGTACTCTTACCAGCTTGCTTTACTTATTTTCACTTATTTACCCCTATTTAACTCCCAACCCTTCGCCAGAATTAGCGCAAAATATGATCTAGTTTCAGATCTCGTCATGGTATGTATATGTACCAAACTTTAGATTAATATCTTAGACCGTTGCTGAGAAAACTTGCCCACAAAAAAGTTACAGACAGATCGATCGACCGATTGACAGACAGACAGACAAACAGAAACATTTTTTTCACTCAAATTTAAAATATCGACGTTTTATGACATTCCAAGCCCATTTCAACAAAAATATGTTTGACGTTTTTTTTGCGGTTACTGTACTTCCACTCCACTACGTGAATGTGGAAGTAAAAGTGCGAAGAGCATAATAGTTAGCTTTTTCAAGATTTCGATAGAATTAAGGCATAACAAATTAACTTGTTATTGTCTAAATGTTATTTGTGGCATTATCTTAATTTTTTTTTTCTTCAATTCTTTGGGACTTCCTGCCACATGTATGTTTTCTTTCTAAGCGGTGCTTGGGGAATCTACAAAATATATCACAATTAACCAGTATGTTACTGGTAAAAAACCTCTACGCCTGTGACGTTTACGTCAAAGGATCAGTTAAAGGTTGTTTTTTTATATATAAACAACACAAATAAGTATAAAAAATTGAAATTAAATATTTCGCCGACGTTTCGGAAATCTAATCTGTTTCCTTTTTCAAGGCTTTTTTGAAAAATCTTTTTTGCTGTGTATGACAAATACACAGCTCTAAGAATGTTTGTTATATTCAATATCCATAGATACTTACTATTTACATAAAACTGTTGATATAGTTAACATTTTTTTAGTTTCTATACAATGTTAAGTTTGTGAAGTTCTTCTTTTAACATTGGAAGCCAAGTTGTACAGACATCTACGGAATAATTCGACACGCAATTATCCTCATTCAATAATATTATCGCGGATTCTTTAATTTTTCTTTTTTGTTATCTGCCTCTTTTGTTAAAATTTTTGCCGAGTCCCAGTTTATTCTATGTCCGTTCTCCCACGCGTGTTCGCAGATCTTGGACCTCTGAATTTCATTTTTTCTGATATAATTTTGATGTTCGCCCAATCTTACACTAAAAGATCTGGATGACTCACCCACGTATTGTTTGTTGCACTCACACGGAATACTATAAGTGCAGTTTTTTGAATTTTGCTCGTGGTTTGTTGGTTTCGTCTTTGTCAGAATAGATCTTAAAGTGTTGCTTGTTTGAAATACCGTCCTAATATCAAATCTATCACCGATGCGGCGCAACTTTTCGGATAATCCGCATACATAAGGAATTAACGCTATGTAACGTTTTTCAGGTTTTTGTCGTACCTGATTGTTATTTTCAATATTTATGAAGGTTTTATCGGCAAAATCCCCAGGGTATTGGTTATTAATAAGAACTTCCTTTATAAACCGCTTCTCATTGTTTAGTATTTCATCATTAGAAGAAATGATTTTGGCCCTATCATACAAACATTTTACAACACCCCTCTTAACGTGCATCGACTGATTTGAGTTGAATTTTAAATGTCTGTTTGTATGTGTTGGTTTTCTATAAACACTTGTTTCAATTGTACCATTTACTCTTTTAATTAAAACATCTGAAAATAGTAATTCATTTCTAGTTTCCTTTTCTAAAGTGAATTTAATAGAAGGTTCTTTATTATTTAAATGGTCCAAAAAACTATCTAGTAACTCAATACCATGAGGCCAGATTGCAAAGATATCATCTACGTATCTCCACCAGATAACCGGTTTTTATGCACAATTTTGAACATGCCTAGTCTCAAAATCGTCCATAAATATATTGCTTAAAAAGCCTTGAAAAAGGAAACAGATTAGATTTCCGAAACGTCGGCGAAATATTTAATTTCAAGTTTTTATACTTATTTGTGTTGTTTATTTATAAAAAACCAACCTTTAACTGATCCTTTGACGTAAACGTCACATGCGTAGAGGTTTTTTACCAGTAACATACTGGTTAATTGTGATATATTTTGTAGATTCCCCTAGCACCGCTTAGAAAGAAAACATACATGTGGCAGGAAGTCCCACAGAATTGAAGAAGGAAAAAAAATTAACTTGTTGTTTCATGTGTATTTAATTTATATTCTTATATGCATATAACAGATTCTATCACACTATCCATATTCTTGTAACATTCAAACGTCATTTCACATTATACGAGTATTAGAAGGCCTCAATGAATAAGTTTGAATTTTTTCAAATTTTTAAATTACGTATTTTTAAAGCGCTACAATTTCCAAGAAAGGGGTAGTGTTTCATGTTTTCCCGGAAGAACTCGGTGAAAACGCACTTTACAGAAAGGTTGTAAATAAAAAAGTCTTGTATTTCGATGATACATTCACCTGATTTTTTTCAGATTTCTTTTTCAACTTTTACATTTCCCTTCCCCCACTTTTAGAAATTTTCCAATGGCCATATCTCGAAAAATAAGCATTTCTCGAAAAAAATCATCTTATTTTGGACCAAAAAAGGTAAACATATTGTTTTTTTTTTCATTTTTGACCTAATTCTACAAGTTACGAAACCCGTGATAAAAGGAGTGTTTTCTACCCCTTTCAATCATTTCCTACTCTAATATTTTTTCAACTTTTTTGTTAACTTCATTACAAACACATTGCACAAAGCTTCATCAAAATCCATTCACTAGAACTCAAGTTAGAGATTTTAGTCATTTTAGCGCTCCGTTGACTGGACTATTTAGCAGCATCATTTAATTTAAGTGCCAAACACATTTCCGCAACTTAATTAAAAGTATGCAGTTCTAATACCACATTAAGGGCGTAATTAGTCCGTGATGAAAATTTCACATCAACTCATATTAAACCAGGTACACATTTTCAAGTTTATTATGTACCTGAAATAATAATATTCGCTTTTCACAATTTTCCGTGTGAGTTCACTAATGAGGAATACCAGAACAATTTGGCGTACATATGAATATGCAAATATGCATAAAAATGTTTTCGCAATTTAGCGTGAAATTAAGTTTGTCTTTACAATTATTTTTTATTAAAACTGCTTTAACATATTACTCATAGTTACAATAGCTTCGGTATTTTTTTTTTTTTTTAGTATAAATAACAACACAAATTGCAGTATAGTAGTTATTGAATAAAAACATGAAGTCATTAATGAAACTATTGTTTGCAGTTAATTCCTTGTTATAAATAATTTACCAATAGTGAAGGGGTGGAACCATTGAAGCTTGTAGTTATTAGAAAATTATACAAAAATTCACAGATTTCGCAATCCTTGCACACGAAAGAAAGCATTTATTTTAAGCAGAATAAAAACCTACTAACCTAACCTAAAAAATCATACAAAAGAATTTGTAAAAAAATATGTTATTCGTCACAAAATGAAAGAAAAAAAATCAGCAGGCATAGGAGTTTGAACCTGGGACCTTTCGCACCGTAAGCGAGAACATTACCAATGAACCAATCAAAATAAATGTATTAATTATTGCAATATAAAACAGTGCCTCCCCGGATCGAGAACCGGAGCCAACCGTACAACCAGGTCGCGCAGTGCCGTGGTTTTAGTGCGGTTGGACGGTTCGCGACCGGTTCGGCTCAATAAAATGAAATGAAAAAGCTAAAACTCCTGCCGCCTATGGCGGCTTAAAATTAACATTAAAATTGTTCATATCGAAATTAGATTTTAAAAACACTGAACAAATTAAAACAAAGGAACTATGGGGGGAAAGGCACTGAATGAATTTTATTGGCTGATACGGGAAAAAACTCAACAGAAAAACCCGTCCGTGGCAATTTGGTGCCAACGGTCTACCCGCCATTAGTAATTTTTGGTTTTAAGAAAGGAAAATTTGAGTTTTAAATGGTTAGGATTTTTATGAAGTTTCTCGGCCTAAAATGAATTTTGTGACAAAAAGGGACATAATAACAAAAGTGATAAAAATACAAAAAAAAACAAACAGATGACAAACAGAGAGGGAAAAAGATAGGTAAAGAATAAAAGATATGATGGTGAAAAGTGTATGATAGAAGGAAGTTTTGGTAGAAAAGACTGTGACTAGAGAGGTTGCCGAAAGATAGGCAACTCTTGCTATGGTGATGGGTGTTTAATTTGGAAAGGGGCATTATTCTGATTTGGGTAATGTTGCGCGTTAGCGGATTATCGCTCAATCGAAAGGCATAGAATTTTTGAGAACATTATCTATGCGCCAACCGTACGGCTGATGCTAGGGCAAGGAATATATAGTGAGACAAATTATATCACGCTTCTTTATTTGTCCGCCGCAGCAGCACTAATGCGGCTCGATGCTACAAGATTTGCTCTCTCCGCACCGCCTTTTGTTGAACAGGCGGTACAATATCGGTCGGCGTTGACCGACTACACCGCATTCGCTTACCACATAGTAACAGGCTCTCGCTCAGTATTACATCATCTGACCTTGATACTTTCATGTCGACGGCCTTGGAAAAAACTCGTAACTTTTGTCCTATACGTTACTCGCGAACATTAAAATTTCCAATGTTAAAAGTAAAGTATTATGTAAAACAGATTTACACGCGAATGAATGATGCAGTATATTAACGATTACAATGCTGTTACCTGTAAGTTGCCATCAACTTCGGTTTTGATCTTAAGGTGGGTACAAGTTTACGTTCTACTAACGTTTCGCTCTACTCTGCTGCTGTGTACCTACTAGAAGGTTTCTTAAACTAGACACTAAAAGATTAGCAAACAAATCTAAAGAAATAACACCGTTTACTGTTCTTTCAAAAACTCTCAATTAGGTCGTGGAATATTTTTGTTTCCAATTAGTGTCACTTTATTCTAAGTTACTCACACACCAGTTTATTTAATAATATTTCTTTTTTTATTCAACTTTATTATAGTCATTTATCCGAAATTCATCAGAGAATAGTGATTCTAAAACAAAAACTCAAAAGGAGGTTTGTGAAATGTTTTAATAATAAATACCCTGATCAACACGTATCACAGTCTTCGGTTAGTAAAATAGAATACAAATTTCTTGAAACTGGACATATAAAGAATATTCAAAAACAAGGTAGAATTAAATCAAATAGTGGCAGCGGTACACCGACAAATTTGGAAATATCTGTCATTTTGGGAGGGAAGCATAAAATTTTATACAGTTGTTCCTAAAATCCAAATAAACAATTTGACCCGCAGCACCCCTCATTTCAACCCTTAGGATTAAAGATGGCGGCGTATTTTGAAAAAAATCAAGTTAATTTATTTTTTGGTTTAAATGCGTGTACTTCAAATCTGTTTAGACATTTTTCATATAATTTGAGGACGGCGAATATGATGGAAACACAACGAACCCCATATCTCGAGAAAATTGGACGCCATATTGAAATTTGAACTTAAAATTGATTTTTTTGCATTCCTTCACAATTTGGTCGGGTAGGGTATTATTTTTTACTATATTCTGATTTCCCTTATTTTCAGTTTCTATTTTCATGTGTATAAGATTCTTTTATCATGCCGAAGAAGCTGACACAGGCAACAGCTGTCTCACTGAAAACGGTAAATTCTGTAGTTCTAGATTGGAGTAAATGTATCGTCTATCAAAATGATGGTGGTGTACTTGCTTGTCCTGCCAATCACCCAAACGTGTTTTCTAGAAATCAAGGTTATCTGACACTTGCAGCTAATTTGTCTAAGCTACTTCCTTACGACCATTCTTTATCGTGTGGTGTAAAAATTAGTGCCTTCGACGAAGGAGATGGCATAGTTGCTACATTAATAAGGTAAGAGGCAAGATGGCACAAAACATGCATTCTAAAATACAGTACCAAATTCGAAAAATTGCTAAGAGAGCTAAAACACTTTAAATTAACCACTCCCGACAGGAGCCTTCTCCCTGTGTTTGCCAGAATCAATCAAAACCTCGCTCGACCCAGTCATAATAAACCCTATTAATCCGAAAGATAATATATGCTTTATTTGTATGGAACCATCTAAATCCAATGAAACTCTGAATCTTTGTGCATCAGATGGGATGTTTAAGAATTTGAAAAATTAGGCAGAAATTTCTGGTGATACAAGACTTCTGGCAATGCTTATTACTGATGGAGACCTTGTGACTCAAGAAGCAAAGTACCAACGATTGTGCTACTCCGGGCATTACAATAGAGCTAAGAGTATCATCAAGAGCTGTACTGAGGATATATCCAATGATTACATAACATGTGAAGGGCTTGCATTTGCCGATTTGCTTTTGTACATGTGAAGAGAACTTATTCGGATGGGACTATTGAAAAAACAATACTATGGTCGGATTGCACAACTTCTTGATAAGCGTACTGAAAATTTAGGGGAAGTACAAACTCCAGATGATGAAACTGTTCGGGCATTAGAAAGGTACACAGTATCCATGTACGGTATTTCAGAAACCGAGTATGCGACTGTAGACCTAGCAAGTAAACACATGTTTGCCTCAGGGAATAAACCTTTGACCCTCATACCACCAACATCAGCTGCCCTATTTATGAGCACATTCTTCGAGCTAGCTATCAAGCTGAACAGATATGGAGACGAGCTCACAAATCAGTGTGGCATGATGTTCCTGAGCCCAACAATTGGGGATGGAAGTTGCATGAGGGCTCATGGATGCCATGCTGGACTAAACTGTCAGAAATTTGGGACACACGCAGGGAACTGGACAAATGCGGGACTATGCTCTGCATCTCCAGAAAAAATATATTGCCTTGCACTCTGAGTTGCCGGAACTGTAAAGGAGAATGTGAAAATAAAAGATAAAAATAATCAACAGAAAAAGCAATTTACTGATCACTAGATTAATTCAATACAAGGCTAATTAATAATAATAATATAAGTTAATATCAATGCATCTGTTTTAGTGAGAGACATCAGACCGAATATATGAATCCACATCCGTAAGAAAATATCAATAAATATTAACATTGTCTCTTTTTTCTTATTATTGTTGATTCCCGGCATATAAAATGGTTAAAAATGCTACTTTACACGACCAAATTCTGAGGAATGGAGAAAACTCAATTTTATGTTCAAATTTCAAGATGGCGTCCGATTTCCTCGAGATATGGAATTGGTTGTGTTTCCACCATATTTCCCTCCTCGAATTATATGAAAAAAATATCTTAACAGATTTAAAATACATGTATTTCAACTGGATTCAATAAGAGGATTTTTTTTTTCAAAATAGGCCGCCATTTTGAATCTTAAGGGTTGAAATAAGGGGTGCTGCGGGTCAAATCGTCTATTTGGGTCTAAGCAATAACTGCACAAAATTTCATGCTTCCCTCCCAAAATGACAGACATTTCTGTGTACCGCTGCCACTAAAATGGATAACTTGCTGTCGACAATGATGTAAGTAAGTCGATCTGCGAGTTTTAGAGAAAAAAATATTATTATTACAAAGTTAAATTGGTTCAAGTTTAAGAGTTAAATGAGGATGCTCTTGATTGAAGGCAATTCTGTGAAGAATGTCGCGGATGCAGTTTACAAACAAATTGTTATTTGTAATGAAGCCACACTTCAATTAAACGGAACGTTAAACAGCCAGAACGGTCGATATTGGAGCAGAGATAATCCTCGTTGGATGATTGAAGCTCACACACAATCCTCAAAAAGTGAATGTTTGAGCTGATATCACTAATAATCGAATTGTTGACTCCTTTTTTGAAGGCACTTTTAACGCTGATGTTTATCTAGATTTTTTGACGAACTTTTAAGTGCCTACATTAATGAACTTTTTCCTGATGCTAATTATCCAAATGAAATAGACAGTTGTTTATTATACTAACAAGATGGATTTCCACCGCATTATTCACCTACAGTCAGAATTTTTCCCTAACAGGTGGATTGGAAAGACGTGGAACTATTGAATGGCCACCTCAGTCTCTAGATTTGACCCCTCTTGATTACTCTTTACTGGGCTATTAAAATCAAAAGTGCATGTTAATCGACCAGACAGTATTGCAGATTGAATAATAGGATAACCAAAGAAGTTCACAAAATAAGCCCTGAGGTCATACAGAATGTCATCAGAGAATTCAAAGATCGTATAGCTTATTTTCAAGAGGCGACTGGCGGTCATTTTAAACATTTAATTTAATTATAACATACATTGGAAATACATTCAATTAACTTGGAAATATTTTCTAAATATATCTGTGACTCTGTGCTTCATTCTATGTCTCTAATAAAGACGACTGTGACTTATAAAATCTAGCTAACCACGTGTCTTCATAGATAAAATTTTTCACTGTCGAGGAATCTCAGTATCGGGCTGAGTAGGCTACGGCCCTACAGTTTATACTGGAGTCCAAACCACTTTGTAATATATTCATGTCACATTACTAGATATCCGATTATCCCTACCAGCATATTATATGAGCATGCATGGAAGTTGAGCCACGTATGGGGATTTCGAATATAAAAGCACGATGAAATTCAACACAAACCAGTGCTCTTCTGGCATTGGTCTTCAGTGTGCTGAGCTGTGGTAATATCAATAGAATACTCTTTGCGACATTACCAAGCGGGATTGAATATAAGTCGATCTCTAGACTCTTCTGAGCTGGAGTCTTTTGTGCTGACAAGTTATTTACCTGACGCCGTTACGCCGCCGCAGGTATTCCACAGATGCTTAGCGACGTCACCCAGCCGGCGGGGATATAAACTGACCGATGCACCTCTTCAGCGTGTTGAGCTGGGGTTCTCATGATTATTTGTATTTGGCCGGATCCGGTGACATCGAGAACATCGACGCCATGACGAGATAGAAAGCAGCCGCTACGTTGTGACATTACACTCTTGCCCGCTTCGCACAAGTACGATTAGATAATATCAAGAAATCATAAAAGATACGGAGACCAGTAAATAAATGTATATAATGTGACACTGCCTCATTTACCTATTTACAACAAATAAATCGTTTATTTATATTTGGACTATCTTATTTACTAAACCGAACTCTCGAATCATTTCTCCAAACCAGCTACCCAAGAATGGAATGGTAATATTGTGCCCGAGCACAAGAAAGAGCGTTACATAATTTGGCGCCCGAACAGGGTTACATGTTTTGGCATTTTTATACAGAGTAAATGCTGGAGAGGACAACGTTACATAATTTGGCGCCCGAGCAGGTTGAAGAAAAAACGTTATAACATCTTTGGGATAATTTTATAATTAAAATTATTTCGTGGTATGTAGAATTTGTACCCACTTTCTTAGGCATAAGCTAAGCGAGCTAAACTACTGAGCTCCGTCCCCGCTACTCGTACAAAATCTGTTCTTTGATCTCTGTGATTTTGATGTAGGTATTCAATTTATGTGCTTAAGATGTGTTGATTTTGGTGGAATTCCATAGCCTCTTGCGTCTATTCTTGAAATTATGTATACCAGATTAAGGCTTATTTTATGATATGTCTAATAACTTACAACACAAAAAGAATACCTAAATAGATACTTTAGATAATAGAAACTGAATTATTAAAATCAGGGTTACGTAAAATGAATATTTCAGAAACTAGGTGAATGTTTAAAATAGTCTGGAATTAAAATGCAGAATTATCCTCTCATTAGTTATTCAACAAGTGTTATCAAAGGGCCCAAGCCAGGAAAGGGTGGCTATGCTGTGGCTACCCTGATTTCTGAGAGTAACTTAGTGATAATGAGGCATTTGCTTTTCAAATATTGGGATAATTTCATCGGTTTGGGACGTGAAGGTGAGGTTGACACTTGCGTAAGCTCATTAATCATTAGCTGTAAATATACGTCATCTGGTAGCAGGATTTTATAACACTGCACTGAGGGAATTAAAGCTATCCTAATTGGCAGCCCGGCTTGCAAGATTTACGATCTATGCCCACGGAGTCCGGGATACCTTATTACCTATCAAATAACCAGGTAGCGCAAAGTGAAGAGCTGGAAACTTTAATATGTATAAATGTGGTAAATTGATGCGATAGCGATATGTCTAATGCATTTCTAATGCAGCTACTTTTTAAGTTAATCTTTTAAAACTTATTTATTTATTTATTGCATACAGGTAAGATACCCAATTACAGAACAGGAATAAAGGCATACAAGGCCTTATTTAAGTCAAATACAAGATATACAACAAAATAGAAAGAAAGTGAAATACAACAAAGAAATTGACATGTATATAAGCATCACACGAACTACGAATAACTAATGAGACGAAGAAAGAAAAAAATGATATGGATAAGATTTAAATAAGAACAAATATATATACTTATATACCCATATACTCATATATACACACGAAACCTAAGAAAAACAAAAGTAATTATAAGGTATTTAAATTAGAACATTTTGTTTTATATTATTAAGGCTGCAATTATAAATATCGAGGTCGCTACATAATTTATTAAAAGTACTGTAGATCATAAATAAAGGTGAATTATTTAGCACGTTGGTATGCGGAGTAGGTAAATAGAAAACTTGGTGATTACGAGAGGTTAATCTGGAAACGTGTAAATTGAGCTTGCTAATTATTTCAGGTGAGTCAAAATCATTGTGTAACAATTTGAACAAAAATACTTGAGAAAAGTACGTACGCCTCTCCTCAAGAGTGATCATAGAATACCTTACAAGCAAATTACTTTGCGGAAAACCAATCAATGGATAGGTACCATCGGATTTGAACCAAAGCAATTTAAGAAATCTACGTTGAACTGCCTCCAAATTATTCTTGTGTACATCATAACTGGAACACCAAATTAGTGATGCGTACTCAAGTTTCGATCGGACGAAAGATTTATAAAGAATATTCAGAGTATCAGTATTAGTGAACTCGCGACTAGTACGAACGATTAATCCAAGGGCTTTGGAAGCGTCAGAAACAATGGTTTAGATATGATTAATAAAGGATAATTTACCATCAAAAGTTAAGCCGAGGTCGCGAAATGTTATAGGTCTTTGAAGTATGATATTATCTAACCTCTAATCAAAAACAATAATAGGTGATGTTTTTAAAGAAAAGGACATTATGTTACATTTGCAAAGATTCATGAATAGTTTATTTACTATGCATTAGATGTTTATTTTGTCAAGGCAAGTTTAAAGTTGAAAACAGTAATCGATTCCATTAATTACTGTGAAAATTTCACATGTCATATTTTTAGCCAATCAGAAGTTTGTTTTTGTGTCGTTACCATGGCAACCCAAAAAATTGCCGGAAATTTTCATCCTCCAGGGTACCCTGAACGAAATTAATAAGTGGAAATTTTTCTGTCAAATTATTGACATATGATAATATTTGACGAGATAATTATAAAAAGGTCATGGAGCTTTGTGAAACAACATTTTATTTCATGTTCGATACCTAATTTTGATCGTGAATAATTCCTCACTTTCGTTTTCCTCTATATTACGCTTCTCATCAGGTATGATAAGTATTTCAATTTTGGATGGTTTTATTAACTTCACAAAGTTCTTCGCAATATGCGCATATTGCATATTATATTCTTTTTCCATACTCTATAACCTTATTCTTTAAAAAGCTCAAAAATAACTTCAACAATAATATATTGAGCTTAAACTGGTTAAACTGTCAATGAAATAATGATAAATAACTAATGACGTTTGGTATCAAAGCCATCTCTGTCAAGTCATACTGTGCTGAAACTGTGCTTTGCTATGTGTATAAAACATGAAAATATATAAAGAAAACAACGTTCCACCTATTTTAGTGAATAAAATGTATTCCCTAACACACAAATAGAGTTGACCTAAACGATTTTCAGTAATTTTTGGAAACTAAAATGGGTGGAAAAGATATTATTTATCTATTATTCGTATATAGGTATTCCATTTTCAAATAACTCATAATTTTAACTTTTGACACAACAACACTACTTACTAATGCGTTTCTGTCACTTTGGCAACAAGACCCATTCATGGCCTACTAATCTTATACCTTCTTATGTCTTAGAATAATCTTAATGTCAGTTAAAATTACCCTCGTCGCTGCGCGACTCGAGATAATTTTCAAAAAATTCATGTACTCTTAAAATTTCCGGCAATGATTCAAGCACTTTGGAGATTACAAGTGAACATTTTCAGATCGTCAGCATATAATGGGTAAGGCAAATCAATTTCATCCACTATGTCGTTAATAAATATGTTAAAAAGACTACATTGAAAGCTCACAATTGTGATCATTTCAACCTCCCCATCCATACAAATGGGGACGTTACTGCCATTGATCCAAAGTTAAAAATTGATATGATGTCAGATCTCTACGTTTACCGAACACAAAAGTGGTTTCTAAAAAATGTCCGTAGGTATGTACCTATGTATGTATGTGTGTTGACACAATAGTACCGAAATTAGTGAACCGATATCGGTGAAATTTGGTACGACTGGTATCGAACATGAGTTGACCTGGCCGCCATCTTGAGAAAATGGCGCACAAATTAAGTTTTTTTGCTAATATCTCGCTAGCTAGCGATATCGATGTTATGTTCCATAAATAAAATGCAACTTATAAACTTCTCTCTACAGAAAATGTTATATGCACTTTTCAGTTTTTATTGTTGTACTCGTCGAAAATGCATATTTCTAAAATTGTAAATATCGCTCACAGAGGAAAATTTTCATATCATTGTATTAGTTACGCAATTCTGAATAACTTTCAAAATATCCGACATCTGTCCGTCCGGCTGTCTGTCGATAAAAAAAATGTGAAGAATATTAACCATTTTATTTAAAAAATGTGCACGTAAACACTGTTGTAACCGTTGATAAGTTAATGTTTTAGGTAATTTCTTGCGACTTTAATCACATCCCGATGATACCATCTAGATTGGCGAAACGTTCACTAGTTTAATACGCAGTAATTTTGTGTTTATAGAATCCTATTAACTATAACAATTAAGCAATTATATTAAAAGAAAATCAGTTAGAACTTAGCATTAACGGTTTTCATTATTCATTGCTATAGAAGCAAGAACATTATTTACTCCTTAGCGACATTTAAACTAACATAGCATCACATAATGACCCCTTGTTTGCAGTGCACGGTAGTCTTTCAGAATGCTTAAAGCTGCCTTTTATATGTTTCATAATTAGGTTTTATGCTCTTACTTAACATGTTACATAAGTCATAGCAAAACTGCATGTAGTTTAGTTAGGAAAATTAAGTGAAGGAATTCTCGTAATCATTTGAGATTCCAACCTCACGGTGGGAAATTTACTACTTTTTTTGACAAAAGTCCATTTGACGCACAGTTCTTGACCGATTTGAATTTCTTTTTTTTTTTAAACTCCTGAATGATTCTAGTTTACCCTCAGATTTCTACAATTTGAATATCTATTCTTCTGATGAATGTATCTGACCCAATATTAAAAAAAATAACAAAAATAATAACTACCCTATATTGTAGATCATCGTAATTTCATGTTTTTTGAATCGCTGATTAAGAATATGATACGCAATTTGTTCAAAAGTGGCCCAATTTTTAAATATTGGCCATTTTCTGGTTCTTAGGCATTTTTTTGGATTTTTCGATATATCATTTCTTACCTTACTTTCAAGATATTGGACAATTTTCGGGTCCTGGGAAGTTTTCGGGATCTTTTCAATATATAATTTATTACTCTATGTTATTTAATTAATTGTATGTATGAATAAAATTAATTTTAAAAAGCCTAACAAATCTAAGAATATTTACTCAAGGATGACGTTAAATTCAAGTTTCATAAAATACAATAGTGTAATGGATGTATTTAAATGTTCACAATTAAGGAGTAGATAAGCAACTTTGAGGTTGTATGTCCATGAGCTTTTTAAACTTCTTGGCTCCAAAATTGTAATTTGGTTACTTTTTTACTTTACTTGCTTTAATAATTTAAAAAATAGCTATATAGGGCAGTCACTATTTTTGTTGAAATATATGTATTTAAATGTTCGGATATTGTCGAGTATTTAAAAAAAAATAATTCAAATCGGTCAAGAACTGTGCGTTAAATGCACTTTTGTCCTAGAAAAGTGGTAAATTTTCCACTGTGCGTCCCTAGTACTTGTCCATTTTTTTGTCACTAGTACAAAATAATATGTTCAGTACTATAAAATATGAATAGAATTGTTATAATAATTCTATTTCCTTTTAAATATCAATAAGAAAATATAAAAGTTATAAAATATTTTAAGAAAAAAAAAAAAAGGCTCAAGAAATCTTGTAACATTTGAGAAAACTTTACAAATATAAAATACTGCATAATATACTGGCTAATATTTCGCCTATCAAAAGGGTATCATATAGGAATACCTAAGAAATTAACTTACTTTTAGGGTGTAATCTAAAATATTCAACCATTACATATAAAATTCAATAATTCCCCGAAAAGTATAACGTTTACATCTAGTTTAAATTCGTATTTATATATTTTGTTTATGAATGCCTGCGCGTATTTCTTCCTCTATATATATTTTCTTCATTCTGATTTATTTCTGTGCTGCCCACCCATGTGAACAAACGACCATGGATGGGTATGTTTGAATGCAGCCATCATTGAAGGAATCGCTGAAGAAGACGTTGCAACAGAATAAACTACCTTGGTATGTTAGTAGAGTCGGTTTTCAGAAAACAACGCGCCAAGAGTTCTTTTTCTTCTAGGTGGTGTGAAAATGAGTGAATGTTGCTAACCGCACAAGTTTTAAGAAATTTGTAAAAAACTAATAAAATGCTCATGAATACAATTATGTCTATACCAGTCGAGATTATATTCCCAAAATGTATACTTTTAAATATTATTCCCCTACCCATGTTATTTACATAATTCTTAAATGAGAAATCATTTTCAGATTCCACAAAGAAGCTGCAAGATGTACTGGTGGAATTCTGCGGAACTGGACCACCATATAAGCATAATCCTGATGGGGTAAGTCATTTTAATAAATCGTACTACTAAATAAATAGATCTCTTATGCTCTACTCATATCCTCTCATGTCTATAAATATTTATCTACTTGTATTATATTTAGAAATACTTATTTACTGTCTTACTATTTCTATACGATCATGATATGTATTATGAAAAGATAAGATAATCTAATTAATAATACTTAACTTGGGAGAAATCCAATATTAATATAATTTAAAAAAAATTAAAGAACACGCTTTTAAACACAAACTAAAATTTATTAAAACATGCACTTAAAAGAAGAAAATAATGTTAATAGTAACAATAATTATGTTAATAAACCAGAAAGCGCTATCAGATACATTAGAAACGCCTTGAAATATTATAATAAGCTTATTACTTTAGGCATAGAAAATTTGTGTACCTAACCCAACTGTGATCTAGATTACATCGTTTATCGATACATGAAAATCAGAAATCGGAAAAGTCGGTGTATTTCCGATTCCCTTTCAAAATGTTCAACAAACAGTAAGTAATACCGATGATTTTATTAATAAGGTTAACAACATACAATTTCTTCCATGTATGTTTATTGTTTCTGTGGGCTATTACTTTCGGTCTCCGTTAAACTTTAATCGGCTGCCAAGTCATTGAAAGTACAATTGTTTCCATGGTAACTGAATCGGTTTGATTGACGGTTTACGTTTAGCGGAGACTGAAAGTAATGACCTTAAGAATAAATTATCTCATGGATGAACTTAAATAAAATATTAATCAAGAAGCTGTTAAAGACGTATTGATCTCATTAAACATTGTATCGATTTCAATTTAACAAAATTTCTTTAAGAATCATAAAGGACTGCAGTGGGAATCTCCTTGTCACATTTTATTGCTAATCTCTCGATGAGGAAGTCCGAAACAGAGATAAAGAAGAAATTCGAGTATTTTCTAGGATAAGGGTGAGACATGTGGATGATATATTTACAGTGCCTGACACCAAAATTACAGATATAAACAACTTTGTATTTAAATAAAATAATCGTTTCACGTCAGCAAAATTAACTTATGATAGTGAACAAAATAGTCAACTACAATTTTTAAATATATTAGCAATTAGAAACAGAGAATATGTTTGAATTTAGTACATTATAGAGACGATACAAGTACTTTTACGTATATTCCTAATGACTATTGTGCGTATAGTATTTACGAACTCAATTGGAACAGCACGGAACTAGAGGATCTTATGGGGTTATTGTCAATATATCGCTTCACATTCAATGAGAGAGCACAGCATTTTACAAATTTATATTCACCACTCCTCGTCTACAGTCCACGTGAACTTGATCCGCCTTTCACATAGAAATGTAATAAAATGCTTCGAATTTAATTTGTCAACACCAACCTTGTTCAGAGTTTTTGCATACCATAATATATAAACCAAAAAATACGTATGAACTATTTGTATCGTATGATCTGTACGAGGCAGTGCAGTACAGCCAGGCAGCGTTATAAATTACTTAATTCTTAAAAGTGAATTATTTATTATTTGTTTGCTTATAGTAATGAAACATATTCTTTCTAGGATTTTGCAAATAGCGAAAAGAAAAACTATCTATGAGAACTAAAATGAAAACTATATGTAAAAATATTAATGAAATCTTTGCATTCTTTCGATAACCTGACTTCTGATTATGCTAACAAGTAAAAATTCTTATTTGCCATTCTCACTATAACACTAGCATCCCACATAGTCCCCTACGGCTAGGCAGGCTAAACTAGTATCTACATGATCCCCTACGATATGTAAATTCAGTTAAAAATGAGAAGAAAGGCCTGAAATTAATTAATTTACCTACCTTGTCTTTAATTTTTTTTTCATTCTAATGAATTACATTTTCATACAATCCCATTCAGTTTCTTGCAAATGTTTAGCCTTTGAAACGTTTTTCGTTCTTATTGTGGACTCATCAGAAAAGCCCAAAACCACTCATAACGATGTTCCATGCAAAACCAAGACAACATCCATGAATAACTATAAAATATTTATATTTGACATTGACTGAAAAAAACAACACTGTAATTTTTGAACTAATTAATGAAATTTAGCTCAACAAATCTTAAATGAAAGAAGAAACATGTGACTATTCAATTATCGTATTTTCAAATATAAAAATGAATGTATGTAGAAATAGATATATGAAGTCGAAATATAAAGAGATTTCCGATGAAATCGGTAGAAGCTCTACCATTTCTACAATTTTTGAGATAAGAACCTGTAACCTTCATATGTTATTGTTGAAGTGATGTATAAAAAAAACCGGTGAGTGAAAAAAATCTCAAAAATTTATTTTATTTTTGAAGATGTACACTTCCAAAATTTCAAGATATTGAGAAAATGATAAAAGATATGTATAACTAACCTTAACCACCTATTATTCTGGTTTAAATCGCGTTATTAGACTTTTGTAGGTGCGATTGTCAAAGATTGAAATATGTACTTTAATTAAGACGCTTCAAGGGGATTTACCTTAAATATTAAGGTAACCCTCTTTATTTTACGAGAATAAAGGAAAAATGTTTCTTTGCTCCAAAATCCGTGAAACTAGGGTTAAAATAAAAGTTAATAACTTTTATTAAAAACATTATTTAGCATACCTATCTATCAGATCTTTTTATACATTATTTCAAGAGTAATATGTGAAAGTTTCAGAGTTTTATCTGAAAAATTGTAGAAAGGTAGAGCTTTTATCGATGTTATCGAAAATCTCTTTATGTTCCGACTTCATATATGCAGTATTCCCACATACATTCATTTTTATATTTGAAAATATGATAATCTAATGGTCACATGTTTCTTCTTTCATTTAAGCTTTGTTGCAAGATGTCATTGCAAAAAATGTAGAACAATGGGAGATTAACGGTACAGTAAAAAGGCGAGAAGAAATTCGTGATACCGCTGACTACGAAATTTAACTTTACAGCAACCTGGTGAACGTTTTTGATAAAAGAATTGCAGATCTTGTGATGAATACCCATTATAATTCGTATCACAGAGCTTTTCAACATCAAATTCGGAGTCAGCGCATCAAATTATTAAAATGCCATTTCAAAGATAATATCTAAGATAAAAAACCCAGCATCGATCAAATGAAATTCTGATGGCAGTATCGAATTCAAGAGGTCAAAATACAAAAAGCTTGGTAGGTCTAGTTTCTGGGCCTGACCTTTTTTGTGTGGCTGTGAATTAATAAATAATTTGCTGTCTCTCATATTAAATATTAGATGGAATGTATGAAAGTCTGCATTGAAGCATCTACACAGATTTGGGTATTGCGGTAGTGTAGGTAGTTCATCTGACGGTCTTACTCTATCTCAATAAGATCTTTTTCGAAAAGTATTCGTTATTCAAATTTCAAGAATCATATTCCTATTAGCCTTAAGAGTACCATTGAAATCCATAATTGTCCACGTTTTGAGTTTCAATTTACATTTAATCGACGTTATTGGTAATGATTTTTTCGTTTATTGTGACCCACCCGTGACTCCAGTTCTTTAGAGTTGTCTTATCTCTTTGGCAAAGAGTATGAGTTCTCCTTGTAGTGTATTGTAGATTACTTCTATAATTCTTTTCAGACTAAAGATGGTAAGTAAAACTCGATGTCTGTCTATCTATCTATACTTATAATCTATGGCTGTGGCTGCAAAGCCATTCGCACAACACCGATGTTTCAGAGAGGAGTCTGTCTATAAGGTCGGTAAGTACCTAATGTTAAAAAAATTACTCTAAACCTACCACAATTTGTCTGCTAACTTATTTCTGATATTTAATTATTCATTCATACATTATTTATATTTATAAATTACAATTTTTTCATTTTTTCTACTTTTCATTTTCTCTTTTTCTTTTTATTAAAATCGTATGTTTTAAAGTTTTTTTCCTTTTTTTTATTATATACATTTTTAATATTTCTTTTGTTTTTTCTCTTTTGCTTCTTGTTTTTATTTTTTTTAAGGATATTAACGAGGAAAAACAAGTTTGCCAAGGGGCCCGTCATGGCATCTACATCACAACACTGAGCCACGGAAAGAAAAGGATTTAGAACATAGGACAAGAACAGAGGAAACTTACTAGATATGTAAAATATTACAATGATTCTTAAGTCGTCTATATTTTAATTTCATTTTTTTCAATAAATTTAAATAACATTAGATATGATTCTGTATTATTTGACTTTAATATATCAATTAAATTAAACGGCTGTGTTAAATGGTTGTTAGCAATTTTCTTCATAAATTCCTGCACAGAGTCCTGTCTTAAATTACAATTTAGGATGATGTGTTCAGCATCACCCCTTTCACCGCATTCGCAATTTTCATTTTGTGCCAAGTTAATCCTATATTTGTGGGTGAACTCGATGTCTATCGATATGTACAGCTTTATTCGATTCTTACAAGTTGCTAATATGGTTACCGGGAACAGTGGTGGAGGCGCCACAGATGTCAATATAATAGAATATGCTACACTTGTTATATACTCCATATAATTCCACAGTAGTGCCGATACCTACAGGCTTCAGATTCGTCTTGATTTATAATTCAGCTGGAATATCGGTTGTTATCAAAAGTTGTTTCGCATGAATATGTTGCTTTGTGCTCCCGTTACTACTAGAATGATTCCAATAAACTTAACTTACATGATTTATTTGTAAAACTGACCTTGGCACTAGTATAATACAATTATTGCACAAGAGTGAACAAGAATCGAAAGTAAAGAGAACATGAGGAATGCCCCTAAATTTTGTTGTATCAATTATATTGATTATAAGTGGCATAACTTGATATTATTACAATGTTAAAATGAAGGATTGCATACATGGCGCCGTTGAATGCATTAATTATTTGAAACAAATAGATTACGAAGTATGGTCGTTAATCTTTAATGTAGGCCGTAACTTCCACGGACAATGATGGAACATATAAATGACGTACAATCTGGGGTTGATAGTCGGACTCATAAAGTTTCAAAGGTCAAATTTTGTATTTCGCTAAAGGTTATATCTGAAACTCCTTACGTCATTCGAGGACGAAATCGTTAGAATTTATGACAAGTAAACTAAAATGACTACTTGAAGATTTTACGTTATACTTATGGTTGCTGCTTGGCCTGAAAAGTTATAGTTCTGTTAGACGTCATTTGGAAGAGTTCTAGCTGGCTATAATGTTTGGAATAAAAAAGTAAGTATACGCAACAGCCATGGATAGCCCACGTTATAGTCAGATAAAAGAATGCAACCTGTGTAAGGATTTCTCACTTGCCTAATAATAGATAAGGGACCGACTGTATTACATTCCCTCTTAAGGATGGTAATTCATATGCAACCTCCGCCTAAAGTTACCTATCTTCTACATATGTGCTGATATACATGCTGTTAGAAGGTGGAGCAAGCATATTAGGCTATTGATTGTGTCTTAAAAAACAGGGCAATAAGGAACTAAGACGTTCGCGGGTTTTTATTGCAGGAATCGATCAACGGGTTATGAATGAAGAAAAAACCGCGGAGTGCTATTAAATTAGAGGGTAAAAATTGAAGATAGGGGTGAAAAACCACTCCTTTTGTTCGTAAACAAAGTAAAATTTCGATATATCTCATATAAAACTTTTTGTAGAGAATCAAATTTTCCATCGGAATAGCGTTTTCTGAATACGAAAAAAAAATTTTTCATGACGAAACAGTCGAAACAAACTTGAAAAAAAGCGAAAATTTCGATTTTTTGGTTTTTTTGCTTTTTCGCCTATATCTTTTTTGGGCTTAGATAGGTATAGGCACTGCTTGAGATAAAAATAAGTAGTTTAAAATTCCTTTAAAATGGTGGGCGAAACAATTTTTATGAATGAAAATTGACCGAGATATGGCCATTTGAACCTGGCTTTTTTTGCATTTCATTCCTCTTGTACGAATATTGTTTTCGTTCGCATTTGATTGAAAAATTATTGTTTTACTCAATTAAAAAAGTTTTTTTACGTTTATTATTTAGTAATATATGACAATTACAACAAATGTTGAGTTTAATTATCAATATTCAAACGATACTTTAAAATGTTTGTAATACATCTTCACAAACTCTCATTTAAAATATATTTCGTTTCTGTTAGTGATCAGGGAAGAGCCCGATTTCTGTACAGAACCGTTACCTTACTACATACCAATATTGTATACCCGTATACCTGTATTGTGATCCTTTCAACACATCTGCTCCAAAATAAGGGGGGAAGAGTATTCGTACAGGAGCGACAAAGATACCGACAGTCATCCCAAACACTTTCACATTTCGAGCGTTTGCTTGCCAGTATATTTCTCGTGTTCGTTGAGCTCAGTCGTAGAAATTATATTGTACAATGGAAAAGTGTTTTTTTCTGGCATGGCTTGAGGACTTATCGTCAAATGTAGTAGTGGAAAGGAAATATCTTGGGCCTTCTGAGTTGGGCTTGGAAAAGGTCTAAGTACGGGTTAATTGCGATTCGCACAACGGCACCTCCAACGCCAGAAATTTTGCTTAAAAAAGTTGCTTGTGGTTGCACTACAGGTTGCCATAGTAACTGTGGTTGCAGAAAAATGAATATTACTTGTTCAATTTTTTGTAAAGAATGCATGGGGATTAATTGTGACAATATACAAGAAGCTGATATTGCAGAAGACGACATTACCAAAATATAGATGATATCGATATGCAGTTTGACAATATTATTGTTGAAATGTAGTAGCACCATTGTTCCAAACATTAATTTGTTGTAACTGTCATGTATTACTATATAATAAACGTAAAAAAACTTTTTTAATTGAGTAAAACAATAATTTTTTCAATAACATGCGAACGAAAACAATACTCGTATAAGAGGGATGAAATGAAAAAAAAAACAGGTTAAAATGGCCATATCTCGGTCAATTTTCATTCAAAAAAATTGTTCCGCCCACTATTTTAAAGGAAATTTAATCTACTTTTTTTTATCTAAAGCAATGCCTATACCTATCTAAGCCCCAAAAAAAGATACAGGCGAAAAATAAAAAAAATAAAAAAATCGAAATTTTGCCTTTTTTTTCAAGTTTGTTTCCACTGTTTCGTCATGAATTTTTTTTGTTTGTATTCAGAAAATGCTATTCCGATGGGAAATTTGATTCTCTACAAAAAGTTTCATATGAGATATATCGAAATTTTGCTTTGTTTACGAGATATATTGAAAAACCAAAAGGGGTGGTTTTTCACCCCTATCGTCAATTTCCACCCTCTAATTTAATAGCACTCCGCGGTTTTTTGTTCATTTATAACCCATTGATCGATTCCTGCAATAAAAACTTGCGAACGCCTTAGTTCCTTTCTACATGACATAATCAATAGCCTTTATGTCATTTTCGAATTTACACTGCGGCGAGAGGCGTTGTCACGTTGACTTTTTTAAATTTGACCGCCGTCTCACTGTGAATATAAATCAAGGCCATGTACTAATTTTCATACCTCTTCCACTCGAACTTTATTCTGCAAGGCGTTCGCCACCATGATTCCAATTTTTACTTTTTTAAACTGTCATGACTCACTTTATACAAATGGAACACCCTATATGTTTTTGCTTAAAATGTTTCAAGAATCAATTACCTACTCAATGATATCCAGAATAGTGACATCGTTCTAAATTGTTCTTTTAGTGTCAGCAATTAGCCAATATTAAATACTTTTCCTTGGGGTAGGCTTAAGCGAGATGAAACAGATGAGAAATTTGTGTGTAGGAAATTAAAGAGGTATTTGTCTTTCTAAGAACGTTTCTCCAATTCACTAAAGTCTTCAGCTTACTTAATTTCTGTCTGGTATTATTAAATTTGTTGGAGGAATGAAGGTCCTTTCAAGATAGATAAATAATGTAAGACAAATTACACACGCACGAGTTGTACAGTCCGAGAATAAATAATATATCAAGTCAACTATTACGTATATGAGCACAATAGATGATTTGTTTAACAGGACTTGGTGATTGTATAGCAGATTTTCTGTTATCATTAGCATCTACGGTGTGAAATGTTGTTGGAAAGTGTTAGAAAAAGTGTCTATCTTCATTTGTTCAAGAGCTATGCATAATAGTGTAGTCATTCCTTACATTTTCTTAAAGAGCAGTTTAGGTAGAGTTAAAGCGTTATCGGCGTTTATTGGATATACCGGGTGTAGCAGGATCATGGTATACCCCCCTTTTCTCCTTTAGTTTTGAAGATGATTGAATTTAGGATATACTACATACATAATAAGCGGCACTTTTTGACGTACAATTGATTTTTTTTCACTTCCGGTTTCGCCGGAAGTGACACTAACTTTCGATTTTTAAATGGAACACCTTATATATTATTGCATTTTTGAATTCTGCATAATTTTCTGAATCCAATGATGCCAAATAAGTGACATTTTACACATCTTTTTCTTTTATAATACAATCTTTAGTCTTCCATTTAAGTGTGCCATGACAATTCCGATTTATTCTAAATGACCCGTGTAATGATACAAAAATCGAAATCCCTCTGAAAACACTAAATTACGTGATTTATAAGCAAATAAAATTCACCAAAATTGTTTTTGGGGCAAAACTCAATTTTCTCAAATGCAACCATATCGGTACCGTGGTACCATTTATTAGTACTATTAATAAGGAATTTATTCATATGTCGTTATTAACACAAAACATTACAACAGTTGTTCAAAATGTTGCACCTGAACTCGCATAGCTGTTTTTTGAAGAACGTTCGTCAATTGCTGGGCCGTTATGCTATTAATTGCTCGTCTTACTCGTAGCTCCAGGTCTTCGCGGCTTGTAAGGGCGGTTGCATGCAATATTTTTTAAATGACCCCAAACAAAGAAATCAAGGGGCGTTAAATCGGGTGACCATGGAGGCCACCTCACAGGACCATTCGTCGAAATTAAGGTAATCAGTTATTATCCCTGAATTATGGGAAGGAGCGCCATCTTGTTGGAAATACATTCCCTGTCCTAAATCTGAAGGTAACTCATCTAAAATGTCCTCAATCTCATTTCCAGGAAGTATCTGGCACCAGTCACAGGTCCTTCAACTATTATTGGACCTATGATTCTACTACCGATTATTCCAAGGCAAACATTGAAACCGAACTGCACTTGAAAGTTACCTTCCCGTAATAAATTTTGATTTTCTTGTGACTAATATTTTGTATTTTGTCGGTTAAATAAATCCAAATTTGTAAACCTTGACTCGTCCGAAAATAAAATCAGTCCCAAAAAATCATTGTTTGGCTGCACGTTATTATACAAAATCCAATTGCAATATTCCATCCTACGTTCGTAATCACTTTCGTACAAATGCTGGTGCAATTGCTATTCAAAAGATTTATTTATAGTCGTATTTGTGCAAAATTCGGCTTACTGTTTGGTGACCGATGTTCAATTCAAACTCAACTTGCCTTAAAGAAACAGTCTTATCAACTTGTATTCGAGCTAAAACATTAATTTCCGTTCCTTCGTCAATAATGAAGTTTTCTTCGGGATCATTGTTGGGCTCTCTTCGGAATTGATTTTCAACACGTTTAAACTAATTTTTCGCTGGAAATTGTCTATTAGGATATCGTCGGCCATAAACGTCCATAGCTGCAATTGCATTGTTTTGCTTTCTACATAAATAATTAACATGTCCACTTTTTCATCTCTTGTATAAATTTGCGGTATTTTGAACACAATTAACAAGAATTTTAAATAATTTTTAAAGACACCATAAAAACACCGTTAAACCAACAAATGCTTGACAAGCTGAATATTTCATTGTTTTCAAAGCCCCCTTAGTTACTTCTTAACATTTAATTAGAACAAAATTGTGTTTTCTTATTTTAATTTAGCTGTAATTTTGTTTGTATTTATCGCACATTTTAATACGACATATGAATAAATTCCTTATTAATAGTACTGATAAATGGTACCGATATGGCTCCATTTGAAAAAATTGAGTTTTGCCCCAAAAACAATTTTGGTGAATTCTATTTGTTCATAAATCAAGTAATTTAGTGTTTTTAATGGGATTTCAATTTTTGTAGCATTACACGGGCCATTTAGAATAAATCGGAACCGTCATGGCCCACTTAAATGGAAAACTAAAAATTATATTATAAAAAAAAATTGATGTTTGAAATGTCACTAATTTGGTATCGTTCGGTTCAGAAAATTATGCAGAATTCAAAAATGCAATAATATATAGAGTGTTTCATTTAAAAAAGTTAGTGTAAAAATCAATTGTGTGTCAAAAAGTGCCGGTTATTATGTATATAGTATATCCAAAATTTCAATCAATTATCTTCAAAACTAAAGGAGAAAAGGGGAGTATACCATGATCCAGTTACACCCATTATAATTAAAAATATAATAAAATTATTGTTAAGAAAACTGTACTAGTTTTTTATTTTCAGTTTATTTTTGTCAACATGACAATTGTTTCGCCACACAGTAGCTTCTTCGGATGTTGAGTACTGGTATACAGTATACCAGTTCTCCTTTTATTGTCCACGACTGTACAAGGAAACTTTATAGTAGATAATAATTAGGATTAAGAAATTGTTAATTTATATTGGCCTGTTGCAATTGTTAAATTATTGGTAAAAACTGAATATGTCAGAATACACCAGTTCCGAGTCCTGCAACAGTGGGTTGTTAAGTATGCGATGTCGTACCGGCGGAACGGAGGTCTGCATCGCGCAACTCAGCAGCAACAAGATCAGTTATTAATTATATTAAGAAATTTTCGTAAACATTTGAAGGAGAGGTTTCAGTCGCTCCCAGTAGTTCCCCTTTTATCGCCGATTTATATTTTACGTTCAATTTCGGCTATCAACTAGGGATATTAACATGCATTAAAAATAATACATGTGTGAACATATCATCAAGGTCTATTCTTTTTTTTTGTTGCGTATGTTTCGTGGATACTACTATATTTCTTTTTGTTTTCCGTATAACAGCTTATCCGTTGAAATTACTTCCTATTCTCCCTAATCCTCACAGTAATTGGAAAGTGTCAAGAACAGCCATTCGATCAACTAATGAGTGGTATATTAAGTAAGTGAAGTATTAAATACAATTTGAGTCAAATCAAATATCGATGGTAACATGTTATTTGTAGGTGAATATTATATTAATAGGCTCTCATATATCGTGAACATTTATCGTGGCTCAGTTTTATTTTATATGCAGTGAGGTCTATAAGTAACGGATAAATCCATTATCTAAGTAATTTACAGTAATTTATGAGTAAAATCCTAAAACACGTCAATTTTTAATTCTAAAATTTGCAAATTATATTATTGCGTTTTCCAGTGAAACTTGACGTTCTATCAAAACATGTCCTACAGAAAAGTTGTAGATCATAAAAAAATCTAAAATTTTTATAATGGTCACTTTTTACCATAACATAAATTTCCGAGAAGAATGCGAAAAAACGATGTTTTTGTTTTTTGTTTTTCATTTTCGCAAAAATAATTAAATTTTGATGAAGTTTTGTGAAAGCATGCATTCTTGTGCCCTAAATAAGCACATTGTTTAAAATAAAAAAAATCAAGAAGTTTCTGAGGTATTCAGTTTTTTCAGTCAAAAATAAATACTGTGGTGAAAAATCATCGTACAGAGTTCTATCGGTTCTCATTTTATTTTGTTTTTACATGTACTTTTTGATACAATAATAAAAAATAATAGTCCCTATTTAACAACATGCTTAGAAATTGAAAAAACTCAAAAATGACTTCTGCAACAATGAATTTTTCAGTAATTGTTGATAATTTGTTTAAATTTTTAAGAAAATTGAAAAACTGATTACACCATTCACTTGTACGGAACAAAAATACAAAAGAAACTATCTCTCACTGTTTGACCAGAAACTTATTTTTTTTATAGTAATGCTATAAACATTAAATTGGAATAATAAAGCTTCACATAAGTAAGCAAAATAATCATTTTTTATCTTAGAATCAAAAAGTATCCAATACAAAAGTTGTAGATCATGAAAAAATCTGCAACTTTTGTAGAGGTTACTATTTAACCTAACCTCAAAATCGAGAGAAATGCGAAAAATAGTTTCTTTTTTTTTTTATTTGAAATTCCACAAAAATAACTTAGTTTTGACGAAACTTCTGAAAATTTATCATTTTTTGTCTTAAATAATCACAACAATTGTTTTTATGAAAAAATCTAGTAGTTTTCGGCAGAATCATTTTTTTCGGTGCGAAACACATTTTTCGAAATGAAAAATCTACCGTGAAAAATCATCTTACACAGTTGTGCCGTGCTTATTTTTTTCGTTTTGACATAATTTTAGCTAAAATAATGAAAATTTAGTCATAATTCACATGCTTAAAAATGCTATGGCATTTTCAGTAATTGTTGATAATTTATTTAAATTTAAAAAGTAGTTAAAAATGTGATAATGTCAATACAGTGGAAACAGTACTTTATTGTTTGACTGGAAACTTTTTAATTTTTACAATGCATATTTACAGATGTACAAAAAAATTAAAAATAAATATACTATGCAAATCTTTGTCTTTTTCGCAAATTTTCTTGCTCTTCATCGTCATCCGATGCTTGGTTGCAATATGTTCCTTCGTCATCTTCTTGAAACGTTTCTTCAAGATTACTGAATTCTTCAGCTGGCAATTCATGTCCTGAGCTCAAGCAAACACTCGGCTGCTCCATTTCAGTGGAAGTGACTTGTAAGCCACTTAAATCTGGCACTATTTTTTCAACGTTTGAACAATTTTCCTGACATTTTGTGCATAAATCTGTACAGTGCAGTCCGTGTCTCCGACATCCGCATCGATTACTTTCACAACTTGTTTCGCAACTACAAGAAATGGTTTTCAGCAAATTTTTAGGAATTACTGAAACTTCTGTAAAACAAGGCATACATACGTATTTTCAAATTATTCGCCAATACTTCTTTCCAGCTCCTCTTGGTTGGAGTCACTTTGTAGTTGAAAATATGCTCTATAGGAATGTTATGAAATGACACAAAATTGATTAGAAAAGTTAGATTTGACAGATATTTGGTACATAGGCATAAATAGTTTATGATACATTTCAAACACATTTTAAAATTTTCAAATTTAATTTTCTTGATGAAGAATATACAAAATTCAAAAGACCTTATATTGCTGGATAGAAAATTAAAAACCCTTTCAAACGAGCTATCACACGCACCCTCTTTCCATTTAAAAATTTTAAAGGGGTTGAAGGGGAAGGTAGAAAATTATGCTCAAAAAATGTCATCTTAAATTGACGTGTTTTAGAATTTTTTCATAAATTGTACATTACGTAGATAATGAATTTATCCATTACTTATGAAACCCACTGTATATACATTTTTGACATATTTTTCACGAACAATTTAACAGATATGTATGTCGATTTAACTGCGCGGTTTGCGATAAATCGTAAATTTTCCACTATAGAAGCAATTGAAAATACATAAACAAGAATTTGACAGAGGTATAAAAAAACTTGCATTATAACGATATATCATTTGCCGTTGGTAATTTCTTAGTAGGAATATTTGAGAGTAGGTGAACCTTGCAATAAATTCATTCCCCTTGCGGTTGTCGGCCTCTTTGGTAATGGATAAAATGGCCAGATAAAGGATAAGCTCATCGTAAATCATCGTCATGTCAGTTGGGTCTTAAACAAGAACAAGAAAAGCTCAACTAGACTAGCACCACCTTAAGCTTTTAGTTCAAATGTTCCTACAGTGTCGTCCTGAAAATTGCATATTGTTCTATTTTTGGACATTATCAATCTGGATAATTAAAATTCTTAATAATATTAGTTGTGCCTTTATTGTACAAATTAAAAACTAATTCACACTTTAACCGGCGGCCAGCCGTGGTTACAAAAAGATGTCCCTTTTTATATGGTCGTTTTTATACTGTATTTATAATAGAATATTTTAACGCAATTAAAATAAAATATATTATCCTATGCATAACAGACATATTACTTATAATAATAACAACAACACTATTATGTTGTTATTTTAGTAAGTTGAAGTTGGAATATACAGCTAAATCATGTACCATTGCATATGAAGCACCCTGTATTATTTAATTTCGGTTTTGATCGAAATTTATATCTCAACACTATTGAAACTTTTGCCAGATATGTAAAATTTTAAAATTTATTATAATCTTAGAAGAATTTTTCATGGTTACATATTTCCATGCTGAGAGGGTTGAGGCGAGATAATACTCCTGTAAATCAAGCGAGAAAAGATTTATATTGCCGTGAATTTATTAAATGAAGCGAACCGCGATAATAATAAATAACACCATACGTTTAACCACCAATAACCGTGTAAATGATTAGTTTTCCTTAAGAAAAATCCAATTTATTACACAACTCCAGTTACAGAATAAGTCTACGCCCGCTATGAAAGTCACGTAAGTTGTAAGCACGGAGCCCCTCTGACGCTATTGGCAATTCAGTAAAGCAATTTAAAAGAAGATTACATATTGGAGTTCATACGTTTCCTGTTACATATGGAACATATGACGTCATGGCGTACATTAATCAATAACGTGGTGCAATAATTTTATCATCATTAGAGAAATCTCTTTTGTTGAGTCAGAGACCGAAATTTATTAGAGAAAATATTAATCTTTCACTCTGTTGACGTAGAAAGGGTCTGCAGCGTAGAAAATAGAAAATCGTTTGCAAATGAATATGTAGGTAACCGTAAGAACGTTAAGGTGGCCATTCCCTAGAAAGAGACATCCAATAGGGAAATATTTACCATTTTTGGCCTTAATTTTTTTTCTTAGTACGTATATTTAAAAAAACTATAAGACTCCCTAAGTAGAACCTTAACACGACTATTATTATGAATTTTCACTCAATGATTTCAGTGGTTTGCAAAATAGTTAGATTTAAATTTGAAAATTATGCTAATCTTGTTATTTCGTAGTGTTAAATTAAACTATTTTGCAAACCACTGAAATTATTGGGTGAAAATTCATGGTAATAGTCTTATTATGGTTCTACTTAGGTAGTCTTATAGTTTTTTTTAAATATATGTACTAAGAATAAAAAGTTATGGCCAAAAATAATAAATATTTCCCTATCGGATATCTCTTTCTAGGGAATGGCCACCTTAAGATTAGCAAAAAGAGTTGCGAGAGAGAGAGAGAGAGAGAGCGAGAGAGAGAGAGAGAGCATAAATAATTACTTTCAACCTTAAAGTCGTTTTTCCATCGATTGACGTACACGTTGATTTTCTAAAATAATGGTCGATAACAAAGTGATACAAACTTAGTACCAGCATGAGCCATATCTGCGGTATTGGTGACATAAAAGATCTAAGGAAGTCTAAAATAAATATAAAAATAGTACCTATCAAAATTTAGAATTATGTCTTTCTTAGGCGGTTTTCTAAATATATGATCTGCGGTCCATAGGCTCCATAAAAAGTACAGGGTGCGGCAGACTGGGCAGGTGTATTTGGGACGGGTAGGTATACCGGTATACGCGAACGGAGGAGAGTAGAGCGTTGTGGGTAAAGCCGTTCAACTCGGGAAGATACGCCATTTGTTAGTCATAATGGCTATCTGGACGAGAGAATATTGTACTTTCGCAGTCGAGGAGTATTTGAAATCGGGCGAATCTGTAATTGTTGTGCAACGGCGTTTCCGCCGACATTTCAATATCCATCACCGTGGCCCTGTCCGGAAACGTGACAGAATCATCAGATTGGTTCAGAGTTTCGTAGTCGAAGGGTAAAACCACTGCCTATCGTTGAAAGAGTGAGACAAGAAGTCTCCTTCACAGCCCAAACCGCTGTACCTGAATAGAAACAGCAGCGCTCGGAGTCAGTGATAGAATGCTGAGCGATGCGGCTTGTTTTCAGGTAGAGTGCTCTGGGCTGTGAAGGATCTCTTGTCTCACTCTTTCAGCGATACGCAGTGGTCTTACTCTTCGACTAAGACCACGATGTTTCGGATTCATTGCCAAAGTGACCAGGTGGTGCGGTGTGTTGCAGAACACCTTTAGGGTGGAGTAGTTATAGGGGCGTGTGCTGTAGGGGATTGGATAGAGATAGGAGAATATATAAACTCGATGTATTTACTCATAAAGTGAAAAATTTGAAAATAAAGTCTTTACAAAAAGTAAATAGAAATATTGAGAGGTGCCCTTGTGGGTATAGAGCAATTAGATTCATTTTCCCTTGTCAATAGAGGCCACCCTCAAAGACAATAATATCGGTCTGCACAATGCACTTCCATCTCTGTCACATCCATTTAGTTATAACTAATATAGATGTGTCCATACATTTGCTTGATAATTTTGAAAGAAGCGCTGGATTATGGTTAACTGAAAATTATAACAACACGAAAATTGCGGTTGTAGACCCCAACCTTCAGCCACGCTCCCAACCAATTACAGAGCCCCACGTTGAGACAACACCCACCACTCTATCGTTAAGTCACATCACATAGCCAATTAGAGAAATCCACACTCCGCTGTGCCACTATTAACCCGTGCCTTTTCAGTCTCGATGGTATGCAATAGGGTGGTTCAGATAATTAAATTTAGCTTTTGTTGTCACCCCCAGATTTGTTCGAAATCCCAAAAACAAGATCTCCAAATTAGAGCAAAATCGGTTGATAGTAACACGTGCCTAGAAGACCATGAAGTTTCCCATGTATTTCCTATAGATAAAAATATTTTTTCGTAAATTTGCAATCATATCGTTAAAATGTAATAACAAAAGTCGTACACAACTCCCCTTTCAAAATTGCCCAAAGAATGCGAATGAATCATTCTTTTGGGGTCCTATAGTATGTTTTTAAACCAGGAGGAGCGTTTTAAATTGAACGCGCTAAATCATACTGTGATTGGCTACGCCCTCGCCAGTTTTACACAAGGCAATAGTCCTAAATTTTGACATATTGTAAAAGTTTTAATTTCACGTCATAAATTATTTGGTTATAATTTTTATTTTATCGTTTGCACATTATATATCAGTTTTTAATCCCTTTTATATAAATCTGAAGGTAAAAGTGGCTAATTACTTGGTGCTTTTATATTGCGTAAATTGTATGGATGCTGTATAAAATACCTAGAGGTCAGATAGAGGTCGATGCATTATATAATGTAACAAAAAATACTCAAAAACACTGTACTCGTGTATTGTTGGTTGCCCAAAACGCCAAAAAGGTTTTAGTGTATTTTCTAGTTACTTTTATAGTGTAAATGGAACTTCCATGTTTACTCCTCCTGGTTTAAAAACAGATTATAAGAATGTATTATTAGTTCGCATTCTTTGAATAATTCTGAATTTTAAATTCATTAAATTTTGATTATTCCGCCGTAAGTACGAACGTGTATGTTAATAACACATGATCTCGCTCAAATTATGCCACTTTATTTTACTTACCAGTTAGTGAATACAAAAATAAGATTAGCATACAGTTAGTGAAGGTCCAGAGGCAGACATTCTAACTTTGCGAGCTATGTCACTGGGCCATTACAAACAAGCATCAAGCTGATTTCCTTGTTATTGATTAATTATCACTTAGTAATTAGAGAGAAAGGTCCGGAAGTAGACATTTTGAACCTGTAAGGTGTCTTTTTTAAGCCATTACTAGTAAATGGCAAGCTGATCTTTTTAAATAATTAAGGACCACGCACTGATCTTATGCAAGAGTGGTCCCTATCGAATTGACTGAAATTTTGGCATATTGTAATTCACGTGATGTAAAATGTCTCAATGGACACAAACCTCTGCCATGGCTAGTTTCGCCGCTACAGTCACCCGAAGATTAAATTATTGTATTATAAAAATGGTTCCGGCGTTTGAGTTTTACTTAAAAGTTCCTTTAAAATGTAATATTAAGGTGTAACAGGAACATACCCGAAATAGTGTAAAGAAATAATAATAATTGTCTAATAATTATACAGGTTGTTGAGTTTTATTTCAATCGTTATTTTTTAACATCTCAGGAAGTGCTTTAGATATTATTTTCAATTTTGGCATGTGTTAATAGAATATAAAACCATTTGTTTGGATTAGAAAAGTTACTTTATAATTCCACCAGTGCCGTCCCTGCAAACATGCCCTCTGATATTTTTTAACAAAAGAGTGGTACGCCACTGATATTTTTCCATGTGGATATTTTTTCTGATTAGCCTGGTCGATTCTACATTAAAATTGTCTCTTGCGTTCTTCTCGTCAGGCGCACAGTTTTCTATTAGGTAATAAAATAAATCTCTTAATAGCAGTTTCAACATCAGTTACTGATTAATTCGTCTGTAACTCTTCACTTCAAGGTATCTCGAGTCGAGAAACAATGGACTTCCCTGCAGGTTTCTAAGGGATTTAGGGCTCGGAAATCTATTAATTTAAATGAAAATTACAGCTAGGAAGGAAGTTGTCTTGACTTAATATTCCAATCAGGGAGAATATGAATTTGGAAACCCACAAGAACCAAACACAAGTGGCATAATTCATCATCACACTTAATACACAAGGTGTTCAGCAGATATGGAGATAGTAATAACAATAGCAGATGAAATTGTATGGCAGCTGTATCAATGGGTATTTCTGATTTTTTTGTAAGCACTATGCTTAATTAACTTTATGATGGTGTATATTCTACTCACTCCAGCTCAGCAGGATACGCTTGATATATTGAAACATGATTTTTTTGTTTTAAATTGTGCTGCTATTCACTAATTTTGTGCATCATTCACGTTTACCTTATCGAGATAAGGCAGTAATATGGTTGTTCTTAGTATGTTTGTGCCCTGTAACTTCATAATAACTATACGGATTTTCATGATTCTGGTGTCGATTGATTCGTCTGCATCGCACGATTCACTGGGTATTAAAAAAATGGCGAACGCTAGACATCATATTAGATTTATTAGCATGATAAATTGCTATGCAATACAATCGAGAATACAATACATTACAAAAAAAGAAAACAGTATATAATACAAAAACAATACAGTTATAAGACGACTACACACATGCATAATACATTTACATATCTTTTTTAATTACAATTGGATACATGTAATTATGGTTTATCACTCTACAGTATTTTATATCATAATGGCCGATTGGTTTTAACATAATTTATACACTTTTTTAAAATATATTTAAATTTTGACTTGTTTTACCTCATTTGAGAGATCTTCAGTCCCTTAATAGTTATTAAGGGAACTTATAAAACCAGCTAGTTAGCTGGTTTTATAAGTTCTTTCAATATAAAAATTTTGTCTAGCTCTGGTTTCATAATTGTGTAGGTTGCTCACAAAAGTACATGTTTCATAAAGATGGTTTGGTAACACATTATTTAATAACTTGTATATAAATAAAAATACATTTAGCAGAACCGATTGTCTTACTGACAATATATTTGCACAGTCCAGCATAATTTTAATACTTGTGTAAATATTACAATTCAGTATGGTTCTCAATGCTTTATTTTGCTTAATTTGTAGATCATTTAATTGAGTGTGATTAAGCATAAATATAATTGCTGGGCAATATATGAAATGTGGGTGTACAATAGTGTTGTATATTTTTTATTTCGTCCATGTACTAAGATATTTGCCAATTCTAGACAAATAATTTACATTGCTAGACATTCTTATACTCAGCTAAATTTAAACTAACCGAAAAATCAGATTAATTTGATATTGTGGAAATCTCATGCCTCGCGTCTGAAGGACATGACAATATTTATATGACGAAGATCGAGGGGGGCCAGAACTCTCTTCTGCAACGCTTGGTGACAACTTTCTATTTTCAGAGTCACAACTTGCAAGGGCGTTGAAAACGAGATAAGGATATGTCCATTTACCTTCTATTGCTGCATTCTTCCGTCTTACCTTTAAATCCAGCGATGGACAACTTCTCTGATGGTCGTCTCAAAATTAACATTAAGAGACACTTTAAAAGTTAACAACCTCCCTAGTTTCTGTATAGAATCGATATCCTGAAAACATACTTAAAAGAGCCGCATGAGATCCTTTAGACTCAGCTGCCGACTCGGAATATAGAATAGAATAGAATAGAAATAGAATATAAGTTTGTCAACCTTAAAATAAGTAGTCAACGAAAGATTTTACATAAATCAATTTATATTTGCATTTATTGATTATATGGAAGATGCAATATATGTACGATAAACATATTCAGTCTATTTGGGTTAATTGTATATAGAACGATTCAGATCAACGTATACCAGTCAGGGCAAGTGGAACACGTCTCAGAATGTACGATCTCAACTTCGTTCAGCGGCGAGATGATTGTAACAATCCAGTATTACAAGAATATTTAGATTCTACACAAGATATGTATGTAAATTTTGGTTTAGGGTTGGGAGGTTTTGGAATCCATTGTAATAATTGCAACGAAATTTAGGGGTTGCTAGTGATTAGCTTTAAATATCTAAATTAGTCTGCCCACTGATATCAAAACAAAAACAGTCACCACAATAACAGTTATAACAAACTTTGAAGCATCCACACACACACACACACGTGTATCGGCATTTATATCTCGTCAGTGTGGTTGCTTTTAAAGCTCAAAATGAACTGAAAAATAACCAAAGAAAATACTTCTGACACAATTGTCAGTGACACCTGAACATTATATTAAATTTTCGAAAGTTTAAAAGAGTTTTATAAAATGGAATCATATCAAATATATTACCAAAAAACACCAGTAATTATTTTAACTTTTACAAAAAACGTATCACAGATACGTATAAATCATATATCGTTCTTATACAATTATAAGAAAGACTTTATGTACAATGCAACTGTTATCATAATGCTATTTTTAACCTAAATTATCCTGTTCAATGAAACCAAAGCCAAATAAAACAAAAGCACTTCTAAAATAGCAATTCTTATATTCTGTTCAGGTAAACTATTGGTAATTGAGACGGGAGTATTTGATAGGATATGTTTCATTGTATTCTGAGCTGTAAAACTAGCCACACTGACAAAACATAAATATCGAAACGCGTGTCTGTGGTGTTTTAAACTGTTATAATTCCTAAGTTGGATGACAATATAGTTGTCGGAAACAACTATCAGTATTACATTTTTCAGCATTAGTTTTACTATTAATTAGGAGGTTTTCTTTTTTTTAATTAAAAATAATCAAGTTAAATTATTCAGTTCATACCTTGAATGCCCTTACAATTAACGAGATATCATGTGATACTTGTTAAGTGACATAAATTCATATTTCTTATTCTCTCTACCAAACACATAATTTATAACCGTAATAGAAGGCAGGCGAGAGTGCTCAGGCAGGTTATTGTTGTAGGGAAAAATCATTTAGAAATAAGCAATTCATTACTAATGTTTTTTCAATTAGGAATACGTTGAACTAGAGGTTAGATCTTTTATATATTATCCACAAACTGTGTATTTACTTTTAAGGTGCTTCCGCAGTTATGGAGACATTTTATAATCGATTAGATTCCAATAAGGAAACAATAATATAAAGTTAAAAACTAGATACAGATTTTAAAAAGTGCGATGTATTACTTACATAGTCATATAGATAAATGAGTACATATAAAACTAGGCATGCGAAAAAAAGTCAAACACATCTGAAAGATAAGTGCTGTCTTACATTGTGGAGTAATTACGGTACATTATACACGGATGAGAGTAATGCGATATACTTTAGTATTAACAGTTTTCAAGTAAAAATTCCCAAACCGACGCCTTGTGAGTACAAGGAAATTCATTTTACTCAGTTTTACAGCTACATCATGAACAGACCCAAACAGCAAATTTGTTTTATAATTTAAATGTTCTACGATTATTTTGTTTTATTGTCATTTTATAAATGCTTCTAAATGCTGCTTGATTATATTAGAAATAATTTTAATTATAAAATTATCCCCAAGATGTGGTTTGGACTCCACTATAAACTGTAGGGCCTCGTTTCTCTTTACCCAACACAAAATCATTCTGGATTTTCAAGGATTTACCTCGGTGACTTGAGAAACGGTTAAGAAAACATAGAAGACATAGAAACATAGAGTTCCAGAAAATAATATTTTGTTGTCTACAACTGAACTATTTTATAAATTTATCGTTAAAACGTTTCTACAGCAAATTTGTAAAATATCTTATAATGGAGTTAAGAAATTATTTTATAAATGCTTTTGTGACTAAGTTATAAAACATTTCGGCTTATAAAACTAAATCGTTTTATAACGATTTTTTAGTAACGTTCAGCAGTATTTTTAGCACCGTTATAAATATACATTCGAATTGTTTTATAGCGCTGAATATTTTCCAATTTATCGTTATGAGTATTATACCCAGATTGCCAGACAAGTGAAGCATACTCCAGTTTAGATCGAGAGAAAGCAAAATAAAGCATCTTTAAGATTTTCGCATCATTAAAATTATGGCTGTTACGCAAAATGAAGCCTAACATTCTGTATGCATGCGAAATTACAGCATCAATAGGATTAGTGAAGGTTAATTTTTTATCAAAAGTTACACCTAGATCCTTAGACGTAGATGGTCTGTTCAACATGTCGCCATTAACATTATAATTATATATAATTGGGGATTCCTTGGTTGTCTAACTCATAACATTGCACTTGCCAACATTCAGGTGAAGATCGTTGTCATTGCATCAAGCCGATAACTTAGTTAAGTTGTTTTGAAGTGTTTCGCAGTCATTAAAATCATTAATCCTATGCAAGCAACATCTTGACGTCATCGGCATTTATTAAGAAATGTACGTCTAAGTGATCACTGATGTCGTTAATAAAAATATTAAAGAAAGGGGGTCCAAGTATTGATCCCTGGGGTACTCCTGACGTGGCTCGGTATTCAACAGATTTATATCCATTATAAGTTACGAACTGAACCCTATCAGTCAAGCATCTCTCAAGAAATTGAAGTAAACCGTCAGATAATCCGAATTTGTCAAGTTTACAGAGAAATTTCCTATGGTTCAGTCTTAGAAAAGTCAGTATAGACTGAGTCTACCTGTATTTGAGAATCAATTGATTCAGCAATGTAGTGAGTAGAGCAGATTAAGTTCGTTACGGTGGAGCGACCTTTCATAAAACCGTGTTGTTGCGTAGATATTTTCAGTTGAACATGTGCATAAATATTATCATGCAGTAGGATTTCAAAAGTTTTACCAAAGTTACATACGATTGTTATGGTTTATAATTGGTAACATCATTTCTTTCACCTTTTTTATACACGCTTTGGAGTATTTCCAAATATCAGGAAAATAGCATTTCCTAAGACATAAATTAAAAATTATACAGAGAGGATATGCAAAAATGTGCACAGACTTTCAGTAGAAATGCTGGAATTCCATCTGGGACCGCAGTAAGTTTAGGTTTAATTCTTTTTTAACCTCATGCAAATTTAATGACTCAACTAATAGGAGAGCATGATCATGAATTAAAAATGCTGAAATTCTGTGGACCATAGTTATGTTTGATGTGTATTTTTATTTATTTCATTTATGAGAACTTTTGATATTTTCATAAGTAGGCCTTAATTAACTCTTTCTGCTTAATTTCTCGAATCGATTAAAGTTTTGTGTTATAAAAATTATCTACTTTATACGATATAAAAACTTCAGAACCATTTCTCCGACATTTTTTTCGAATCTACAAAAATTTAGTACAATCAAGCAGTGATGAAATTCTAACAAAGTGGAATATCAGACACAAAAACTGATTAAAACATGAAATATTATCAGCTTACCTCCCTCCTTACATATGCTTCTAAAAGGTAGCAATTAATCAAGATGAAGTTTATAAATGTTTAAGGGTTCATTGCTCATTCCTTTGTCTGAATTAATTATTATTTTAATAGGTTAGTTAGTTCTGAAACTGTGTGGAATAATTCATATTGAATGGATTTCATATAATTGACATTCATTTCAAATTACTCACATTAAAGGGGCTTAAACAAAGACCATAGAACTGTTTATAGAAAGTGTATACAAGTGCTTACGTAAATATTTAACTTCTATTATGTAAACTTAATTCCTATTAAAAATAGTAAAAATACATAGATATCAATAGGTATAATAATTGGTATACAGGGAGATTTTTTGAATACGAGCCACCCTTAATAATTCGAGAATCGTTAAAGATTTTTTTTGCAATAAACGGTATTTTCTTGAATATCAAGGGGGACACATTTTAACGAGAAAACTCACCCTCAGCCACCCCAAGTTTATAATTTCAAATGGCTTTCCTAATTTTTATTATCGATTTCTAATAGCAGAATTTTTTGGAATACAATCGTAAAAAATTAGTGTGACCTTGAAGAGGAAAATTTTTGAGAGAAATGTAAAAAACTGAATCTTAAAAAAAGTGATAAAAGCCATAAAAATCTAGATAATGTGATATTACGTTGGGAAGGCGCACACTGGCTATTGCCGGCATGTTAAAAAAGTCTACATTACCCTAAACTACCCCACTTCTAAATTATTTAATGTGATACCAACTTATTAGATTACGTAGGATTTATTACAACCATTAAAAGCGTCACTTGTTGTTTGTGTAAAACGAAGTAGCAGACATAAAAAAATATGACAAAAAACGGTGTCTCTCGACAATACTCGTTAAAATGTGTCCCCTTGACATTCGAGAAAATGCCGCTTACTGCAAAAACAATTTTTATCTATGATCGTGTAGAAAGCAACAGTTTTTTTACATCATTTCCAGTGTAAAAAGTGGCCTTTTATAAGAAACTGTGCAATAAAAATTTTTATTGCACGCTTTTATTGCACGATTTCTAAAAAATTTATCAGTAAGGACAATAGTATTTTATTCATTATTAATTCTTAACAATATTTACTTCTACTTTGCAATTAGCACAATTTTCAATACGAATTCTAGGCAACTCGTGACTCCTTGATGTAGTAGACAGTATATCATTAGCGTCAATGGCATCGGTTGAACTTGTTTCCTCGGATGCTTCTTTTTGCAAAATTTGATGTGATATCTCAATTTTCTTTTTAATTGATTCTTCAACGAAAGACTCTTCACTATCTTCAAAACACACGAATCGTTTATACACCAACTCATATTGTTTTCGTGACTTCTCAGGTATTAAAGTTGACGTTGACACTTGTGCCATCTTCATAACTTCTGTGGGAGTATTTTGAAACTCTTCTACATTACTATAATCATCATTAAACATTATTAACTTGATATTTCAATTCAAACATTCAAGAGCAACAATGGCGACTTCAATTACACCAGTTTATTTATAATATCGTTTCCTTAGTTACTATCATCACAGATTTTCAGTCACGACCATGAAAGAACATAATTAGAATGCACTCATGGCTTTTAAAAACATAAGCTTCGCTCGTATTTTTAATCTAGCCATTCGTGCAATAAAAAATGGCTTTTTACACTCGTATCTTAAATAACCAGTAACGGTTCTCGGGTTAGTTAGGGTGGCTCGTTTTAAAAAAATCACCCGGTATTTTAATCATCTACTGATAATGAAACGAAGCGATTGTCAGTATACCACAGTACGAAAAAAAACCCGTCTATAAAAAGGGCGACCCAGAAATGTTTGAAAATCATAGGCCGATCAGGGTATTGCCATCTTTCTCTAAACTCTTGAAGAAGGCAATGTGTGATCGTCTTATGAACTTCATGATATCATGTGGATTATTAAGCAACAATCAACACGCGTACATTAAAGAACGATTTATAGAAACAGCAATTTTTCAGTTTACTGAAAATATTTTAAAAGCGTTTGAAGCAAGTCATCTGTCACTAGGAATATTTCTTGACCTATCAAAAGCATACGATTGCTTAAATCATACATACCTTCTTGAAAAATTGGCAAAATATGGAATACAGGAAACAGCATTAAAATGGTTCAAATCTTACTTATCAAATCGGATACAAAAGACAGTCATTATTAACAATGAAAAAGAAATAAAATCTGACATTAAAGAAAAAAATATAGGCATTCCACAGGGCAGTATCAAGGGACCGATTTTGTTTATTATTTACATAAACGATTTAGGTAATAGAATATTTAATGAAAAAAATAGTTCTATTACAAATTACGCGGATGATACGAATTTATTGGTTACAGGAGAAAATTATCCTGAGATAATAAACTTAAGTAATACTTTAATGATGAAGGCAAAAGAATGGTTAACAAATAATGGATTTCTTTTAAATGTTGAAAAAACGAACATTATCCTATTCAGAACACTACAAACAAAAACAGAAACACCTAAAACTGTAAATATTTTAAATGACAAATTAAACATTCAAGAAAACGCAAAATTTTTAGGAGTGTATATTATTGAGCATTTACACTTGTCAACACATAAAATGTTTAGGCAAAAAACTGAATGCAATTTGTTATAGCATTCGAATTATCTGTAAATATTTAAAACAGAAATCATTACGAATTATATACTTTGCGAATTTTGAATCTAGCGCGAGATTTGGAATCATCTTCTGGGGAAATAATAATATCCAAGAAATATTCATAATACAAAAGAGACTTGTAAGATTAATGCACAGCTTGGCTTTTAACGAGACCTGTAGGGGGGTTTAAAAAAACAGAATTTTAGCTATTATAGGAGTATATGTGTATGAATATTTAATGTTTGTTTTTAAAAATAAAGATAAGTTCACAATTCATAATATTTCTCATGCCTATGAAACACGGTGTACTGATATAAACTACCCAGTACATCGACTAACAATAACGGAAAAGAATCCACA
Source organism: Stenurella melanura (assembly GCA_963583905.1). Lineage (NCBI taxonomy): Eukaryota > Metazoa > Arthropoda > Insecta > Coleoptera > Cerambycidae > Stenurella > Stenurella melanura. The sequence continues at coordinate 167,208,905 of OY757310.1, forward strand.
TTATATGTGTATAAGGCTATTTAACAAACTACCAGAGAAATGGAAAAAAATTGAAATAATGATAAAATTCAAAAAAGAAGTCAAAAATATGTTGATAAATTTAGAGCCCTATAATTTGGAAGATTATTTTGAAAGCTAAGTTATGGTTAGCGAATTTTTGTTTTGACGATATTTCATTTTTGATATGTACCTTTGACTGGAAAGTGTAATATCCTCTCTGAAATAAATAAGTGTTATTATTATTATTATTATTATTTTTTTCGGTTAATCCGTAGCCGGACAGGGCTCCCGTGTTTTCCGACCGATACCATACGGTAGCCGCGCCGGCCATAAATACAGCCACTCCCCACGACCTGTGGGGTTAATGACTATAAATACCAGGAATCGTGTGCCCTAAGTAGGCGGAGGGACCCCAGGATAACCGCCTTCCGCATTTGGCCTGCCAGCCATTCTGCTGATTTCTGGCAGGCAGGTATGGTCTTAAGTTCCGAGAGCAGCGTAGGCTTCATACCACCGAGTACACCGATTATTTGGACTACCATCTTGACTGAGTAGCCTGGGTATAGCACTTGGAGCTCGTACCGGAGATCACGGTATTTGGTCCGTTTTTCCTCCTCTTTCAAAGCGATGTTTGGCTCAGCAGGTGCCGAGAACTCGATCATAAATATCACCTTGTTTTGATGGTCGAGGAGGACTATGTCAGGCTTGTTGGTCTGAATTAGCCTGACTGTCGGAAACGAGTAGTTCCAATAAATTCGGCACCTCTTGTTTTCAACAACGGACCCAATATCTCCGGGGACGTAAGGCAGCACTGGTGTTTGGTCTATCCCGTACGAGTGCCGTAGATGATAGTACAGCACCCGTAACTCCGCGTTATGGCGTTGGATGTAGGCCGAAATCGAATATATCGGACATGCAGAAAGTAAATGCATGAGCGACTCCGGCGCCTGATGGCAGGTCCTACAGTTCATATCAGGTACCTCTACATCCATTACGCGGCTTCGGTAGACCAACGTGTTAATTACACCATCATTTCAGGCCACAATGAATCCCTCGGTCTCCGACTTTAGCCCGGTTGACCTTAAAAAGGCAAATGTCAGCCTGGTCGATAAACCCAGTGTTTCTACGTTATTATAGTATACACCGTGCATGGGTTTATCGACGTGCTGCCTAAACAGAAGTTCCTGCTCGGCAGCTTTTATTTGGGCCTTCAGACGAGCTGGCTGTAGTTCAGTGACTGACTCTGGATCAGCACCGCGCCGGCCACCTCGCCTATCGTCGAATACGAGACCAAGCTCATCTGCGGCTCTTTTTGCTGCCTTAAACAATCCTGCACCCACCCCTGCGTTTTCGTGATCTCTCACTAATTGCAGGAGCGGGTCTGAGCTCCTAAGGACATTACATGCCATGCTCAGTGCCACTCTGCCATGCATACACTCCAACCCCAAGAGCCCTCTGCCCCCCTGATTTCGTGGGAGTTACACACGAGGGACGGACGATCTAGGATGAATGCTCCTATGGATATTCATCATCTTGCGGGTACCTCTGTCCAATTGGCGCAGCTCATCTACAGTCCATTTGACTACTCCAAAGGAGTAGAGCAGAACAGGAACGGCAAGCATATTAGTGGCAGATACCTTGTTTTTCTCCGAAAGTTCGGATGACCAAATCTTTCGGAGTAGGCTTCTGTACTTGCCGCGGAGAGATTATTTCACTTGTTGCACATCCTGGATGTGATGTTGCTCCACACCCAGGTATGTGTAGGTCTCTCCGGCATCCAGATGTCTCAGGATGCTTCCGTCTGCGAGTTGCGCGTCTTCAGCAAAGTCCCCGCATCGTCCTCTCTTGAGTTGAACGACCGTGCACTTGTCCAACCCGAACTCCATACCAATGGCCCGCGTGTACTGCTCGATCACCCTTAGAGCATTTTGGAGTTCATGCTCTCCGGAGGCATACAGTTTAAGGTCATCCATGTAGAATAGATGAGTGACCTTATGCCTCCGGTTGCTGGGTGGTCCACAGTGATACCCGCGAGTTTGGCGGAGCTCAACAGATTATTATTATTATTATTATTATTATTATTATTATTATTATTATCTTCATTTTGTAGAATGTTATCTAAGGTCGTAACCCTCTCACACACTTTTTTTCACTGAAATCTTTAATAAGAATTTATATTATATATTTATTTAGGACAAACCGTATTTTGAAAAATCAAGCAGAAAATAGTAACTTGTTGGTTCTAATTAATAAACGTAAACATGTGGAGCGCTCAGAGTACTTAGAAATACAGTCAATATTATTCGCCGGACGCCCCACAATTTTACCACATATAAATCATTTTACGTTGGTCAATTAGAACCAACAACTTTATGAGCTTATTTGATAGCACGGGCATTGAACAACTATAATCGTACATACTTATTAATATAGTTAAAACATGAAAAGATCTCATCAGCTTTATCTCACAATCGTTATAGAAAAGATAGGACTACATATAATATTATTTTCTTCTTTTTGGTGGAACTAAAAGTCCGATAGTATTTAAATTTGGACAGCAAGTTAGTATTAGCTAGAGGAAGGACCCTATTGTTTTTGAACAAAATCAATAAACAAAAAAGTTATTAATTTCTGAAATAAAAAAAAAATTGTTTTGTTTTGTAATTAAACAAAGAATGTTTGAAACTTACAAAAAAACTGCGGAGAATATCCTATAGAATGTGCAACAATTATATAACAAGCTAAAAAAAACTACATTTTGATATGCTTTTTATCCCTGTTGGGATGATTCAGTACATTTTCAGCAGAGGGTCACAAGATGGCTCAGTACATTTTGATATGTTTTAGTTTTCTTTTTTTTTTCTTTTTGCATTGACCAAAGTAAAGGCTAACTACATTTTGAAACACAGACAGGGTATTGATTCTATTTTTATTTAGTAAATAAAAATAAGGAAATGAATGATGATATTTTAAACATACCATTACATTATTTGTTTGCACCTATATTACACGAAGAATTTATCAATTTGTAATATTTTTTTAAATAATTCTATGGAATGCATTTTCGTAAATAACTCCTTTATTTTAATTCGAAAAACTTCAGATTTTTTGTCCGAAAAGGTCCGTGCCTTATACTGATTACAGAGATTGATCGACGGAATAGTTAATTTTCGATTTTTATTAGGAAACTGTTCGGAATTTGTAGAATTTATAAAAAAAATCAAGTTTTCCAGGATTTGTAGATTCGCTTTTGTTTTGTCAAATTTCTCACAAACGTCAGCTAATAGACCTAATCGATTCCTACAATTGCCATTTTTGAAAATCAAAATCGGACCTTCTGTTCGGGAGTTTTCTTTAAAAAATCATACTCGGCCCTGGAAAAAATACTTGCGGTCAACGGATTCGGACCGCCAGCAATAGGCTTCATTTGTGGCCGCGTACCTTTGATTCCACCAAGTCTCATCGAAATCGATCAATATTCTGGACAGTTATCGTGCTTCCTAGCCCGATTTCGAGAAAACCAGTTTTTTGCAAAAAAATTCAATTTTCATTTGCTTTTCGACATAGTCTCTGGTATGCTTATTTGTAGAGCTTTGCCAGCGGCACCATTTCTTTTTTGAAATATCTCGATTCGACTACCCGTTAGCGAGTTATTTAATTTCTCCCGAAAAACTCGTCTATATCGGGTACTTCCGATTTCCGAACGGAGCCGAGCTTCCGGCGTTAAGGTTTTCTAAAGACCTCCTATTAACCACCCAAGTTTCATCGAAATCCGAAAACGGATTAGGGGGTCTGGGCGTGACAGATAGACAGACGATAGATATGACCGACGTTTTTTTCGGGTTTCGATAGTCCACCGGAAAAATGCAAAACCTATACTACATTTTTTTTTTCAAATTGTAGTAACAAGTGTATTAAATCGGCGAGGAGTATAATGGTTAGCTAGTTTCAGTTGATGCTTAAAAGCGTGTTTGTTAATTTTTTAAAATTATTTATTTATTTAAATCATTTCAGTGAGCAGTGTAAATGGATATGATTGAAATAGATAAGCAAGTTTATTAACAAATGCTGGATGAATCTAATTGTATCCTCATTTTAAATATATTGACTATTGTAGGCCGATGCCATATGTTCATTAGGGATAAAAATATAAAGTTCGATGAGTCACTGGCCAAATTGTTATATTTTTAGCTCAATATCGAATATGTGCATCTCAAGTGTATACCATTATTTTGACGGCTATAAAAATAGAAAACTTTTTATACGGAAATTAAATTTTCCCATCATCAAGTCCAGCATTTAAGTATATTGAAAATCTATTTATTTTTCAATCAGATTTTAAATAATCAACCAGCGGGATATGCTAAAATAAAACAAAATCTGTAATAAACACAATTTTCCATTCAATGAACTGATTAAAGATGTTATTACAATCATTAATTTTATTTTACGTTTATATTTCATTTTATTGAGTAATTTTACAAAACTTGGTAAACATATTAGTTCTTATGATAAATAGGACAATAACTCGGAGCAATACAAGTTTTATTACCTTACTATTGCTTCGCTGATTTATTTTTCTGCGCATAATTTTAGAGGGCGTTCAGTTTGCTTCTATTACGATTCATTTTCTCAAGTTACACAGTCCCACAAAAAAGTATTCTGTGCATCAGACTAGGCCACCATATTCTTACGTTTTTGGGGTCTCTGAATCTTAATTCGGGGTCTGCTTGACCCCATCAGGTCAAAGTCATGGCCAATCTAAGGTCAAATTAAGAAAAAACTGTTTAGCGAAGGAAACCACGATTTCCATACGTCTTTGGGGTCGCTGAATCCAAATTCGGTTTCTGTTTGACACCATCAGGTCAGAGTAAAAGTCATTCCAAGGTCAAATTGGAATAACCTTTAAGCGGAGGAAACCACGATTCTTATACGTTTTTAGGGTTGCTGAGTTTACTTAGCCCCACCAGGCCAAGGTCAATTCCATTCCAAGGTCAACTTTTGTTTATCAAATGGAAATGCGTTTTTGACCTTGAAAGAGCGTTATGCTTTTTAGAGGTCTGAAGTTCAAATCTCTCTCTTGATCTTCTCAGGCTGGTATCTCGTCCAGCTAACAGGAAACTGACCTGTGTGAAAGTTGTTGGGGTAATCGGCTGGGACACCATTTGGTAACATTAGATTTAACCTTGAAGTCCTTTTCAAGGTCATTTCGCCTTACATTTCTCCAATGGTTTCATATTTATATCCTAACGCCCACTTGCAGGGCAGTACACCTTTACTGTTTCTCCCTTTACTGGCTTCGTTACCTCGGAAAATTGATCATTCTACACATCCTTAAAAAAGGCAATTGTCACCATTTCCAGCATCCTCTGAGGAAGCAGGATTTTGAATTTCAATAACAGGATTAGAGTATTCCCACAGAAATTGCACGTATCGCTCAGATACTGATGTTGGCTTACCTTCATCAGTAACTATCACCGAGGTGTTGGAACAATCAGCCTATAACATAGACGTTTCTTTTCGCCAATCGCCAGTGGAAATAGGTGTCTGATGTCTTGGTTCTCCAATCCCCCTCGGAGAAATATCATGAGGCTAAATCATACTCGATACAGATTTGTAACTCATAGATTTCTCAATACGAATCATCTATGATCTTAGATAAATTAATTTGAGAGATTCGACCTTCTAATGACCAAAAGTAACTTTTATCCATAGGTCAAACCATATGCGAACGTAAAATATCCCGCTCTATCAGAATCCATGGTGAAAAACGCGCTTCCATTTGATAAACAAAATTTGACCTTGTGATGACCTTGACCTTGACTTGATTGGGCTAAGTACACTCCGGATTCGGATTCAGTAACTCCAAAACCGTATAAGAATCGGGGTTGGCTCCGCTTAAATGTTTCTCCCTTTTTGGCTTTGGAATGACTGACCCTGACCTGGTGGGGTCAAACAGACCCCGAATTCGGATTCAGCGATCCCAAAAACGTATAGAAATCGTGGTTTCCTTCGCTTACACGATTTTTTATTAATTTGACCTTAGATTGACCATGACTCTGACCGGATCGGGTCAAACAGACCTCGAATTCGGTTTCAGCGACCCCTAAAACGTACAGGTATGGTGGTCTAGTCTGATGCACAGAACACCTTTTTGTGGGGCTGTGTTATTAACACTTATACAGGGTGATCACTAGCGCTGTGACAAACTTGACGCATGAAAGCTGATGTGATTAAGACAAATATCATTATATGAACATCAGATCTGTTTTAATTTAGTAGTTACAATACGTCAAATATTTTAATTTTTACATGACTGCTTGGTCAAGAGATAAGAACCTGGAGTACTAGGTTCGAATTCCGATCGTTTCACTGAAATTTTTCGGAAAAATGAATTAATTCTTATATACTCGGATGTTGTGTGTCCGTCCGTTGTTTCTAAATGTGTAGCTCCCTACCGCACAACATCTGCTTAATGATATTCTTTCTTCTACTTATTCACAACGTATTGGCAGACAATTTGTGATTAATGGCGTCATTCTAGTTGGCCTACTATTATTACAAGGCACGTTTAATAGCATTACGTCATATATCATGGTTGCCTGTCAGGTGCACTGTTCCACCAAAGCTCCTCCTATCAGCGCCATTGGAATCAATTACTTGGGTTGCTAGTGTTAGTTATACAATGTGTCCAGGGAAAAGCGATATTATAGGTGTAAATAACCATTTTTTTTACTATGAACACAATTTTCTGTATTCTGATCTTGATTGACCCAAAACTTATTTTCAGTAAGTTAGAATTTCACAAATGCATAGAGGGCGCTGGTGGCAGCTTAAGAATAAAACTCGCTTCAGGTAAACTTTCATTTTTGTGCTAGATATTGAAAAATTTTATAAGAAAAACCTGCATAGTTTAAAAAAATGACGATTTACCAAATTTGATAACTATACAAGGTGATTCACTTTTTATTTTAGGTTCCATGACAGACTGATTAAAAAAAATAATAAATACAAAAATATGCATATAGTTATCAAATTCGGTGCAACGTCATATTTTTTAATTTCGAGCAAGTTTTTCTTATAAAATTTTTCAATATCTAGCACAGAAAAGGCAGAAAAAGCGAATTTTATATTTAAGCGCCCTCTATGCATTTTTGAAATTTTAACGTACTGAAAGTGGGTTTTGGGTCAAGCAAGAGCAGAATACAAAAAACTGTATTCATAGTAAAAAAAAATTTCGATAAAAAAAATAGTGCACACACCCTATTGTTTACGATAAATAAAATATTTGACGGATCATTATAAAATTTCATTCTGATAGCAGAACATTGTGACTTGTAGAGTATTATTCATGTATAGGAGAAGTGTTTTCAATTTTCAATAGTTTTTAGAGCTTAAAAATATTTGAATCAATCTAAAAATTATATCATTTTTTTAGAGAAGAGTTTTCCATTTCCAAAAAGCTAATAATAAAAATCGATTAGGCAATTAAAAATTAGTTTTATCACCGAAATTGAGTGCTGGAACGTTGACAGATAATTGATCGATGAGTTGTACAACAATGAATAAATGAAGCAACCACCAAACGCATTTTTGAGTTACACAATTTTTGCAATCGCTTTAATTTTCGACTTTCGACTGCAACTTTGATTCGAATATTTTTTTATGAATACTCCACAAGGAGCAATATTTTTAAATATATAAGCTGTTTATTTTAAAATGAGATTTAAAAATTCATTTTATACTGTAGGGTTTTTAAATTAAGGTGAAACAAGGATAAATTATACAGCATTATGACGTAATCGAATGTAGCAACGCAAATCCACTCCAGCCATTAATATTAATCATCGTTCTCGCCAATTTCGGGCATGATATTATTAAACTTGAGAAAATTTTAAGTATCAAATACGGTTAATTAAATTATCTCCAATTACAAATCTATTTATAGCCTAAAACCAGATCCCTAATAATCTTTTACGTTAATTTTATTATGTAATTGATTAGCTCTTCCATGTGACTGTTAATTATTCAAATAAATAGGGAGTAGAAATCCTTCTTATAGACAATGTCTTGCCAGAAGTCTTGTAGTTCATTATTCTAGTTGGGGTCCATTTGCTGTATAGCACGTCTGTCTGACATCATCACGCAAACTGTCGTTGTTATCTGTTAGACGTATTGCCTCACCAAAGTTCCTTCTTGGCAGCTCCTTGGTGAATAAGCTCAACATTTTAATAGGCGCCATCTTCGCTTGTTGTTATCTGGTTTTTCCTGAATTATCAACCATTCTATACTATCCTGTCTCCTGTTTTTTTAAGCGTCCCATCGACAGATTTTCACTTCAAAGGTGTTTTTGAAATATTTGGTTTAAAGTAATTTATATTGTTCCCCCCTCCTTTAATTTTTCAACTGTGTGTTCTAAAAATCTGATTTTCTTCCGGCAGTACCATTCATCAAGTATGAAAATTATAACGAACACTGGAGCATGGGTACTTCCTGTAAAAAAGAAAAACCATTCTTATAGAATGGTGTATAGAACAAAGTCAGGGTCGTGGGAACTGGTGCTTTTTCGATTTCCGGTCGTAAACTGGGACTTAAGCTATTTTCGGTAAACAATTTGTTTTTCTAAGTTGAAAAGAAACCATTGGATTTTATATTTAGGGCAATTCTAAGCATTTTTTGACTTTCGACATTTTTTACCTAACCTCACTCTTCTCGAGATTTAAGTGTTTGAAAACATTGTTTTCAGTAGTTACTAGAAAATTAAATTTGCCATTTGAAGCTTTTTTAAAATATGTCAAAAACAGTTTACATACACATGTTTTAACTGAAATTATATCGCTCAAAAATAATCGTAAATACAAGTTTATTTGGAAAAAAAAAGATTAAATACACGTCTTTACTTTTTTTTAACGCCTATATCTCACTGAGGGTGGGGTTAGGGAAAAATGTCAGGAGTAAGAAAATTGTTAAAAATATAAAATCCAATGTCTTAATTGATAATTATCAATACTGGTCTTTGATTATAATCAAAGACCAGTAATAATCGTAAATATTAGTTTTTTGGAAAAAGACAACTTGAATATACGTTTTTTTTTTAATTTATAAATGTCTATATCTCGAAAGGGGTGGTTAAAAAATGTTATGAGTCAAAAAATGCTTAGAATTGCTCAAAATATAAAGTCCACATGTTTCAATCCATAGTAAACGACCAAGAATACTTGTTTTTAGAAAATATAGAAATTGAATACACTTTTTTTTTCTTCTAAATGCTTATATCTCGAGAAGGGTGAGGTTAGGTAAAAAATATCAAGTGTAAAAAAATACTTAGAATTGTCCATAATGTAGAGTATACATATTTAAATTCTTAATAAACGTCCATAAATAATCGTAAATACTAGTTTTTTGAGAAAATGAAAGCTTAAATATACGTTTTTTTTTTCTGTCAAACTCTTATATCTAGAGAAGGGTAAAGGGTAGGTAAAAAATGTCGGGAGCCAAAATAATGCTTAGAATGGTCCAAAATATAAAGTCCACATATGTTAATAGTACAGGCAAATTAACAATTTCGGGTAACAAAAATTAATAAAAGGATCATCTCTGGGATTTAAGTAGGTAATAACCTGAAGAATCAGATGATGCATTCTTTGCACATCCAAGTTCCGGAAAAATTTCAAAAAAATTTGGAAAAACTTTTTGATTTTCGGTTTTTTTGAAAATAGAGAAAGAAGTTCCCAACAAAAGTTGTAGCTCGTCTTTTTCTCTACAAAACAGATCTTTACTTAAGCCGTTTAGAAGATAAATTGAGTTTTCCACTTATAGTTTTAAGCCGCTTCGAAATGCACGAAAATGAGAATTCTCCAGGAGTTTCGTACGACCGTGCTCATCGATCGATAATTCTTACTATTCAGAGCCCCTAAAAAAAATGAAAATAACATAAAATGTAGAGAAAAGTCTCAGCTTTAATGTGGAACTAATCACAAAATTCATAAAAATTTTTATCAAGGAGAGAAAGTGTCAGAAGATGGAACTTTGCACAGTTGATCCACAAATTTATTCATATCTTTACCGGGAGTCATTCAGCTTGTATATTCTTATATAATGATATATTAATCCAATTAATATTTTATTCCAATTACTTTTGTTGGAAAAATATGCCTTGCGATCAAAGTAGAGGGTATATTTCTCATCGATCAATCACCTCCTAATTTTGGAGTTCAATTCGCTATATCTTAAGTAATAATCATAGCACAGTCGTAATTTTTGGATTATAAGTACAATAAAACATAGTATTTCGAATGACTTTAGAGTTTTTTTTAAATGCGCGCAGTACTTTTTGAATTTGTCTACATTATTCATACACGTTCAGAAAATAGGCAGGATGCATAAAACTCAAAGATGTGAATAAATTAACTGTATAAAGTTTACTAAGCCATCTTCTAACACTTTTTTCTCTATGGTAAAAATTTGTATGAATTTTGTGATTAGTTCCACATTAAAGCTGAGACTTTTCTCTACATTTTACGTTACTTTCATTTTTTTAGCGGCTCTGAATAGTAATAATTATCGATCGATATGTCCGGACGTACGTTCTCATTTTCCGCGCATTTCGGAGCGGCTCAAAATTACAAGTGGAAAACTGGATTTATATCCTAAACGGCTTAAGTAAGATAAAAATTGGTAAAGACCAGTTTTGTAGAGAAAGAGACGAGCTACAAATTTTGTTGAAAACTTTTTTTTTGTATTTTCATTATTTTAGCCGTTAGAGCAAAAAACCGAAAATCTGAAAGTTTTTTCAAATTTTTTTGAATTTTCCCGGACCTTGGAAGTGCAAAGAATGCATAATTCCATTCTAATGGTTATTAACTACTTAAATCCCAAAGATGATTCTTTTATTAATTTCTGCGAGGTTTTTACAACATTTTGCCTTAATTGCCTGTACTATAATCGATAACCAACGTTCTGAAATAATCCTAAATACCAGTTTCTTGAAAAAAAAGCTTAAATACAAGTTTCTTTTTTTAAACACTTATATCTCGAGAAGGGTGAAGTTAGATAAAAAATGTCAAGAGTAGAAGAATGCTTAAAATTGTCTAAAATATAAAATTCAATGGTTCTGTTTCAACTTAAAAAAAAATGTTGGTGACCGGAAATAGCGAACTTCTGTCCCAATTTACGACCGGAAATCGAAAGAGCACCAGTTCCCATGAATCTGACTTTGTTCTATACACGTTTTAGGGACATTTTGCACCATCTCACATAAAAATCAGGTCGGGCGGAGTCTCATGTTGGGGTTAAATGCTTCATTTCCTCGACTAGAATTAAATGTGCATAGTTCAATTTTGAAATGGCTACGGAACGCTACTGCGCTTACCCAACACGCGCTTAACTTGTTGTAACTGTTGTAAGCGTTACAAAAAGTGCAGTAAAAAGTATTGGATTAAATCTGTGTGGTGGAAAGCTCTTGTTAATCGATTGATTGATTGACTTGCCAGCGTAAGGTGGGCATTGGTGCCGATTCCTGGCATTCAATCTGGAGTTTCGTGTTCCAACATGCAGCTCGATCGCCTGCCGAACGGTCACATGCATCCTACACTCGCTGTGGCATATCCATGCCATGACTGGGCGGCTCCACCCGACCACCCAACGGACGCCCGAACCGCGCGCTGGAACAAACCTTGGATGCTTTTATATACCGCCGGACCGGCTGCATACGTTGGATTGGACATAAGACATGCTTGTTGTCAGCAGCGAGAACCACATGACTCATGGGGTAGAAATATAGGATGGGAAGTGTAGGTGTTTGTGAGATGCTTCTTTTAAACTTCCATGCTTCTTTTTAGTTTCCATCTGTCATCATCGGGTGGGATGTGTAGGCGTTTGCGAGATGTTTCTTTTTAAGTTTCCATCTATCATCATCTCCTTATTTACTTCTTCTAAGTTTCTTCTGTTTCTAAATTTAGCAGTGTATACCTCCTCCTGCCCGCTTGCGCCACTATTTAGTTTTATGTTTCCCAGAAATCTGTGTTTTGGCTTCAACGCCCTGCGTCAGTGCGTCCACTTCGTTTGTCTGTGGTATACATACATTAGCTCGCCGCAAAGAGTCTAACCTAACTTAATCTACCCTAACCTAACCATTCGACAGGTAAACATCCATGTATGGTTAAAGTGCAAGGAAGAGCCCTGTCTCGCGGTAGAAAGAGCTTATTACAGTGGGTTATGAGAAGGAGACCCCGAGAGAATATTTTGTACTGTATGTTAGTTTGTTTTTGTAGTAATTAGGTTCAACTGCCGCTTTAATTAGATTTTGAGTTGATAAATTAAGTTAAGTTAATGAAGTTAATAGAGTTAATAATTTAAGTTAATAAATGAAATTAATTAATATAGCTTAGCTTTCTGTAATCGCCTGGTTTGTGATTTATGGCTTATCCTCCTTTCTTGGTTGATTTCTTCCGTTTCACTTCATATACCTGTCACTGGTGCATCCCTTATGTTTTGCTGTTGCAGGGTAGTTTATGAGTTTACGACAGGAACCACTTGATACCGAGAATTGGGTCGCTCGATTACACGTGTTTACTTTCTTTTAGTTGTATGCCATTTGCAAGTTGTTGCACGTACGCTTTTAGTGATGCTATAATCAAATATCAAATATCAGCTATATGAAATAACCAGACTTATGCTAAATTTCTATCAATTAATGTAGAATGGCTTGTTCCATGATATTCTTTTTATATGGTTTTTATACTTTTTAATATAGTACTCGATATTCTCATTATACACTTAAAATTTCGTATTATTAACTTTTTCCGTTCTCGAGATATAAGGAGTTGAAATTGGTAATAGTTGCAAAAAACCGAGGGCTCATATGTGACGTCACTATACGTAAGTGACGTAAGAAAAATGGCTTCTGGGATCTTTCAAATTTAACCTGAAAAGTCGAAAAACATGGAATTGTTCAACGCTGGTAACTAAATAAATACGTCGAGTGAAAGTTCGTTCTATGTCTCTAAGGAAAGAAGAAGGTCGGCGATCAATTCTAATCGTAAATTGCATGGTCAAAATCGAAAATTCGTCCCGGTAGGAGCGATAGAAAATTGTAATTATTTGACATTTCACCAAATTGTACTCCCCTACTGTCAAGTAGTAAACAAAACAAACAATACTTTGAAAACACTTATAATTATAACAAGTAAGGAGCATCAAGTCTACTGAGATCGCTGAGTCTATGCGTATAGTGACGTAGCGCCTGGCCACGCCCCATTTTCGTGAGATGGAGATTTGTAATAGTTTTTAAGATACTAAACGTGCGAATAAGATTCTAATTTTTTGCAAATCCATTAATTTATACTTGCACTTTCGATTTATGAAATAAAAAAAAAATGCTGAACAAGCCCATTGTCTACGCTTTAATTCAACACAATTTCGCACGATTTCCCATAGTGTTTACCTAGTTTATTTGAAATTTCCGCTTAGGCGCCACTTAGACGCGTCTGCCTCCGTTGCCGACTGAACTCCAAACGTGTGGTGGAAAGCTTTTGTTTTCTAATTAAAAAATGTTCAAAATCGTGTCTTTTCGCAGTTTCTCTTAAATAACTCTGGTTGTATAACCCGTATCGCAATAGAGAAAGAGAAACAAATCATTCACAACTAAAACCTCAGTTTTTAAATCCATAACCATATTTAACCAAGATAGTTTTCAATATCAGGATGTTATTTGTTAAGGGATACTTTACGAGCCATTACTTTCGGGCTCCGTTAAACTTTAACCACATGCCAAATAATTGAAAGTACAGTTGTTTCCATGGTAACTGAATCTGTTTTACCGACGGTTTACGTTTAATGGAGACCGAAAATAATGGCCCTAACTGTTCCTTTGATGTAAAAGTCACAAGACTTTGAGTTTTTTTGCCAATAATATATTGGATAATTCATTTTCTAGATTCGTTGCATATTGTTTTTTGGAGAGGATACGTACAGTGTGATAAAAAATCCGAAAAAGGAAAATTAAGAGTACGTAAATTGGCCATAAGATGTTGCACTTTTAACGAATAAACAACGCTAATTATAAACTAAAATGATTCGTATTAAAATTATAACTACACTGCTACAACGTATTGTACTCCTTACGAATGAACAACAATATAAATTATAATCCGTATTAAAAAACGCACTGCTTCCTCATTTTTAATAAGCAATATGAATCTTATAACGTTGCGGAGTATTGCACTTATTCTTTTGATATAAGACAATAAGACTAATTTGATGTAGGATTATTTTAGAGAGGGCAACGCTTAAAGCGTTGCATAGCAACAACGGATAAAGCCAAAAAGAAGCGAAAGCTTCACGTTGCGTTCGCATGGCAGCTTGTGCAGTTTGTGTTTTGCTTTTTATATTTCATTGGGAGATTAAAAATGAAAATTTTAAAATAAGTTGTCGGAAAAATAGTTCATATTTTCAGCTTAAAGCGTGTGTTTTTAGGACTATAATAGTTGGTGACATTGAATATACAAACAAAACGAGAAATAAATAGTAATTGGAAATAGGCAAATGCTAAAAATGAGAAACAAAAAATATTTCTTTTTTTCATTTTTTGACATTGCCTATTATAACTCAAATAACTTAGTTTTTTTAAACATTCATAACGCATTTCTTTGGATGATGAATACCAATTTTTATGGTACTTTTCAATCCGCCATAATGGGTCCGCCATTTTGGATTTAATAATTTCCGAATTAAAACCTTATATTCGTGATTAGCGAGTAACAAATTTCAGTCATTATCTTCAAATTTTGAATGTTCCTCCGATTTTCACATCTTCATATTGGATCCGCCATCTTTTATTCAGGAATTTTCGGATTTGGACTATAGATTCATAATCAGAGACCCCAAAAACCCGCGGTAACAAAATTCAGGCAAACATATTGAATGGAAAAATGTGTGACTCAAGGAGTAAGTGGGACCCTGGTCTGTAGGGGTGTTTTCCAACTCTTTCAGGGATAATTTATATTATATTTTTTTGGAATCAATCTACAGTATTTATATATTTGGCAGTACAAAATACAAGGCTAAGTGTTTTCACATTGTTTTGCACTAACATTCGGTATTTGATCTTAGAGGTTTAAAAACGTTTTATATAACCTTTTTATAAAGCTTTACCCTATTCTCACTATTTCACCCTAGTTTAGGGGATATTTTTGAGTTTTACTAGAAAATTACCTTGTAAATCAGTTTTTAGGCTGCGGATTCAGCATAAAAAATACACGAAATCTATGTACTCATGTTTCTCATACAGAACTTTTTTTGTGTGGCTGTGTTATCTACTTTTGTACTGTGTAAATTATAACATCGTTTTCTTTAAATTTTCAGAAGTTATTATTAGGCTTGATTAATTAATTTTTGTTTTCATCATATTTCTGTTATGCGTATCTTGAGCTAGATCGGCCAATGAAGCTTGTATATTCTTTTTAGAAAGACAAGAATCATGTCTTTAAGTTCAACAATTCCCTAACCACAGTTTGCATAACACTGAAGATTTCAGTATAAAACAATCCTATTTAATGATACTTACAAATTTCTGAGGACAATAACTAGTGATAATTCTCAAAAAAACATTACAAATGTAAACATTTGGCTGTCTTTAGCTGCCATGATCGGAATAACAACAAAAAGAAGTGATATCATTAAAAACAACAATCTATGGACAACTAGTACTCAGTGGGCCAGACAAATTTTGTTGCAATTGCATTGAAATTGTCAAAAGTTATAAATTTGCAATTTCTTTTTTTATACAGTGTGATCCATTCGTTTTGGAGTCACCATGTAAAATCTTTATTTATTACACCATTTAAATCGGCTTTTTTCTTTAATTGTAAAGCTTGATGATCTGTATATTTGAAGCAAAAAGCATCACATTCCTACAAAATCCAAGGCCTACTACTTCAATTTTTGGGAGTAAAATTTTAAGAATTCGTCCTAGCGATTTAAAAAACCGCTGCCTAAGGAATCACTACTTCCACATCCAGATTATTCGTCCAAGTTACTTTAAAGGAAAGATCTTGACTATATTTGCACTCTAGTATGTGGAAATTATTGGTCATAAAATTTTAATAATATTTGGGGTAGATGTCATAGAAAAGTTTGAGGAGTTGGTTTCTACCATATACGTTAAAAATGAAGTTTCTAGTTTACCGTACTTATTTTCCACTATTTACAACCTACCACCTCAATGGAGTCATCTCAATCAGATGTCACTACAATACATACGTGTACTAACTTTCAAGTGAATATCTCAATTTGATGTTATCAATCCCATTAATAATGAAGCGGAGGTGGTAGAGTTTGAAAAATATTAGAAAAAAATCTGAGGCCTTGGTTTCTAGTATATACACCGAATCCCAAATTTCTGTAGTCTTACCAGCTTGTTTTACTTATTTCCCCCTATTTGCCCCTATTTAACCCCCAACCCTTCAACGGCATCATCTCAAATTATGATCTAGTTTCAGACGTCGTTATAATACATACGTGAACCAAATTTCAAATGAATATCTCAATTTTATTTTATCAACCCTTTTCATATTGGAGTAGGGGTGGTATTGGAAAATCTGACGCTGTGGCTTCTAGTACATACACCGAATTTCAAGTTTCTGTAGTCTTACCAACGTTTTACTTATATTCCTCTATTTACCCCAAATTAACCCCCAACCCTTCAACGGAATCATCTCAAAATATAAACTAATTCCAGACGTCGTTATAATACATACGTGTACGAAATTTCAAATGAATATCTCAACTTTATTTTGTCAACCCCATTAATGGGGTAGGGGTGGTGGGGGGGTTGAAAAATATTATAAAAAAATCTGAGGCCTTAACTTCTTGTACATACACCGAATTTCAAGTTTCTGTACTCATACCAGCTTGCTTTACTTATTTCCCCCTATTGACCCCTAAATAACCCCCAACCCTTCAACGGAATCATCTCAAAGTATAATCTAGTTCCAGATGTCGTTATAATTCATACGTGTACCAAATTTCAAATGAATATCTCGATTTTATTTTATCAACCCTTTTAATAATGAAGTACTTAGGGGTGGTGGGGGTTGAAAAATATTATAAATAATCTGAGACCTTGGCTTTTAGTACATACACCGAATTTCAAGTTTCTGTAGTCTTACAAGCTTGCTTTACTTATTTCCCCCTATTTACCCTTATTTAACCCCCAACCCTTCACCGGATTTCCTCAAAAAACAATCCAGTTCCAGATCTCGTTATAATATATACGTGTACAAAATTTCAGGTCAATACTTTAAACCGTTCCGGAGAAAGCGTGCGGACAAAAAAGTTACAGACAGACCGCCAGACAGACAGACAGAAAATTTTTTTTCGCTCAAATTTAAAATCTCGACGTTTCATGACATTCTAAACCAATCCACTACGTGGATGTGGAAGTAAAATATGCAGGGGTGGTGAATCCATTGAAGTGTAAATGAAAGATAGGTAGTTCCCCAGGGTTCTCACCTAATGCCCCTTTTCTTCATTTTTTTATGAATGATGGCAAATTTTCTATAACAATGTGTTTAACTCGATGATTTGTACAATATGTACAAAATTTACAAAAATAGTAATTCCGTTGGGTATAATGATTTGCCACATGGTTCCACCCCTTTTTGGAAACAACCTTAATTAATTTTCCGTAGGTTCAAAATAATTATAACAAGGGATAAACACTAATACATTTTATTTAATAACTTGCTGGAACTTAACAATACTTTCTTTAGGTAAATTACATTTTCACTGACAAAAATAACTTTTAACAATGTTTATTACTTGATATTTATACTTGGTATTACTGTTTACAGTTTTCTTTCAGATTTCTCTGACATGTCTCGGCCTTTCGACCACTATCAAAGAGTTCTAAAAGTGACCATTACAAGACATTTATAGGATTTGTGAGGTATAGATAACCTAATTAACATTTTATTACTTATTCTAATATAGCTACTACTAGGAATTTAATTTAAATTTTTAATTACTATTTCTGGGTATGTTTAATTTTAGTATGGTGTCTATTATGGAGGTATCATGAAATTTAGTTTGTGTATTAGTAACGTTTTTCTGTTTATTTAAGGCTTTCTTGATTTACAAAATTTCAAACATGTCTAACCTATTTTCCTTATTAACATTGTGTAAAAGTTTAACACTACTACCGTTGAAAAAATGGTTTTTATCTATACAGTGTTCTGCGAAACCAGTTGATTTTTTATTCTCTAAAATAGACTTGGTTTCGCAGAACATTGTATAGATAAAAGCATGTTTTCAATGGTAGTCGTATTAAACTTTTGCATGATGTCAATCAGGGAAATAGGATAGACATGCTTAAAATTTTGGAAATCAATAAGGCCTTAAATAAACAGAAAAACGTTACTAATACACAAACTAAATTTCATAATACCCCCATAGTAGACACCATACTAAAATTAAACATACCCAGAAATAAGTAATAAACTGTTAATTAGGTTATATATACCTCTCAAATCCTATAAATATCTTGTAATGGTCACTTTTAGGTTAGTTGTTATAACTCTTTGATAATGGTCGAAAGACCGAAACATATGTCAGAGAAATCCGAATAAAAACTGTGACACAGTAATAACGAGTGTTTTTAATATTTATTCTATTTAGTATGTTTCACCAAGAACCTACCGCAGACTCAGTTCAGTGAACTTTGTATTTACTTCGGATTTCTAACCTCCCTTTTCCCTTTTCAACTTCAACTTCTCTGCCATCGATCTCGCCTTATATATCCAATTAAAGGCATCTAGAAGCATTTCAGAAAACTTGCATTCATTTCTAGTATTTCCACTAAAGTCTAGAACCATCTTACACTAGTACCTCAAAGATGGCATGCATTACAGGCTTTGTTTGATAGTATGGCAGTTTCCTATCCCCATTGCAAGATAATTTCTGGGTAGGACTCTTGAGCTATCAGCACCAGTTCCTAGAGGGCGCAAGTGCGTAACAGATTTAATGGAAGCAACTTTTAAAATTTTGTCAATTCCATGTTTTTTTTTTTATATAAATCTAAACAAACGTGTTGGTATTCTGTCTTCAATGTCTTGGAGTTTCCTTTTTTTATTTGACTAAAAATTTTCAAACCAAGAGAGTCAATGTAGCTAAAGATTAAGGGTTATTATCAATATAAACATGATAACTATATGTAAAGGGATTTGTTTATTTCAAATAATATCCAATATATATTTATTACATTATTATTTTTCATAAAAGACAAACAATTGTTTAATACCTTAAGACAGATATTCTTTAGACTTTAAATACATTATATCTTAACACATATCATAACGATATAATTTATGTTAATTCCATCCGCATTTAAATTAAATTTCCATATTATTTCGTGCATGTTAGTAATTAATTATATGTTTCTCACATTAAATTTTGAAATAGGCGCAAAATATGACTATTGTAATGAACACTATTATGATATCGAAGAAGGATAATCATACATCTTTGATCATACACAAACAATGTGTTTGGAATTAACTGTCGACAATTACCAAGTATTATGTTGTTGGCACGTAATTAATGTTTCACTTTATGAAATGATAAGTAAATTTGTAGTAATTTTATAAGTTGTTGTGCTCGCCATTTGACGAAAGTTAAATGGGATATGATCAAATTCAGAATTTCCTAATCGTTATTGTTGAAATTTTAATGTATCTACAAATGTTTCTTTATATTTATAATTTAGTCGACAGATACAAAAATTACCACTATTACAAATCAGCAGTGAGAGAATATTTGTAATGATGTAGATGAATGTCACGTGTTCGCCCCTTACCCAGAAAACACATATTATTTAGTAGTATTCTCCCAAAAGCACAAGATTTCGTCAAAAAGAAGGAACACAAACAGCAACATTTAGAGTAAAGCCTTAACCTAGTAACTTTTTTATTTATTTCGTCAAAAATAGAGTTTTGAAAAAGTAAAAGATTTGAAAATGGTTTTATAAATTGGTTAAGTAGCTACAACCGAGGCAGATCACAAAGCGTTTTAATTGATAACAGTTTATATTCATCCAAAAGAGTAACTTCATCAGACGTTCCACAGAGTAGTAGCCTGGAGATCAACATTGTTCTCTATATTCATTCTTAACATAAGCATAGACTTACATAATACTGAAAAATATTCTGAAGGTCATGGCTTGCGTATTAACCAGAATAAAACAATGGCATTATGTATAGGCAGATAGATAACATTATGAAGAATCATATATTAAATATCAATGGAACAAATATAAACTGGGTACAATTTGTGAAGGACTTCTAGATAACCATCTATATTTTGAGAAGCATGTAGATCACATCTTTAAAATCGCCAAACTAAAGTCAGTGTACAAATTTAAATATAATGTAAGTCAAACGGAAACTAATATTAGTCAAAACATTTGATTTATCCGTAAGTAGAATATTGCTGTGCATTATTTTCTTACTCAGCATAATCAGTTAAAACTTCAACGCATATAGAATGCCTGTATGAGGTTTGTTTGCTACAAATGTTTCCAGAAATAAATAACACCTTATCTAGTGGCATCAAATGAACTGAATTTCAAAAATAGGAGAATTTATTTTCCATTTTCATATATAAATTAATAGAGCCATGATTTAAAATATCTAAGATTCATTTAGCATCTTTTGTAAATATTCAAATTTATTCATCTACAAAAAGTCACAATTCCGATAAAAAAAATCGTAGATGGGCAATCGAAAACTCATTATAATGTCGAAAGGTACTAGAGGTAGTACTAGACGATGAAAGTAGTAGACATCGGCTAAATTTTTTTAAATTTCCTATTCATAACCTCAAATATAGCCAAAAAGCCATTTTTTAGTCATTTAATATCTCAAAATCCTAATGAGATGGGTAAATTATAAGGCCAGGGTCGGATTCTACACGAAAAAGTACTTTGGAAACACCTCCTATTTTTTAAATAGCTGAACCTTGCAGATATGTGATAACCCACCGGCCTTCTTGCCAGAAGTCAGATACCAGATCGTTTGTTCATTTGTAGCTCGTTTTGTACTTGCACCAGTTGTAACTTCGCAGTCTTTCACTAATTACAGAATTTAATGCGAGTTCCTCTCGGCTATACGTATATTCTACAAGCATAAATTACAAATAAACGAATATTATCATTCCAGATCGTAAACATTGGTGAGATTCATGTATATCTTGAGCCCTTGGCCAATTGGCCAAAATGTGGATTGACAGAAATATCATTAACCAAAAAAGATCAGACTTGCTAACATCCTCGTCTTCCTCTTTTTTTTCATGCCTCTAGATACCTTTGCTATGAAATTCTTGGACAGCTCGTCTCATCAGCTCGATTCTTCAAGAAATACACCTTCAAACTCTAGCATTGTATTTCTCCGACAGCTTAAAATGTTTGACCTCATCAACTGAAGAGAATAAAATATATAATAATTAATAGTGCGGGAAAATCATAAGAGGACGCCTATTGAAGGAAAAAGAAACATTGGGAAAAAAATAACTACTATATGTGTCACTTTTGCGTTTGTATACTTCGGTATAGTTTAAATTTGAGTAATACATTATTTAGAAAAAAACCGCTGCCTAAGGAATCACTACTTCCACATCCAGATTCCCATCCAAGTCTTTTTAAAGGAAAACATCTTGACTACATTTGCACTCTAGTAAGTGGAAAAATTAGCCATAGAATGTTAATAATATGTTTGAGATAGATGTCATAAAAAAAAATTTTAACTTTGGCTTCTAGCATATACGCCATGAAGTTTCTGGACTCTTATTAGCTTGCTTTACTTATTTCCTCTATTTGCCCCCTACCCCTCCAACGGAATCATCTCAATTAAATGTTATTACAATACATAGGTACGTGTACTAAACGTGAATATCTCAATTTTGTTCAATTAAGACTTTTAACAAAGAAGTGAGTGGGTGGTGGGGGTTGAAAAATATTATAAAAAATCTGAAGCCTTGGCTTCTAGTATGTACACTAAATCCCAAGTTTCTGTACTCTTACCAGCTTGCTTTACTTATGTTCCCCTATTTAACCCCCAACCTTTCAACGGAATAACGGAATCATCTCAAAATATAATCTAGTTCCATATGTCATTATAATACATACGTGTACCAAAATTTAAGTGAATATCTCAATTTTATTTTAATAAACCCTTTAATAATAGAGAGAGGGTGGCGAGGGAGGGGTTGAAAATATTATTAAAAAATCTGAGATCTCCCAAGTTTCTCTACTTTTACCAGCTTGCCTTACTTATTTTCCCCAGTTTATCCCTATTTAACTTCCAACCCTTCAATGGAGTCGTCTGTAAATATAATCTAGTTCCAGATGTTGTTATATTAGATATGTGTACCAAATTTCAAGTGAATATCTTAACTTTATTTTATTAAACCCTTTAATAATGCAGAGGGGGTGGTGGGGAGGGGTTGAAAATATTTAAAAAAATCTGAGATCTGGGTTTCTAGTATATACATCAAATCCCAAGTTACTGTACTCTTACCAGCTTACTTTACTTATTTTTCTATATTTACCTCTATTTAACCACTTCACCAGAATTAGAGCAAAGATCTCGTTATGATACATATATGTACCAGATTTCAAGTTAATATCTCAAACTGTTGCTGAGAAGACCTGCGCACAAAAAAAAAGTACAGACAGACAGACCTACAGACAGAATTTTTGTTCACTCAAATTTAAAATCTTGACGTTTTGTGATATTCTAAGCCCATTTCGACAAAAAAAAGAAAAAAAATCGGTAAATGAGAATTATAATCGCCATGTAGTTAGCTGTATTATTACAGAGAAAACCAGATAACTTTTTCCTATCGTCTACTGTATAGTGGTGGGGGAAAAACATTTTAATTTTCTTTTTTTCGTTTTCAAAACTTTTTTTGTTGAAATAGGTTTAGAATAAAATGAAACGTGGAAATTTTAAAATTGAAGAAAGACAATTTTTCCATTAGTGGTAAAAAATTAAAAAAACATGTTTTTAAAAATTTTCAAAACAAATTTCTTGTTTTAAATATGTTTAGAATGTCATAAAACGTGGAACTTTTAAATTTGAGCAAAGAAAAATTGTCACCCATTTTACAAAAAATTTTAATTTTCTAAAAAAATTTTTTTTTGAGATGCGTTTAGAATGTCATGAAACGTGGAAATGTTAAATTTGAGTAAAAAAATTATTTCTATCTATTTTATACAAAATTTTCAAATTTTCAATTTTCTTCTCTATTTTAAATCTTCGAAGATTTTTTTTTAAATAGGTTAATAGGTTTAAATTTTAAATTTGAAGAAAAATCACTCATTTTATAAAAAATTTTCAAAATTTCAATTTTTTTTTCCTATTTTAAATTTTTTAAATAGGTTTAGAATGTCACGAAACGTGAAAATGTTAAATTAGAGCAAAAATTAATTTTCCCATCCATTTGATAAAAAGTTTTCAAAATTTCAAATTTTTTTCTTTCAAATTTTCAAAAAAATTTTTTGAGATAGGTATAAAATGTCACGAAACGTGGAAATTTTTGAATTTGAGCGAACTTTTTTTTCCTTTAGATGGTCCGTCCTGTATATTTTCTAGAGAAAGTCATTTCTTCGGTGGCAGGGCGTTAGCTACCTACCAAATTTGACTGTTCTCCGCCAAGTAGTGTTTTTAGTTAATGCACCAACAGACCGACCGACAGACCGACAGACAGGCGGGTAGACAGACAGACAGACAGACAGACTGACGGAATTGAAAAACCTATATTTTCGTAATCTACATGACCTGAAATGTTAAAATCCGAAAAATCTCGGAGGGTGAATTTTTTTCTCGAATACAATACTTCCCTTCGGTATGCGAGGGAAGTAAAAATTTATACATTTTCTTTCGATTACTATACTTCCACTCCACTACGTGGATGTGGAAGTAATAAGCAAGTGTCGGCATATTTTCAATGCACAAGAATTCAAAGATGCCAATAAAAATGAGGCAGTTCGTTTCACAGAAAGATTTCTCCATAATTTACTTTGCCAAACTAGTGATTTTATCGCAAATTATGAAATAGCCTTTCTTTGCACGTGTTTGTGTTTTACTATTGTGATGCAAGAATGAAAAAATGCTATTAGAGCATTAAGCAGAATGTGAGTTGTGGGCGCCTCCTGGTTTCATCACTATGAAATGAGAGCAATACCCTCTGTAACATGACTTAAGACCTCTATACAAAAATGAATAAAATACGAAACTGATAAAATACATGTTATAAGAATAATCTGGAGATATCTCAACTTCGAAGTTCTGTAACTACTCTAAAAAGCACTTGCAACATAAAATTCGTGAAATTAATTAACTCATTTCTAAGTAAAGAATTTGCCATTAAAATGTCCTGTAATATTTACTCGAATCTAAGTGAATTTGTAGTCATTTTGAGTAATTTATAAATAAATGTCTTTATGCTAGACACAACAGCTTTGCAGTAAAAATAAATTAGTCCGTCAGGAGCTGATAGTTCCATCTGCTTTAAAATAATTATTTAGTCTTCTTCAAGCGAGATTAATAACCAAACTTTTTTCACTGTTTTTCTTTTATCTTAACGCCTCAAGGAAGATGCTGTTTACACTTTGTTAAGTATTTTATTTGGGTTAATAGGTATGTTATACGGTTTGGAATATAGTAACTACTTTCCGCTTCCTTTGAAGAGTTGATAAACAATTTTTGTAGGTACATTTACTGAAATAATAAGACTCTAAACTTTAAGATGTTATTCATACATTTTTCGATCATTAATGAACTTGTAATATAAAGTTGTGGCTTGAAATACTTTGTTTTATGTTCTTATGGAGCCATATTATGTATAACCTCTACTTTTGTCTTTCCGTTTCTATAGTCATTTTGTACTATTAATTGCATCCTAAATATATCATAATTATCTACTAGCAGAAAATATCGTTTTTAGATAAACTTAATTCCAACATTACGGTCATACAAACAATGAGCCCTTGGTATTGCCAGGTTATGTGAAAAAATTAATGCTAATAGAGGAATGATATAGTATCTACAAATCAGGTTTTGTAAGATGCTTACTTATTTAATGTGTTCGAATCATATTTTATTTTCCCAAAAATTAATCAAGTGGACTTGTCATTGCTTTTCTCCATGTTATCAATCCGTATTTCCTCCAAACTTGGACATATCAGAAGGTGTTTTGCATCTTGAGTTATACATTTGTATGGTGTCCTCATATTTTTATAGGTATATCCAAACGTCAAACCCTGAACTGAACTGATTTAGGATTTGTTTACTGATGCGTGCTACAGATTTGACTCCTTGTCTGGATTTCGGACGTTATATCTCCACCTATGAACACGATCTACATCTTGTGTACCTATTAAAGTATTCGGTCTTGTCAAATTCTTCCTATACTTAAATCCCTCGTTTAAGGATTGATAAAGATAATCTAGTATTGGGTATCGGGATCAGTTTTCTGCTTGATTTCGTGTTGATTGCTGAAATTCCATTGAACATTGATTTTGCAACTGTTTAACGATCAATTACATAATGGTGAAATACGGAGGGTATATTTTTCATCAAAATCACTTTCTCCATACTACTCATTAGATATTTGGAGCAGTTTTCGACGACGGGAAAAATAGATGACCACCTCAATGACCTGATTTGGCCCCACCTGATTCATTTATAAGCTATTTTAGTCGTTACAGCATCACAGAGTCGCTCTAACAAACAAAAAGGTAAAACGAGTACTTTTACGTTGGTCAGTATTACGTCGTTTAGTGGAATAACATAAGTATTAAAACGATTGAGATCTTATACTAAAAGTTTTTAGGTGACAAATAAGGCACCGCAAAGAAAAGACAAAAGAGCTTAAATATATTTTCAAGCACGCTATTGGTATCTGGATGTAAGTAAAAATAACAACAAGAACTTGTTCTAAGTCCAATTAAATAGTTTTCAATAATATAACCTTGCTATTATTTTAAGCTCGTTTAAAATTTTATTATAACTTTTTTCGAAGCATGAACTAACTTAACACTAATTAATCGGGCGATGGTGAAACTGTATAGACCGTTTTTATAGTCGATTCAATTTTTTTGAAAACGTGTATTCACCTTCTTTAATAGCAAAACTTATGTAATTAGGGCAGCCCTATTGGATTCCACATTTTGAATGTTTAACTTTTGACACCAGATTCAGTATCAGCTACACCGAAAATAATTATCTACCAATATCAACTGACTTTTATCCATAGCACCGGCGCCTTCGCCATAATCGACTAGAAAATACTTTTTCCGATTTTTGAATGTACAACATTAAATAAAAACAGTAGAATTAAGAACCTTCTCTTTTTAGTCGTATGAAAAAATATTGATCGTTAATTTTTATTTCTTTTTATATTATTTTTAACTCCGTTATCTTAGAGGTACAAAAAAATTAGTAGAAACTTTTATTTTTTTCTACGTAGTTGTATATTGTTTTATTAGAAGTAAAACTGATGCTTGTACTTGTGACGATTCTGTGGGTTTGCCAAACGAACGAACAATTACAAACGAGTCACATCAAATGGCATTTACTCCGAATAAAAAAAACATGCTATTTTTTCTTCATACGTCGATTATCCATAAAAAGAATAAAGATACAAAATCTTGAATGTCACCACCAAAAACGCATTGTGTTAATTGCGCATTGTCGGCATATTAAACAAAATGCGCGTTGTTATAGCAGAAAAAATACCTTAACTTCCGCTGCAAATGGCAACGGACAAAATGACAAACTTTAATATCATGAGATGAGTTAAGAAATATCTTGTTTTTCTGACGTTGGAAGAAAAAATTTATAATCGAACTAAAAAAAAACAAAAATCGGATTAGCGGTTGCGCAGATAGGAGCGTTATGTCTCGTATGTATGTCCCCAAATAAGGTTCTGAAGTCAAACTATGTATACTGCCATGGGTCAATCAATTGACATCTTGTTAGGAGAAACACTACCCAGTGTCATTATAAACACTACAAATCTGTAAATCAATATACCTTTCTCGGATCTTCGAGATATAGAATTGGGATTTATATATTCACCACTACGTTACGTGGTTCACGCAATCTCAAACACAAACCAAGAGAATATGTCACAATCAGTTAGCTTCAACTTCCCGATTACATCACTTTTCATCAATTTTTTTGACTAATTTCCTTCCACTAGTTAGTGTATCTGCTTATGCATCTGTATCTGCTTAAGTTCGTGTATCTTGTGAGTTATTATTACAGCTTTGAGGTGGATTAATGATCTGTGTCCATCACATATTATGTCAATTTTAATTTTGTTTGAAATTGCATTAGCTTCGAAAGCGAAATCTTATGTAAATACTGAAATCAAATGGCAACCCAAAATATCTCTCATCGCCAGATCTATAAAATGAGTTCTTTACAATACGCTTTGTTAGACAGGTTCTTATTTTTACATAATAAACTCAGTACGCATATAAAATGTATACAAAGAATACGTATTAAGAAAACATGTAAAAACGTACTGTAAATCCACTTCTAGTTGAAATCATTTACTTCGCTGCCAGAGCAGTGGATGTTTTCGTGAAAGCATAAGCCAAATTGATCGTTTGTTTATGCCTCTAATACCCCAGTCAAATTACGATAGCTCTCTGATAAAATAATATCTAGTTGGAATTTCCAATATGTTGTATTTATATCATTTACTTACAACATATAAATTGTCCCAAAAACAGAAAGAATTTCCATGGAAATTAGATATTTGACAATCACGCAACAGTAGATTAATTATTTAAAAAAGTAGGAGAAGAGACTCTGATATGAATGTATAAAGGTTCCTAAATTTAATACTCTAGATAGCCATTTATATATTCTGCATAATTAAAAAGTTGATACGCAAAATTTAAATGACAGTTTTAAATTGGTAATTCTTCATCTAACTCTTGATGCAGCTAAATGCTAAATACCACATATTTTTTACCAAAGATACATAAACCAGGAAAGTCGGTGCGCCCCATTATGTCCGAAATTGAATTATCAATTTAGCAACTGTCAGAATGGTTAATGGAGTACGAAAATTTACCCAATACATAATCAAGTTTCTCGGTAATTAATTCCAATTATTTCATCAACAAAATTTAAGATACAATTGCCAGGTGAAATTTTTATCTCTTTTAATGTTTATTCTTTTTACTTCCCACGCATACCGAAGGGAAGTATTGTATTCGATAATAAATCACCTTCCGAGATTTTTTCGGATTTTCACGTTTCAGATCATGAAGATTACGAAAATATAGGTTTTTCAACTCCGTCAGTTTGTCTGTCTGTCTGTCTGTTGGTGCATTAACTAAAAAAAACTACTTGACGGAGAACAGTCAAATTTGGTAGGTAGCTGACGCTGCTGTCAGCGAAGAAATGGTTAAACTTTCACTGGAAAATATACAGGGTGGACCGTCTAAAGGGAATAAATAACGAAAAAAAAAGTTTTTGCTTAGATTTAAAATTTCCACGTTTCATGACATTCTAAACTTATTTCAGAAAAAAAAAAAAATTTTTTTGAAAATTTTACGAAGATTTTTGAAACATTTCTTACCACTAGAATAGATAGAAAAAAAAAGTCTTTGATCAGGTTTAAAATTTCCACGTTTCATGACATTCTAAACTTATTTCAGAAAAAAATCAATTTTTTTACCAACATTTTTGAAAATTTTTTAACCACCACTATAGATTACAGAATAGATAAAAACAATTTTTGCTCAAATTTAAAATTTCCACGTTCCATGACATTCTAAACCTATTTCAGAAAAAAAAATTTGGGAACAATTTTTACCACTACAAAAAAATTTTTTAGCTGACGCTGCTGTCAGCGAAGAAATGGTTAAACTTTCACTAGAAAATATACAGGGTGGACGGTCTAAAGAGAATAAATAATGAAGAATTTTTTTTTGCTCAAATTTAAAATGTCCACGTGTCATGGCACTCTAAATCTAATTCAGAAAAATATTTTTAATTTTTTTCACCAACATTTAAAAAAAAAAATTACCACGAGTAGATGGAAAATATTCTAGATATTTTTTTTACCAACATTTTTGGGAAAATTTTTACCAGTAGAATAGATGGAAACATTTTTTTGCTCAAATTTAAAATTTCTACGTTTCATGACATTCTAAACCTATAAATAAAAAAAAATGAAAATTTCTTGAAAAAATCTAATTATTTTTACCACTACTATACAATTGATGGAAACATTTTTTTTTCTCGCTCAAATTTAAAATTTCCAAGTTTTATTGCGTTCTAAGCCTATTTCAAAGACTTTTGAAAATTAAAAAAAATAAATAATTTGCAAATTTTTGCCCACTACAAAATACAAAATTTGTTTTTGCTAAAATTGAAAATTTCCACGTTTCATGACATTCTAAACCTATTTCAAGAAAATATTTTTACCGCTTCTATAGAATAGATGAAAAAATTTTTTACCACTAGAATACATGAAAAAAAATTTTGTTTGCTCTAATTTCAAAAAAAAGAATGACATTTTTTAACCACTGTTATACATCCACTCCACTGCGTGAATGTGGAATTGAAAATGTGACAGATAGTAATAATATTTTGCAAATGCACCTACGAGTGCACCTATTATAGTTTTATTGAAAAATGTACAGGGTGGTCATCCCAAGAAATAATTCAACCATGGTGGGCATTTGTAAATGTATTTGCGCAAGCCTTCCATATTTGGCACCTGTTATTATTTAGATTTTTGCTGTCGGATGACCACTCTATATTTTTTTCACCAAAAGTCATCAGGATTTCTTTGTAATAATAGTGATAACTGATATTTCGATTATTATTCTCAATGTTATTTCGTAATTAATAATTTTTTAGAGTGACCGCCATGCACAAATAAAGAGGGAAGTTCTGTGTAAATACCTTTACCGATTTTTTTTTAAGTGCACCAATCTCACAAACTTGAGAGTATCCTAGGCATTTACTCGAACTAAGTAATATTAATCAAGAGGTAATTAAGGAATATGTTGTCCTTATTAAACTTAGCATGAACCAATATTGCTTCCAGTTCAATAACACGTTCTTCGAGCAACATGAGGGAACTGCAATGGGTAACTTCTTGTTGTCTATCATTGCCAATATTTTCATAAGTAGATTCGAATTGGAAATGAAAAAAAATCGAATACATTTTTAAATCCTTTGGTAATTAGGAATGGTGAAAATAAGTTAGAATTTGATACATACAGAAAAAGAAACGATGTCTTTTCTTTCTAACATATATCTCTAATTACTCACACCATTGTCCCCAGTATAGAATGGCAGAATTTTCTAGATTCGACGTCTAGTAGTAAGTTTCCCTCTGAATGAATTGAAATTAGCAAAGGAGAAAGATTTAATTAAGGATATAGCTAAGATTTGAATATCCTGTAAGTTTAGTTGATAAAATAAATAAGTTAGGAAAAGGAAATTTAAGCAAATATTTCAGAACTCCACGACCCTTCAAACCGAACGGAATTCAGCATTTGTATCGGTTTCCTATGACTACGATTTACCCGTGGGCTAAGCAGGATTTTTTAAAACTTAGATGTCACAATTGTCCATACATCAGGAAGTAAACTTTTAAAAATCTTTTATATATGGTGTATGCTGTGGCAGACTCGGAACTTGCAGAATATTTGTGCATATCGAGCGTGTGTAATCGCAGCATGTGTGCAATAATGCGCACTCGTTTTGAGGCTCCTTAGAACTGTTTAAAATGGCACTACTTTCGTATTTTAACTTTCAGCATTGAGAAGGGCAAGGAGCATTTGCGCCGTTTCCGAAATTTATTTTCAATTGTAGAAACGGCGCAAATTTTCCTTGCCCTTCTCGGGCACTAACTACTGACTTTCAACGGGCGACTTTGGCCTATCTCAAACAACAGATCGTACGTTACCGGTTACAGCCATTGTATACGTTTGATACGAATATGCTTCCTGGATAGTTGTAAGGGTTGTAATTTGAAGTATTTTGGACAAGTGAAACGTCCAGTTACAACGAGATTCAAAGAACATATGACCTATCTCAAATATAAGAACTGAAAAATCTAGTCTTGTTCAACACGATTTAGCTAGCAATCATAAAATCGATGATAACGGTAACTTAGTGTCATCAAAAATGTAACAAATAGTAGACAGTTTGATGTCTTTGAAAGTCAAGAAATTACAAAATAGTATGAATAGAGATTAGGGATCTATCCCAATTAGACCGCTTTATTGTTCATTAGGTCACAGATCGTTGAAGTGTAAAGAGTTTTAGGTAGGGATGACAGGATTGTTGAATTCGTTTAATCCTGACAACATTTTAGTATAAACATACGCATCTTCTTAGTCGTACTTTAGTTTTAGTCATCTCCTGATGATGCTAACGTGGTTAGCAAACGCGCGTTGACTGTTGGTATTCAAATGTTGTGTTCAAGAGTTTTGATGTTTGTGGAAACTACATCTACAGAGGCTTTACTATTAAAGATAGTTTTATGAATGAAGCCCCGTGGGGAGGTTTATATGTTGTTACTAATGACAATATTCTGCAAACAGCCAGATATTAATTTTGTCCGAGGTAGACCGTTACATTATTTATTTTTCCTGTGGTAGTAGAATGAGATACTAAAGATACCTATAATCCACAAAAAATATGGACAGGCTTCTTGAGGGTTGCATATTTAAATACAGAAAGATTCCTTTCTATACCTTCATATACAGGGTCCGTCACTTAAAACTCCCCAGATTCGTAACTTTCTTAATTTTTAAGCTACGACCATGTTTGGCGCATCAAATTGTAGATATTTTTAAGGCCTTTAAATACGCATTTTTTGAAAAAAATATTACGAAATGAAACTTCATTTCCTTGAATATTTTTTCCCTCACCCTGTACATGAACTTGTTAATGTTTTCTTATGTAGGTTTTAATTTTCTTCAATTCATGTTATTACGTCATATTCGATATTATCTTTCGTTTTAGAGAAAGAAATTAAAATCTCTCTCTTTGGCTCCAAACTGAATTCTCTTCATGTCTTACTAATAAAATCTGGTTGCTCTTCTATAGGCTCTACAGATATTTAAATAAAACATTTTATAATCATGATTCAGTTTCATGAAAATCCTTACTTTTATTCATTTTATTTTATTCTTTCGACTTTTAAGTTGTTCAGATTTAATAAATCAACCCTAGCTGTGTTATTAGTAATATTTCACATTTTCTAAGTTAGCCATGAAAGCTTTAAAATGCTTTTAAAAAAATGGTAATCTGGTGGACTTATTTTTATTAAAAATTTAAAATAATGTGCAAAATTATTAAAAAACCGCTGCCTAAGGAATCACTACTTCCACGTGCAGATTTTTCATTCAAGTCACTTTAAAGGTAACATCTTGACTAGATTTGCACTCTAGTATACTTGTGTTCAAAATATAAGGAGCATTTCGGCACCCTTTGCCTTTGTCGGCATCCTTTTTATTTTTTGTAAGATAAGAAACCACCAATGCTTTTTATATTTTGGTGCCGACTTTACGTGAAAATTATTGGTCATAGAATTTTAATAATATTTGGGGCAGATGTTATAGAAAAGTTTGAGGCGTTGCTTTCCACTATATACTATAAATATGACGTTTCTAGTTCACCCTACTTATTTTCCCTTATTCACAACCTGCCACCTCCCACCCCTTCAAAGGAATCATATCAATCTGATGTCATTACAATACATAACAATTTTCCTAACTTTCAAGTGAATATCTCAATTCTATGTTATCAATCCCATTTATAATGGAGCGGAGGTGGCGGGGATTGAAAAACATTACAAATAATTTGATATTTTGGCTTTTAGTACATACACCGAGTTTCAAGTTTCTGTACTCTTACCAGCTAGAAAAATATTATAAAAAATTTTGAGGCCTTGGCTTGTAGTAGATACATCAAATTTCAAGTTTCTGTACTCTTACCAGCTTGCTTTACATATTTCCCCCTATTTACCCTATTTACCCCCCAACCCTTCACCGGATATCTTAAAAAAAAAAAATCCAGTTCCAGATCTCGCTATAATATATACCCGTACAAAATTTCAAGTCAATATCTTAAACCGTTCCGTTCTCGTTCTCGACGTTTCATGACATTCTAAACCTATTTCAAGAACAAAAATTTTTGAATTTTTTTTACGATTACTTCCAATCCACTACGTATATGTGGAAGTAAAAAAACAAGCAAAATAATTCTTAATTATGTTAACAAGAATACTAAAACTAAAAAAATGTTGATTTTGCAATTAATTGAATGTTTTCTTAAAAAATTTTATCAGGTAAAGAGAGAATTAAAAGATTTTTACAAATATTGTTCAAAATTTTACCCATTATCATGAATGCAGTAGTTAAATCTTTTTATTAATTCACCATTCACTGTACGTAATAAAATATTCCGTCGAATAGAATTACATCCAATTCTTATTCTATTTTTTAAATCCTCAATGTTCTGAGGTTGGGTGTTATACACAAATCCCTCAAGGTAACATCACAAAAAGGAATCCAGCGGATATAAATCTGGTGGTCTAGCTGGCCATCGCACAGGTCCGGTATTGCCTATCCACTGGTTTCCAGAAATCGTGTTTAAATAATTAAAAACAATATAGGCATTATGTGGAGGAGCACCATCTTGAAGAAGCCAGATGCTACTTCTAACCTGCAGGGGAATTTCTTCTAAATAATTAGGTAAATCATTTCGTAAGAAATCCAGGTAAATTTCGCTATTTAAATTATTTTAAAAAATGTGGCCCTATTAATCTGCCACCAAGCATACCTATCCACACATTGATTTTATATTTTACCTGAAAATTTGTTTCTCGCGTTCATCTAGGATTCCTATCACTCCAATAGTGCATATTGTGCCTGTTTACACTACCGCTTTCATTGAATGTCGCCTCATCGCTCCAAATAATTTTATGAAGGAAGTTGTATATTTCATTCAGTACGGACATTCCTGCTATAAAATGAAGTCGCCGTTCATAATCTCCTTGGTGAATTTTATAAGCATGATAATTTTTGTCTTTGAAGATTCTTCTGACCGAAGTCAAAGAAATATTTGTCCTAGCACTGATTGCTGATATTGAGGTTTGTGGATTTTCATTAACGGCAGCAACAACTTATATTAATATCATTCCTCACCGGTTTACTTCTGTTTCTCTTTGATTTGGTAAAAGAACCATATCTTTTAAGATTATCAACTAATAATTTTATGGTTTTATGGTCAGGACAGCGTCTACCAGGAAACCGTTGAGAATAGACTTACATGCTTGTCTAGCATTACGTTTATATTCTCCATAAATCAATAAAAAAAATTTTTTCAAAGTTGAAAATTGGACCATGTCGAATTGTTAGTAGAAAATAACTACTCTGATTTATTTTAAATTGACATATTAAAACTTTCATGGCTAACTTAAAAAATGTGAAATATTATTAATAATAAAGCTATGGTATGATTTATTAAAGCTGAACAACTTAAAGGTCGAAAGAATAAAATAAAATGAATAAAAGTAAGGAAGTTCATGTAACTGAATCATTATTATAAAATGTTTTATTTAAATATCTGTAGAGCCACTAGAAGAGCAACCAAATTTTATTAGTAAGAAATGTGTACTACATGAAAACATGCACTTATTAGCAATAGGCTCATCAAGTGATATCACAAAAGAGAAAAAAATGTTTCCTTTTATTTGCTGCTGCTTTAAATATTGTTTAGTATACACCTTTTACAAGTAAAGCTTAAAATTGTTGTCTACATTCTTTTCAAATTTATTTTAAGAGAAGTTTATAGTCAAGAAGAGAGTCTTAATTTTTTTCTCTCTAAAACTAAAGAGAATATCAAATATAATGCAATAAGAAGAATTGAAGCTAATTAAAACCTGTATAAGAAAACATTAACACAGTTCATGTACAGGGTAAGGCAAAAACATATTCAAGGAAATTAAGTTTCATTTCGTAATAATTTTTTCAAAACTTTTTTTAAATTACTCTTTTTGCATATTTAATCTGATATTTCGAACATGATCGTAGCTTAAAATATAAGGAACTTACGAACATGGGGAGTTTTAAGTGGCAGACCCAGTATACTACCGCTAATGGTTTATTTAAGAGCATATTTAAGTAATGAAAAATTGTTGCAATATATTCGGCTAATTTGGTCGTCGATTAATTGCAGTTAATTGGTGGATCACTCCCCTTACAAGTTACCTAAATACTCTTACCCAACTGGCACGAGAAAAAAAATTATATAGCTGTTGTCGTACTTACCTAGTCCGTGTTGACGAAGATCGAAAGCCGGAAACTGCAGTATGCGGATGGTATAATATACACCACACAGAGTATTTTTTCTACTGAGGCTTATTGCAATCAGTTTATTTTGTATTGCGCATTTTAAGATAACGTGCATTGTTCAATATACAGGGTGGATCATTAATAATAGTGCAGGGGTAGATTCTTTGGGCCAAAACATAAAATGTTGCTTTGGAAAAAGATACAGGGTGTCAAAATTCAAGTTATTTTTTCGTTTTTTTGCAATAGCTCAACAGCCTCTTGACTAATCTTCGCCAAATTTGCTAGAGGAACATTTTTTATTCTAAGAAACAATAATTTATATATTACATCACGTTAGATCATAGAGGGCGCCGCAGGGCCTGTATCTGATGATGAATTTTTTTCATATTTTTTTGGGCGAAACGTTGTGGTACTTCTGACCAGAAAATATGATGAGGGCGTCATTTCCACGTATAAAAGGTACACTTGGTAGGACCTGACAACTCCAACCGTTTTCGAGGAAATTGCCTTTAAACATTTGAATAATTTTTTGAAGAACAAATTCAAATTAAATGAAACAAAGTGTATTTATTGAAAAAAGTACAAAATGTAAGGGAAAACAAAATCGTAATAACAGCGTAAACTCTTTATCACTTTCTTATGAACCAATGGACTATTTTCATGGTATTGAGATGAATACATAAATTAGAAGATTGTATAAAATAATCTAATCTTATTAGAAGACCAAAAATAACATAAAAGTTGACTTAATGACATTAGTATTTATTATATAAACTTCCCTGCTATGCAAAAACCCTATTGCTGCAACTTAGAGTAAATTTTCGATATAGTCTCCACCTACTTCTATGCCTTTTCTAATTCTTTTCATAAAAGATTTTCTTACATTGATAAATATATTTTCCTGTCCTCAAATAAAAACCGCTGCCTAAGGAATCACTACTTCCACATCCAGATTCTTCATCCAAGTCGTTTTAAAGGAAACATCTTGACGATATTTGCACTCTAGTATGTGGAAATTATTGGTCATAGAATTTTAATAATATTTGGGGCAGATGTCATAGAAAAGTTGGAGGAGTTGGTTTCTACCATATACGTTAAAAATGAAGTTTTTAGTTCACCCTACTTATTTTCTACTATTCACCTCCCACCCCTTCAATGGAGGCATCTCAATCAGATGTCACTACAATACATACGTGTACTAATCTCAAGTGAATATCTCAATTTGATGTTATCAATCCCATTAATAATGAAGCGGAGGTGGTGGAGTTTGGAAAATATTAGAAAGAAATCCGAGGCCTTGGTTTCTAGTATATACACCGAATCCCAAATTTCTGTACTCTTATCACCTTGATTTACTTATTTTCCCCTAGTCACTCCTATTAACCCTAACCCTTCTACGGAATCATCCCAAAATATAATCTAGTTCCAGATGTCGTTATAATATATACGTCTACCAAATTACAAGTGAATATCTCAATTTTATTTTATCAACCCCTTCAATAATGTAGTAAGGGTAGTGGAAGGGTTGAAAAATATTGTTAAAAAATTTGAGGTCTTGGCTTCTAGGACATACACCGAATTTCAAGTTTCTGTAGTCTTACCAGCTTGCTTTACTTATTTTCCCCTATTTACCCCTATTTAACCCCCAACCCTTCAACGGAATCATCTCAAAATATAATCTGGTTCCAGATGTCGTTATGATACATATGCGTACTAAATTTCATGTGAATATCTCAATTTTATTTTATCAACCCCTTGAATAATGGAGTAGGGGTGGTGGGGGGCTGAAATAAATTATCAAAAAATCTGGGGCCTTTGCCTCTTGTACATACACCGAATTTCAAGTTTCTGTACTCATACCTGCTTGCTTTACTTATTTCCCCCTATTTACCCCTAAATAACCCCGAACCCTTCAAAGGAATCATCTCAAAGAATAATCTAGTTCCAGATGTCGTTATAATTCATACGTGTACCAAATTTCAAATGAATATCTCAATTTTATTTTATCAACCCTTGTAATAATGAAGTAGGGGTGGTGGGGGTTGAAAAATATTATAAATAATCTGAGACCTTGGCTTCTAGTATATACACCGAATTTAAAGTTTCTGTAGTCTTACCAGCTTGCTTTACTTATTTTCCCCTATTTACCCCTATTTAACCCCCAACCCTTCAACGGAATCATCTCAAATTATAATCTAGTTCCAGATGTCGTCATAATACATACGTGTACCAAACTTCAAATGAATATCTCAATTTTATTTAATCAACCCTTTTCATATTGGAGTAGGGGTGGTGGGGGTTGAAAAATATTATAAAAAATCTGACGCCTTGGCTTCTAGTACGTATACCGAATTTCAAGTTTCTGTACTCTTACCAGCTTGTTTTACTTATATTCCCCTATTTACCCCAAATTAACCCCCAACCCTTCAACAGAATCATCTCAAAATATAATCTAATTTCAGACGTCGTTATAATACATACGTGTACGAAATTTCAAATGAAAATTTCAACTTTATTTTATCAACCCCATTAATGGGGTAGGGGTGGTGGGGAGTTGAAAGATATTATAAAAAAAACTTAGGCCTTAACTTCTAGTACATACACCAAAGTTCAAGTGTCTGTTCTCTTACAAGCTTGCTTTACTTATTTTTCCCTATTTTCCCCTATTTAACCCCCAACCCTTCACCGGATTTCTTCAAAAAACAATCCAGTTCCAGATCTTGTCATAATATATACGTGTACAAAATTTCAAGTCAATATCTCAAACCGTTCCGGAGAAAACGTGCGGACAAAAAAAGTTACAGACAGACAGACCGACAGACAGACCGACAGACAGACAGAAATTTTTTTTTCGCTCAAATTTAAAATCTCGACGTTTCATGACATTCTAAACCTATTTCACGAATAAAAATTTTTGAAATTTTTTTTGCGATTACTATACTTCCAATCCACTACGTGGATGTGGAAGTAATTGACTGCGTTTTGTATTTTGTCCCACAGTTCAGCTCTTGAATTGATAGTATTTGCATTTGCATGTCCCCACACATAATAATCAAAGGATTATAATCAGGACTCCTTGGTGGCCAAGCAAACTCACTTCCTCGACCGATCCATCTGCGTGGTAAAGTCTCATCAGACAATAAGATAATTCCTGGACTTCAATGGAGAAATGAGAGGGTGCTCCATCTTGCATAAACTACATTCTGTTCTGTATGTCTAGCATGAAAGCATGTAATATATCAGCAAGAGTATTTTAAGTAAGAAAAAACAGATAAGACTGTCCATTAAAATTTGGAGGAAGGACAAATGGTCTCAATAACTAATCGCCGATAATACCACACCAAACGTTAATCTTAAATTTGTGCTGAAAATGTTTTCTTTAGCGGCATGAGGATTTTCTACTTCAGTTAAAAACGCCTCGGCGAGTAAAAGTTGCTTCGTCGGTAAATAAAATGTTCTTAACAAAATTTCGATCCCTGTTGTGTTTATTTAGAACAAATTGACAAAATTGTAGCTTTTATGGAAGATCCCTTCGAAGTAGGTTTTGTACAGGAGTGAAATGATATGGGCAGAAGAGTTCTTTGCGTAAGACTCTTAGAACAGATTGTGTACTCACCTCTGTTGCCGCTGATAAACGACTTGAGCAGACTTGAGGATCTTCATCCGCATGAACTAAAATTTCTAGTTCTTGATCTGGAGTAATTCGTTTCGGTCGTCCTACGTCATTTTTATGCCGAAATGAACCCGTTTCTCCCAAACGACGAAACAGATCTTTGAAAATCTTATGGTCTGGCTGTATTCTGATTGGATGTTGAAGTATCTCCTCGCTGCAACACGTCCGCTGACATGTTTTGTACGTAAACACATATCATATCCATCATTTCCCTATTTGAAAAATTATTATGACGAGGCATTTTAAATAAAAAAGTTAAATAAATTAGCTCGAGGAACACGAGAACAAAATAAAATGATTAAATGACGTCCATGACAGAACTAAAACGTAACCAAAGCAAACTTTTCAATAAATACGCATTGTTTCATTAAATTTGAATTTGTCTTTCAAAAAGTTATTCAAATGTTTAACGGCAATTTCCTCGAAAGCGGTTGAGGTTATCAGATTTTCTATTCAGTAGTACCACAGCGTTTCGTCAAAAAAATATGAAAAAAATTCATCTTCAGATACAGGTCCTGCGGCGTACTCTATAATATAACGTGATGTAATACATACATTATTGTTTCTTAAAATAAAAAAAGTTCCTTCAGCAAATTTGACGAAGATCAGTCAATAGGCTGTTGGGTTATTGCAAAAAACGAAAAAGTAATTTGAATTTTATATTTTATATCCTCATATTTTGGCCCAAATAATCTACCCCTGCACTATGGCCTATTATTAATGGTCCACCCTGTATATTGCAACAATGTATCATTATTTAAATATGCTCTTAAAAGGCTTGTAGTAATTTAAGAGGATATAGAAAGGAATCTATATAGTAGAAGTGATATTCGATCATACAGAATTGACTACGGTTAGCATTAACAATCCGTTCTTAAACCCATTACACGTGTGAGAAAGTTACTCTAAGCATAAAATAAGAAATGTAATTCAAGTACAATCCCCGCCGCTGCAGGATAGTCTACAGAGCCAGCAATAGTCGTCAGCGACGCCTCCACCTCGTGAAATATAAGCATTAGAGTTTCGCTTCTGACGTCACTTCGCATAGCTATGGTAACGAGCGTGTGTTCGCGTGCCACTGTAGGGGCAGCCCCAAGGGTTTGAGTGCCAAGCCAACGTTGTCTCTGAGCTCAACTTTAGCAAGTCTTTTTTACGGCCGCGCGTTCATCGGAGGCTGTTATAAGACGTCCTTTATATAATAGAACCATAACTTTCGATTACTTCATTTAATAGCGTGTGTAGTTGAACCTGATCTGGGCCTTAATTCTGGAGCCGTCCGTTGCTCTCCCACCATGGGAAAGTGAAATTTATATTCTAGATGTGATATTGGAATAATTCCATTTAATGATTCTGGAAATTATTTCGTTAGCAATTTTGAATTGATATTCCCGTTGTAAGGTTAAAAGAGCATAACCTAATTTACAAATCGGCACTTAATTCAATGTCCTTTGGGACGAATAGTCGAAGATATTGTTGATATTATCGCTTGGAAATCTAAATCTAAATCTGGCAAATGATAGATTTAATGTGGAATTTATTTTTATATCATGTTATTATATGCTGACGTGAAAGTGTTTTTTCCATATTCTGACAAATTTTACGCCTAATATGGAAAAAATTCACATTTCCTAACCTGTTACACAAACATTCTATCCTTCTATTACTACCTACTTCAATTTGTATAATTTATTTCGCTAATGATTTCTTTCCGCAATAATAATTAAAT
The DNA here is from genome assembly GCA_963583905.1 of Stenurella melanura. Lineage (NCBI taxonomy): Eukaryota > Metazoa > Arthropoda > Insecta > Coleoptera > Cerambycidae > Stenurella > Stenurella melanura. The sequence goes on from OY757310.1 coordinate 167,249,702, forward strand.
AAAGTGTACTGAGATGAAAAAAGTAAGTTATTACCAAATCGAATGGATCAGAATTAATTTACATAGAAACTTCGTAATAATATAATAAAAAATGACGTTATCCACCATTCTTGTTTACCTGCTATTTCTTTTTCTAGAAGTCCAAAAAAAGCGTTTTGTTATGAAAGAATATTTTAAAAATCACCGACTACAATCCTGGTGCATGCTTAAAAATTAACAAATAAAATGATTGAACTAATGCTCAAAATCAGTAACTTAATATAGTAATCTACAAATCTGTACTTGTCTTTTTACTGCATACATAATAATATACTCATATCTATACCTTTTTATAAAAAAAATTGAAAATTACTATATTTGATAGTTACCATCTGATACATTTTTTTCTTTCACACTCTTAGAATTATACGTTTCGTTAATCATACCATAGAAGACAAAGGTATGCGTAACGATTTCATTATCCTTTATGCAGTATAACAGTTTGCACACAAAATAATTTAAATAATACAAGGCAAATCCATAATGCTATTTCTGTTGGCATCAACCATTTCTAATTTATGTGTAATAAAAGTGACTGTTTATGAAGAACGTACATACAGTGAGCACGTAAAGGTTGGAATAAATTCATTAAAATAGTTACAAAACAAGTGACAAAAATTCGTTCAGACCCGTCGATTTTTAAATACATTTCTCAATTTGCTTATTTTAAAAAAAAGTGCTGCAAATATTTTTTTAAAGTCATCGCCATTTAAATGGCAACCCCCATTTTTTAAAATGTAATTTGAAAGAGCACATTTTTCTACATACAGTACGTTAAATTCTAGGGAGTATTGCATGACGAAATTATCGAGAAAAAACATTTAACATTAATAGAACACATTCATTACTTATCATCGAACCTTTTTACAACTTACACTTTTTTTGTGTTTACGCTTTTTTTTCATTTACTTAGCAACGCGGACCTGGGTCTAACACATTAGCAGGTTACACGCCTTGTAGTATTATACCTAGAAAAATATATGTTTTGAATTATTTATGGTAATATTAAGAAGTTTTTTTAGCTAGTTTTTTTAACGCCGTGTGGGTCGAGCTCGATCCGCATAGAGACAGTAGTAAGTAAGACAATAGTCACTTACGCCGCAGAACGCTATAGTTATGTATCAGTGATAAGTGAATTATAATTGTCCTTTCTTAAATTAATTTAATAATTGTTATGTTAATTATGTGTATCGGAGATTTGTTCCTTTTCCTTTCGGCCCCCCTTTGTCCCTCCTATTGCCTGGGCCGACTCGACGACGGAGAATCCATCAAACCTACTGTGTGAGTTTCCGACATATTCTTTTTTTTTATCATACGTAAATACAGTTCACTAAATTATATTAGCCTCACCACGCTGAAAGGTAGTAGTATTTACTTGTGATATCGTATTGAGACGTTTAAGTGAGACAGAATGAATTGAAATTTTGATAATGATTGGCTATGGCGACAAGTCCCGAATACAAACTATGGTTTGTGAATTATTTAATGGTAAATACCCTAATCGACCTATTACACAATCAACTGTTAGCAAAATAGAAAAGAAGTTCCGAGATTGTGGTCATGTAAGAGATAATTGCACGAAAGGCCGTCCTATAATTCTAGAAAATAAAAAGTTAGATGTTTTACTGACAATGGAGGAGAATCCTCACAAACCAAGTCGCAAAGTCGCAGCAGAACAGTCAATTAGTCAGTCGACTGTTTTAAAATATTTAAAGAAGAATAAATGGCATCCATATAAAGTGAATTTAGTTCAAGAGCTTAACGAAGATTATTTCGACCGCGGAGTAGATTTTTTTAGAAACCATGATGGAACGATGTAATATCAATCCACATTTCTTAAGTCGAGTACTTTTCTCTGACGAGGCCACCTTCTGTTTAAATGGCACTGTGAACAGGCAAAATTGTCGATAATGGTGACGTGAAAATTCACACTGGATGGCGGAGGCCCATACTCAGTTTCCACAGAAAGTTAACGTGTGGGCTGGAATTGCTGGGACCACAATATTAGGTCCATTTTTTATTCAAGGTTCATTAGATGGCGAAAAATATTTGGAGCTGCTCCAACAAAACATAATTCCAGAACTTGTCGCACTGTATCCAAATGGTGAAAACCCTAATGTACCGGAAAACTCCATATGGTTTCAACAGGATGGCGCACCGCCACATTATTCGGTAATAGTGCGTAATTATTTAAACGAAATTTTCCCACGCAGATGGATTGGTAGACGCGGATCAATAGAACGGCCAGCTAGATCTCCGGACCTAACCCCATTGGATTATTTTTTATGGTGTTACCTTAAATCCAAAGTTTATTTTAATAGACCGAACAATGTTGAGGACTTAAAAGACAGAATTACTTACGAAATTGGAAGAATTGGACCCGAAACAATTATTAACGTTTTGCGAGAATTTCAGTTTTGACTTGGACATTGTCAAGAAGCAAAGGGCGCGCAATTTGAACATTTAATATAATTATTTTTTGCTGTATTCTTAAATTCTTGTAGTTTTGTTTTATTACATTGTTATAAGTAGTTAACTTTTTTTCCTCGATAATTTCGTCATGCAATACTCCCTAGAATTTAACGTACTCTATGCAGAAAAATGTGCTCTTTCAAATGACATTTTAAAAAATGGGGGTTGGCATTTAAAAAAAATGGCGATGACGTCATAAAAAAATATTTGCAGCACTTTTTTTTTAAATAAACAGATTGAGAAATGTATTTAAAAATCGACAGGTAGCGAATCTTTGTAACTATTTTAATAAATTTATTCCAACCTCTATGTGCTCACTGTATATCAGGAACATAATAAAATGAGGGGATGAAACGTTACAAAGTTGACAATAAAATAATGCGCAATAGCGAAAGCAAATGCAAGGGATCCTGTATTTAAAATTACATTTTTGTAATCACTGGTTAACCTGATAAAATATTTAAAACCTTTCCCTGTATGACATTTTTGTTTACAATATGCGTATCGCGGAGGCAGTGCTTTAAAAGCGAAACGATGTATTTGTGATTAAAAAGGAAAATTACCAGATGAAATTTACTAAAAAAATGTTGTTGACTGTTATTTGATTCTCTGATGTACATTTATATCAGATTACACGTATTCAAAACAAAACGAAATTTTCATAAAGCTTTTTTCGTATAAAATGAAACCTTTGAAGATAAAAACGCCAAATAACTACCAACAAAACAGAGGGTGAATTGTGAGTCATTTCATTGTTTATTTTCATTACTTGTTGGTTATACCTTTCCTCTTTTATAATCAGGGGTAGTATGACGATTTTATGATTTAAAAATTTCATTTCAAATTTTTGGTGGTATTATGTCGAATGAAATTAGCTGAGATTCCCATAGGGGCGAGAAACAGTTCTCAAAAAATTATCAACTTAAACAGTAGTTGGGAGAAATTTATTTCAGAATGAATAGTACGGCTATGCCGAATATATCTTCTCCCGTAACTGAAAAATTTGTGTTCATAGTAAGTAATGGTAAAGGAGCCAGCGTGCAATTTCCTGACGGATTTGTACCTGCTAAAGACATTATGAATCCTATTCAAATATAATTACCATATTATATCCCGGTTACTGGAGGTTCAGCGACAGATAAGTATTAAGATGATTTCTTTGTTATCGGTTAAATACCACTTAGTTATTACAGTGTAACAGCCCCGTTACCGTGTTTATAATTGTCTAGGGGTTGTCATTTTTATTGATTATATTTACGAAATTAATTTACCCCTTTCAATCATATTTAATCAAATTTTCCTTGCGTGACATTACCAAGGAATGATCGTCAATCTACACTGGGTCTTCCCTCGAAGTCTATACCCATCGTCGCTAGGAATATTGTGCCACGTATCTGGATTAATTAATCCCGTTTATACGCGAATACCTCCGAGAGACGTTTGGATACACTCTGATAGGTTACAACTCCAAGATTTACCCCTTTTTGTCAGGCCTGCTGGTTCTCCACGTTGATCTAATATAACCTTTGGGACTCGACTCTACACTAGTTAGCAAATAAATTAAACTTGAATTTCCAACAACACTTAAAGACTATATATTTACAATAAAAGGAATACGAAAATAATCGGTTGAAAAATATAACAAACAAGAAAAAGATACTTAAAATTTAAACATAATCAAAATGCATGAAGTTAATAAGTTCCCTATAAATATACTTAAGAAAACTAGTGAATAAAACGTCAGTTGCCAGCGAAAGTTTACTTTGAAATTTAATGACATTAAGTTAACTTTTGGTACAAACTAACAGTTACCACGTTGAGAGACGACAATGCGAATTTTGTCACGAAAAGTAACCTCTTTTCCTGACAAAATCATCTTAGTCAATTTTTGAGTTAGTGGTCGTTATCAACCCAAAGAAACCTCGATCAATGAGTTGGGGCCCATCCCCTTTTTGTGTAACTAATTCGACCCGGCAACTGGCGTCATCTACAATACAATATGGGCCAATACAGATTCTCATAAATAAAAAACATTCTTTTAATAACTACCTAAACCACTCTAATATATACAGGTGTGGTGAGGTGAGGTGAAAAAACTCGTTTGTTTAAATTCCTTCTGGTTTTATCGGAAAAGGTACTGGTTTCCTGTCTATTTTACAATAAGTTTGTAGTCTTTGTAACCAATTACTGCATTTATGAGTCAAGTTAAACGGTGTCGTTTTAACCCGTTCCCGAGTAATCGGCTACGCGATTTGAAATTTGTATAAAACGATTTGACAGTGACGATACTGAAACTTTTCCAGGCTTCGGCGTTTCTGGAGGGTTCTGCTTGGGGTTGTTAACTTGTAATAAACCTGCTCCGTTTTGGGAAATATGATATACGATATTTTATAGTTATTGCCGAAAAAAATCTTGTCATAGAGACGAACACTTACTAAACTATAAATTCATACGAGCTTATTTACATTTAAAAATCCTCTAATATTACATGGCGCTGACTTCTTTACAACTTTTTAGGACCTTTGAACTGGCATCCTAATCGCGCTACTTTATGAAAATAATTATGATTCCTTAACCATTTTATTACGTTACAACAGAAATACGATTGGTATACATTCCAGTTAATGGAGGTTCAGAGGTACATCCCAGATATTGGAGGTAAAGCAGCAGACCTTTTAAACCTGCAGGATGTCTACTTTTAAGCCATGATTAAATCAAGCTTCCACCACTAAAAAAATCTCATATCACTTTTCTTGTCTGACATGGTCTAAGGCAAGGGACTAAGCATGTCTTTAGCTGTTACAAATGTGTTTCACGCTGGCGCCGTACTATAAACATTCCGGAGAAAACTAATCATGGTGTATTGTTAGGTTTGTCATGTACTATTAACGTATACTATTGGAGCGAAACCGTCACAACCTTTTCAAGAAAATCGAGATTTTCAATTTCTTGGCGTTACTAAACTACCATTCTGTGAATTTTTCAGAGAAAATTAATAATGGTATATTGTTTGAATTTGGTTTGGTTTGTAAAATAAAATAAGAGAACGTCAGCCTAAACATTTGTTACAATTTTTTTTCAAAAAGCTGATTGCTGGGTGGTTTTTCATCAATAGCTTAAAAAATAAGACTTATGAAAAATTCTACTAAACTTAAGAAACTAGAAAACTGGAATACATTGTCATGTATTCTAGTTTCCCTTTAAAAAGTTAACAGAGTTACAAGCTTTTGAAAAATATTTAGAATCCACCAATTTTAGTTATTTTTAAGGACTAAAAAATGGAATCTACACATTTTTTACAAATTAACACCATCATATAGAGTCGATTTTAAAACTAATAAAAAAAATTAGCAAATTTTTATTGCCGAGAAATATCCGAGCAAACATTGCCACTTGAGAACTGCCCCAGGATGAGACAATTCCCTTTATATTGTAATTAATTTTTTATCATAAATGTATTGAAAATTTGATGTCGATATATGTAAAAAATATACAGTACTTATAATAAATCAAATTTTTAATACTCTATTACTAATTGTTAATTACTAAATAATTAATCATTTGTTTTTAATCAGTTTATTCCCTCTATAATTTTCATCATTTTTCTACTTTTATTTTGGAACTCGCACTGCAGCTCGGAGCACCTATATAAGTACATGTTGTTTAGTATATTATATAAGCTACTTCACATCACTTATTAGGCACAAGATGCCCAATTAAAGAAAAAACACACAAATTGAAGATAATTTCAAAAACTTGGAAAAACTGTAAGCAACATTGTCATAAATAACCAATATTTTTGGAGATAGTTAACTGCAAGTACGACATTTCTTACTCGATTAAAAAATGCACATTTAAAAAAATAATTCTCGCTTAATTCTTATTGCAAAAAATATAAAACAAACAAAATGCAATTTTATTCGTTACGTATGTAAAAGTTCGTATTTAAAGAGATGTGTACAAAAATGTGCCCCAAATTGAATTTCCACCACTATTTCTTCCACTCCAACGTCCCGCAGGTAGGTGATTCATTTAAACAATATGTTCGTAAAGTACTTATGCGTTATTTATTACCTGTATGACTACACAGTTTTAGCGAGCCACCCATTAATATGCTGCTACACCAAATTGTTAACTTGCCTTCCTGTACTATTTTCAGTCTTGATATATTTCAAATCTGATACTTATCAACCATCAAAAAACACCGGAGATTCTAGATTTTGAGTTATTTTCATGAAAAATCTCGATTTTTTTTCTTGCAACAAAATTTATTTTATCACGATTAATAATAATTAGACCAACACCCCTAAAACGCTTTTTTACTTTTTTTGGATGGCCGTACAGGAAAGTATTCCATTATTTATCGGCAGTCGTCTATTTTGAAAGTAATAAATGAGTAATAAAATATTGGAAAGAGCCATTACAAATACCCATAACTTCCTTTTTGCTGTTTACTTTATATATTTATAGGCAATAAGTAGTCATTGTCCACGGATATTTGCCCTTTCCGGTGCGTACGGCTGTGATGCGTTCCGTGCAGTGATGGGTGGCCGGCTATTTTCTTGTTGCCGGGTAATGGAGGCTAAATTTGAAGTCGTCAGAGCCAGGAGTTGTGTTAATTGTTCGTAAGAGGGTAGTCCCAAGCTCGGTTGGGGATAAGCCGTCACAGCGGCAGAGGGGACTGGGATCGTTCCAGTCGTTTGGGTTTGGAGCACTATTTGTCTTTGTGGCGTAGCACTAGGTCTTGCCGTCTGGTACGGTGGGGTGACGTGGTAGGCGCCGGCCGACGAGGTAGGCGTGACGAAGTACTGTGCGTTGGGCGGCGTGCTTGGACTTGGGCTGGTTGCTGTTGGTGGTACCATGCAGTGAGGGGTGGCCAGCTGGCGGCGCGGTGTCAGCGAGGCGTCGCTGAAGAGTTGGGGCCAGTCGGGTGTGGCAGCAATGGTGTACTGACCGCTGGGCAGCCCTGAGCCAGAGTGGGAGGCTTCCCCATGTGTGGAAGCGAATCCAGCGAAGCGGCGATCTCCCAGCGTCGAGGAATCGTCGTTGGCCCGGGATGCTGTTGGGTCCACCATACAGCGAGGGGGCATCACCATGTCATCATCACCATCTAATCCCTGTTCCATCGCCGAGTTTTCGTGCCACGATGCTGCGTTGCGCTCCATGCAGTAAGGGGGCATCGCCTGGGAATCGTTGCTACTCCATTCCATATTTGTTGCCTGGGTTCCATGCCAGGTGGCTGCGCTGCGTGCCATGCAGCGAGGGGGCACCGTCGTGATGACGTCATGCGTGACCCCAGTGTCGTGTCCTATGTTGGTGGCGAGTCCTGCCTCGCTATGCCTAGGCGCGGAGCCCGGCGACGCACAGTAGTGGGGCGCCGTCGTCGCGACGCCATGCGTAGCACTTGTGCCTGTGGAGAAATCAGAGGACATGCTTACCTCGCCGAGCCGGGTTGCTGTGTTGCTTGTCGTGCAGTGTGTGGGGGCCACCGTCGTGGAGACGTCGGGCGTGACCCCCGTACCCCTTGTCAGGGCGTCGTGTTGGCGGAGCACTTCGTGGTCAGATGCTGTGAGGGGCGTCGTGCAGTGAGGGGGGGCCGACGTGGAGACGTCGCTCGCGACCCCGGTGCCTACTGCCTTGCCACTCCGGGTATGCATTGCCACTTGACACTCAACACAATAAAACTCAAGTAAAACGCACTGTCTGGTTACAACACAAGAGGAAGGGATAACCTCATCAGCGTCGGCGTTGGCGTCGGTGCTCAAATGACTTCAGTTTCGGCAGAAGACTATTAGTTGCTGAAGGCTGGAACATTACTACTTGAAGGATTGATCACTACTTCGTCGCTGAGAAAAAGTGTCCTCTTATATAGACTTTCTTGTGCTCAAATGACTTCTGCTTCGGCAGAAGACTATTTTCTTGCGCTCAAACGACTTCTGTTTCGGCAGAAGACTAAAACATGAGTCATAATTTGTTCTCGATGCCGACGCCGATGACACCACCCCCCTTTTTTGTGACTTTATTGAACATTAATAAAGGCATACAGGTTATGGTTCAGTTCAAAAATTTCAATTATATAATGTAAGAGTGAGTGGATACAATATTTTCAAAACTATAAACTAAGAGTAAGTGTTAAGATATTTCAACAACTAAGATATTTTAACATATATAGACTAAGATTAAGTGTGGTAAGATATTTTAAATAAGTAACTAATAATAGGTCCATTAAGATATTTTAGGTAAAACAAGATATTTAAAATTAAAGTATTTTATGTGACAAATCATAAATGTATTCTAGTTTGAACAAAGTTTTCGCCCTGTGGCGTTGAATTATTTACAATGGTATATTATCGCACGTTTCGTTTTTTCTGGACGTCGTCTCCGCGACGCCCGGGGCTGCCTGATCCTGTTGTGAATTGGGGGCTGCTAAGTCCTGCTGTGTTGCTCGCTAAGGCAACGGGATTCTGGAGCGAACCTGTGAGGCTGCAACGTCCTGCTGTGTTGCTTGCTAAGGCAACGGGAGACTGGAGCGATTTATTGAGGCTGCAACGTCCTGCTGTACTGCGGGCTAAGGCAGTGAGATACTGGAGCGCCTCGTGGGGGCTGCTAGGTCCTGCTGTGCTACGTGCTAAGGTAGCGGGATCCTGGAGCGGTGCGCCAGAGCCGGCTGAGCTCGGGCTGGCGTTCGAGTTGACGAATACTCGTGTCCGGACTGGGACAGGCATCTGGCTGGCGGATGGCTGCTGTCGGTCGTGGCCAGGCGTGGTCACGGCCTTCGCCCAGAACGGCATCGGGAACAGTATGGGCGTCGTGTCGAGCGGCTGCTCTTGTCTTGACGTAGAAGGCCCAGGGTCTGCTGGCGGCGGCGGTGCGGCTGACAGCGCCGGGGACTTCTCATTCTTGTTTGTTTGTTTCCTCTTAGCTGAGGTGGATGGGCCAGACACGACTGGGGGCAGTCGGCGGGCTGGAATTTTTGGTTTAGCGGCGGCTGTGGTGCTATGTCCACGTAGATAGTCGCCATGTCCACGGAAGTAGGTACCAGATCCACGGATGTAGACTTGTGCGTTGGCATCTGGCTTTGGGGCAGCGGGCACTACTGATCCTGTGATAGTAGGCGTGACTGGCTTCTGGGCAACGGGCGCTACTGGTCCTGTGACAGTAGGCGTGGTTGGCTGTTGGGCAGCGGGCACTACTGATCCTGTGATAGTAGGCGTGACTGGCTTCTGGGCAACGGGCGTTACTGGTCCTGTGACAGTAGGCGTGGTTGGCTGTTGGGCAGCGGGCACTACTGATCCTGTGATAGTAGGCGTGACTGGCTTCTGGACAACGGGCACTACTGGTCCTGTGACAGTAGGCGTGGTTGGCTGTTGGGCAGCGGGTGCTGCTGGCTCTGGGGCAGCGGGCTGGTGTCCTGTGACAGCAGGTGCTGCTGGTTCTGGCGGGGCTGGATGACCTGGTCCTCGGGATCGTCATCCTCGTCGTTGCTGTCATCATCGTCGGTATCGTCATCTCCGGTATCGTCATCTTCGGGATCGTCATCTTCGGTATCGTCATCTTCGGGATCGTCATCTTCGGTATCGTCATCATCGGTATCGTCATCATCGATGTCGGTGGTCTGTTGCAGAGATTGTCTGAGTAGGTCAGTCTGGCTGGACTGAATCCTGGGAGGCGGCTCGGGGCCTGGCAGGCCAAGTGGAGGTGACCTCGGGGGAGATGGCTTCGTGCTGACATCTCGGGTATGACTTGGCGGGAATACCTTGTCGAGGAATACAGAGGCTATTAGTGGGGCAGTGGTTGGCAATACTGACCTTTTATCCTTCAAGGAAGGTCCAGCGTCCTGCTGGTCCGGGAAGGCGTCCATACTCGCTACTTCCTTGGGTTCCTGTTCACCTGGCTGAGGCTGAGGAATGAGCGTGGTTGACTGGTCTGAGCTGAGGGAGGTAGCATCTTGCGTCACGGTGTTGACTGGTGACCGCCTGTCCAGGCGGCCCGGGCAAAGGAAAGCAAAGGCGGCTGCTCTGTTGCTTTGTTGCCGTGGTGTCAACGGGCGTGGTTGATACGTATCCTGTTCCTGCTTGGCTGTAGCTTCGTCGATCTCATTCTTCTTGGTCGGTGGTGGAGACACCAAGGTTGTGGCTTGTTGCTGGGCTTGTAGTTGCAGCACTGCGTCCTCTGTCTTGGTTCGTAATTCTAGGCCGTTAATTTCCAGCGGTGGGGCCGGGCGCCCTAGTTCTGCCCGACCCATTGGGAGTTTCTGACTTCTTTGCCGTGGTGGTGCCGTGGATGTCTGTCCTGGGCCTGGGTTATTGGTTGGACCTGCTTGTTGGCTAGGGTTGTTTGAATTGGTGCCATGCCCTCGGAAGTTGTTACCCCCTGTCTGGACATTTTGTTGGCGGAAATTAGGGTTTCCCTGTTGGTTGGAGTTGTGTCCACGGAAATTGGGGTTGGCTCGCTGGTTGGAGTCGTGTCCGCGGAAATTGGGGTTGCCTTGCTGGGGCTCTGACTGAGTTTGGTTGGTGGGGCAGTCTCGGTGATAGTGAAATCCCGGGCACTTGCGGCACTTTGGTAGACTATTGGTAGTATTACTTGCAGGCGGGATGGTGGCTGGCCTCGGCAGCGGTCGGAGTTGCCTCTGAAATTCCCTGTAGTCACCCTCGGCGTTTTCAGCCACTCGGCTCAAGCTTTCCATCGTGGCCACTGGGACATTTCTAGTTGCGAATCTTAGTTCCGGTCGCAGGAGCTCGCGCACCTCCATAACCATCTCTTCTTCCGGCGTATACCGTTCTACCCTCAGCCAGAGTCCAATTTTGCGTCGTATAAAAACGGCGGCGGGTTCGTCGTCTTTCTGTCTCTCACCGTGTAACCTGGAGCGTAGCTTCCCCAGGGTGGCAGTGTCGTTGAACTGCCGCAAGAGCTTTTCCTTTAAGAACTCGTATGTGATGTTGTGGGACTTCCACATCTCCAGGGTGCGTCTGGCTTGACCCTCGAGCTGTTCTATAGCTACTCTCACTTTATCCCTGCCGTGGATGTCTTCATGGAGCATCGCCTCCTCGAGCTCATCCAGGAAGTTGACTGGATCCTCCCATTCCAGGCCTGAGTAAGTGGGCAGCGCTCTCGTTCTTCTTGTGGGCATCCTGTGATGACCTTGTATTGCGTGTATTGCGGCTTGAACGCTTCCCTCCATTAGTCTTGTCATGCTCTCTGCTAGGTTTTGTGTTGGGCGCCACTGGGGGTCCATTTCCCCAGAATCTGTGTAGTCGGGTCGTCGTGGATCCTCTTCCCTCCGGAAAGATCTGGCCTCACGTTGTTGGTCGCCATGTCCACGGATATTTGCCCTTTCCGGTGCGTACGGCTGTGATGCGTTCCGTGCAGTGATGGGTGGCCGGCTATTTTCTTGTTGCCGGGTAATGGAGGCTAAATTTGAAGTCGTCAGAGCCAGGAGTTGTGTTAATTGTTCGTAAGAGGGTAGTCCCAAGCTCGGTTGGGGATAAGCCGTCACAGCGGCAGAGGGGACTGGGATCGTTCCAGTCGTTTGGGTTTGGAGCACTATTTGTCTTTGTGGCGTAGCACTAGGTCTTGCCGTCTGGTACGGTGGGGTGACGTGGTAGGCGCCGGCCGACGAGGTAGGCGTGACGAAGTACTGTGCGTTGGGCGGCGTGCTTGGACTTGGGCTGGTTGCTGTTGGTGGTACCATGCAGTGAGGGGTGGCCAGCTGGCGGCGCGGTGTCAGCGAGGCGTCGCTGAAGAGTTGGGGCCAGTCGGGTGTGGCAGCAATGGTGTACTGACCGCTGGGCAGCCCTGAGCCAGAGTGGGAGGCTTCCCCATGTGTGGAAGCGAATCCAGCGAAGCGGCGATCTCCCAGCGTCGAGGAATCGTCGTTGGCCCGGGATGCTGTTGGGTCCACCATACAGCGAGGGGGCATCACCATGTCATCATCACCATCTAATCCCTGTTCCATCGCCGAGTTTTCGTGCCACGATGCTGCGTTGCGCTCCATGCAGTAAGGGGGCATCGCCTGGGAATCGTTGCTACTCCATTCCATATTTGTTGCCTGGGTTCCATGCCAGGTGGCTGCGCTGCGTGCCATGCAGCGAGGGGGCACCGTCGTGATGACGTCATGCGTGACCCCAGTGTCGTGTCCTATGTTGGTGGCGAGTCCTGCCTCGCTATGCCTAGGCGCGGAGCCCGGCGACGCACAGTAGTGGGGCGCCGTCGTCGCGACGCCATGCGTAGCACTTGTGCCTGTGGAGAAATCAGAGGACATGCTTACCTCGCCGAGCCGGGTTGCTGTGTTGCTTGTCGTGCAGTGTGTGGGGGCCACCGTCGTGGAGACGTCGGGCGTGACCCCCGTACCCCTTGTCAGGGCGTCGTGTTGGCGGAGCACTTCGTGGTCAGATGCTGTGAGGGGCGTCGTGCAGTGAGGGGGGGCCGACGTGGAGACGTCGCTCGCGACCCCGGTGCCTACTGCCTTGCCACTCCGGGTATGCATTGCCACTTGACACTCAACACAATAAAACTCAAGTAAAACGCACTGTCTGGTTACAACACAAGAGGAAGGGATAACCTCATCAGCGTCGGCGTTGGCGTCGGTGCTCAAATGACTTCAGTTTCGGCAGAAGACTATTAGTTGCTGAAGGCTGGAACATTACTACTTGAAGGATTGATCACTACTTCGTCGCTGAGAAAAAGTGTCCTCTTATATAGACTTTCTTGTGCTCAAATGACTTCTGCTTCGGCAGAAGACTATTTTCTTGCGCTCAAACGACTTCTGTTTCGGCAGAAGACTAAAACATGAGTCATAATTTGTTCTCGATGCCGACGCCGATGACATCATCTATTGAATAGTGGGAGGGACGAAGTTATTAAATTGGAACGGAATATGATTCGGATGGTCTGTTAGACTCTTAGGTTTACAAAACGAATAAATGTTTCCTGTTTGGTTGCTTCAATTTTTTAAACTCTAATATGTTAGTATTTTTTTCAGCTTTTTTATTCACTTACTTTACGTCGGCTTATATCCGCTAATAAGACCAATAACCAATGCCAGGAGATGCGATACCCCCAACCTGGAAATTTTACCGAACCGCTTCTTGCCTAACATTTAATAGACAAGGGACCGCTGCTCTACATCCCCTCCGAAGTATAGTACATGCACTACGCAGGCCCCATCTTAAATTGCATAGCTTCTACGTATTCGCTGATATACAGGCTGTTGGAAGGTGAAGCGAAAATGCTGTGTTTACCTAGATGTACACCCATCATAGTAGTAACCGCATTTGTGCGTAGCCTAATGTTACGCATTGAAATACGAATATAGTCAAGACATGTCCACGCTAGCCCCATTTTTCTCAATTTGATTTACGTTTAAGTTTCTATACTCTATTTTTTAAATTGTGAAATTTTTCTGAAGTTAGAATTGTTTGACAAGAGATTGCCGTGAATGACTGACATTCAATAAATCACTATTATTATAGGCATATTTAATTTTATTTTGTTTTATTGAAAATTCTAGGAATTCTATAACAAAAAAAGGCTATGCACTTTTGAGCAGAGTACGATACCCCCCTGTATTTTGAGCTGTTGAATCTGATGCCATGGGAATTGCTCCACAGTATCAGAATTTCTCCCTAACCTCAAAAAATTCCTAGAAGAGAATTCCACGTTAGACTAGCCTCATGTATAGGCGCGCTGAAAGATGCGCTCTCGAAAGAAAGCTCACCACGTTAAACTCGATAAAATTTAAGCTACCGATACATCAAGAAATTCTGCGCGAAGTGAAACGCCATAAGAGGAAATCAAAGTTCATATGGAATTAATAATTACGCGTAAAGTTTTTTAAATCGTATCAAATAAAGCAAGTGTAAGTGCGTAATACCTATGCTAAGACGATCAAGTACCCTTTCTCAAGTGGTTGTGCGTTAAAGTAAACATCTGGTAACATAATACACAATCAATGAAAGGCAACGGACTGGTATCTAACGAGTGAAAGTAGTAACATAAGAAAAGAATGAAAGATAAGTTTTATTTTTATTTATTTTTAAGTTCTATTTATTAGTTTATCAATCCTTGTCACATGTCAGTTTATTACATAACAGAGAAAAATTTAAAAGTAAAAATGAAAAGGTATTAAATATAGCTAATGAAACAGAAAATACCCGGAATTGGAAAGCGGCAGTTGAGGGTAATTACTGTAGAAACAAACTAACATACAGGGTGTGCAAAATATTCTCTCGGGCTTCTTTTTCATAACTAACCCGCCATAAAAAGCTTTTTTATCGCGAGATAGGGCACTTCCACCGTAAATGAATATTTACCTGTGGAATGGTTAATTACAAAAAAGCTGCCAGTGGCGAGGGAATGCATGTATGTCTTGGCAGACCAACCCACCATAAAAGGCTTTTTTATCGCGAGATAGGGTACCTCCACCGTAAATGAATATTTACCTGTGGTTAATTAAAAAAAAGCTCCCGGCGGCGAGCGAATGCATGTATGTCTTGGCAGACAGACGAAGTGAACGCAAGTGGGCAGAAGCAGGTGCACACTGCTAAATTCAGAAACAGAAAATTTGGAGGAAGAATAAATAAGGAGATGATGATAGATGGAAACTTAAAAGAAGCATGGAAACTAAGAAGAAGCATCTTGCAAACACCTACACTTCTCATCCGATGACGACAGATGGAAACTAAAAAATAAGGATGGAAACTTAAAAGAAGCATCTCACAAACACCTACACTTCCCACCCTATATTCCCACCCCATGCGTCATGCGGCTATCGCTGCTGACAACAAGCATGTCCAATGTTCAACCCGGCGTATGCAGCTGGTCCGGCGCTATATAAAATATCCGAGATTTGGTTCCGCGGTTTGGCGGTCGTTGGGCGTGTTCGACGGAGGACCAAACTGCGTGTTGGAACGAACCTCCATGGATGCCCGGAATCGGCAGTAATAGAGCAGTAGCAGCTGACGTCACAACATGGCCGCCACAGCTGTTTGATTGACAATAACCTAGTTTTGCATTTGTGACCATATAAAATAATTTGAGTTTTTAGAGTTTTTTTGTGCTTTTTTTAAACGTTTTTCTTGTGTAAAATTTATTGTTAGTGTTCTTTATCTATTATACATTTCGTGATTTGCTGAAGTGACTTTTATCTAATGCTTTATATATTTGAATAGGGATATCATCTTGTTCACATGTCAAAAGTTATTTCTTTTCCATATGGTAAGTGAATTTCAGTGAATTTATTATAATTTTATTTATATTCTACATTTTAGGAGTCCCCTCGTAACATTTCTAAGTTGAAATGTCTTAATGGTGTTAACCTATAGGATTTAAAAGTGGAAGATTCATACTGCTTCCAACATAGTGTTGAATTAATGAACCATTGTGACCGTTCTTGGAAATAAAAATGCTATCTAAACTATGACTATTATTATTCATACTTATACCTTTATTATTACCTATAATGTGTACGATCTTAAACATCTTATTATGGTTGTTATGTTTAAAAGCATTATTTTGAAGAACTTTATTTTACTCCCGTTAAAAGAGTGTTATTTTCTAAGTTCTGTCGCGTTTTAGCTCACTAACCTTCATTGATATTTTATTTGTAAGCATTATCAATATTTTAAACATCTGTGATTGTAATTGTAAGAATCAAAACAAATACCAAACTAGATAAGTATACTTATATCTATAAAGTATTTCGAGCATATTACGTTGTATATTTGTTTATGATTTTAATTAAATGGAAACTGAAACGGTCTCACAGTCCTATCTTTATATTAGATTTACTATTACTCCTGCATTTCGCAATACAAACCTCTGAGTATTGTTATTAATGTGTTAAACAATTAAACTTATTAGAAACTGTTGAGTCAAATGAAAGTAAGATACAATCAATAAAAAGTTTCCCAATGGTTTGAATTGTCTAAAAACGTAAATTTCACAACAGGTTTATAAAACCATTAATATATGATTGATATATTGGCATGAATCAATGAATGTTGTGACAACTTTTAACCTATGTTTAGCTGTAACTGAGCCTGTATTAATTAAACATTTATTGAAATATGTCGTGATATTATATATGTACAAAAAATTCAAAATTCCAATATAGTCTTTATTTTCACTATATTATGGGTTCACAGAGATGTCAACGTATTTGACATCAAATTTTGCACTTGTAAAAACAACACTAATAAAGTATATATAAAATTCTTTCTCACACTAGGCTTTTAAAAAAACATTAACAAACATCACTACACAGAGCTGATATTCAGAAATCCTCCATTTTAATTTTTATCAAGCGAAAACTGACACCTAGTCTTATGTCAAATTTCGGTGTTTGTCAACAAATCACGTGAAGGCTGGCATAACTGTGACGTCACTGCTAGTACTCTATTCTCGCCTTACGCTGGCAAATCAATCAATCAAATCAACCTCCAAGAATTGCTAGAAATCAGTGAAAATTAGGAAGGGATTAGAAAAAATTCTGACATGATGGAGTAATTCTGATGGCGGCATCGGATTCACCGGCTCAAAATACAGGGGGGTATCATGCTCTGCAAAAGTACATGACCATTTTTTTGTGTTCGTGTTATTAAATTATACACTGTGCACAGAAAATTAGGGATATTGTAAAAAGTACACGGGAATATATATTTTTTAGATGTTCAGAGTAAAGAAGTTATTCCCGTTTTTTACCGCATTCCGGTTTTTTTCTAATTTTCAAATAGACGCAATTTTCTTTCTTTAATTATGGCGAAGGCGCGGGTATAAAAACTAACCACCGCGTTGAATCTTTAACTCTTCGCCATAATTAAAGAATTAAATTTTTGCGACTGTTTGAAAATGAGAAAAGCAAAACTGCGATAAAAAAGGTGTATAACTGATGTAATGAAGCATTTTTATATTGCGGAAATTACACCCAAACCCACCGTCTATTTTTGTATTTTAAATATTAATATTTTATACTGTCCACACAGAGCATAAATAAGTAATATACTTTCATTTAGCAAGTAGACATACACGCCGCTAGATGGAGCACTGTCTCCATCACTGACACTATTGGCTTCACCGTTAACGAATGCTTGGCTCAGCCAGCCAAATAATTAATTATTACCCCGGGTCCATTCAGTTGGACCGTTACCAGGCTAATTGGAAACCACCGTCCCATAGGAGAGAGAGAGTAAGTAAAACCGACCGTAAATAAGCAGCTTGGCTGGGACTAAGTGCCATCCGTGTACTAATCCCGGTTTGCTCCGCCGTGTGTCTGGGAGGATACATTGGTTGGCAACAAGTCTCGTGTTTGCCCTCTGGCCTGGTTGCGTCGTCTGGAGGACAAGCGAGCACTTGGGAAGCTTGGGGCTTTCTGGTCTGGGTGCGTCGACTGGAAAGTCACAAGGACATCCACCAGCGCAAAGTAGCGCCCGTGAACCTCGTTGGTTTAATCTCTCTTTGGGGGATTACACCAACAAGGAACCGTGACCGGAAGTGCGTACTAACCTTAGGCTCTGCGCCTTAGCCAAGTTGCCCGAGTATTTGTTAACTATTGTTTATTGTGCTTTTGCTTTCCTCCGCCTGGTATCTGCTCTGTCCGCTTTTATACCGATAGTAGTTACTCCGACTTACCGTTCCGTTTCTCTAAGCCCGTATCCTGCTTATAGCCGCCCTCTTGCTTCGCCACCGTTAACCGTAGTAGTTATAGGTTAGGTATAATTGTAGATATTGAGATTTTTATTATAATAAATAGGTATATTATTTAAACCGTGCCTTTTACTGTGTGTGTGTGAAGTCTGATATCCCTAGACCCCTGGACATACCGTGTCTCCTCTGACGCTATCCCAGCCCTACCGAAACAGGCTGTGTTAAGAGGCTAGCGTGGGTCCTTTACACCACGAGAAAAACTGTAAAGGTGGCGCCCGAGCTTACCGTAACCGCACCGAGCTCGAGTGCCAAAGCGACGCCCCTTCACTCAACCGACGAGTGAACGTAACGTCACATACTTTGGCGCCCGAACAGGGACCGTAAATAGGGAAAGTAGTTTAGACTTTACATTCGGCAGTCACCGAAAGCAACCGAATTCTCCGAATAGACACTCATAGGCGTGTGAGGTGTCATTTTCGACTAAACCGAGCACGAGGAACCGATTCCGACCACTACCGAACCGCTCCGACCGCTCCCGAGGGCGTTATTAACCATTTAATAACTCCTTTGGGAATTTTTCCGAACCAGAGGCAGTTTCTGTGGAGTTAACACACGAGGAGGCTGCACTTCTGGCAAAAACCCGATCTCCGACCGAACACTTCCGAAGTCCGCCGAAGGTACCCGAACACACAAACTATCGTGTGGGGTATCGTTTTCAGGGTAATCAAACCCAAGGAATCGATTGGTGACGTTTGCAACCGGATCCGACCGTCCGTTCCGCGGAAAAGTGTGCTACAGCCAAGTTACGGGTCTGAATTGAGTAGGGCCCATACTAGGTGATAAACAGCACCCCGACACACCTTCTGCACCGACTTTTACCGACCGCCCGGATTCTGTCCGGAATACCTGACCACTCTGGAGACTGGAGTTACTAGGCAAGTGACCCCTCATTTAGCAGTAACTCAAGGACGCTGAATCGATTGCCGCTGGTTTCGTCACGATCCGACCGTCCGTTCCGGAAAAAAGTGTACCCTGGAGAGGGGGAAAGCCGAAACCAGTTAAAACCGATAGGAATCAGTTGTCCGCACCACCAGACACCGTCTAAATCGACCCCCACCGGATTTTGCCCGGAGTTCTAGAAACTCCGGTGACAGTGGAGATATAGCTTGTGACCCCTCTTGGAATAGTAAATCGAGTGCGCAGAACCCAACGGAACCACTCTCGACTCGATATATCAAGCCGTTTAGGAGTTAGCAGAAAAAACTTGGACCTGGGCCACCGTAGTGAACAGACCTCTCTGGGATACCGCTCAGACTGTTCATTGACAGCCTTTGGCTACTGTTACCGTT
Source organism: Stenurella melanura (assembly GCA_963583905.1). Lineage (NCBI taxonomy): Eukaryota > Metazoa > Arthropoda > Insecta > Coleoptera > Cerambycidae > Stenurella > Stenurella melanura. The sequence goes on from OY757310.1 coordinate 167,269,207, forward strand.
CCCCACACTTGGTCCTGGGCCACCGTAGTGAACAGACCACTCTGGGATACCGCTCAGACTGTTCATTGACAACCCTTGGCTACTGTTACCGTTACTCACACTTCATAGTGAGCTACCGTTGCGATAGGATCTCTCTGAGACACCGCTCAGACCGCCCATTGCTATCTGTTACTAATTACCGACCGTTACCGTTTACTATCACCTCGTGGTAGAAGAAACCACGAAAGATGTCCACCGAAGAAGATCAAAAAGACGTGAACATAGAACCGACCGAGGATACCGCAACCACCGAAGGAATAGAAAACCGCCTCAGCTGGATATATAAGCTGAGAAAAGAACAGCTGGACGTCGAATTAGGGAAATTCCGTCTAGACCTTTCAGGCACTGTGGATGACAAGAAGCGCCGCCTAGTAAAATTCATCAAAGACGGCTGTACCTCGCCATTGCCACAAGTCACCAGACCGGTCTTTCCGCTACCAGCACCACCGCCACTAACTCTAACCATACCGTCTACTGTACCGTCTTCATCCGCTCAAACAGTGAACAGGATATTGGAACCACTGAACATCCGTAAATGGGGTATCCAGTTCAACGGGAAAGGAGACCCCGCTGCCTTTCTGGAAAGAATAGAGGAAGTGTGCTCGTATACTGAAATTCATCCAGCACAACTGCTACCTGTACTAGCAGAATTATTACAGGGACCCGCCTTACTTTGGTACCGAAACAACCGCTCGCACTGGAGAACCTGGGAAGATTTTACCACCGAATTTCGCATCTTTTACTTCCCTGTGAACTATCAGGAGGAGATAGAAGCGCAAATCAGCCGCCGCCTACAGCGACCAGATGAACCTGCAGGTACATACCTGACCGACCTTCAAACCCTCATCCGCCGACATGGAGATCTTACTCCGCAGCAGGAACTCCGGTGGCTTTACCGAAACTTACTTCCCGATTATAGGCAGTACATTCCGAGATCCGGACTAACCAATGTAGCCGCTTTGATCGCCGCAGTCAAAGAATTTGAGGCACTGCGTCAGGAAGTACAACAAGTTTACCATCCTAATAAGGCCCCGCCACGCTTGACCGTAACACCACCAGCAGCACATCCTAAACTGCCACCACCAAAACCGGAAAATCCACAGGTACCACCACCGCGATTGGATCACCATATGACCGGAAATAGTCACCAGAATTCACGAAGGTCGATGGACCCAGCTCCACCGGTGAACCGAGAGACAAACCACGTAGACAGGCCATCAACTTCCGCTGGCACCGCTCCCATAAACGGAGGCACTATCTGTTGGAGATGTGGAAAAACCGGACATTTCCGCAGCCAATGCCGTTTCCCACCGAAGTTATTTTGTTCCCGTTGTGGACGACCTGGCACCATGACAAGAGATTGCTCATGTCCCAGGTCGGGAAACTAGTCAGGAGTTGTACCGTTCCGAGGCCGGTGCAGCTCCGTAATACTGCCACCTCGCCAGAAACCGTCCCCAAAGATGACCGACCGCACATCCAGGTGACTATGTATGGCCACATCTTTTCCGCATTATTCGACACTGGAGCCGTCCGATCCTACGTAGGAAACCGTGTGAAAGACTTGTGCCACCAACTAAAAATACCGTCCGTCCGCATAACCGCCCCGTCTGCCCAGCTAGCCGATGGAAAATTGGTAACAATCGACGAGTCCTACGACTTAGAGTTTGTAATAGCCGAAACTCCATTTTGTGAACGATTGTCCTATTTTCCGAATTTGTCATCAGAAATTGTACTAGGAATGGATATCCTACGTACACAGGAGTTTACGATCCACCTACCTACGACAACCGTTTACCTGAATAACCGCCCCGTTTCATCTTCACTTCCGAACAGTCCGTTGGGAGGGATAGCTCTCGCTCTATCACAGAGTGAGGAGGCAAAACTTCAAGAGTTCTTAGATACCGAACTGCCCAGTTTTCAGGACATATCTGGAACCACGAAATTAACCCAACACCATATCCGGCTCTCACAACCGGAGCCGATTAAGCAACGATACCGTCCGCAGAACCCAAGGATGCAGGAAGTCATCAACAAGGAAGTAGACGAAATGCTGGCCAACGGCATTATAGAACCGTCTAATAGTCCGTGGAGTTCACCAGTAGTTATCGTCCGTAAAAAGGATGGGAAACCCAGGTTTTGCATAGATTTCCGGAAGGTGAATGAAGTCACCGAGAAGGATGCTTATCCGTTGCCGTACATCAACGCCATCCTAGACAAACTCCGCAAGGCTCGGTACATCTCAAGTATCGATCTGAAACAAGGATACTGGCAGATACCGCTGTCTGAAGAAAGCAAGCCGATTACCGCGTTTACCGTACCGGGAAGGGGTCTATTTCACTTCCGGGTGATGCCGTTCGGACTCCATTCCGCTCCGGCCACCTTCCAGCGCCTACTGGACCGCATAATCGGGCCCGACATGGAACCTTATGCATTCGCCTACCTCGACGATATTATTGTTCTAGGTGAAACTTTCGAGGGTCATCTACAGAATCTACGAGAAGTTTTCCGACGGTTAAGGATTGCGAACTTGCAACTTAACCCCGAGAAGTGTCAGTTCTGTAGGAAGTCACTAAAGTACTTAGGTCATGTAGTAACCTCAGAAGGAATACAGACCGACCCGGACAAAGTGGAGGCAATTGAGAAATTCCCCACTCCCCGGAACGTCCGAGACGTCCGCCGATTTCTTGGTGTTGCCTCCTGGTACCGACGCTTTGTACCAACCTTCTCCGAAATTGTGACCCCGCTGACCCGATTATTAATAAAAACCACCGTTTCAAGTGGACCGACGAACAAGAACAGGCTTTCAAGAGATTAAAGACTTGTCTCACCGAAGCCCCCGTACTGACATGTCCTGACTTCGAGAAACCGTTTACTCTCCAGACCGATGCATCCGACCAAGGCCTTGGCGTAGCTCTGACCCAGGAAATTGAGGGTCATGACAGGGTAATAGCTTACGCCAGCCGCACACTGTCCTCAGCCGAGAAAAACTACTCCGTAACGGAATGAGAATGCTTGGCCATTGTCTGGGGAATAGAGAAGATGAGACCGTATCTGGAAGGATACCGCTTCACCGTACTTACCGATCACCAATCTCTGCGATGGTTACACTCTATCAAGAGTCCGACCGGCCGTTTAGCTAGATGGAGCGTATTCCTACAGCAATACGACTTCGAAATTAAGTACCGTAAGGGAGCCCTAAACCGGGTAGCCGATGCACTGTCCCGCCAACCGCTAGACCGACCTCTTCCCGAGTCTGAAACCAACGAACTATGTGCCCTGGATGAGGCACCAAACTGTTCATGGTATCAACGGAAGAAAACTGAAGTCGAACGGAACCCAGAAGCATTTCCGGATTACTGTGTACGTAATAACCGGCTGTACCGTCACTTCTGGGATTCCAGTGATCTACGTGAACCAGATTTGTCTGATCCGTGGAAACTATGTGTTCCTACAACGCTCCGCCGCACCGTCCTACAGGAGAACCATGATGCTCCGTCCGCCGGACACATGGGGATCGCTAAAACCATTGCCCGAATAGCTCAGAAGTACTATTGGCCAGGGATGTTCCGTGACATCGCCAGATATGTACGTAGCTGCATGCAATGCCAGCGATACAAAGTCTCCCAGCAGCAGACACCAGGAACCATGCAACCGTCCGTCAGTCAACAACCGTGGGAAACCGTCAGCACCGACCTAGTAGGACCGCTGCCCCGATCTAGTAAAGGGAATAACTACCTAGTAGTTTTTCAAGATCGCTTTACGAAATGGATTCAGTGCCGCCCCCTACGAAGTGCTACTGCCCGTACCGTCAGTCAGGCACTCTACGATGAAGTCATTACCCGCTTTGGCTGCCCCCGTACTGTCATTACCGACAATGGTAGCCAATATGACAGTCGAGTATTCCGATCCTTACTGGAAGAGTTTGGAATCCAGCACCGTCTGACACCACCGTACACCCCACAAGCAAACCCAGTCGAACGAGCCAACCGTACCCTCAAAACCATGATAGCCCAGTACTGTGAGCTGGACCACCGAAAATGGGATCAGCAATTGAACGATTTCCAACTGGCTATCAACAGCTCGAAACACGAGTCGACAGGATTCTCGCCAGCGTTTCTGAACTTTGGCCGTGAGATGTCCTTGCCGAAAACAGTTTTTCAAACCGAGACTGGGAATACCGCCGAACCGTCCGAGGAGAACGATATACCGCCAACACATACCGACCGCCTGGAGAAATTACAAGAAGTGTTTGAACTGGTCCGTATCAAATTAGCGCAAGCCTGTGCCACACAAGGCAGGTATTATAATCTCCGCCGTCGAGAAGTTAGATATCACGTAGGAAACCGAGTCATGAAACGCGAACATCCGCTTTCATCCGCTATCAAGGGCTTTGCGTCAAAACTGGCCCCAAAATATTCCGGACCGTATACCGTGACCGACGTCATTTCACCCGTGGTCTATAATCTCAAATCAGATACCGGGAGGAAGCTCGCGCGAATCCATGTAAAAGACTTAAAACCCTACGTCTCTTCCAGTACCGCCATTCCGCCTACCGACAGCACCGAAGAGAGAACCCGGGGAACCACCTCGAGGAACACTGGTACCACCAGTCCGCCCTGTATCCGCCGCCGCCCATCCCAGGGCAGACAACCCGTGCTACGTACACTTAACCGTCCGGCTTCCGCACCAACCCGACCGACGAGGACGAGCTCTTCACCTCGTCCACGGACCGTTGCCCCTAAAACCCAGGGGGTGTAGTGTTACATGTTCCCTCCAGCCCGTCAAATCGACACCATGTCCCGGGGGATACAATGTGACCTGTTACTCTAATGGGGTCCAAAAGACGCCCACCGCTATTCACCGAGATGCACCGTCCGTACCCATGATTTTGCTTTTCTTTTCAGTGTACCTGGTTTACTTTAAGAAAGGAGGTACGTCTCGGAAAGAAGATGACCGACCGGATTTAATTTTTTTTGTACTAGTTTAACATTAGTTATTAAATTGTTTCATTTTTTCAGCTTAGTTTTTAGGATTGTAAAAGACGTACTTACCCCCTAATAAAGTTTAAGTAACCATTGTGGGGTAAGCGCCTTAATTCCGATAGGGACCGTTATTTTTCTAAGGAATGATTTTCTTGTTTTGTTTTATTAGCTCCTTGTTTTCAGTTTCTTTCTTTTTAGCAACCAAGGAAGACACGAAAAAAAAAATAATAACCATTTCATTTTTATTATTTTTTTTTAGCGAAGTAAGAGGGGGATGTAATGAAGCATTTTTATATTGCGGAAATTACACCCAAACCCACCGTCTATTTTTGTATTTTAAATATTAATATTTTATACTGTCCACACAGAGCATAAATAAGTAATATACTTTCATTTAGCAAGTAGACATACACGCCGCTAGATGGAGCACTGTCTCCATCACTGACACTATTGGCTTCACCGTTAACGAATGCTTGGCCCAGCCAGCCAAATAATTAATTATTAGCCCGGGTCCATTCAGTTGGACCGTTACCAGGCTAATTGGAAACCACCGTCCCATAGGAGAGAGAGAGTAAGTAAAACCGACCGTAAATAAGCAGCTTGGCTGGGACTAAGTGCCATCCGTGTACTAATCCCGGTTTGCTCCGCCGTGTGTCTGGGAGGATACATTGGTTGGCAACAAGTCTCGTGTTTGCCCTCTGGCCTGGTTGCGTCGTCTGGAGGACAAGCGAGCACTTGGGAAGCTTGGGGCTTTCTGGTCTGGGTGCGTCGACTGGAAAGTCACAAAGCCTTCTAGCACACCGAAGTATCATCCCCGACCAAACACCGCCTACCGGAGTGAGCCAGTGTGCAAGTTGGGAAACTTTCCGCTGGTAATAGGTCTCGTGTTTGCCCTCTGGCCTGGTTGCGTCGTCTGGAGGACAAGCGAGCACTTGGGAAGCTTGGGGCTTTCTGGTCTGGGTGCGTCGACTGGAAAGTCACAAGGACATCCACCAGCGCAAAGTAGCGCCCGTGAACCTCGTTGGTTTAATCTCTCTTTGGGGGATTACACCAACAAGGAACCGTGACCGGAAGTGCGTACTAACCTTAGGCTCTGCGCCTTAGCCAAGTTGCCCGAGTATTTGTTAACTATTGTTTATTGTGCTTTTGCTTTCCTCCGCCTGGTATCTGCTCTGTCCGCTTTTATACCGATAGTAGTTACTCCGACTTACCGTTCCGTTTCTCTAAGCCCGTATCCTGCTTATAGCCGCCCTCTTGCTTCGCCACCGTTAACCGTAGTAGTTATAGGTTAGGTATAATTGTAGATATTAGGATTTTTATTATAATAAATAGGTATATTATTTAAACCGTGCCTTTTACTGTGTGTGTGTGAAGTCTGATATCCCTAGACCCCTGGACATACCGTGTCTCCTCTGACGCTATCCCAGCCCTACCGAAACAGGCTGTGTTAAGAGGCTAGCGTGGGTCCTTTACACCACGAGAAAAACTGTAATCCCAAATTAGTGAACCTGGACTCGTCGGAAAATAAAATTTGTTAATGAAAATTATTATCCAAATTGTGTCTGTTCAGAAACCAATTGCAATAGTTCAATCTTCTTTGAAAATCATTTTCGAATAAATGCTGGTGTATTTGGTACTTGTATGATTTAAATTTATTTTTTCAAAATGCGTCGAGCTGCTGATTCCCGATTTACACCGGTTTGGTCCTCAATCTGTCTTATCTAAATCGTGGGATCTACCTTGACAATTGCAAGTACATTGATTTCCGACACTTCATCGATAGTGAAATTATTTTCCGGTACTTCTGGTTCACTTCTGAATTGCCGTTCAACTCTTACAAAATAGTTGTTTGGTGGATGAATTCTTTCGGGAAATCTTTCTTCATATAAGTCAGCAGCCTGCCTGCTATTTTTTTTTACATTCGCCATAGATTAGTAGCATATCTACTTTTTCATTTCGTGAATACATGGCAAAATAGAGTTAACAACGTGATAATTTAATGAAAAATACTTAAATTGCTGCCAAGTAAACAATTCTTAATTGTCAAATCAAAATGACGCGTCGCTTTACCTTCTTTTATTTCTTGCAGTACAATATTCATTACTATGCAATAACATTAGTAGAGTAAAGTTACCAGTGCACTTGAATCCCCCCCCCACCACTTTTTTCATTGGTCCACAGACCACACCTACTTCTCCCATGAGCCCACAGACCACACCTACTTCTCTCATGGACTTACAGACCACACCCATTTTCACAGGTCCAGTGACCACACCCACCCATTTGTGTTTAAAAACACTAGTATCAATCCCGATGTGAAACTAGCTGGTGCTCCCTAACTATTTTTAGTAAGACAAGGAATGTCAACAAATAAATTTGTTTACATTTTCTGTAATAGAAGCATTTATATTCTTTATAGGATTTTTCAAACAGTAGAAAAAAAAAAAAACTATCTATGAGAACTAAAAAGAAAAAAATATCTGTAAAAATATTAATGACTTCTCTACATTTTTTCAATAACTTGAATTCTGGTTATGCTAGTAATTAAAATGATTTTGTCTATTTCTTATTTGACAATGTCTTATTGTCTATACTATTTACTATACTATTTATATTTACTATACTATTTACTATTTGTAACATTCAAGTAATCAAAACCAACCTCTGTCTGATCCATTTGGCGCAGAGGTTTCTTCAGAAAAAAAAAAAAAAAAAAAAATATATATATATATATATATATATATATATATATATATATATATATATATATATATATATATATATATATATATATATATATATATCTATTTTTCAGTGGCAAAATACCCAACAAAAAGTAAGATAACACTACTTCTTTTTAGTTCTCATAGATAGGTATTTTTTTATGATGTTTGCAATATCCAATAAAGAATATGTTTCATTACAATTATAAGCAAACAAATAATAATTCACTTTTAAATAAAAGTATTTCTTTTGTGATTATACTAGATGTACACGCTAACAAAGAGAAATACCTAAGTGGGCCGGTCATTTACATTCATTATTCTGTCTATAGCCTGCAGCGATGACATTGGGTCAAACTGCTTTTTAGTGCAAACCACACTAAACTTGAAATCTCGTCAAGGTGCTGACATTTACCTTTTATGGTTATATGAGGAAGTAGTGAACAACCCAAACAAAAATAAACAATTCGTACCTGGTTTAGAGGCCATGATCGTCAATTTCAGCGAAATAATTTGCTTTGTCTCCAGTTATACGTAGGCTTGGTGGAAAAGCAAAATTCTAATATTTTAAGCTTTTGTCGTTCATGTCTTTATTAGATCGAGCGCTTCTCTATTTTAAGACTTAGACTGTTATAAGTTTAGTAGGATCTTATAGGCTGGTCATTAGTTGTATATTAATGGCTTAAACTGGAACACCAGTATTTCTGTCTGTAGACAAGATAATATTTTAATAAAAAGATATTGTATCAAAAAGAAATATGAATTCGATTAAAATCCACTAGTATATTTTGGAAATAAATAGATAGTTGTGAAATAGAGAGAGAGTGGTAGAGATAGAAATTGTATTTTTTAATAATATTTTAGTAAAAAGCTATAGTAGAGTATCAAAAAAAAAAAAAAAAAGAAATAAGAATTCAATTAAAATCCACTAGTATATTTTAGAAATAAATAGATACCTAGTTATGAAAGAGAAAGATTGGTAGAGATAGAAATTGTATTTTTTAATAATATTTTAGTAAAAAAGCTATTGTAGAGTATCAAAAAAAGAAATATTAATTCAATTAAAATCCACTAATATATTTTAGAAGTAAATAGATAGTTATGAAAGAGAAAGAGTGATAGAGATAGAAATTGTATTTTTAATAATATTTTAATAAAAAGCTATTGTAGAGTATCAAAAAGAAATAAGAATTCAATTAGAATCCACTAATATATGTTAGAAATAAATAGAGTGATAATAGAAATAATAATTTTATTTAATAATGTTTCTATAAAGGGACATTGTACAGTATTTTAAAATTACGATGTCAAACATTACGATGACAACCATCATTTATAAGAACTTTGATATCAATACATTCTAAATCCCAGTTTTCTTCAATACTAGATGATGGTGGTTGAATGGGAGACAGTGGTTGAAAACTATTACTTTGACACGAGCGACTTAAATTTTCATGTCTCTTCCTTTCTGCATCTCTAAACTGACGTTTAACCTTTTTACTTGCCGCAAAAGGAGGAGTACGAATAATGTTTTTGTCCAGAATATTCTTCTGAGGATCGTATGTCGGGTAACAGTCTAAATCCCAGTTTTCTTCAATACTAGGTGATGGCGGTTGAATGGGAGACGGTGGTTGAAAACTATTACTTTGACACAGGCGACTTAAATTTTCATGTCTCTTCCTTTCTGCCTCTCTAAACTGACGTTTAACTTTTTTACTTGCCGCAAAAGGAGGAGTACGAATAATATTTTTGTCCAGAATATTCTTCTGAGGATCGTATGTCGGGTAACAATCTAAATCCCAGTTTTCTTCACTGTTATCAGTAATAAGTGATGGCGCTAACGTAGTCATTTTGAAACTGACATTCATGCTAATGCAATATGTTAAGTACCCAAGGGAATGGATGTGCGAGCACCAGACAAAAAAAAAAAAAAAGTACAATAAACAAAAGGGGAGGAGGATTCTATAGAAGTGCTTGGGTCAGGTGGTAGGTGGTACTCAGACTAGTTTGACTGGGCTTGGCTTGGGCACTTTTCCACGAAACATTGTATCGGATTGGTTAAGACTGACCGGGGTAGGCTTCCACGGAACATATATATGCAATTACAGCGTACTCATTTCACTTGTGTTCCCTGTGTCTTAAAATTTCAATCATTGTTTAACCTGTGCTCTCTGTTTTGTGATTGTGAATTTTCATTATGGCGGCGTACATTCCCACACCATCCACATCTCCTGTTATCGATCTAACAACATTCGATTTAAGGGATGCCTGTAAGTACCACGATTTGATAGATTGTAACATATGTGCAATGAATTCTAGAGAGTTGGCTGAGTTTTTTGATGAAAGTGATTTTGAGAGTGCTGCCAATCAAACAGCACCCGTGCAACAAAATTTCAGCATACCGCCGCTAGCGACTACCCCTGAGTTAATGAATAGTTTACACCAAACGTATGAAAATTCAACTAAAAATTATTACAATGACTTCTGTTCGACAATAGATTTTAACGATATAAATTTAGACAATAATACTACCGACATTTTATGTAAAAAATATAGTGCTAGTGACTGTTCGACAATAGATATAAATGATTTGAAGTTAGACAATACTGAGGACATTACCTGTAAGAAAATAAAGTTAGACACCGACGAAAATTTTAATGCTGAAGTTTCGTTTGATGCACAAAATGTTGATTGGACGCAGTATTATAAACAAATTTTCGAACAAACTCAAACCCCATCAACATTTACAGTGGAACCAACATCTACTTGTATACAGGGGGCAAGTAAACAGTTGGTTAATGTACAAAGTGTTGATGGAGAAAATATACTACTGCAATCAATATTGGACGTAGACGTTGATGTAGATAATTTACTGAATGAGTTTTCACCAGTAAATCAGCAGATGTCATTTTCACAGTTCAACAGTGAAGATGAGTTTAATAAGTTATGTACATCAACATACAATCCAAGTTTTGATACCTGCAGTGGCGTACCAAAAGAAACACATATATCAAAATATTCGCCAATATCATGTGTTGAACAATCTGTAAATGAGAATGTTGAAGACATTGTACCACCCGTCAAGCAAAATTTTTCTAGGATTATGGATACAATTTTCGACAATAAACTTAATGATTCAAATGAGATTACTGAGGACATTGTACCATCAGTCAAAAAGCAAAGTTTTTCTAGGCGGATGGTTACCATTTTAGACAATACGCTTAATGAAACTGTTGGTGAGATGGAGGTTTATGAAGTTGTTGATAATATGCCTGTTGATCAACATAATCCAACATCTCCTCAACAGGATCATCTACAGAGTGCCGGAATCGTTAAAAGTATGTCTGTTAATGAACAGAACCCAACATCTCAACAAGATCATTTACAGATTGTCGGAGTTCAGGCGCTGCAATCTACATTAGTGGATAAATTCAATTTAACAACCGATGATGAGTCTCAAAATTATCAAAAATATTCTGATAAATATAAAGTTGAACAAGTTCCCAATAGGAATAAGCTTGAAGCATTTTTAAAAGCAAAAGCTAAAAAAACATTGACTTCCACAGAAGTACGGCGTACCTGTGCAGCGCTAAAATCATTGGTGCACAGTTATTATAATTTAGGACAGATGCTTCATAAAAATGCAACCAATCATAATCTTGTTGGGAATATTACACAAAATTTACAAAGACACAGTGATCTCTTGTTAAATTGTGCAGGCATATGTTTTATCCCTGAAAATAAAGACTAACAAGACTCCATCTGTTACATTATTAGCTTCCTTTTTCAAAATTTTTGTGGTGGGGTATTGACAACCTTCCCGCGGTCCCACTGTTTAAACCGATGTCAAGTATTTTTTCGTTAGTATCCAATATGACCTTCATATGTACGCTGTGTCTATCTGAATTTACACGCAAGAGTAATGCAGTTAGACATATTAAAGAAAAATGTCGTAATGGTGCTTATGTTCAGAATCCCGATGAGTATATAATTGATGGTGAGTTACACATAAATAATAATAATAATAATAATAATTCTATAACATACTTTGTTTTTAGTTAACTCACAATTCTTTTCTTCTGAACCACCCAGAAAAAAAGTTAGAACATCTGACTTAAGAGATATTACAAATCCGTCGAGATATTGTGATGACTGTAATATAGATGTGGAGAAAGTCCTTTGGAATGCACACTTAAGAACGAATCGTCACAAAGCTAATAGCTGTCAATTATCTGAAGATGGAGTAGATGTTATGAAAAGCGCTTTTAAATGTCGAATAATATCTTATAAAGTATCAACACCAAAGTTTCATGTTAATATCAAAGATTTTAAGAATGAAATTAAAGAAAAAGTATTCAGAGCAATTGAGGTGGAACTGGTCAAACATAGGCTAATTAGAATTAATTTTGAACTTTATTCTCTCTACTACTCTCCAGTTGTTCAAAGTCAGGAAATTAAGTCACAAAATACATCATACAAAATTATATCAGCCTCTACAAATCTAGACGATGTTTATGAAGATTTATTTGAGATAATTGACAGGAAAGCTGATGAATTTGCTGAACGTGATTCGGGTATGTAAAATATTCCTACCTCCCATATATATATATATATATATATATATATATATATATATATATATATATATATATATATATATATATATATAAATTATACATACATTATATTTTTGTTTTTAGGATGGATTTTGCTAAAAATTTTACATCTAGAAGTTAATATGAACAAACACAATCCACTTCAAGCATCATCATATCTACCACTTCCTAATTCAATTGCAAGGAAAAATGCAGTGGTGAATATAAAAAATAATGACGACTTTTGTTTTGCATATGCTGTGATTTGTGCCCTACACGTTGGTGATCCCAATAATATTGCTTCGTATCCAGACTTTAGAACAGTGTTCGATTTTTCAGGTATGCAGTTTCCAGTGAAATTAAAAGATATTTCAAATTTTGAACTAAAGAATAATGTGTCGATTAATGTATATGGTTTAGATTTAGTTTTTAAGAACGGTAAAAACATTTGTGAAATAATTGGTCCTTTACATTTTAGTAAGGATAGAAAAAATATTCATATTAATCTGCTATTTTTTTCTGGCGAAAATGAAAACAAAGAAATAGTTAATCACTACTGCTATATTAAAAACTTATCAGCTTTGATCTCAAGCCAAATCTCTAAAGACGGACATAAAAAACATTTTTGTGATGGATGTTTACAATTCTTTACAACAGTTGAACGATTAAGTCAACATCAATTAAATGATTGTGATGCTGTAAGAAATGATTTTCCAACTACAGAGTTCATTATTGACAAGTTTGGTAATTATACTCCGGAAAATATAGTGAAATTTAATAATGTTCACAAACAAATGAAAATTCCATTCGTAGTTTATGCAGACTTTGAATGTATATTAAAACCTCTAGAAAATAATAATGTGGAAGATCCTTCATCTTCCTATACCATAAAAAAATTTGAGCATATACCTTATTCTTGTGCTTATTATATTAAATGTTCTTTTGATGACTCTGTTTCAAAATTACAATTATATAGAGGAAAAGATTGTGTTACAAAGTTTATTGAAAATCTTGAATTTGATGTTATTGCTTTATATAATAAATATCTAAAATTCATTACACCTATGAAGAAAATGACACTAGATGAAATAAAAAACTTTAATGAAGCAACTGTGTGTTATCTTTGTAGAAAATATTTTAAAAATAGAGAGGAGAAGGTGAAAGATCACTGCCACATTTCAGGAAAATTTCGGGGTGCTGCACATTCAATCTGCAATTTAAACTATAAAATACCTTCTTTTATTCCTGTGGTTATTCATAATTTAAAAAACTATGACAGTCACCTTTTTATAAAAAATTTATGCAAAAATAATGAGGATATTGATGTAATTGCAATAAATAAAGAAAAATATATATCCTTTAGTAAATATATACCTGTTGATTCTTATATTGACATGAATGGAAAAACAAAAACCAAAATTTTACGCTTAAGATTTATAGATTCTTATCAATTTCTATCATCCTCTTTGGACAGTTTAGCAAGTTCTTTGGAAGATAAGCAATGTTGTGAAATTCGTAAGGCTTATCCTGATGATTTACAGTTTAGTTATATTCGAAAGAAAGGTATTTTTCCTTATTCATTTATTGATGATTTCTCAAAATTAGACGAACCTCAATTACCAACCATTGACAAATTCTATAATGACTTGAGGGAAGAAAGTATTTCAGATCAAGAATATAAACATGCAGCTAATGTATGGAATATATTTCAATGTAAAACTTTAGCTCAATACTCAGATATTTACCTTAAATCAGACGTTTTACTGCTAACTGACATTTTTGAAAATTATCGCAATACATGTCTTCAGACATACAACCTTGACCCAGCACATTATTTCACAGCACCGGGGTTAAGTTGGGATGCCATGTTACTTTACACAGATGTTGAATTAGAACTTTTAACTGATCCAGATATGGTGCATTTCTTTAAAAAAGGTGTTCGAGGTGGTGTTAGTACTTGTACAGGTCGAAAATCTATCTCAAATAATCCTTTTGTTAAGAATTACAATAATTTAGAACCCAACAAATATATAATGTACCTCGATGCCACTAATTTATATGGTTATTCTATGTCTCAATGTTTACCTCAAAAAGATTTTGCCTGGCTAACTCAGGAAGAAATAGAGACTATCAAAATATTGGAAATTTCAGATAATTCACGAACAGGATACGTTTTTGAAGTTGACCTAGAATATCCTACTTATTTATGATGCGCACAATGATTTACCCTTCTGTCCGGAAAATATTACACCTCCCAATTCTAAGTATGAGAAGTTAATTCCAAATTTAAGAAATAAAGAAAAGTATGTTATACATTACATAGCTCTAAAACAATCCTTAAATTTTGGACTAAAACTTACTAAAATACATAGAGCTATCAAATTTACTCAAGCTCCTTGGTTACGAAAGTATATCGACTTAAATACCAATATGAGGAATACCTCAAAAAATAAATTTGAAAAGAACTTATATAAATTAAAAAATAATAGTATTTATGGAAAAACAATGGAAAACGTTGAAAAAAGGGCTGATATTAAACTAGTAACCAGTTGGGAAAGACAAAAGAATAGAGTAAAATGTGCTGAAATATTACTGGCAAAACCGCATTTTAAAGATTTATCAATTTTTTCTGAAAACTTAGTAGCAGTTCAAATGCAAAAGACAAAAATTGAATACTGTAAACCTGTCTTTGCAGGATTTGCAATTTTAGATATTTCAAAAACCGTACTATATGAGTTTTTCTACAATTATCTGAAACCATTATATAGGCAAAACATTAATCTATTGTATACTGACACTGATTCTTTAATTTTTGAGGTCTCCACAGATAATTTTTATGATGATATGAAAATAAATTTAGATAAATTTGATACCTCAAACTATTCAACCATTAATATGCATAATATACCTCAAAATGTGTCGGTTGTTGGCAAATTTAAAGATGAATATGCTGGTGAACCTATTGAAAGTTTTTATGGTACTGGGGCTAAAGCATATTGTGTTAAATTAAAAGATGAAGTGTTCAAAAAAGCGAAAGGGGTTAAAAAAAGTGCTGTTGATAAACAGTTAAATGTTACGGATTATGTTGATGTAGTTGAGAAAAATTCAAAAGTATTTTGCACGATGTATGTTTTTAAGTCTCATTTACACACTATATATACGGAGCTAATTCATAAATTAGCTTTGACTGCAGATGATGATAAACGCTTTAGAATTCCCGGTAGCACCAAAACTTTGGCTTGGGGTCATCAAGATATTTCATTTTACGAAAATCCAAATTTAAATAACCAAACATTGATTGATGAAATGAAATGGAGGAGAAATATTGATGAGTTATTAAATGCTGCTATGGAATTAACGTAGAGGGGGAATGCACACTTTTTACTAAATCGTTACTTTTAATATGCTGCACATTACTTTGTAGACAGTGTTGTAGAAAACATGTGTTGGGAAAATTATTATAGAGTTGCTGGTGATTTCACCAGTTATGAACATCGACTTTTATCTTTCAAACATTGGAAAGGATCTCTAAATCCTAACGTTTTAGCCAATGCTGGTTTTTATTTTACCGAAAATAAGGATATCTGTAAATGCGCCTATTGTTCAGTTGAAATGGGACAATGGGAAAAGTGTGACTGTCCAATTGAAGAACATCAAAAACTGTACAGACACTGTAGTTTTAACAATATCATTTGGAAAAATAAGATTACTGTTAAACAGCAGGAACAAAAGAATGAGATTAGTATTTGCAATCATAACAGTAATAAGTTTTATTGTATTGTTTTATTACTACTACTATTAATACATATAATGTTTTATAATTATAAATGTTTTTAGTTTTGTTTGTACACAGTAAACACGTAGTACTATGGGTAGTAGTCATATTATAACACTTTTTTTCCTGTTCTTATGTATAAGATAGATGAGGAAAATAAAATAAAAGATATGTATTTTAAAATTTTATATGAACATAATAAAGGAACTTATCTTAAAAGCAATTGGTTTCATCTTATTGAAAAATGTAACATTCTTAGTTGTAATTATTGGTCAATTTATATGTTTTTATGTATTCTATTATTGATGTTTCTTATGTGGTTAATATATTTATTGTATTTAAATAAAGCTTTTATTGGAAAAAAAAATATTTGCATTATTTCCGAAACATTGTCGTTATACCTACATAAATAAGTAATAATCTTGGATGAATTAGAAATGGTAGAAATAAAATGTTATGAAAGTTCAAACTTTTATTAAAAATTGTGTTTTCATAAAATATTTATTTTATTAGTAATTACGGGACAATGTAAAACTAAAGTTGTTTCTAATAAAAATTCGCCTCTAGTAGCTGTGGTTTTTTCGTACTGAATATCTGATAGTTTGTGTGTTGAGAATCCGACTACACCATCCATCTTTGCATCTTGAGAATGGTTGAGAACTCCATCAACTTCATCAACACCATCAACATAAGTTTTTGTGGTGTAACAATGTCTTCTTTCAGCATTATAGATTTTCATAACAATCTGACCTTCTTGGAAAGAGGCTTTCATCCTTTGTTCCTCACTTAGGTTTAACTTTTTTAAATATTGCAACTTAAAAGATTTTATAAAACCATCACAATCTTGAAATCCATTAAAAGTGATGTTGTATCCAATCAAATTTATTGAATTGTTATTGAATTCAAATATCACATACTTTTCTTTTGAAGAGTTTAGTTGAATAAAAAAGTCATCTTTAACAATATTCTTAGGAAGATCCATAATAATTATGTTTCCATAACATTTGATTGGCATATATTCATCACCCAATATAACACTAATTTTTAAATCTTCACTTAAGTTGCACCACATGATAAAAGTTAACAGAAAATAACTAATCTCTTTGAAAGGTATAGAACATCTACAGTTTGTATTCACCCAACTTTTTCATTTCTTATGTAGGAAAGAGTGGGGAGCGAGAGTGGGAAAATGCTGTGGTGGGTAAATCCTTTATATACCCAAGAAACTCAAATTATCAATATTCAACAACAGTAAAATGTGTGATTATCAACCTTGTGAGAAGAAAAGTCAAACAACAATGTCTCTTGTAAACGGTCGAGTGTATTATCTAAATAAATCTCAATCTAAGTATGTTACTGTAGGATTAACCGTAAGTGACTTCACGCCATCTCTTCTGTTTGGAGGAAATAACTGTAAATCAATTGTGTTTAGTGAAGAAGTCTGGAATTCTTTGCTAAAGTATCAAGATATTATTACAAGCTATTTTTATTCCTGCAATAGTCTGCTTGATCCTATAGAGGAAACAAATTTTATTGTTACCTTCGAGAAGATTAAAAACACACCTATTATAAAATTCAAACACAAGGACTATTACATTATTTTAGGAAGTCAAAGTGTTCATTGTCTCTGGCAGATAATTCCGGTTATTGAGTATAGATTGGATATGTTAAGAAGACAAAAGTTTAACACATACTTCAATCTTTTAACTACTAATATAGGAAATAATCAAGAAAATACATTAGATGTGGTGTTCAGTGCAGTGTCATCAAATCAAAATCCCAACAATGAAAATGTGAGTACGATGTTGGAATTATTATATATATATCCTGAAGAACTCGAACTAAAATTTAAGAACTCTTTTTCTAAAAGAGTATACTATGAAAATGAACCACTCGTTGCAAACCTTAGGAATTCACCATCCAAAAGAAAGTTCTACGAAGAAATCAGTTACAATTAATGAATCGAATAATAAAACACATGTGTTGGTAGCATGGAGTTTTGCTTATAGGAAAGCAAGAAAATCAACATATGAACTTTTAGCTAGAAATAGATGTCATTTTAGAAGAAGAATAGAATGTTGTGAATTAATATTAAGAAATATATTGAGCAATGATCATCGTTGTAAAATTTATAATGGTAGATTTAAATAAAACAATGATACTCTAGTATGTCTTTTATTTCTAAAGAAAAAAAAAAAACAGTATATTAACACAAGTTATACTATATCCTCCTTTGATATCCATGAGTTATATGACTTATCCAAACCTAACCATTTCACATAAACCTTATTTCCTTTTCTTCTTAAAATCTTTTCAATTAAATACACATTTGGATATTTAACTTTTTGCAATTCATGTCCATAAAAACCACCTTTAATTTTTTCATTGTTTTGATCTTGTAATAAATATGTTCTTGGATTGGTTAGTCTAACTTCTCCAATTTGGAAGACTTCATTAGACCAATTGGGTGTATATCCTTTTTTAAAAGCTTCTCTATATTTACTTATTCGAACAAAATTTCCTTTCTTAAACTTTTGAAATTGTGGATCCATTGTTTTCTTGTGAGTGTAAGATGAAAACAGTATTTGCCTTTCATTTTTCTTTTTCACCTCTACTGGTTTACATCCTATCGTTCGATGTTTGGTATTATTATATTTTTTCACAATTTCAGGAAGGATATCAAACCATTTATAATTTCCTTGTAAACTAAACTTTTTCCACATTATATTTTTTAGAGTTCTGTTCACTCTTTCTACAACACTTGCTTTAAGAATTGAGTATGTGCTATAATGATTAATTTTCCATTTTTCCATTAATTCTTTAAAATCTTTGTTGTAAAATTCTTTACCCATATCAGTATGCATATTTTTTGGTGTGGACTTCATTTTCGTTAGAATTTCTTTCATTGCCATCGTTATCAATTTTCCACTTTTATTTTTTACCGGTTTACACCAAACATATTTTGAAAAAACGTTGATGACTACTAAAATATACTTGTAACCACGGTTAATTTTTGCATATGGAATCATTTGTACAAGATCAGCTTGGAGGAGATCGTTAAGTCCTTTAACTAACACTCTTCTTCTTTTGAAATATCTTCTAGCAGGTCTATGAAGCTCGTTTACTACTTCTTCTTTAATATTACTCATTTTTCAGTAAAGGACAGCGAAGTACAATTTCTACAAAAAGTGGTGGTTTCGGGTCTACAGCAGGAAGTGAAAATGAAATATCATCTCCTTTACTAAGGTTTTTATTATTTGGATCATAATTTTTATTGTTTAGGAACATTGTGACACTATTTGGTAAATTTACGCTTTCAATTGTGCCGGAAATCGGTAATGTATATGTTACAGTACCGTCATCTAATACGTAAAATGTAAAAGTTTTAGTATTATTGCGAACTTTCTGTTCTACACCTCGAATTTGTATAAGGCATAGACTAGATAAAATACTAGCGGGATCTGTAGTTGCAGTTAAAAGCGGTGGCGATGTGGAATATGGATTTAGGCGGTAAGCAAACATATGTCTTCCAAACTTATCGATAGGCATGGTTAACAGCTTTACTATAAATGATGCTTATCCATTCTTGAATGTTATTTTATAATTTTAGCTTCCCTAAGCTCTTCCAGTATAGATATTATCTCATTGTTATGACTGGTATTCCCAGCAACTTGAGAAGCTACTAATAATTTCAATCTGTCGACAAGTTCATTGTAATCATCGAAATATTGATATTCCATATGCTTATTATTTAATTCCAACATTCGAAGACCTTTACCGATCGGATTTCCTTTGTTACTCCTTGTGCGTACTGTGGGAAGAGAGCTCGTTCTTTGCCTTGGTTTAAAATATGGTTCGATCACGAATTTGAATTTGTCTTTAATTTCTCTAGTAGCAGACTTTAGTGGTTTTGCGGGATCGTTATCTTGGTGGAGTGCATTGGTTTGTTTAAGAATGGCTATATATTGTTCAACATCTGATTTTTTATATCCGATAGGATTTTTCTTGAATAACAATTCATAAAGTCCTGGCGTTCCTCTGTATCGAAGTCCGTTAATTATTAAATCAGGACCTTGAAAGTTTATCTCGGAATCCCCTATAGTAATTTTGTCGGTTTCTAAGTTATGGTAAATACCAAAACGATGATCAAATATTCCTTCGGTGTCCCTAATATTCTCTTCAATATATAATCTTGGTAATGGAGCTTCAAATGAATCTAAATAATCTTGAAACGATGGATGGCTCGTATACTCTAGAATATTGTGTGCTGTATCTTCCAAATACTGATCATTAGAATCTATTTGCACTTGGGGAGAACTTTCAAAGGTTACTTCATCTGTAAGAAATTGCGGCTGTATTGGAACTTGAGGGGTAGTGGATCTCCGTGGTGTTACAATTTCAGATTTTGTTTCAAGTTTTTCTTTTTTCGGCACGATATCTTTATGTATAGAAGAAATTAGTTGCTTGAGAGGTTGAGTTATGGGTTGATAGTTTTTCTCTAATTGAGATTGAGATCTAACTATTTCACTCTTCAAACTTTGATATTTCTGTTTCAAAGCTTTTCTTGAAGCTAAAAGTTGTTTCTTCATTCGAGGTGTCATTTTGAAAGTTTCGTTATCACTGATGATTTCCCAAGAAAAGCATCTTTTTTATATATTTACGAAGGTATCAAACCCCTTTCGATATCTACCGGAACTTAGAGCACAATCTTTATCGATTACCACAAATCCATATTTCTCTTTCCAACATGAAGAGCAAATATCCTTAAAGTTTTGAAATGACATATCAACATTTACATGATCGTCATATATATGTCTTAAATTAGTCATATCTTGTTGAAATATTACAATTAAATTTGTATTATCGCGAATTAATTGTTTGGGTATTGAAGAATATGTTTGACATAAATAAAAACAATCTGTATTTTTATGACGACCGAAACAGAAATAACTTTTTATTACACTTTGGTCACAAGATGCTACGTCGTCGAATATTATCACTGAGTTGCAACGAATTTGTTCTGGAGGTAAGACATCTTCTCCATCTTCATACTGAAAATATCCTATTTCTTTTATGGGTTGTAGTAAAATTCGTAAGTAAGCATATTTTGGTTGGTATAATGATTTTGAGTATAAGTAAATATTTTCAAAACGTAATCCGTTGGGATGTTCCAATATACTCAACATTACATTGGTTTTCCCACAACCGGACGCTCCCACAATTATTCCACGTTTCGATTGCCCACTAAATAAAACCCCATGTTTTTGATAAACAGATTCGGAACTGATTGGATCATAATTTGTAACAGGTAAAGACACGTCTTGCTTTTCAAACTTCATTTAGAACTAGTTACAAGAAACTAATAGATTATTTAAGAGTAATTGTGTATATATATACACACATCTGTGTGAATACTAGCTCAGTCATTCGACAGAGACGTGAAAGTATATAATGATCAAACGGAAAAATACTTCACTTAGTATTCGTAGAAGATCTACTAAGGAAGGTTGTGGTTTTCTTAACACATTAATTGATAAGCTTCCTTTAGAATTACATATCCCTGGATATAACTATTGCGGTCCTGGAACAAAGTTACAAAAGAGATTAGATCGAGGAGATCAAGGTATTAATCCTTTGGATGAAGCTTGCAAAAAACACGATATAGCATACTCACAATTTAAAGATACAAGCACGAGGAACATTGCAGATAGGGAGTTAGCTGCAGTAGCTTCTACTCGCGTAAAAGCATCTGATGCAAATTTGGGGGAAAAAATTGCTGCATTTGGTGTATCAAATATAATGAAAATGAAAAGTAAATTAGGAATGGGATTTAAGAAGTTGAAGAAGCCGAAAAAGAAAGGTGGTACTCTGAGACTTAAAAGAAAAAATCGTCCAGGAAAGAGAGCTAGAGTAATTCCAATACCAAAGATTGGTGGTATTCTAGCACTTAAAAGAAAAAATCGTCCGGGAACGAGAGTTATTCCGATACCAAAGACAGGTGGTTTTCTTCCCTTCCTGTTACCTCTTTTGGGTGCTTTAGGAGCTCTCGGTGGAGGTGCTGCTAGTATTGCGAAAGCTGTTAATGATGCGAAAGCAAATCGTGAACAATTGAATGAACAGAAGCGACACGATTTGACAATGGAACAAACATCTACAGGAAAAGGTCTTTATTTGGGTCCGTACAAAAAAGGATTTGGATTGTATATAAATCCATTTCAAAAAAACTACCGATAAAGCTACCTCGCAAACCTCTAACCAATATTCATTTAAATAAGTATGCAAAGATACTAAAAATTCCGTTTTTCAGAGGAGTATTTATGAGAGATAAACTTCCGAAACGAATTAAACGATATGAATGTGGAATAGTAAATCAAGATACAAACCTCGGAGTTGGGACACATTGGACTGCATATGTGAAGAAAGGAGATAACATAACTTATTTTGATAGTTATGGAAGTTTACGACCTCCAAAAGAACTCATTAAATATTTTTTTAGTGATGGTAGCTTTAATAAAATTAAATATAATTATGATGCTGTGCAGAAATATGATTCCTATTATTGTGGCCACTTATGCCTTGCCTTTTTATATAATCAATATATGTCATAGTTTTCGTTAGTTTTTAATAAATCGTTAAAGTAGCAATATGTCTATTACTTTCGCTCTTACTGGCCAATCATCTCTTTTGAGTTATAATTTTAATCCACCTTTGTATTTAGATGATGATGTAGAATATGAAATTGGACTTACGAATTTCGAAACATATAACAGTATTCCAAATATAGATGACACGAATAATACGTTTAAATGGGGTAAAAATTATGAGCACACCGTTACATTTCCTACGGGTGCCTACAATATCGATGATATTACGAATTATATGACAGATTCAATAACTCAAGAAGATGATGATGCTATTATAAGAATTACTCCTGACGTTAACCTTTCAAAAGTAATCATTCGTACAAACATAAACATTACTTTTGACGTAGACAATTCCATAGGTCCTCTACTAGGTTTTAGAAAAAGAATCTTAAAAGATGGTGACACCTACATATCCGATGATATCGTCAGGATTTCCAAAGTCAACACTCTTTGCATAGACTGCAACTTTGCGGTTGGTTCATTTTTAAATGGAGAGCCTGTTCACATCATACATCAATTTTTTCCAATGGTACCTGTAGGGTATAAAATAGTGGAGTCACCTTTAAATATAATTTACTTTCCAGTGAGTGTTAAGACTATCAACAACATCACGATAAAAGTGGTTGATCAAGACAACAACCTTGTGAATTTTCGAGAAGAAACTATAACCGTGAGATTACATATAAGAAAAATTATATCTTGAAGATGGTTTTAAAATTTGATTCACATCATACTCAATACACACCCTACTATATAAAAAAGTGGGAAAAGAAGAAAAGTATTAGTACCTCTCGCGAGTTCAAGCCATTAACACGTGAGAATCTTCAGTTTTTGGAATCTCTTGGATTACAAGTATTAGTATAATGGATCTATTAAATGTAACTGGTCACCCCTTCAGCGATACTTCAGTAGAAGACTATCAATTTCACACATATCAACCATACATACCAGGTAATTTGAATTACAATGATGAAATCAGGATTCCTATTCAAGATTTGGATGCATATACAGCACCTTGTAACAGTTACTTATACATTGAAGGAAAACTGACAAAATCAGATGGGAGTAGAGCCACAAAATTGGAATTTGTCAATAATGGGATAGCGTTTATTTTTCGAGAAATTAGATATGAGATGAATGGTATCGTGGTAGATTCGGTTAGAAATGTTGGATTAGTCTCAACGATTAAAAATTATCTATCATACAATGAAAATGAAAGTGTTTTATTTCAAAATGCTGGTTGGTTTCCGAAAAATGTTACTCCTACAACACCTCCAAATAAAAAAATGTTAGTTGATTCTAACGGAAATTTTAATGTTTGCATACCAATGAAACTTTTACTTGGTTTTTTTGAAGACTTTCGTAAACTCGTTATTAACATGAAACAAGAACTTGTATTAATACGTGGTAGTAATGATAAAGATGCCATAAATAGTACAGATGAAAGTGAAGAACCGAAAATAGAGATACAAAAGTTATTCTGGAGAGTTCCCCATGTTACCGTTAGCATTCAGGAACAACTTAAATTGAATAAGATTGTTAGTAGAAACAGTGATCTACCCATCAAATTTAGAAGTTGGGAGTTAATTGAATATCCCTCTTTATCAACAACTACCAGACATACATGGCCTGTTAAAACAACTACTAAAGTTGAAACCCCCAGACATGTTATTGTCGCGTTCCAGAAAGCTAGAAGAGGAAAAATTACTAAAGATATGTCCAAATTCGATGATTGCAGTTTGAAAAATATAAGAATTTTCCTTAATTCGGAAAGATATCCATATAACGATTTATATCTAGATTTTGCAAATAACAAATTTGCAACTTTGTATGAAATGTTTGCAAATTTCCAGGAATCATACTATTCACACAAAAATAATCAACCAATTTTTAGTCCATCAGAATTTAAAACACATGCTCCTATCACACATATCGACTGCTCCCGTCAAAAAGAGACGATTCAAACAGGATCCATAGTAATGAGAATCGAGTTTGAAACGGAACAGCCCACACCAGCAGAAACTACAGCATACTGTCTTATATTACATGAAAAACATTTCACTTATAATCCGTTAACTAAAATTGTGCGACAGCTCTAAAATACGTATGGGAAAAAAAAAAAAAAAGTTTATTACTTATTACGAAACACTCGGAAAGTTATTTAGTTATGGCTTATACCTTCAAACGTCGACTAACTGTTTACCAACGAAATCTCAAAAAGCTGAAGTTAGATATTAAATTCTACTGTTTAAAAAAACAAGTATTAATTCAGTTTTGTCAATTGAAACTATGAAACTGGTGATAGATATACAAGGCTTCAAGATAGAAAACAATAATTTTATTGTTAAAGAACTAGCTGCATATGATGGAACTCGGTTATGTCACTACATCTTCAAACCACCGTTTAGCATGAAATTGCTACCGCCATATTTACATAAACAAGCTCTTTGGCTTATGAATAATCATCATTGCATTGACTGGAACTTTGGATTCACACCTTTATATCAATTTTCTGATATAATTAAAAATTTAACTGGTAAAGTTGAATGTGTTTACGTGAAAGGACAAGAAAAGGCTGACTACATCCGAAAGTATTCTATGAACCCAATCTATGAATTCGCTGAAACCACAAAATTACAAGTTGGACTAACTAGCTGTTTCTATCATACTAAGGAATCCTGTATATGTGCACTTACTAATGTTTTTTATTTGTATGATAATTTTTTAATGGATGAACAATAAAAATGCTTTTATTAATTAATATTCTTTTATTTTACTTAAAGTAAACATACATTTTATGAATTAGAAAGTATTTTCTCTTTAAGATCATGAGGAATAAAATGCATTAAATGAGATAAGTGATTAGTCATTTCTAATTTACTTAAACCCCAAACGAGATTTCTTATATTATGATCAATCTCAAAGTTTGAACATATCTCATATGCTTCCAGATATGCTTGGTATAATTTTCTACACTGTTCCTCACTGAAAAAATCCAAACCATAATTTAACTCATGTAATGCACTATTTTTCATATCTCTAAAATACTCTGACAAAATAATAATTTCGTGTTCTAAGTCGGGGGAAGACTGCATATTGCACTAGGGTTCACAAAGGTTCTTATAAGTTCTTTCAATTCCTGTGATACTGCTGCTAATGATTTCTCCTCTTTTAAATACTCTGCGATGAGTTTTACACCAGTTACCTCTGACAATCCTAGATCCACCAAACTTTGTGCAACACAAAATACACAAATATCTCGATTCAGAAAGACACTACACAAATCCAGTCCATTAAAGTAGTCCTCGAACTTAATATGATAGTATTCAAAATAATGGTCCTGATAATCTTGCCAATTGGTAAATGTTGTTGGATCTTGAAAGTATTCGATTTGTAAATCTAAAAATTTCTGCAGCAACTGCAATCTCACTACACCAATGGCGTCGTGGAAAAAGTTGGGTATTTCACAGGTCTGACATGACATTGTTACGAGTCACGTCTGATACTAGTGTTTTTAAACACAAATGGGTGGGTGTGGTCACTGGACCTGTGAAAATGGGTGTGGTCTGTAAGTCCATGAGAGAAGTAGGTGTGGTCTGTGGGCTCATGGGAGAAGTAGGTGTGGTCTGTGGACCAATGAAAAAAGTGGTGGGGGGGGGATTCAAGTGCACTGGTAACTTTACTCTACTAACATTCGATACTAATTTTAATGAAGAAAGGTGGACAAACATTTTTTGTACTTAAAAAAGGACAATCACGCATTATATAAGTGTACCAAATTTCAAAATAATATCTTTTTAAATAAACATGCTACGGGGTGTTACATGTCTCCTGTGTCACCCGGTATATCAGACATTGTACAAATAATATAAAATGGTTACACTTGTTTCATTGATTTCTTATTAGTTGAAGATCCAAAAAGTTCTGCATTATTTTGAACTGTATTAGCAGTCCTTAAAATTCTAGATATCGTTTCATTTTATCTTTAATTGGTATGATGAAAAGGCACAAGAAATATATCCGAATTACGATGTCTTCTATCATTTACTTTAAAGATCAGATTAGTAAGGTTAGGGCACTGAATATAATCATTAATTATTTTTTGCAGAAAGCATATATCAGCCTTCAATCATTTATGTTCTAATATGTTAAGATTAAGCCAAGCATGAAGGTCATCATAATCATATTCACTTCTCAAATACACAAACTTGCACCTTGAGGATTTATTTTGAACAACTTTTATATTGTTAATGTAGATATTATAATTAGGACACCATATTATAGAGCAATATTCCAATACTGAACGTACCAATGAACAGTATAACAATTTTTAAGCATCTTTTATTTCGTTTTAGTTGAAAATTGTAAGAATTCTATCCCGTAATTCAATACACGTAATGCGACGTGTGCTAGGAAGACTGTTACGGTGGAAAGCTACACATTTCACGGAACTCGCAAACATCAAAGTTACTAGCACACAAGGAGGCGAGCAGAAGTATTGATGATATCGATATGTGAGCTTGGAGTCCCTTAAGCTAACTCTCCAGCATCATTTTCTCCTAAATTCTCTCATTCCTTGAGTGCGTAGACCGGAAAGACGACAAAATAAAATAGTTTAGGTAAAATCAAACGATAAGAGGCCAAGGGGACGCCTTTCAAAGGGTCGAGCTAATCTCACCAAGGAGCTGATGGTAAGCAGCCTTGGTGAACCCGTATGCCTGACAGGCAACCACGACATATGGCGTGGTGCTATAAAACCTTAAGGACAGGGGAGAAGTTCATAGTTATTTAGTTATACAGAAATAGGATTTTAATTTTCCTCGTTTATCGAAGGGAAGTACTGTATTCGTGAAAAATCCTCCGAGCTTTCTTCGGATTTTCACGTTTCCGACTATTACGAAAATGAACGTCTTTCAATTCCGTCAGTTCCTCTATCTGTCGGCGCTCTATGTAAAAAACTATTTTATGGAGGGAGAACGGCGAAAGAGTGACCGACCGCAAAATCCACCTGTTTTTGAGTAGGTAGCTATTTGTATTCTTTCTATTAAGTCAATCTTAAAAAAGCGAAATTATGTAAAAATTAACCCATAGGCCCTCGAAGGGGGTGAAATCGTCCCCAAAATTTCAAAAAAAACAAAAATATTTTATAAAATTCAGAAAATAAAATATTTAAATGTTTGAAGTTATGACAAATATGGAAAAATATTTCTCGCCAGTTTTGATGAGAAAGCTATCCATACGAATGGTGAAACTAACCCCAAACACGAAAACATGAAAAAATCATAGCAATTTTTGGAAACACTTGTATTCATCGTTCTTTTTTATAACAGACATTCAGTTAGCTGATTTCATCTCCTTCGAGGGATGAATTCCAATGAAAACGAATAAAAATATATAACATAAGCTAACATAAGTTTTTAATTTAGTTTAGCTCATTAATGAAGTCTGCTTCCTTATTTAAATTGAAAGATTGGAAATTAGAATGGAAAAGATATTTATTTATTGGTTTATTAATCCTTGTCACAGGACAGTTTATTAAACAACAGAGAAAAAATGTAGGTAATGAAGTGGAAAGTGCCTGGAGTTGGGAGGCGGCAGCTGGAAGTAATTGCTGTAACCGATTGTTTCAAAGAAACGACATACCTACAGGGTGAGCAAACTATCCCTTCGGACATTTTTTCTCATAACGCGCAAAAAATATTGTTACCACGAGATAGGCCCCTTCCCAGCAACTCCACCGTAAATGGATATTTACCTGTGGAACGGTTAATAGTGAATAAAAAAAAATAAAAAAAAGATGCCAGATTCAAAAACGGAAGAAACAGAAAACTTAGAAGAAGAAAAATAAGGAGATGACGATAGATGGAAACTTAAAAGAAGCATGGAAAGTGAAAAGAAGCATCTCGCAAACACCTGCACTTCCCATCCTGTATTCCCACCCCATGCGTCATGCGGCTCTCGCTGCTGACAACAAGTATGTCCAATGTCCAACCCCCAAAACATCCGAGATTTGGTTCCGGCATGTGGTTTGGCCATCTGTTGGGCGTGTTCGACGGACGACCAAGCTGCGTGTTGGAACGAACTTCCATGAATACCCGGAATAGGCAGCAATGCCCACCTAACGCTGGTAAATCAATCAATCAATCAATCAATCAATCAATCAATTAATCAATCAAATGCTTTAGGAAGAAAATAAGCTCAACCTTTAATACGATTGGCTCATTTTGTAGATATTTGTAATACCTACAATTTCCTCCACAGTCGTATTTTTGTAAAACCTAAAGATAAATTTATACAATCCAAAAACTTCTTTTCTACTACTACTTACAAATTGAACTTATTGGACCTTAAATACATGACATTGAAATACCTGAAAACTAATTTCCAAAATGTGATTTGCAAAGATAGAATTATTTTTATTATTCAAAAAAGATTTTTTTTATGTTCCATTATAGATTTCTTAAAATTTCTACCTGTTTGTCCCACATATATCTTAGGGTAAGTCCCACAAGTTACCTTATACACTCCCCACAATTCTTCATTTTTATTCTTATCTGTATTGTTTTTATATAAGAATAAAAAAGAAGAATTGTCGGGAGTGTATAAGCTAACTTGTGGGACTTGCCCTAAGATATACATATATAGCTGTTGGATTTTAGGTATAATACCTATACATATTGTGAGGACGTGAGGTACAAATTTTCACTGAAAAACCCCGGTTGGCTTTTTTTTCTAAAACTTCCTTTTGCCTAATTAATAGATTTAAAGATAACTTTAAAATATGCCGTTCTCGATCTCCTATAATTTGTATCTGAGACATTTTTTAAGTTTCAGAGATATTGTCCGTCCACGCACTAGTGACTCCCCCTGTAAATGATAATGAATTATTAAATTATAGTACCCAGATTTGATTATATCATAAACCTCAAATTAAAGTAACCGCAGTTACAACTTATTGGCAGCTGGCATATAAAACGCCATGTACGTAGTTAAAAATTGACGTATGTGTGTAAACAAACATTTTTATCCAAATTAGATTATTTTTCATTACATCCATTGACAAACACATTCCTGAGAGCTTTTAATTAACCACAAAAATGCGCATTTTAAAAGTTCAAAAGGTCGTGGTATTAAAGGGTTAATACGCTTAAAGTTTTGAAATGGCAAAGGTTGAAAGTAATATCCTACACGTAACGAAAACAAAAGCAACTATAAATCTGACGTGCTTAATTGTTGCCACTGTGAATTTACTTTGCATGGTAAACACAAACAACCTTTAATGCATACTCTCAGTTATTGCTGGATTCGTGGATTCAGCAGGTATAAAAGGCTTTTTAAGAATACCAAATATGCTGTAGATATTACTGAAAGGTACATATTAATTTCAATGATTAATCTTTATACTACAAATATAAATAAAGTTATCTCCATTTGTTTAGTGGAAATAGAAAAGGTCCTAAAGCTGGCCATAAAAATGTCAAAGTCGGCGCTATTACATGCAGAGCCGTACTTTAAATTTTTGCGTATTAGAATGAACATAATAATACCAGAGATTTAAAAATCTTACTCTGTTTTGCGTTAAGATGAGAATATCTTATGGATTGGTGGACGCATTGCCCGTGCTTCGCGACAACGACAGATAAATTCAAAGTACGGCTCTGTTTATTTATTACCTTGGCTATGACGTCGACAATAAACTCTGCGCCGTTCTAGTTAAGGGTAATTCGTGTAACTATATCACAAGAGTTAGAAGTTTTAATTAAAAGAGGCGTGTTTCCGTTTATTTCTTAACCTTATTATGCCAAGACATACTTTACATAAGAGTAATGATGTTTTATCTATTAAGTAATACATTGTTTTTATTATTTAATATAATGTAGAAAAATAAAACATGCCCCGTATGCCCTTATAATTGCCGGGTCGGTAGCTTTGAGTTTTTTAAGTGCAGTATAAATATGGGAAGAACTTATACAACATTGCTGTTCAAACAACAACATCTGATATAATGAAATAGTATTGCTGCAAAATGTCATCAACATATGATGGATAAAAGTTGTATACGGGCGTGGTCGATTCTGAATACTAATTTGATTAACATTTTGAGCCAGTGCGCCACAATTTACTTTTACGTGATGTTACTTAGATTAAGTATCCAGCGAATGCTTTTATTATTTTTACTGTACAAATAAGTATTTGCGACAGTCCAATTGCAGTTATCATTCGTTTTTTAATGTTCTTATTTAAAATACTTTAATGCCATTTTAAAACAAAATCGACATATTTCCTAATTTGCGTAATTTGTTCTAACCCGTATATTGCAGTATTTGACATTTTGTGTGCTTAATCAAAAATCTTAGTAACATTTTACTCTTAAATTATAACAAAAACTAATGTACGTAAAATATAACTGTTTATACGTCTCTGACAGTCACCTTATAATAATAATAATAATCTTTATTCCCATAAGATTCCGAGGAATATTGGATGTGTCATATGTGGCCTTACAAACCAACAGAAATAAAATAACAGAGCTAACGAAATACAGTAGACAAATAAAAACGAAAACAGTTTTTTAAAATCAAGTTAAAATCTTATATATATCCTAAAATGTCTAAACATATTAAAATAGTCACTGTGACTGTACAAAACTCTTTCTGTCAGGATATTTTTTAATTCTTTTTTGAAGCTGTTAGGATTAGCAATATTTTTTATGTGTTCAGGCAAATTGTTATATGCTTTTATTCCCATATATTGTGGACTGCGTTTATACACACTTGTTTTATGTGACGGTATGCTCAATTGGTCACCGTACCATGTTTGTAAGCTTTTGCTAACATCAGAATTTCTTTCGAAATTCAGAATATTATTCTTCGTGAATATAAGTAACTTAAAGAAGTAGAGCGCGTAGACTGTCATTATCTTATATTTTTTTAAAATGGGTTTGCAGTGCTGTCGATAATCGGCATTGTCGATTAAGCGGACGATACGCTTCTGTAGCAGAAATAATCTGTCTATCTCCACCGTCGACCCCCAGACAACAATCTCATACGTCAGTCTACTGTGGACGTATGCGTTGTAAAATAACAAAATGGTATCTATGTTAAGGGAGGTTTTTAAATTACCAATGGCAAAGTATGCGCTACACAATTTAGCAGCAATGGAGCAGTATGGCGGATATCGTCAATTTCAATTGGGAGTGTAGTATATAATTTTACATATCTTAAATGAACATTTTAGGTCTAACAGTAGTTGTCTTGTTTAATAGGTATTCACCGCAGTTGGCATTGTTCACTGCACGTTTCATTTGTTCCGTAAGTCTTATTAAAAATAAGTTCTTATTAAAAATGACTTGAAAACATTTTAAAATTGGTATATCACCTAATCTATGTAAAGTTCGTTGGAACCTGAGAGATACAGTGTATATTGCAGTTACAGTATCTTCGTATCTTTGTGTGTTTAATCAAAAACCTTAGTAACAATTTGTTCTAAAGTTTTAATAAAACATAGGTCATATAAAACGTGACAGTTTGCACGCGTCTGGTGAACACCATGAATCGCATATATAGTCCAAATTCAATAGAAAGTATTTTACTGTACTATTTTTACATATGTTTGAAAGTAATAAAAATTTTAAGTTCAACAGAAGTTATTGTGTTGACAAGAAGCGGCTACATACATACAGAACGGATACCTACAGATACGCAGGAATATTAACCTCCCCGCCCATAAAGAAAGGTTACTGCAATTGGTAAAAAAATGAGATAATACCAGATCTTAAGATCTCATGTAAGTTAAGTTAAGAAAAATTCCAAAATGATAGAAAATTAAAAGACTTCCAGTCCACTACGTAGATGTGTAAGTAATAGTTCGCCGCAGGCAAAAAAACATTTTCAAATAATTAATAATTTTAAATATTACGCCCGGTCTAGACACGGCCAGTAATTTAGCCAAGTTGAACTAAATTGGAGTACTCGACCCGTGTAAACGCAATTAGTCCAGTAGCTTGTCGAGTAACCAATCCAGTACAATAGAAAACAAACATTTGTATGTTTTCGTCGAGTAGCTTTCTCCCTCTCCCACACTACTAAATTAAATGGCATCTGGACACTGCTGGAAATCTGGAATTTAGTCTGATTTAGTCGAGATATTTAGTAATGAACTAAAGTGGATTTCATTTTCTATGCTTAGACAGTTACTAAATTGCTACTTATAGTCAACTAATAAAAGCAGACACTAAAATTACATTAACCTATGAAAGAACTGTACTGTACTTTTAATAAACTATAGTTTATATTGTACGTCCAAATGAAAGCAAATATGAAGAATACTGTTTTTAAAATATTTTATGAAATGGGTATTTATTTATAATACAAGTTGAAGACAAGAAATATCATGTCCAAAGTGACCAAATGCTTTAAACGCTATTTCTAGTTGTAGTATACATAGTATACACTCATATAATACTGTTTCGATTATAGAAATAATACTTATTTTAATTATTGTTTATTATTTACCTCCAATATAAAACTAATATCAAATAAGAAATACTTTTAGCAAGAAAATCGAATGATAACTGAAATTAAAAAAAATCGCTGCTGAAGGATTCACTACTTTCACATCAAAATTTTCCATTGTTAAAAGGAAAACATCTTGACCATATTTGCACTCTAGTATGTGGAAATAATTGATCAGAATTTTAATAATATAATATTTGAGGCAGATGTAAAGAAATTCGAGACGTTGGCTTCCAGCACAAACGCTACTTATTTTTCCTATAAATCCCCCATCGCCACCCCTTCAACGGAATCACATCAATCTGATGTCATTACAATACATACGTATACCAAATTTCAAGTGAACATCACAATTTTATTTTAACAACCCTTTTAATAATAAAGTAGAAGTGGTGGGGGGACTGAAAGGTATTATATAGAAATCTGAGGCTTTGACTTCTAGTATATTCACCAAATCCCAAGTTTCTGTACTCTTACCAGCTTACTTAACTTATTTTCCTCTATTTACCCCTACATACCCCATTCCCCTTCAACGGAATTAGGTGGAGAGCCGGCCGTATAGATTTCCTATGAATAAGATACATGAAAATCTTTATGTGAGTGAGTAAGTACTATCACAGACATACAGGGAGCCACTTTTTGTTTTTGCAAATTTTACCCGTGTCATGGAATTCTGACGTCACTTCCGGTCACAATTCTTTGTGTCATCGAATACATGAATAAAACTTATGTGAAAATGTAGGTTTTGAGGTATACAATGAGATTGTAGTGGGATGCCAGTCTTAATTTGCCCGCAACCTTCGATTAAAGTATTTTTCTTTGTGTTTTCTAAGTCATCAAATACATGATTTTTTTTTTTCTAAGTTAAAGTACAAGCCTTTTAGTTATTAAAAAAATAAATTGCCTCTTCTTATTTGCCCGCATCTTACCATATTGACGTCACTTCCGGTAAAATTCCATGACGCGGGCAAAATTTGCTTATATGAAAAGTGGGGGGGGGGGTGACTCGACTCGAATGTGACAACCTGTGACATAGGGGGAGGGAGGGGTAAAAAAACCATTGCGTGACGTAATTAATGGATGGCCCCTTGTATCACATATATGTACCAAATTTCAAGTAAATATATCAATTTTATTTTATGCACCCGTTATTATAGAAAAATCTGAAGCCTTGGCTTCTTGTAGATACACCAAATCTTAAGTCTCTGTACTCTTACCAGCTTGCTTTGTTTTCCCCTATTTACACCTAACTTCCAGCCCTTCAACGAAACATTTCAAAATATAATCTAGTTCCAAATGTCGTTGTAATACATACGTGCATCAAACTTCAAGTGAATATCTTAATTTTATTTTATCAACCCACAACGTGAATGTGGTAATAATAATACACTCCAAAATTGCATCTGAAATAAAGTAGAACTTGGGAAAATATTATTTCAAACAATTAGTAGATATTTTAATTGATGTATGTCCTAAGTCTTGACATCTTTTGTGTAATTTTCACACGAAACAGCTTTTAGATTATTTATTGTGAAGTTTATTTTATTATATCATATTTGTTTTTATACAAATAAAATAATGGTTTTATTTAATATTTTGCTGTGCGATGAGCGATGTGCAGTGCACCGATACCACAATACACTTGGTACAACTGTTAGTAAGTAATTATTTAAATACAAAAAATATATATTTTTCATGTTTTGTAATTGAACACAAACATAAAATTCATACAAAACGCTAAAAAATATTCACAGAGACCTTCACCCTTAAGGGACGAAATCTCACACCTACTTTTCACTCTGGCAAGTTTGAAAGGCGGTTATTTAATCACTCACTGCTGAAGACCAACTTCCCTATCCCTTTCCATGATTAATGACACTTTCTGTACTGGTCCCCAATCCTTTTTCAGCACGGCAATTATTGCAGTAGATAACAGCAATATATTCACGGCTGACACGGCAATTTCATGATCAAGTTCTAGGTCAGTTTTATTATGGTAATGGGTTACTCAGTACTGATAAGAAAACGTTTTATTACTTTTTTATAAATTAGATCACTCACTCTTTACGTTACTCTTCCATTTAATAATTATTTCAGTAATAAAACAATTAGAATTGTTCAACGTATAGTATATCTATTATTAATTTGGAACTTCAGGTTAAAGCGTTGCTATCAGGATAAGTCGTTACTACTCATTGCAAAGCATATTTGTAATAGAATAAGGCATGAGACCGCGTACTTGAAATTGCAAACAATATCACAGTATACGAATATGGTTCACCAGACATGTTATGCGCTTACCTCAAACAAAAGTAGGTTATTGTTTACCTGGCTCACCATTACAAGACCGCTGCCTGATTTGGTTTATTCATATAATTGCTGGTAGTATAGCCGTAGGTTAAGTGATATTTATTTACTCTTATTGAATCAATTATGGAGTCTTTTATTAAACTAACATTATTTATTATAAATAAATAATGTATTATAAATAAATAGTTTACAGCATGCCTATTAATTAATATAAAATAGTAAAATAATATTTCCAATAATCAAAAAGTGATAGCGAAAATTGTTGGTCGGCGCTTATGGCATCGCTGGTGCTATCTTATGATTATGAATTTTTTCTTTGTCGGTCTTTTTTATGAATTTTTCAAATTGACTGGATATCCTATAATATCACCAGTGCTTAGGATTTTATCGGTATTTTTTTTTTTTCGAGAGTATGGTTGCTCAATAATATAAAGGGAGCAAATTAACAGTTTGTTACTTCAAAACTTGAGAGATTTAATGTTTATTAATAATCTGTTAAATTTACACAAATAGTGGTACAGTGAAAATTATAGATAACATTTAAAAGATATTTACAGATAATATTTCATAAATAATTTAATTAATTACATAAAACGGAATTTTATCCTTAGTTTTTTCTTAAGGGCAAAAATAATTTATGTTGGTAAAATTTAAAAGCACAAGTGATATTTGCAGAAATTATTTCACGAAATAAACCACGACATGTGACAGTGGCTGCAACTGATTTACAGCGATAAAACTACATGTTTCTGCTGTCAAAAGTCGATCTAGTTTGTCTTACTACTAGTGATGACTGGTGTAATAATCTCAAAAATGACATTTCATTGGATTCCATGTTAATGAGTGAAATATTCAGCAAAATGCACGCGACCTGGAGGACGCATCCATTATTTCCGTACATTAGTGAACGAACTGTAAATTAGCAGATTTGTTACGGTTCTGAAGGAGTTTTTGCAAACACTACACTCGAATACTCGACGCCCGTTTCATAAATCCAGTAGGCATCATCGGGGGATTATTAAGTTTTAATCATCTCCCGAGTATGTCAACCTCCTTGGCGAAAAGCACAGCAAGTGTTAGTATACGAGGGCAAGCAATGTTCAAGTGTCTTGGAGTTTATGGAATTTACTTCAAAAGCGACTTCATACCGAAGGTTCCACCCCTTCCAGACATTTATTCTGAAAGGGGGGTAATGTATTTGTTGTTCAATATGTACGTATTGGCCTTTTTATTTGGATATGGAAACAAGGTATTACTTGCATTACTCCATTTATTTTGTTTCGCATATATTGTGAATTTAAACATGGCTTATAAGCTTGTCTTCTTTATATATTTTATCCTTTAGAGATTGTGAACATGCATCCGTGGGTGATTGTATTTAGAATTTTTCATTTCTAAAAATAGCAATAAAGAGAATATACTTATACAAATTTCCTTAAAAGTATTCCACGTATACCCAAGTAAATCCGAGTAAAATAAATGAGGAAGCTTATATACATACGCAAGGTTTCCGACGTTCTTTTGTTTTGAAGAACAGTTCATTTTTCACTACTAAATTACAGTTTCATTCAATTTCATAAAAATTTGGCATTCTTTGCATTTTTGGATTTACTGTATTGCACAACCCGCCGTGTGTATGCTGTACAATACCACTTAACATACCAGCGCCCAGTTTTGCTGATGAAAGTAATTTTTAATTGGTTAAGGGCCGTTACTTTCGGTCTTGATTAAACACTTAGTTAACTAATCTGGCTACTAATTTAACCCTAATAAATAGACAAGGCTTAAAATTGATTGCGTACTTTCAGACATATTTAACAGCTTAGTTAGTTAATCCAGTTTTTCTTTAGTTGGCATTATTAATTTGTCGGGTCTTCTTCTTCTGTTGTATTACTTTACATTTAAGTAGTTTAGATACGTTATATTTCTAGTTCATATACCGAAAAGAGATAATGAAAAATAAAGCATGTTTTATTAAGTTTCTGTAGATTGTAATATATTTTAATTATAACTTTTTGAAAAGGGAAGATTTTACTCTAGAAAGTAGTATCACTTTTATTAGATTAATTTGAACTTTTATTACGTTTAGTCCAGTACGTGGGTGTCAAAAAGGGGTGTTTGAATGCAAAAGGTGGGGTAGTAGTGATTTTTTAGTATTTTTTTAGTAATCCAAGTTTTCGACCTCGAGGTGCATGCGCTCGAGCCGCCATCTTGGATTTTAGGTACAAAAATTTGTTTTTTTGATAATAACTAAAAAACGGTGGCTTTCACGACAAAAGATGTTCTATACAATATTAAAGAGGACAAAATTTCCTACATTTATTGTTAAAACATTTTTTTTGTAGCACGCATATGTTAGGAGTTACAGCTTTGTGAATTTGCACTATTTGAAAAAAAAGTATTATATTTTGTTATTTGGCTGTTACAATACAAATACAAAGACCGCAGAAAAACTTCGTCGATCAAAAAAGCACGTGTCTGCCAATGTCCTTTTTGATGAAACAATGGTGGTGCAAGTATCGCAGGACCGATTTTTAACCAATGAAAGAAATAAAGTTCGTCTCATATTGATGCTGAAGAACACATTTGAGCTGGCTGGATTTACAGTTAAACAAGCTGAAGATGATGCCGATGTGCTAATTGTCAACACTGCAATTTCTTTATGCAGTGAATCCATATTTGATGCTGTTTTTGTGGTCGGGGAAGATGTTGACCTTTTAGTACTTGTGACAGCCTTAGCACCAGCCGAAAGTTCTATCTACTTCCGTAAACCTGGAAGAGGAAAAACTTCTGAGAGGATATATTCAGCAAGTAGCCTCAAATACGAAGAAGCAACCAAGCACATTCTGTTCTTGCATGCCTTCAGTAGTTGTGACACAACGTCATCCCTATTCAATCAGGGAGAAACTAAATTTTGTACGTTGATAGAAAAAAACAGAGCGGTTCATGAAATAATTGAAATTTTCAACCAACAAGATGCCACGTCAGAGGAGATTGCCGAGGCCGGAGTACGCTTTCTTGTAGCTTTATATGGTGGCAACATGGATAAAGAGAGTTTGGAAGAGATTCGTTTCCAATGCTTCGCCAAATCTACACTGAAAAGCAAATTTAATCTTGCCTCTTTGCCACCTACAAAAGACGCGGCGCAATTCCACGCCTTTAGGATGTACCACCAAGTACAGAAATGGAGAGGCATAGAAAAAAATCCTGAAGACTGGGGTTGGAAGCATGGCGCTTACGGGCTCACACCCATAACAATGGCGGAAAAACCAGCTCCCGATTCCTTATTAAAATCGGTATCTTGTAACTGCAAAAAGGGGTGTGGTGGGGCATGCAGCTGCCGAAAAGCTGGACTTAAATGTTCGGTTGTATGTGGCTTCTGCAACGGAGAATCTTGCGGAAATATGCCGGAAATCCGTATTGATAGCGAGGACGAGAATGACGACATTTTTTAGGCTACGGACCAAAAGTACGACCAGGACACCGACAATAACCAACCCGGACCATCGAAACGTACCAAAATGTAGTAGAAATTAATTTTTGTAACGCTGCCAAATCATAATTTACTATTCTTAAATTTAAAAAAAAATGCGATATACTTTTCGCCATTAACTTTGTTTACGATAAGTATAATACTGTTAAATGATAACATTCAAGTGCCTTTTAGTTTTTTTTTATAATTATGTTCAAATATAATGATATATAATAAGAATAATAAAATAAAACTCAACCAAAATTAAGTTTCCGCATTTTTTTTTCAAATAGTGCAACTTCACAAAAACAAACAACAGCATCAAATATGATTCACTGCATAAAGAAAATGCAGTGTTGACAATTACCACATCGGCATCACCTTCAGCTTGTTTAACTGTAAATGCAGCCAGCTCAAATGTGTTCTTCAGCATCGATATGAGACGAACTTCATTTTTTTCATTGGCTAAAAATCGCTCCTGCGAAACTTGCACCACCATTGTTTCATCAAAAAGGACATCGGCAGACACGTGCTTTCTTGATCGACGAAGTCTTTCTGAGGTCTTTGTATTTGTATCGTAACAGCCAAATAACAAAATATAATATTTTTTTTCAAATAGTGCAACTTCATAGAGCTGTAACTCCTAACATGTGCGTGCTACAAAAAAATTTTTAACAATAAATGTAGTAAATTTTGTCCTCTTTAATATTGTATAGAACATCTTTTGTCGTGAAAGCCACCGTTTTTGAGTTATTATCAAAAAAACAAATTTTTGTACCTAAAATCTAAGATGGTGGCTCGAGCGCATGCGCCTCGAGGTCGAAAACTTTTATTTTTCATTAGGGCCCCAAGCTTAATAACATACTAAAAAATCACTACTACCCCACCTTTTGCATTCAAAAAACCCCTACGTACTGGACTAGTTGTATAATTGCTATTGAAAATTGTCCTATGTCTCCATCAGTTGATATGTACGTACGTACAGAAATATTTTTCAGGTCACAATCCTATAATGAATCCACTTGATTTTTTTAAGTTCCCTTCATCCGTTATCAGAACAGAACTCGATTGAATTTTTTACTGATCCATGGAATAATTTAATTATCATAAATATTTATTTATCTCCGTTTTCGGGTACGATTTCTCTTACTCTCGGCGCCTATTAGATAAATAATACAATTAAAATAAGAAAACAATTAAAAGGTCTACAATGTATTTTTTTTTGATCTGGGGATCTGACCTATGATATCCTATTTTTTTTATGCGCTGAATCCGATAAGAGCAAAAAAATCTGCGAGACATTTTGGTTCTACAGCCTCTGGATGGAAGTGCTGCACTGACTGCATCGATTGTCACGGTCGGTTGGTATGCTGTTCTCAGACATCTGTAATAG
Organism: Stenurella melanura; assembly: GCA_963583905.1. Lineage (NCBI taxonomy): Eukaryota > Metazoa > Arthropoda > Insecta > Coleoptera > Cerambycidae > Stenurella > Stenurella melanura. The sequence goes on from OY757310.1 coordinate 167,309,654, forward strand.
CTATACGAACTACGTTCTTACAAGGTATGGTAAATCGGTTGTGATTGTGTTTGATGGATGTTTGGATGGTCCTTCCATTAAGAATGTCACTCACATTAGAAGAAGTGAAGGTAAGAGCTCCTCTAATGTTTTATTTTCTATGGACATGAAACTGATAATGAAGAAGGATATTTTTCTGTCAAAGAAAATGAATAAACTGCGTCTTTTGATGATGCTTAGTGAAAGCTTTGAAACTGTTGGATATCAGACAATAGATGAACGTGGAGATGCAGACTTTCTGATCACCCAGACAGCTAGCAGTTGGTGCGTCTGAACAAAGAGCCTCTCAGTAGTTTCTGTGGGAGTGGGAGGTAAGAAAAATGTTCGAATACAAACACTGACACCAGAGAACATGTGTGGGGGTTTTCGAGATCGCTGAACACTAATTCGGGATTAGAATTTATTGATAACAACATGATAGCTGTGGATCAGCTGTCAAAAGTTATGGAATTATTGGAAATTCGGTAAAGGGTCAGTGTTTTCGAGTACGCCGAGCACGAATTCCAAGATGACATTGGATTATCGTGTCATAACAGCTGTCAGTCTCTCAGAACAAGGCACGGATCCTCCAGTATTCGAGAAAGCTGAGCACAAATTCCAGATCCGAAGTGAATTCAAGATCGCTGAACAGGAACCAGGCATTAGGATTAGGTAGTGACAATGACGCGATTTCAGCCGTTAAAAGCTATGGAAGCATAAGGTCAGTAAGATACGGTCCCAACTCTTATATTTTGCCCTCGTGGAATACGATTCCATAATGGATCCGACATTATGATACCTGTCACTTGGAAGAGAGGAGCTCCACCCATTCAGACACTGTGGTGAGAAACTTGATCTCTCCAGGTTGGTAGATCTTTGCGCTAGTCCCTAATCTCAATTTTCAAGACTGTATTCAGAAAGCCTAAGATAACAATCTAATCTTACCCGAAAACTGGTAACTACGTGTGGCATGCCATATCGCCCGCTTCAACTCTGGTAAAAGATGGAAGCATAGCATTTTTTGTCCGAAATATACTAGAGGGTAGAGACAATAACACTTCGAGCATTTTTGACCCGAAGAATATTAATTTGGAAGAAAAATCGCGACATGCCTACTCCGGATGATCATTTGCTGCTACTATGATCTTTTATTGTGTAGATCAATTTCGCAATAAGTAGTATACTTATTGGGTTTGATATACAGTCTTACAAGAATTTCACAACACAGTGTTAACACAGAGTTCAACGAAGTATATTGAAATGCTTATTTCAATATGCCAGACTCTTTATTTATTGTTAACACCCATATCTAGTGATAGTTTATTGATTACAGCTGAAGATGCTACCTTCTCACTTTGTTCTGAGCGCTGAGGAAGTTTACGCCGGGTGAACGAAACGTTGGTAAAAGAATAAAGTTGTTTTATTGTTCCGAACCGACGATTTCTCCCTTCCATTATCACATTCAAGAATATAGTTTTCCTATTAACAATTATTTTTCACTTAACTCGCTATAACGGAAACAAAATCGGCAAAGGTATGTACATAGTTATAGCGTCAACAGACAGACAACAGACAGACGGGCTGTATGAATTGAAAGACCTTCATTTTCGTAATCTGCATGGTCTGAAACGTGGAAATGCGAAGAAATCTCGGAGTGTGACGAATACAATACTTCCATTAGGAGAGAATCGAGGGAAGTAAAAACCAATGAATTGGTCTCAAATAACGAAATTTCATTTCAACATGACGTGTGCAATGTTTGTGAAGCGACTAATTGGCCTTTCCTTTTCATAATACAACTTTAAACGCAGTTCGATTGATAATTTAAAAAAAAATGACTTGTTAGATGAAATTGAAGATCTCCCATTAGAAGTGAGACAGAAAATGCATTCACATTTTCCACAGCACTGGATAGGGAGAATCTGCCCTTCTGAGATCTGGTAACTGAGGTCGCCAGATATTATCCTTTGGATCTGTGTTTTTGGAGAAAAATAAAAAATGAAATTTACAAAATGAGACCCCCAAAATTATAACGAATTTTGTGCCAGAATAACCGAAACTTGAAATCAAATTAGCGCGACTGAATTTTGCCTTCTTCAAACGGCCATACTAGTCGCATTTAGAAATTTTGCTTAAGCCAAATACCTCAAAAGCTGCAATTTATGAAGCTCTCTCTACTGTTGTATCAGTAAATAATTACTTCCCTGAAAATACACTGTATATAACAGTTTTCTTTCTTCGTTTTTTTCCGTTTCGACATGTAACAAAGAAGTCGAATACTGCAGTACAAATTACTTTTTCTAAATTAAACAGTAACAGACATACCCTTATTTTTTTGAGCAGTATAAGCAAACGTGAAGCACGAAATTGCTATTTCACTACATTCTTGGTAGAAAGTGTTACTGTGTTAGACCCTAATAAATACAGTAAGATAATTCTGAATCAAGTCACTTTACCCGCAGTAATGGCGGGTGTTCAGCCTAAATTTCTACTTTCAAGCATCCTAGTTAAATCATAACTATCTGGCAATACACATTTCATGGGGTAAATATCTTATCTAAATTTAGAAACTTTAGCACCGGTAACAACGAAAATACTTGTTTCACGATCACATGTCCTCGTGATGACATTCCTGGTGGATACGGAAACTCACTTATGTGCGAAACTGGAGTGTTGATAGATTCAATTTAATGAGCCCATCTACCTACCTAATGAGGAAATGGGAATATTATACTGGTATAAACCAGATATATTGTTGAAATGCGAGCCTTATTAGCAAATTTATAGGGGGAGGTTTAGAAGTAACACACGTTCTCTTGGAGCTCGATTTGAACTAAAAATAAATCAAAATTTTATACTGACAGAATAACCTATTGGCCTATGTTAAAGACGTTTCACATTGATCAATTCCGTGATCGATACATTTTCAATTTATCGGTAAGTAGTGGGCTTGTTACCTATATTTTTTTTTCGTTATTTTTTTATGGTATTCAATAGTTAGTATTCTATCATCTAGATAAGCTGTTAAAATTTCAGCTTCATAAGTATATCCAATCCTTAGATATTCAATGTTAAAGTTTGGTTTTCAGTATAAAGCGCTTCGCCGACTCGTGACGTCATTCTACATAAACACCACGGTTTTAATTCTGCCTAAAATTCAGTAGACATCAAAATATCCCCCATTTTCTTTCGTTCTGTCGTGCTGAATTTTCGATTGTGACCCTGCAATAACGATGTCGATATATCGCCGATCTTCCTCTTTCGATAGAGACATAGAACGAGCTTTCACTCGAAATATTTATTTAGTTACGAACGTATGAAAATACCCATGTTTTCAGGTCTTCGTGGCTACAAGGCAAACTTCTTATGGCATTTGAACCAAAGTTTACTTCACAAGCGCAAGGTCCGCCCCGTTTTCGCGCGATCAAGGGCTTAAACATTCGAATAAAAACCTAAAAATTTGGGAATCGTCTTAAAGTGTTCTACTTTCGATTTCTAAAATAAAAAAAAATGCTGAACGGCCCTATTGACTACACTCGCCAATTCACAATTTCAGGAACCAGAAAATAAGTTTATTTTGTTAATTGCTCATTTTTACATCGGCCTCATTATCGGCATTAGGTAACTAGATTCAATTAGCCTGGGAGCGCGGACGGTAAAAAATTAATTTCATAATTTTTCGGTACCTCTTTTTTAAGGCGGATCAATTTTTCTCCAAAAAATTTGTTTTCATCACCTTTAGTGGCTTCTTCTGTAGCTCTATTTAAACTTTAACACAATACTCGCTATCAGATATCCTGATAACAAGTTTCATGTAAATTTACAAAATTACCATTATAGCAGCCATATTGGATTTATCATTTAAATGTTTTCCTATTGCCAGTCTTGCAAAAAATGAAATAAAGAGAAATTTTATTTACAAAGCACTTAAACGCACAGTTCTATTTACCGCGTATTGTAGTGTGTTCTACCTCAGCAAACTGAATGAAACTTATTGTTATATTTCATTAGAATATGGTGGGTGTGCCAGAAGGGATACTTACCCTTAAGGCGGTGGTCGTTATATTTTTGTTATTCTGTTGGGGTTGGAATAGTCGCAGAGGGCTCCAGATTTTTTCAATAAGTCATTTCATAGCATAGCATATGTGTATCAAATTTCAAGCCAATTGATCAATTAAAATAAGACACTTTAGGTGTAAAACAGCTATTTCAATCCCTTGAACAGTGGTGATTCCCGCTATAATATACATTATTAGAACACTGTTCCAGTTCCGTAAGTGCCGGGCTCTTTTCAGTGCTACGACTACGGCTTATCCTGCCACGGCCTTTCGAATCATCAGCTTTTTGTACACACCCTTTACTTGTTTTTTAATAATCATCTGTTCAGAGCGCTTTTGGCCGACATGGAGCGGGTATGTGCGCTTGGCAATAAGTATGTAGGTTTTGTTTGTTTACCTTCTATCTTTGTAAAGGATAATTCGATTTAGATTAGGGTTTGACTATGCGATTCGATCTTTTCGTAGGCAGGTTTATAGATATTTAAATCTCTAAATTTTTACCACCATAATTTCACCTTGTTGAAATGCAAAAAAGTGAATGTCGATTGCGATGAAATTGAAAACGCATTTGTACTTTATCACTTCAAACACGAATAGGGAGTCAAAATATCTTCACTGATATTCGCTCAAATTCATTTCGTTACTTGATGGACTCTTCCCGTCCTCCATGTAACAGATTATAATGTTTTGATGAACTCCTGCCTCCTCAAATACTTCACGTGTTTCATGGATGGCCACAAATAGACGTAGTGCCAGAGACGAAAAAAGACCGAATTTCGTCAAACTGAGGTAGAAGGCTACCTCAATTAAATAATTTTTTTTTCTAAATTCTACCACAAACAGTTAAAATATGTGTATGTACCTTTAGATCCAATGGATGCTTTTAGAAACTCAGAATTTCAGGAAGCATCACGAAAATGATAAGTGGTTACTCGTTAAAAACATAGCAGAGGAAACAAATGACAAATCAGTTTTAGAATTATTCAAAGGAATACCAAGGACCCAAGCTATATTTTAAATAAATTGTATTAACCAGACGTAAGTGCAAAACATTGTAGTCACAGCATTCAACTATGTGACATATCTTTACGACCCCTGAAGAAATTGACAAGTAAGCGTATCATGACGCTAAAAATTAAAGAATCTGTTAAAGATAATGAGATATCAATATGTTTACTAAAAGAGGTATCAGATATCATATACTCCTCAGTTCCTCATCTTATATCGTTAACCTAGCGTTCTACACAGGAGGCTTTTCAGGTCGACTTCAAACTAAAACAATATATATAAAAAGCACTGCATGAAAAGGGGGAAAGGGGATAATGATTAACCATTATATGCGAATAGAATACTATCTCGTTTTCACTGTCAGTATCCATTTATTTAATTATATTACTCTTTTTGAGTATCTAATATGTAAAATTATTGTAACGTTGGCGTTGAAATCGCACAAATTTTGACGTTTCAAATCAATTACAGAATTAAGATTTGACAATTGTCATAGCTAACTAATAAAATAATACAATCAGTAGGCATATAGGTAAATGATTTCGAAAACAATGTTGGGGATTGCTGCGTGTTGCTAATAGATAATGCTTTGAAAAAACTTACTAATATAGTTTTTGAGTGTTCATTAAAGTACCTCTTTATGTACCATTTGAGTGCCTCCTAGACAACGCTTGTCTTTCAGTTGCTGCAATTTCGACATTTTAAATTTTTAGTAAAAACTCACTAACGTCATTTCTTATAAACAACTGACTGTCCTCATTATTCACCGCAATCAGTGAATATTGAAATAATTATTCATTGCAGGGAATGATGGATAGCATTATCCTTGAAAAAACACATATATAATGAGTACATTATTTAATAGTCGTGGAAAAGATACTATTATGTCCTTGTGTATAATTTACACATTATCGTTTGGAAATAAATAAAATCTTTTTGTACATATTTATCAAAAGAATTTTTGGAGCAATGTCATACCTTCAGTCAGACTACTTATATGCTCACACTAACTACCTACAATTGGTGACATATTAAGCTTTGCGTTTAACCTTTGCATTTACACCTCCCGCATCTAAAGTGAAATAATTTATCATTCGCTGACAAACCCCTACATCTCGTTTGATGGCAGGTATAGAGTTCCTCAGATATAATGAATAACAGACATGACAAACTGTGAATAAAAAAGTATTTATGAGAAAATAATAAAGATAAGTTTTTTTTTATAAACTGCCTGGAGAAGATTAAAAGCAATTGCTACAAAGTTAAATTACTTCTTTATAACTTTAATTTCGAGTAAGAAGAAATCACACTTTAATTAAAAAATATACGGACGAAACAAGCAAAATTCTAATTTGAATCTGAAGAATTCAATATTTCTTGAAACAATATAAAGCCAATGCAATTATTAAAATACGAAGACAAAATTATGACATGTTGTTACAAAATAGGAGGGAGTTAGAAATTTTTGGTGACACTAATCATAAACATAATGTACAGATTGGGAAAACATACTTGTATACCATATTTTATACTGTTGATCTAATTATGAGCACACTAGTACTAATAAAGCTAATAAAGCCAATTAATGACACCATCCTGATATTATAACAATGTAATAACTGGGGTCTATAAGCCTTTAATTACCTGAATTAAGTTAGACCTTACCATTAGTATAGTACGGAGTGTGTGAATTACTTTACAGACTCCGTCGATATTATATTTAGTACATTAATCAAAATCGAAACAATGCCCTTTCCCCCTTTCCTTTCTAGGTGGCTCTATCCCACTCTCTGTACATCACAAACACGATATTTCACAATAGAACCTCTCTGAATTTTAGATTGAACTTCTCTATGTATCGAGTAATAAAACACCTTATTTCTCAAAACACACTATATTTACAGAGATAATGAAAACAAATGCAATAAGAACCACACACATTTAACGAATAAATAAATCGACAAACAGTAATTATCCAATCCAAGAAAATGAAGTGGTCCACAGCAATTTCAAATCTTTAGATGAATCGCGGGCCAATACTATTAGGTTAATCACCTGAATTTACGTTATAACTGACAAAATACCGAGCAAATTTACATTTACGGGCTTTAAAACTGAAAAGTGTTCGCGACTAAAGTTTTTCTTGTCCCCTGTAGATATTGACCGAAGAGATGCTAAACCAGGAGTGCCTATCTTTGCCTCCCCGAAATAAGATGTCTCAAAAGTGGTACACTGTGAAACTTCTACCAATTAAAAACGTTCTCTGCGTTACACCATACTCAAAATTGTAGTTGCCTAACGGACCATGATGCCTCGAATAATTCCTAATATTTTATTATCCTTTTTCCCTATCTAACATTTATACCAGTAAATATGAAAAAAACCCTTTGTCAATTACTTTGCTCTTGTACGGGAAAAAATGTACCTTAGTGGCCCATCTAGTTTTACTACTAAAATTATTACATTTCCTAGAATACTCGGTGAATCAACTATCTTAGCCTGGGTTGTTAGAAGGACTTGAAGTAAAAAAAATGTTCAGACTTAAAATAAATTAGATGGTTATGTATTCTTTCCATGGGACTTTCTTAATATGTCGACCCTCAATAAACTACTCAACTCAAAATTTCATATTTCCGGACCGAACGAAATTAGACAACATAATTACAACTAGATTCGGATACAATTTAAGCTGACTTGTGCCATGGCCGCTAAAACGTCTGAACTAAGATTTTATTCGATGCATAAGAAATGCCAGTAGTTCTCAAACAGTTTTCTCATGTAACAGCAGTGATGTCGCTAAATGATTATAAAGAAATAGGAAAGATGTTATCATAAAATGTTAAGATTATTAATTTAGTAACTAAGTCATTTTAGTGGAATTCTGATTATACAGTGTACGCCATAAAGTTGGCTACATATGGGAAAGAATTGTATTATTGACATTTCTAAAACACTCTATTGGGGGTTCGTTTATGCATGTCCGATAAAAATTACATTTTGACACACGTCATGTGATCACCGGTTTGGCAGGACTGTAAAAAATAGTTGACGGTTGTACCGAAAAATGAGTCAAATTGTTAAGATATCGAAATTTTTTATTAAGAAAAAGTCCATAGAATTCAACAAGGACCCCACATATCAATTTTGAAGCAGATATGAGGAAAATACAAAAGTGCAAATTTTACCCCTACCCATTAATTACTATATGAAAAATCATAAATTCTTGTGTCTTATTTTCGACAATATATTTTTTAGTTGAATAGAGGAATTTGCATGTAAAAAAGAAACGAACCCCCAATATAGTATTTTTTAGAAATCTCAATAATACAAATTTTCCCATATGTAGCCAACTTTTTGGCGGACACTGTAGGTATATAGGATCGGGCACAAATCAAACTGATAACAGATGAGTTATCAGAAAAAGAAATCATATTGTTACAGTCCAGCAAGAACCACGGGGAGGTATGGGCATATCTTGCAATTAAAGGATAGGATCATAGTCTTAGTAGGGGAAATGATGTTAGTAAAAATAAGATATTTCATATACTAGAAAGAATCTGAAATCTCTATGAGAATAACGAAAATAAATTGTTTCTTTTAGCGGTAAGTAATAAATAAATATTCTGGTTGACAAAATATATATTAAAAAAATTACCAATAATTTAAGACAAATAAATTAAAACAATTCTAAAAGAACAACTCATTAGCGTGTTTTCATAAACACTGAAACACTTGAACACTACACTTGAACACTACTCTTGAACAATTTACGACACGTTTTCATAAATATACAACACTACACTTGAACAATTTATCTACCCAACGCACGTTTCACCATTCGTGTATTAATATATAACGTAAGAAAGTCGATTTCGATTAGAGAGACACGCGCTAGTAGTAATAAATGACATATTTTTGTGGAAAATAAAGTTTTAACAAAACTCGCGGCGCGACTTAATAAAATAAAAATTTTTGAAAGAAAATTATTAATTTTTAATAGAGCTTAATCAAATAAAAAAAAGTAGAAATGGGAATCGAACTCGCAATCACCCCGTTTACATTTATTCGGGGGTGATTGCTGCTCGAGTATCTTACCGATTGGGCTACGCGATTCGATGTTGATTATATTCTAAAACGTGTAATATGTATATGCTTACCTGAAAATTGTAAGATTTAGTGGTTTGACATTGTTCATTTGACGGATGAATATCCACTATTTACCACTAAAAATAACTTAAACATTTCATATAAAGACGTTTTTCATATTTAGAGTGGTGTTAGTTCACGGGAATAAATAATACTCTCACTCCTCAGTGTACATTTCATATTTCCGTCTCAAAAGAAGTGGAAAAAAATCTTGGTAGTCATACATTGAGAATGTCTTTAGGCTATTACTAAGCTAAGTTTGTGTGCAAGAGATGGTGAAAACGGATGTGCAACATTAATTCATACATCGGTCATTTTAAACTGGACCCGACTCTAGTGTTTACTTCAGTGGACTAAAGTGTCCACCCATGAAAGATCACCGGGACTTGCACTGCCAAAACAACGGTTGTTTTATACACGACAGGGCCGTACTTGACAACCCTTAATTTGATTTTTGTTTCAATAGTACATTTTTATCCGAATGTCAACAACCTGCCCATACGATGGCTCCTTTGTGAGTCATGAACGTGCCTCAACATCTTTAGCTATGCTTAGAGAACACTTGCGTGGCAAGGTAGGGCTGGATATGTTGAAATACAAGGTATTACAGTTAATTTTTTTTAACTATTTAGAAACGCAACAAATGCATTTGTTATTCAAAATTTTCTTATTTCTTTTTCGAATGATAAGTTAATTTCTTATGGTTTTATAAACGATATCAAATAAAATAATACAACTAGAGTGCAGTGAGTTTTGATTCATCTAGACCACTTCAGTCAAGATTTTTATGTTTGTTGTAGCGTAAGCATTAAATTGATAGACATAATTGTTAATAAATTAAACACTGCTTTTTGATGAATCAGTCAATATATTATAAATACTCTACATATGTTTCGGCTTACTAGGCCTTTATCAAGAGTATTACATAGTATTACACAGTATTCACTATGTAATACTCTTGATAAAGGCCTAGTAAGCCGAAACATATGTAGAGTATTTATAATATATTGACTGATTCATCTAAAAGCAGTGTTTAATTTATTAACAATTATTTTCAAGATGTTTCACAAGGTACCTACCACAAGTTCAGTTCAAATTGATAGACTTCCATTAATATGTTTTTAAAAGAATCATCTTGAAAAACGCTAAGGCATTGTGAAGGGAAGCGTTATAATATTAAAAGCGAAAAGTAAAGTATATAGCGCGAATAATGTTCATAATGATGTTTTTTGGTTATCTTCTAAAGAGAACTAATGAAGTGTAAACCTTAGCAGGCGAGCTTCAGAGGTTCTATAACACCGTTTTTAAACTTATCTTCTTGCTTGAAACTTTGCTAATGAGTAACTTTGAATAACTGATAATATGAGATGAGTAGTAAGTACAGAGGAGAAAACGATTGCCACAACTAATTAAAGTTTTAATCTATTTAGTTGTAAAATGAATTGCCGAGAGGTATACATATATATTATTTTGTAAAAGGGTAGAATACTAGTAAATATATATTCACATCGACGATTTTCCATTTAGTTAGAAATAAATAAGGTATCCTTATCATGAAACATTTTAATGTTACCACATAATATGTTTGCTTACATATATTTTGTAATTAAACTGTTTCTTATCATCAAATTATATTTTGAAGCATTTTTTCCTGATTTCTGTACTTTTCGAATTTTTGTTGATTCAAATGTTTCTTATTATTTTTTCCTATTGAATTTTTGCATTCTTAGGTTTGTTTAAAACTGTTTTTGAACTCAAATTATTGTGACTCAAAATGTTCTTTTATCACTATTTCCAATAACTATTTGTGTACTAAGAGCACAAATTGCATCATTGTCGCTCGAAAGAGTAAGTTGACGAGCGACGCTTTAAACACTTGAGAGCGATAATGACATTTTACGTTTGAATTACGACACATGATTTATTTTTATCTACGATCATTTTAAAATACCAAAACAAAGAAATAATTAAGTTAAGTTATTGACTGAAAAAATAAACAAACGAATAGGACACAAACGCTATTAAAGTATTTTTTCTACACCTATTTAATTATATGACAATTATTAGCATTTTTTGCAGAAAAATCGTACCTATAATTCACTATAGTGAATTATCGATTCATAATTCACTGCAACCCGTCATTCACAAATACAAATTCAAAAATCACTGTTTCACCGATCCAGTGATATTTTATTTAAATCGACTGCAATCAACTCTTGCTGCAGCTGACAATCAACTCGCTGACAGTTACAACCAAGTGTATCGCCATATTATTTGTTTATGTTTTCCACTGTAGGTAGTACGAGTACGAGTAGGTACCGATTAATGATATCAAATTTCAGTCTAATCTATTTGTTTAATAGATGTAGAAAAAGCATATTATGACATTGGCGATTATGACCATTACTCGCTCAGGAGATTTGCTCCATTCGCCTACGGCTCGTGGGATTTCCATTTTCGTTTGACTGTGTATGTGGTAAGACTTTCCAATGATGTTCTTATTTGCATGAGCTTTATTGTTTTCTACGCTACGAATCAAATCAAATCAAATATTTATTGGTCCTTTTTGATCATGTGCATGATATAAGACAGGACAATTAAACACTATTTTAGGTTACATAAGTTACATAAGTCGCATATACATTATGATTCTAGTTTCTTGGGTGATCTGCCTGAATATTCGTCCTGCTCGCTTGCATTCTGATGTAGTTTCAGGCTTTCTAGAAATATGTGTTTTCGTTTCAACCTCCTGTATTAGTAGGCCCACTTCGTTTGTTGTTCAAGATCTATATTTTAAATTAGCTAAGCAGAAAATAGTGATGATGTCTTTGCATCAGTTCTCATTATATCAACGACAAAAGTTTTAGGGCATTATTCTTTCATAAAAATACGTTACTTAAGTATAGATGCACTCAAGCGAGCGTTAAAGTACTTTTTTTCGACCTGCCAGAAAATACCCCTTTCCGGAGAAATTAACGTTTCCCGGGTTATACCGGAAAATGGGCATCAGAAATCGGCAAAAGCTTTTCCAATCCATGAAGGTGAAAAATGCTGCCAATTATGGATATAGGTGGCTTTGCTTTTTTGTTACTATGGAAACGAACTTGTGTTAATTGTTGGAATAAATGTCAAATAGATAACAGTCGCGTCATTTTGGCATTTTACCTCTAAAAAAAAGGTACAAGGTCAATTGACTTCATTTTTGTTGCAAAGAATTCAGGAAGGCATAGAAAAAACAGTACCTTTTAGTTGTTTTTAAATGTTTGATTTAATTTTTGGGCCAATAATTGACCAATATTAATGGCCAATTTAATTAAATTAATTGAAAAATTTGTTATCATACATATTTCCCATAAAAAATGAGAATGGATATCTTGGCCTTGAAAATCTGTGCTCGGGGGTTTTCGAGGTTTTCGAGGTTGCTCATTACGAATCCGAGGTGATTTGTTAAATTCAAGATGGCGGACCGGAAGTAGAGTCAATTTATGAAGAAAAACTGGGATCTTTTTCGGTTTTGGGCTAAAAATGAGTACTCAGGGGTTTCTGAGCTCGCTGATCACGAATCAGAGGTCTGATTTACAAAATTCAAAATGGCAGACCGGAGTAACAGTCCATTTCTCCGGTAAACCCATATTCTTTTCTTTTTTGGGCTGAAAGTAGGAACTCGGGGGTTCTCGTTATCGCTGATAATGAATCTGATATCCAGTTAGGGATAATTCAAAATGGTGGACCGGAAGTAGTATATTTTTCAGGAAATACTCGTATCTTTCATACTTTCTGCCCAAAAAGTAAAAAATACGAGGTTTTCCGGAGATATTGATTATTCTTCCGGTCCGCTATTTTGAATTTCGTAAATTGGACCTCTGATTCGTAATCAGTGACCTCAAAAACCCCCCGAGTACTCATTTTCAGCTCAAAAAAGAAAAAATACGAGTTTTTCCTGATAAATTAACTCTACTTCCGGTCCGCCATTTTGAATTTACCAGATCAGACCTCGGTTTCGTAATCAGCCACCTCGAAAACCCCCGAGCACAGATTTTCAAGGCCAAGATATCCATTCTCATTTCTTATGGAAAATGGCCCGATTACCGGTCCGCCATTTTGAATTTCCCAAATTGGACTTCAGATTGGTGATAAGTGACCCCAAAATTCCCGAGTAACCATTTTCGTCTAATTCTATGGCATATTGTGTATGATAACAAATTTTGCACTTAATTTAATTAAATTGGCCATCGATTATCGGGAAAAAAAATTAAACCAAACATTTCCGACAAAAAAATAAAAGGTACTGTTTTTTCTAAATGCCTTTCTAAACTATTTGCAACAAAAATGAAGTCCATGTACCTTTTTTTTAGAGGTTTTCGGATTTTTCATGCTAAAATGACGGGACTATAAATACACTTATCTTTTACAAGTTTTCAAAAGTCAATTCGCAAGTTATGGAAAATATGGATTCAGATTTTGAAGCGTTACAAGCAGAAAATGAAATTCCAAAAGCAATTTTGGAAACAGCCACGAAGGCGACAAACGATATTTTAATAATAAAAGTTTAGGAGTAAATAAACGAAGTTATTATTATTGTTTGTTGTTGTATTTGTTAGAAAATGATTGAGGATAGTTTTGGTCTTAAAGAAAGTTTTAAAAAGGGTTTGACTTATCAAGGTATTTATCAAGTCTTCAATAAAACTTTAAAGCTGTTAAGTTCAAGTTAGGAGGATTAAGATTTATAGAGATTAAGCAAATGTTGTGGTTTTATCATTGCTTTCTGATATTAATTTGAGGTGGTTGTTAATGCTGGGCTACAAATCTAATATGTTTTTGAAATAATTAAGTGTCAGGTCGAACCTTCATAAAACCAACTGCTTGCTAGAGTTTTAATGAAGCAAACAAACATCTGTAATAGGTCAGTTTTAAAAATAAAAGGATTTGGTTTACCTTTGCCTAGACTATAATGTTTTAAAATAGGTAGCTTTAAAACTATGATAAGATATATAATAATAATAATAATAATAATAATAATAATACATTTATTAACCCAAGAGATCATAGTACACGATATAGGGTAAGTCTAATGAACACTTGTTCAGTTGACTTAAAATTAAAAGGAAAAAGATTACAGTAAAATAATTAGTTAAAAAACATGAAAAAGATATTCGTTGACAGAGTAAAAAGCATTGGATAATAGTAGTTTTCTGACATAAGAAGTAAATTTGTTTAAACTAACATTTTTAACACTCATTGGCAGTTTGTTATATAATTTGGCACCAATATAGTATGGACTTGACTTATATAGTTGTCATCTGTGTATATCATATTGCAAATTTTCACCATGTCTGGTATTATAATTGTGATAGTTATTTTGTAAGTTAAAACTCGATATATTCTGTTTCACAAATTTTAAAATTTCAAATATATATATATACAAGGGAAAGTGAGTATTTGTTCTCTGATAAAAATTTGTTTACATGACTCTCGATATTTCAACCCAAACATACAGCGAATCGCTCTTTTTTGCATTAGGAAAACTCTATTTGCTGCTGATGAGCATCCGTATGCGATAATTCCATATCTCATAACAGATTCGAAATTAGAGTAATAAAAGGTCTTTGTGATATTTTTATTAGTAATGGTGGAAAGCCTTTTTAATGCAAAACAAGTACTTGCACATTTTTTGCATACATAATTTACATGGTCTCGCCATGTTAGTTATAAATCTATGTGTAGTCCAAGTAGTTTAAAACTTGTTTTTTGTTCAATAGATTTACCATTCAACTTAATTAGGGGGCTGCTCGTATAATTGGCAGTAAGTGGGTGAAACTGTAGGATATGTGTTTTTTCTTGGTTTATATTTAAATGAATACTACTAAGGTAATTAAATAAAGCTAGTAAGTTGCTATTTAGCTGTTGGTTTACATCATCCTGTTCTTTATTGTATGCAATCAGCGTCATATCGTCCGCAAACTCGCAATGAGATATAGATAGATATTCATCTATATCGTTGCAATATAATAAAAATAACAATGGACCCAAAACACTTCCCTGAGGAACCCCAACGTCTACTGCAAGCTCATCCGAATTATGACCAAGATAGTTAACAAACTGCTTTCGATTAGTTAGATATGATCTTAGTAAATCGTTGCATTTACCACGCAAGCCATAGAGTTCCATTTTTTTCAACAGAACTTCATGGTCTACGCAATCAAAGGCTTTTGATAAATCTACAAAAAGAGCCACCACTTTGTTATTTTTGTCCAGTTGTCTATAAATGATATCCAAGATATTCAGTAAGGCTGACATTGTCGATTTTTTATGCCTAAATCCATGTTGAGTGTTTGCTAAGAGATTATTGGTTTCTAAAAATTTTGTAATTCTTTTAGCTAGAATTTTTTCAATCACCTTAGAAAACACTGACAAGAGCGAAATTGGACGATAGTTGGCGAGTAACTTTTGATCTCCCTTTTTATATAGTGTAATAACTTTAGAGATTTTTAACATGCTTGGAAAGCAACCCTCGGAGATACAAATATTGGCTATATGACATAGCGGCTTAGCTAGCTGGACTGCACATTTTTTTATAATTGAGGTAGAGAATTGATCTGGACCAGTAGAGTTTGTGTTTTTTAAGTCATTTAATATGCTAATAACCTCAGATTCAGTGACTGCCTCTAGAAAAATAGTTTTCTCTGTGAAATTGGATCTATATGTATAGTTTTCAATATTGGTATCATTTTGTTTATTATTTTTTATATTTTTTGGCAAATTTACAAAGAAATTGTTATATGCATTGGCTATTTCTTTCTTATCTACTATTTCAACTTCATTTACAACTCTATTTTCATTTATTTGCGATTTAAAGTTTTTTAGTGATGAACTTATAATATTCCATACGATTTTTGATCTATTGTCAGAGTGCAGTATTTGATTGTTGTAATACATTTGCTTAGCCTGTCTGATAGTACGTCGATAAATTTTTTTGTATGTGTTATAATAGTTTAGCGTAATTAACCCCTGATTTTTCTTAATAAATAAATCTTTAAGATTTGATGCCGATACTTTTAAACCTGGTGTTATCCAATTTTTTGTTTTGCAAAAATTATGTTTTGTTTTTGTAATAAGTTTAAAACTGAGATCATAGTAATATAGAAGTATGTTGTTAAATATGCTAAATTTTGTATCAACGTCACTAATAGGGTTTGTAATATCATGCCAGTCTTCTGTTGCAAGATAATTCTTAAACAACATAATGTTTTTGTTTGAAAATGATCGACTTTTATACGATGTGTACTTGTTTTCATCTGTTATGGGAAATGAAATTACCTGTGCAGAGTGGTCAGATATGCCATTGTGAATAATATATTTATTTGTTATAATGTTATTAAAATTTGAAAAAATGTAATCGATAGCACTTTCGGACGATGCAGTTATCCTCGTCGCTTCATTAAAAACTGGGTTTAAATAGAGAGAGTTTACCAGGTCAATGAGTTTAACTTTGTCTTGCGAATCAGATAAATAATCAATGTTAAGATCTCCACGCACAATTATTTTACCAAAATTATTTTTTTGACATATTTTATTCAAACATTTCTCAAATTTATCAAAAAATAAATCAGAGTCACTATTTGGTGCCCTATAAACACATAATATACAAATCGATTCATTGTTTTTCGTAACACTTACACCGGCACATTCAAATGTCTTGTCTATACTTAAATTAGCACATTCAGGAATTTCAACAAATTTAAGAGAATTTTTGATAAGCACTATTACTCCACCATGCAGAAAGCTTTGTCTATTAAAATATCCTCCTATAGTATAGTCTAGTATACTAATATAGTTAATGTCATGATCTTGGCACCAGCTCTCTGTTATACAGATTACATCTGGATTTTCATCAGTTAACTGTATTTCTAACTCCTCGATTTTGTTTTTAAGACATTGTAGATTCTGATGTATTATTTTAAAATTGGACTTTGTGTTTTTCATTCCCTTTTGTTCTACTTTTGGTGCAACATTATTTATGTTATTTTGTTCAGGTTTGATATTTCTAAAAAATCAGTTTTACTTTTTTTCATTTCTAGGTTCCGTAAATAAGCTGGACATTCCTTACTCCAAGTTTGATGATGAAAATCAACATGTTTAAGCTTAAGCTTTTCAACTGCAAATTTGCAATTTACACATATCGCCTCTTTAATTGCAATTTTACATTCCTGTGTACGATGAGGGCCTCCACATTTGGCGCAAACTGTTTCTCTGTCACAATTTTTTGCAAGGTGATTAAACCCACAACAGTTGTAACATATTCCAACGTCTACTGCATCATAGACATATACATATTCGTCGGCATTTTGTTTGTGTATGATGTGCTTGTGGGTGAATTTCTAATGCAAGTGAAAATAACTTTCTCGGAAAACCGACTTTTTAGGTTATATTATCCGAGCATCATAACTTCTATAGGTTTTAAAGCAGTTGTGTTATGTGCTCAAATGGTTTAAAATTGGTTTTAAGATAAGCCAACAAGCTTTAAAAAATATATTAAGACGAATGAGGCTTAAAACATACTTTTATAAGAATAAATCGACATACTTAAAGCGCGGCACAGACTGAAGCGGTGGTGGTAACGACGGCAGTGGTGATCATTTATAACCCACCCACATAGTTAGCTGGCGGTAAAAGTAATACGTTCACGTTTTACCGTGCGTCAAGGTTGTGGTGAGTGAACATAGCCGGTTATATTTGGCTGCAGACCGCTGACAGTAACTTTTCAAAAGTTCATCGAAACATAAAAAGTTCATTCTGAAATATATATAGAAACGGTTTTCATCCATTCCAGGTTATAGGTATAGTCTGTGAAATTCTTCATGTTCTCTGCGATTCTTGTTGATCACATGAACCCATATATTCCTGTTTTTTTTTTCTCCTAAAATTTTTGGTAATGATTGAAAATGAATATAGTAAAATACTAAAGTTTTATCTTAGTTTCGCTCCTGTTCTTCATCTATTAAAGATGCAAAAGTATTGCTTTTTCTTCCAAATACTGTACCTTTGTGAATGTTTTTCTTATAATCAATTCACACTACTGCTTCAATGCGTCTGGATTCGTACCGTCTCATGATCGCCACTGCTTCAGTCTGTGGCCTGCTTAAATAGCAATTAGTAATGTAATAGGCATTTTAAGACAAAACATGTTTGAACTAGAGTTATTCACAGCTTACAGGGTTTATACATACAGCCACCATTTTATTTCTAGTCGTCAAGGAATATAACGGTGAGTCATATTAGCAATGTCCTCGGTTGAACAAAAACATGTAATTTGTATCTAATAGAAATGTTTTATAAAAACAATTTACATATACTAAACCATATTATAGGCAGATGCTAAAGCTCTTGTTACTTTCTAGTCACAAAAAAAATAATTATTTATATATTTATTAAAAATTGTATTTTTAGGGAGTGCACGAATTTTTAGGAACTATATCTAATACATGTTTTACAGTATACTTCGTTGAAGGTCTCGATGAAAATTTTAGCCCTCTATTAGTAGTCCCATTAATTCATTACATTACATTCATTAACTGATTTTCTGAACTGTTCTTAATGGTCGACAATTGTCCATTTAATAACTTATATACTAATATAGTGGTCCATAGTGCATGCAGATTTATTTGCGTTTATTTTTACTTCGTCAAATACAAAAAGTCTCCTCAAAGCATCCCTAGTAATTTATTTAAAAAACAATAAAAAATTGATATTGTATCACAGTGTCGGTCGAAAAAAATATTTTACGTCACATGCCCGAAAACAGTGTCTTGTAACATAAATTACTACTATCGCTCGTCGTCATGGGAGACGAGCGATAAAATGACGTTTCTCATAGATCCTCAATAAACGTCAACTGTTGTCCCTCTGACAAAAGTAAATCGATTGTATAAAATAGTTGTTTAGGTTCATATGTAACAGACAAAGATGCTTCTTTAGCCGAAAACAGCCCGCTGTATAGATTTCCTATGAATAAGGTACATAAAAAATTTTCTATGAGTGAGTAAGTACTACTACAGACATACAGGGAGCCACTTTTCATTTTTGCAAATTTTGCCCGCGTCATGGAATTTTACCGGAAGTGACGTCAAAATGGGAGGATGCGGGCAAATAAGAAGAGGCAGCCTATTTTTTTAATAACTAGAAGGCTTATACTTTAACTTCATAAGTTTTATTCATGTATTCGATGACACAAAAAATCGTGACCGGAAGTGATGTCAGAATTCCATGACGCGGGCAAAATTTGCAAACATGAGAAGTTGCTCTCTGTATGTCTGTGGTAGTACTTACTCATTCACATAAAGATTTTCATGTATCTTATTCATAGGAAATCTATACAGCCGGCTCTCCACCTATCGGGAATATTTTCATACACCGTTTTATCAGGATATCTCGCTTAATATCAATCGTGCAAAAAACTTGTTTTTACAAAAATTGTGTCGATTTTTACGAAGTACAGAATAGCTTAAAGATATATGAAGCCTACTTTAAGTGTTATGACAGAAAATCTTGAAAATGCGAAACATGTCTGAGTCAAACATTGTCGTTATTTGAAGGGATACGGAAAAAATTCTGTGACGAAATTTTGTCTTTTAACGAGGTATTATGTATATATTTTCAGAGCTGCTGTAATTGGAGGTTTACTCTTTTAGATATTAAAAATCTAAACAAAAATGTGTGAAGTAATTTTATTATATAGATAGAGTATTTAAAAAAATGTTTTTGTAATTACTTGCTTACTTTTAAAGAATATATATGACATGTGACATATATCATTAAAAAGGCAGGAAAATATTTTATTTAATGCAGCTGATGAACGAAAGTTGGAAAATTTTTTATGGGGGAGGTTTCACAATTTCAAATTTGTTATTAATATTCTCAAAGAATAAATGCATCGATATGCGTTGCTATATTCTTCGCGTTGAAAACACAGGGGAGTGTATTTTCATGGATTACTTTTAGTTAAATGAACTGGGTTAACACGGACGCAATTTTAGGTGTTTAGATGGAGTGAGCTAATTTGTATGCAGAGTGGGCACCAAAGCGTCTATAAATGCATCACATTATCGAAGAGAACAGAGATAAGATTTTACGAGTTATTAAATGTGAAAAGGTCAATTACAGCTAGTGACACCGTAATATAGGTTTACCCGTTGAATATAATGTTACCGCTCGTATCCGTAATATGATATTATGCATATATATGTACAGGGTGTCTCAATCTCATGTTTATTGTGAAATATACAAGGTGATTCATTTAGACGTGACATCTTTTTTAAATTAAACACTCGGCATATGATTATTTATTATGATTATTCTTTTAAAGGCGATTCTAACGATATCCATTTAATAGGTCTGCTGTTGGGTCGATACCATGATATGGGTGAGTTTACATCAGAAACATCTATACTTGTGAGCTCACTATGTCACACATATTGGAACAGTATTTTTGAGACTTAGTTCATGTCAAAAATTGACAAAAGGTTACGATACTGTTATCACATCTAAAGAAATAGGCTTCCACTGTAATAAGGTACTATGGGTTCATCTCTATAGGAAGATATTTGATTAGTAAGTGGCCCAATTCGAGATTCATTATAAAATGACAATCAGTCTTCAATTGTTTTATGGATTTACGGTGAAATCGGATAAAGAGTATTTTCTAAAATGAATAACTTTTATAAAGATGGGTACTTTTCAGCAGTAGTTAATAGTGTAATAGTAATTAATTTGCCAAAAATGGAAACAATATTTGATTGATTGATTGATTGATTTACGAGCATAATGTGGGCATTGCTGCCGATTCCGGTGCATGGAGATTTGTTCCACCACTCAACCCGATCGCCCGCCGAACGTCCATTACATATTCATGCGGCTCCTCCCGACCGACCAACGGATCATCCCACCGTGTGCCGGAACAAACCCCCGGTGCTTTTATATACCGCCGGACCGGCTGTATACGCTGGATTGGACATTGGACATGCTTGTTGTCAGCAGTATAAAAATGCGTCTCTAGCTGAAATTAGGGCAAAATTTTATGGGGCAGAAACGACCAAAACTACGCTTTTTCTAAATACCTCAAAAATAAATAATGCCACTATGTTATCAACAAAGCTAGGGAACATTATTTCGGCCTCAGAGACGGCTCTCAGATAGACATAATATTATATTGCAAGCATCTACTGAAACAATCAGAAAAACGACGAAGTGTGAAATATTCATTACTGTCAGCTACAATGTATTTTTGGTAAATTTAACCTAAAAATGGTAATGGTTCTTACAAGACATGAAATACATATTTAGCAAATAAAAAGACAATTTTGAATCTAACACCTCCTTTCCTCTTTGTTTAATATGTGTGGCGTGTTTATTTTCATAATAATTAAATACAAAAACCCAATAACTTCTGGTAACCTAAAACATTTTTCCCAATGAAATACACCATTTTTATACAATACTAAATTATATATAAACATACCAAACAAAGTTAAGGACTAATGGCATGAAACTGCCATGTACCGTGATAAAGTGAGTTTTATTTCATTTTAAAATGTTATTGCATTTGATCCTGACCAAGTGTCAACATTAGATTCCAGTGTATGGCGATACTATAATATATTTTTTACTAATGCGGTTTTATTATATCCTTCAATTAGACGACGTCGCCGAATTATGAAACGTTGGTTTGACGAAATCCCTTTTTACCTTGGTGTACTATGGAATTGTTGGCATTTATGTCAACATATGTACATATGTATCCACAAACCTGGAGTGAAATTATACATAGTCGGCGGTACACAAAAGAGTCTAGTGCTTCAGATCTTTATTGTAGTAGTTTAAACAAAACAATTTTTTGGACGTCTAAAAAAATGTTAATAGACGTATTTCCTCACAAAAGCATATCAGAGCTAGTAACTCCATGTTATCATGGCATATGGGATGTTCCGCTTGCAATGAAGAAGAAATATTTTAACTAAAAGATTTGAAAAAATTATAGCTATTAGAATAACAAATTATTTTGAACCTTGCAATATTTTTACCAACGGACAATTCGGGTTCAGGAAAGGTAAAAATACCGCAATGGCAGTACTCTAGAACTAATTAATTCTATTAGTGAGGGCTTTGAAATGGGAACTCCATACTGGCACTTTTTCTAGATTTAAGTAAGGCGTTTGATTGTGTTTTCAAAGAGATCTTACTGAACAAGTTGGAATTTTATGGTTTTAGAGGTGTAGCACTTAAACTAATACATTCTTACTTAACTAATCGATATCAGTGTGTGTTCTGTAAGAATCAATTTAGCAACATGCTGCCACTGCAACACGGTGTTCCTCGGGGTAGTGTATTGGGGCCGCTACTATTTTTAATTTATATCAATGACTTACCTGACGTTGTGTCAATTTTTACAGTACTTTTTGCGGATGATACTACTTTCGCGACACAGTTAAAAGATACTGGCAGCAACGTTGCAGATTCAGAAAATAACAATATAAATAGAATCTCTGGTTTATTGCAAATAAGTTATGCTTAAATACGAACAAAAGAAACACATCTGGTGTTTCTTTGAAAATTTTTGGCATAATTAAAAGCCCAAAATGCTGACTGTTACATCACAATAGACTTGAAGTTGACATAATTTTGGTACAAACTCACCCATAACATGATGGAGATACTTCAAAGTCATATCGAGTGTTAGATTAAAAATTTTATGACGTCACGCCTAAATGATTTCCTCTCCACGGCCCCCCCCCTCATTTTAAAAATTTTTTGATATCTTTTATAAGAGAGCGAGGATATTAGGATGATGTGACACCGGCATATAAAAAAGAGATCTACTATGACATCACCTGTTTTGCCATTTAAGAACCACATTCTAACAGCCTTTTTGTGCAACGTTCTCAGTATGCAATTGAAGGTACTGACGTGGACAATAAATAAAAAGACAACTTTTTTCCTACTGTAAATGTATCTTTATTTAAATATGTAATGACTAGCCAGAATAAAATAGATATTATCCCTATTTTATTTTTTTATTTTTAAGTAGATATGGTAAGGCTGGAGTTATTGCTATAGCAGAAGATGGATGGTCAATGAGTCAAATTGCACTGCTTTAGCAATAACACCAGCTTTAACTAAATCACTTATGTTGGTTACTGGTTTTTACACACACTTGTAATATATTTTGACAAATAAATGACAATGTCATAAATATTAAACTTAGATGTACACAAATAAATTTCAGCAAAAATACGTTATGAATAATCCTATTAATTATTGTCTACGACATTACACCTCGTAAAAACAAATCAAACTTACACCACAAACCCTTTCTGTGTCGCATCGGGATAAGAAATATTTTATTTGAGTTGTTTTGTTTCTAAATAAGCCGTGTATGAAACACCTAATATTTTGATAGAACTCCTTTTTAAAAATTCTTATAAAATAGTAAATATAGCAGAAAACACATCAGTGTTGTTATAACTGTATCATTTTTAACACATATTTGCAACAAACGTATTACCAGTAGCTATAAAATAATAGCGTCTACCGAGAAAGACCGTTAGCGAATTCCATTTTTGTGAGATTTATGTGTTGAAACACGAGCTGCAGCAGACTGTTGAGGAGTTCGGGGTAATAAAACTTGATTGGAAAGAGTTACAAAAGTTTTAACTGTATAAAATTCCACGCTTGCTAAAGCATAACCGACCACATTTTACTAATGTTATCTACTAAGGCTTATACTTATAATTACTATCAAATATATGAAATTAGTTTGTATGTTTAAATTAATCTAAAATATATTTTAATTCTTATTACAATGTATAATAATCATCGTAGAAAGAAAATATGTTACCAAAATTCGTTTGATAATACTTCGAACTTAAATATAGAATAAACAGTGCACGTGTATATTATGGTGACCCATCTAAAAACGACATCTCGAATTTTATCTTGCGCATATGACGATTAGTCCACATGAAGTTCTGAAAATTTCGTAAAAAAATATTAAGATTTAGAGGTCGCTAGTGTGAGTTTTTTAAACTCGTCCAGTCATTTTAATTTTCACGGTTTGAATTAATTCTGATAGAAATTTTCGAATAAAGTATACGTTCCAGACATGAGTCCTTATGTTTTTGAGCCGCTGAACACGATGGTCATGGTTAATTCTCTATACAGATGGTGCATCTCTTCGTATTAGGCAAAATGTGTTGGGAAATAGCAGAAAGCTTAAACAAAATGATATGGTAGTGGGAAAACATACCGAGAAATTCCGAACAGGCACGATGGTTCAGTTTTTTTTTTTTTCAGAAGAAATGAGCGAGAGAAGAATGAAAAACTCCTGAAAATGGGAAAATATCTAGACTTGAGTGAGTAGAACTTCGAGCATCCATTTTTTTTCTCCTACTTAAACTAATCTACGTTGTAGAGGACACTTTTGAGGTATACTTTTCGATATCATTTGTGATAAGATTTATTTGCCCGATTCCAAACACTACATGAGTGAGATTCAATCCTGAAAATTATACTCCAAAAGTGTTCTCTAAAACGTAAATTAGTTTGAGTTTGAGAGAAAAAATGGATGCTCGAAGTTCTACTCACTCAAGCCTTGATATTTGTCCGTTTTCAGGAGTTTTTCATTTTTCTCTTGCTCATTTCTTCTGAAAAATCCTGAACCATCATTCCTGTCCGGAATTTCTCGGTATGTTTTCCCACTACAATGTCGTTTAGTTTAAGCTTGAGAAAAAAAAACTTAAGCTTAAACTATTGCCCGTTTTCTTCTATTTTCCAACACATTTTGGCTAATACGAAGGTATGCAGCATCTGTATCGAGAATTAGCCATGACTATCGTGTTAGCGGCCCCAAAAACATAAGAACTCATGTCTGGAGCATGTACTTTATTCGAAACTTTCATATCCGAATTAATTCAAACCGTGAGAATTAAAATGACTGGACGAGTTTAAAAAACTCACACTAGCGACCTCTAAATCTTAATATTTTTTAAAGAAATTTTCATGTGGACCCAAAATAGAAACTAATCATCATATGCGCAAGATACAATTCGAGATTTCGTTTTTGGGTGGGTGATCCTAGTGTATACATACAGTGAGCACGTAAAGGTTGGAATAAATTCATTAAAATAGTTACAAAACAAGTGTCAAAAATTCGCTCAGACCCGTCGTTTTTTAAATACATTTCTCAATCTGTTTATTTAAAAAAAAGTGCTGCAAATATTTTTTTTAAAGTTATGGAGTCATCGCCATTTTTTTTAATGGCAACCCCCATTCTAGGGAGTATTGCATGACGAAATTATAGAGAAAAAAATCTTAACTACTTATAACAATGTAATAAAACAAAAATACAGGAATTTAAGAATACAGCAAAAAATAATTAGATTAAATGTTCAAATTGCGCGCCATTTGCTTCTTCACAATGTCCAAGTCGAAACTGAAATTCTCGCAAATGGTTAATAATTGTTTCGGGTCGAATTCTTCCAATTTCGTAAGTAATTATGTCTTTTAAGTCCTCAATATTGTTCGGTCTATTAAAATAAACTTTGGATTTAAGGTAACCCAATAAAAAATAATCAAATGGGGTTAGGTCCGGAGATCCAGCTGGCCATTCTATTGATCCGCGTCTACCAATCCATCTGCGTGGGAAAATTTCGTTTAAATAATTCGCACTGTTACCGAATAATGTGGCGGTGCGCCATCCTGTTGAAACCATATGGAGTTTTCCGGTACATTAGGGTTATCACCATTTGGATACAGTGCGACAAGTTCTGGAATTATGTTTTGTTGGAGCAGCTCCAAATATTTTTCGCTATCTAATGAACCTTGAATAAAAAATGGACCGAATATTGTAGTCCCAACAATTCCAGCCCAACAATTCCAGCCCACACGTTAACTTTCTGTGGACACTGAGTATGGGCCTCCACCATCCAGTGTGGATTTTCACGTGACCAATATCGACAATTTTGCCTATTTACAGTGCCATTTAAACAGAAGGTGGCTTCGTCAGAGAAAAGTACTCGACTTAAGAAATGTGGATTGATATTACATCGTTCCATCATGGTTTCGCAAAAATCTACTCTGCGGTCGAAATCATCTTCGTTAAGCTCTTGAACTAAGTTGACTAGTTGACTGTTCTGCTGCGACTTCGCGACTTGGTTTGTGAGGATTCTCCTCCATCGTCAGTAAAACATGTTTATTTTCTGAAATTGTAGGATGACCTTTCGTGAAATTATCTCTTACGTGACCACAATCTCGGAACTTCTTTTCTATTTTGCTAACAGTTGATTGTGTAATAGGTCGATTAGGGTATTTACCACTAAATAATTCACAAACCAAAGTTTGGGTTCGGGACTTGTCTCCATAGCCAATCATTATCAAAATTTCAATTCGTTCTGTCTCACTTAAACGTTGCGTTATTAGCACTTTCAATAGGATATCACACAAATACTAATGAATGGGCCTACCCCTTTCAGCGTGGTGAGGCTAATATAATTTAGTGAACTGTATTTAGATATAATAAAAACAAAGAATGTGTCGGAAACTTACACAGTAGGTTTGATGGATTCTCCGTCGTCGGTGTCGGCCCAGGCAATAGGAGGGACAAAGGGGGACCAAAAGGAAAAGGAACAAATCTCCGGACACATAAAATTAACGTAACAATTATTAAATTAATTTAAGAAAGGACAATTATAATTCACTTATCACTGATAAATAACTACAGCGTTCTGCGGCGTAAGTGGCTATTGTCTTACTTACTATCATACTACTGTCTCTATGTGGGTCGCGCTCGACCCACACGGCGTAAAAAAATTGGCTAAAAAAAACTTCTTAGTGGTAAAGAAACAAAACATATATTTTTCTAGGTATAATACTACAAGGCGCGTAACCAACTAATGTGTTAGAGCCAGGTCCGCGTTGCTAAGTAAATGAAAAAAGCGTAAACACAAAAAAAGTGTAAGTTGTAAAAAGGTTCGACGATAAGTAATGAATGTGTTCTATTAATGTTAAATGTTTTTTTCTCGATAATTTCGTCATGCAATACTCCCTAGAATTTAACGTACTGTATGCAGAAAAATGTGCTCTTTCAAATGACATTTTAAAAAATGGGAGTTGCCATTAAAAAAAATGGCGATAATTTAAAAAAATATATTTGCAGGACTTCTTTTTTTAAATAAACAGATTGAGAAATGTATTTAAAAATCGACCGGTCTGAGCGAATTTTTGTCACTTGTTTTGTAACTATTTGAATGAATTTATTCCAACCTTTACGTGCTCAATGTATGTATGCATATATGTATGTATGCATGTATGTATGTATTTATGTATGTATGTATGTATGTATATGTGTATCTGTGCAGACGGTTTCTTGTAAACACAATAACTTCTGTTAGCTCTAAAATTTATATTCGAACAATTAAATCGTTACATAGATCAACTTTATTTTAAAATGTTATAAGGATATTTTTAACAGAACTATTTCGAAATGAATAGAAATTGCAGTATGGCAATTACCTACTAAACACAGTATTTTCTGTTATAACTAAAATTATTCTTTTTTTGGAATTTGGAACAGATGTAAATTAACATAAAACAACTCCCTATTGAAATTGGATCACGTTTGGCCTCACCAACAGCCGGTTTTAAAATCGCTAGTTAACTTCCAGTCAGAGTTAACTTTCAGGTTATTATAGAAATTGGGTTTTACAATATCTGGTCATCTTCGATATGGTAGTTATCTAGTAGTTAACTTTACTAGCAGATGAGGTGTAGGTAAACTTGAAGTTGGCAGTTTACTGGCAATTTATAACCTATAAAATAACTGTCACAAAATATTTTTTTTATATTTTGCCTAAAAATGGATATGTGCGAAATAAATGCATATAGCAGTGATGAGTACCCAAGGTAATCCTGTATAGACCTAATTTTTTCGAAGAATATGATGGAAGAGATTTTTTAAATAGATCGAGACTAAATACTACCTACTTACTTAGTAATAGACCACTAACTCATAAATTGCTTCTGACATTTATATTTGACAGCAGGTGACGTGACTTTGGACCAAAATTCATACATTTTATGTATATTACCCATTTTTCCAGTACCAACATTATAAATTTTATTCACAACCTCTCCTTTACAAATCATCACTTAACTTTATATTGAAAAACGCATGTGTCGGTAAAGTTATAGTTAACCTGCAAGTAAAAGTCAACTAACATGAAAGTTAACTTGCGATTGTAAAACCGGCTGCAAAACTTTTTCCTGACTGCTATTTTTGGTGACATATGCCTAAAGTTTTGACAGTCGTCTCTTCGCCTTTTGTCATCTGATGTTCCTTGGACTATCGACCTTTCTATCTTGACCTCTCTTTGGTTTATATGATCAGAAAATGATAGTATTAGGGTTACAAAATACCAGGAAACTTTAACAAAAGAACAACAAACACTTATTTGTTCTCATAGAATAAGACTATTACAAAATAATTTAAAGTTGTAGTTGAGAGTTACTGACTACGAATTTTTATTTGAATAAGAAAAATCACACACTACTATAGTATTTCTATTTTCAATTTAAAAATTCAGTTTAAAGAGTTGCGATCAGGATAAATCATTACGAAGCCTGTTAGTCATAGAATAACGATACACGTATGCGAATATAGTTAACCAAATATGTTATGCGCTTACCTCAAACGAAAATAGTCGATTGTTTACCTGGCTCACCCAGTTCGTTATCTGCTCTTGGTTCATTCTTAGTATTGCCGGTATCATAGCCGTAAACTAAATGATATTTACTTAGTTTTATTAAATACTTTATGGAATTGTTCACTAAACTACCATTATTTATTATTAATAAATAATTTACATCATGCCTATGAATTAATATAAAGTAGTAAAGCAATATTTACAATAATTAAAAAGTGTTACTAAAATTTGCCGGTCGGCGCTTATGACATCGTTGGTGTTATGAACTATTCCTTTGTAGGTCTTTTTTTATGATTTTCACACTGACACTAGATAAACTATATCTATGTATTTAATCTTAGCGGTACCACGGTAAAGTGAATGTGCTGTTCTCAAGCAAAATGTTAATCAAATAGGTATTTAAGTCGGCCATGCAACCTCTACTCGTTAAACCACCATGTTTTAAATATATGGATCAATGTTTAATGGAAAAGAACAATCAGATTTCCATGTAGATTTATATTTGCCTAGTTTAACACTTTCCGTTTATTTTTCATCGTTTGGTTGAGAGATCAAAATCAATATTTTAACGACGTCTTGGGTCCTAAATAAATACAAGTTTGACATGCTTTTCAAGAAAATGTCAGTCGCTGACGTTATCTACAGTAAACCCTTGGCTGATTGTTTTTGACATCAGAAGCCACTAATCAGATGATCGTGAAACGTCGCACGCCATTGATATTACGAGGAAGGAGATACGATACAATTATTGTAATTCTACTTCGTCATATATAGTTGCAGTATTATAGCCGGTTTTACAATCGCAAGTTAACTTTAGTTGACTCTTACTTGCAGGTTAACTACAACTTTACCGACACTTGCGTTTTTCAATATAAAGTTAAGTGATGATTTGTAAACGAGAGGTTGTGAATAAAATTTATAATGTTGGTACTGGAAAAATGGGTAATATACATAAAATGTATGAATTTTTGTCAAAATCACGTCATCTGCTATCAAATATAAATGTCAGAAGCAATTTATGAGTTAGTGGTCTATTACTAAGTAAGTAGGTAGTATTTAGTCTCGATATATTTAAAAAATCTCTTCCATCATATTCTTCGAAAAAGTTAGGTCTATACAGGATTACCTTGGCTACTCATCACTGCTATATGCATTTACTTCGCATATATCCATTTTTGGGCAAAATATCAAAACATTATTTTGTGACAGTTATTTTATAGGTTATAAATTGCCAGTAAACTGCCATCTTCAAGTTTACCCACACCTCATCTGCTAGTAAAGTTAACTACTAGATAACTACCACATCGAAGATGACCAGATATTGTAAAACCCAATTTCTATAATAACCTGAAAGTTAACTCTGACTGGAAGTTAACTAGCGATTGTAAAACCGGCTGTTAGTTGTATAATGAAATATCCAATATATAAAGTATTACTGCCTACGCCCCATTGATTAGTTTTGAAATCTTTATTTTAAGGCTACGTTTGAACGCCACAGTAAATTTGTATGTAGAAAAATTATTTTAAACTCTATTTCAAACGCTAGAGAAAACAAAATGTTCGACAGTGCAGTTTCTAGTGATTTGAAGCATAGTTGGTACTTCAAACAGCTACTGCTTCGCCCTCTATTAGTAAACCGTCCAATTAAATTGGCAAAATTTAATACATTATTTTGTAACATAGTAATTTTTTACTTTTTTTCACATTTAATATATTTATTCTAGTATGTATCATATTTTATTTGAATATTTGAGTCCCATTAAAGATATAAAAAAATTTATGAATTGTGGACGATCGAGTGGCACCGTTCGTGTATAATAATCCAAAGGAAATAATTAATTTCATTTAGTATTCAAATATAAAATATGATACGTACTAGATTTAAGTTAACTAGTTCTTAATAATTAAATCTAATCTGAATTTTGTTGGTTTGTTTTTGACAATAATATGTTGAAAGATTTACGACTGTGAACGCGGTATTTTGACATTGATAACACAGCCACCAGTCCAGTTCTGTGTAGGTGATGATTTAATCTGCAGTGCCCAGTGTATAGGCCAATTAGAGTTCTTAGGTGTAGCCTATTCAACTCTGATAGTTTTTTAGTTCTTGACTTCAAAGGGATATGTAATAAACTCCTTTGAGTAAACTAATCATTGTAGTTTCTGCCAGTGCTGGATTGTTTTCAATTCAGCCTAGGATAGGATAGCAGCCTTGGCACAGTTTGCGGATATGCAAAGGGTCGGTTCTAGACCTATAAATTTGGTTGCCGCATCTTCTCTGGCCAAGGAATCTGCAACTTCGTTGCCTTCCATGCCAGGTATACAGATCAGAGTCAGTTTGTTGTTTTTCCCCAGTCGGGCAAGAGCTTCCTTTGAATTCCTAACCGTTTTAGATTTACAACAGTAGGATCCAAGGGCTTTAAGAGCCGCTTGGCTGTCTGAAAATATTTTTATTGATCTGTGTCTAGGTTTCGTCTGTTCAAGTCTCCGTAAACACAGCTCTATGGCATGGATTTCTGCCTAAAATATAGTCTCATTGTTACCAAGGCTCTAAATTATCTTTACCTTTGATTTGCGACTATATACACCAGCTCCAGTTCCCTCAGGAGTTTTGGAACCGTCTGTGAACCAACAACTGTCTGCCCTTTGTAGGTCGGTTTTGTTCCGAACCCATTCGTCCCTTCCAGGACACAGAACTTTAAAGGGCAGTTCATGATTGATCAAGGTAGGTATCACATCTGAAGTCATTCCCAGAATGTTTCTAACTCCCAGATCAAATTGTTATATTTAACTATCAAAGCTAACCTAATTTTAAAAAATACAGAAGTTACGCTGTACACACAAAATTACTTTTCGGCGAAGCGATAATAAACCTCCAAATATGAAAACAAAAATTCAAACATTTGTTGTCCTTCACACCTTTTACGGACTTAATCTAGGGATACTGTACATTTTTCAATTTCTGTTTCGAATCTGTATTGTAAAAATATACTCCCGATTTAATATATTACTTTCTTAAGTGTGAGGCGCATGACAGCCCATTCAAAGTGGCCATTTTGAATTTTTTGACATCAAATTTAATGTCAGCTGCTCCGAAAATATCTAACCACCAATTTTAAAACAAATTCGTCATATCGCCACGTATTCTGGAATGAAATAAAAAAAATCATATAAAGCACCCCGTACCTTTTCAATGTAATTTGGATTTCAACTCCGGGAGCTAAAACTTTGTACAGAGATAGTTCATGACATGCTGATCAAAAGTCACTACGGCCCCAAAAAAAAATTTAATTACAGAAGTTCATGATATTGGCCGAAGAAGGTCTTAATATCAACGAAATTACGATTTTCTTCGACAAATACCTCGAAATCCCGTCATTGAATTTTTTTGTGACCATGGAGACTGATCAGCATGTCCAATTTTTTTTCAATATATCACCGTGCGTTGCAGAAAAATCTAAATTTCAAACTATGATGAGAATGGATGTTTTGAAGTTCGAAAATCTCAAACATATTCGAACGCACAAAAAAGAACAAAGAACGCTAGCAAGTCCGATTTTGATGAATTCCATAATATTTCTGGCACGTCAAATTGTGCTAAATGGGATAATGACCGTCTACAGCTACTCCATCCTGCCAGATATCCAGCGCTCGTTTGTTCTCATCTTGTTTTGTTCCCGAAAGCAAGAACCAAGACAGGACATAATATTGATCTCAGGTACTGGGTAAAACTAGCATAAAGAACCCCAAACCAAATACATAGGAGTTTGGGTTTCGATGGATTTTGATAGAACAAGTGGCATTCGACGGATTATGCCTCCCTGATCAAATGTCCTAATGGGCGCCAAGTTTGTTATTTGATATTTTTGGAGCTATAGAGCGTAGAAGTGGTTAATTTTCAGTATTCAGTAATAGGACTTTATTAGCCACTTCCAATAATAATGGAATAATAAGGGCTTTTGATCACGGAGCTGTAATCTGTCGAATGCCACTTATTTACATTCCGTATTCACCGATTCCCAAAATCTTTTGTATTTGGTGCGGGATCCTTTCTATTTAACTTCACATTCCTAACATTTTAGTAATTGTAATGTTATAATTATTTAATAACAAGTAGTGTAATGAAGTTTTATTGGAAAATGAGAATAATACGGTATAGTCCAGTAATTCTACGGAAAAATGCAAAAACGATGCTACCCGGAAACAAAAAGTAGGGTTTTGTAGATGAAAAAATTCTAAGAAAGCTTGCGTTTTTTGCATCGCTCTAGGTGTTGTAGAACATAACCTAAAAAAATAGACAAACTCAAAGAAACGGTTTATTACAATTAAAAAAGAAAAAACGAAACATTTGTAGGATAAATGAAAGTCAAACAAGAAAGTTGTAGGTCATGAAAATTTTTATCAAATGCGATCAACGGAATAAACTTCGCTATTTATTTTTCGAGATAGCCTAAAAATACCGTCAAAAATCGGTTTTTGTTGTTTTTGCTGCGTTTATTACAATTTTGAATTAAATTGCTCCTTGTTCGGTGACAATACTGCCTCTGTTGAATAGAAAAAGAGCATTTTTGAAAAATTTCCAAAAAATTAGAAATGCGAGATTTATAGAGCAATAACGAAGAAAATACCTTTTCATAAATCGGTCAATGCCCACGATTGGGATGGTCTAGAGAATCAAACCTGGGCTTAAATTCTTCATAAGGGATAGTACTATCATAAAATTTAAGATATAAATATTTTTAGTCACTTTTTAACCTCAAAAAAAGCGAATTAATATCGTAACGTTTTTTGGTTATATTATTGCGAAGTATCTCTTTGGATTTAGTAATTATAAATTCCGCGTATGGTAATCGAGAGTATACATTTTTTCACACATTAAAAAAAAAATTACCATCCTACGACCATTTTGGTCCGAAATAATTTAATTTTTATTATCCTCACAACGGTAGAAGAACTAATATAACTGAGTTTTGTTAAAAATGTTACTTAAGCTTTTTTCGGTGGACGGCAGACAACGTCTTGCATTGCACAAGACAATAGTAAAGTTTCAGTTCATATATATGTACACAGTATACGAAACGAAGCACAAAAATGTTTTTTGAGCACGTTGTACTGGAACGTTTGCTCTAACTGATTTCTCCTTCATTCGTCTTTCTCTCTCTCTCTTTCTCTCTTCTTTCTCTCCCTCTCTAGACTGGCACGTACAATTCAAGATGGAGGAAGTAGCGGTACATTTCAAAAATTGTCAATGACGTTGTCTGTTGTCCACCGAAAAAAGGCGTAACATTTTTAACAAAACTCAATTATTTATGTAGTTCTTTTACCATTGTGAGGATAATAAAAAACGAATTACTTTGGACCAAAATGGTCGTAGGATGCTCATTTTTTTTAAATGTGTGAAAAAATGTAAACTATCGATTACTATACGCGTAATTTATAATTACTCAAATCAAAGAGATACTTCGCAAAAACATAACCAAAAACGTTACGATATTAATTCGCTTTTTTTTGAGGTTCAAAAGCGACTAAACATATTTATATCTTAAATTATATGATAGCAATATCGCCTATGAAGAATTTAAGCCCATGTTTGATTCTCTAGGCCATCCCAATCGTGGGCAATGGCCGATTTACGAAAAGATATTGTTTTTGTAATTGCTCTGTAAATCGCCTGTTTATAATTTTTTGGTCATTTTTCAGAAAAAAACGTTCTTTTTCTACTCAACAGAGGCAACAGTTTCACCGAAAAATGTTTAATTCAAAATTGTAATAATCACAGCAAAAACAATAAAAACCGATTTTTGAAGGTATATTTAGGTTATCTCGGAAAATAAATAACAAATCTTTACTCTGTTAGTCGCATTTGATAGGTTTTTTTCATTACCTACAACTTTTTTGTGTAACGTTTATTTGTAGGATGCTTCGATTTTTCTTAAATTGCAAAAAAAAACGGTTTTTCGACTGTGTCTAATTTTTTAGGTTATGTTCTGCACCAGCCAGAGCGATGCAAAAAACGCTACCTTTCTTAGAATTTTTTCCTCTACACGATCCTGTTTTTTGTTTCCAGTTAGCATTGTTATTGCTATTGTTTTTTACAACGATTTTAAAGTAGTCGATATTGAAATTTTTACGTTTCTAACTGTAATGCCACTTCAGTCTCTCGTACATTTTCCCGAACGTTAGAAAGATTGGCACTTATTAACAGCCAGCTGCACAACAAATTTAAATATAATGAAATACCACGGCACGGTGCTGACAGCGCGCGACATTTAATACGCCATCGCCATCCAAAATTCGAACTATGCGTCGTTCAAGTCTAAATTGGGAAATATTTATTGGATATACGAGTAAGGGTTTGATTCAAAGACAAACAGTGAGAACATCCAAGTATTTCTAAGTATCACATATCCGCAATTTTCCACAACTTTATCACTTAATCGATCGGTAACGAGAGTTTTGAGCTCGAGTATCGCGATGACGATGAGGGGGATTGATTGTGACGTCATGGCGCGGCAAGGTTGTAAAATGCTCCATTATAATGGAGAGCATGGACAATATAGGTCATTCGGTGACGTCAAACAGAATCTTAGTAGTCCGGGAGCCTCAAGTTCGATCATAGGTTGTGTACTCGAAGATATAATGTTGAAAAAATATATACGTTATCTGGAATGACTGCTTATCTAATAATCCAGTGTTTGACGGTTTTTCACTCAAAATTCTTTCAGATAAAACCGATTGACGTGAAGTTTGGAAAGAATGTAGGGAATGGCTCAAGGAACAATAGTTGTATAGTGCCGATGTGTGCTTCTACCCTGGGGGTGGAAATTAGGACACTCAAATAACTTTTTTTTCCTTCTTCAATTTTTTGGGACTTCCTGCTACATGTATGTTTTCTTTCTAAGCGGTGCTATGGGAATCTACAAAATATATCAAAATTAACCAGTAGGTATGTTACTGGTAAAAAACCTCTACGCCTGTGACGTTTACGTCAAAGGATCAGTTAAAGGTTGTTTTTTTTTTTATAAATAAACAACACAAATAAGTATAAAAACTTGAAATTAAATATTTCGCCGACGTTTCGGAAATCTAATCTGTTTCCTTTTTCAAGGCTTTTTTGAAAAATCTTTTTTGCTGATGGTTAGTTTTGACGTAGTTAGTCTGTTCACTAACGTCCCAGTAGACAAAACTTAAAAATAATCAAAGACAAATTGTTAAATGAAAATAGTTTGGAAGCGAGAACTAAATTGAGTGTAAATACTATAATGGAACTTTTAAGTACGTGTATAAAAACAGCTTATTTTCAATTAGAAAATGACTTCTATCAGCAGGATTTCGGTATGGCAATGGTTTCTCCATTGTCACCGATTTTAAGCAATATATTTATGGAGGATTTTGAGACTAGGCATGTTCAAAATTGTGCATACAAACCGGTTATCTGGTGGAGATACGTAGATGATATCTTTGCAATCTGGCCTCATGGTATTGAGTTACTAGATAGTTTTTTGGATCATATAAATAATAAAAAACCTTCTATTAAATTCACTTTAGAAAAGGAAACTAGAAATGAATTACCATTTTTAGATGTTTTAATTAAAAGAGTAAATGGTACAATTGAAACAAGTGTTTAGAGAAAACCAACACATACCAACAGATATTTAAATTTCAACTCAAATCAGTCGATGCACGTTAAGAGGGGTGTTGTAAAATGTTTGTATGATAGGGCCAAAATCATTTCTTCTAATGATGAAATACTAAACAATGAGAAGCGGTTTATAAAGGAAGTTCTTATTAATAACCAATACCCTGGGGGTTTTGTCGATAAAACCTTCATAAATATTGAAAATACCAATCAGGTACGACAAAAACCTGAAAAACGTTACACAGCGTTAATTCCTTATGTATGCGGATTATCCGAAAAGTTGCGCCGCATCGGTGATAGATTTGATATTAGGACGGTATTTCAAACAAGCAACACTTTAAGATCTATTCTGACAAAGACGAAACCAACAAACCACGAGCAAAATTCAAAAAACTGCATTTATAGTATTCCGTGTGAGTGCAACAAACAATACGTGGGTGAGTCATCCAGACCTTTTAGTGTAAGATTGGGCGAACATCAAAATTATATCAGAAAAAATGAAATTCAGAAGTCCAAGATCTGCGAACACGCGTGGGAGAACGGACATAGAATAAACTGGGACTCGGCAAAAATTTTAACAAAAGAGGCAGATAGCAAAAAAAGAAAAATTAAAGAATCCGCGATAATATTATTGAATGAGGATAATTGCGTGTCGAATTGTTCCGTAGATGTCTGTACAACTTGGCTGCCAATGTTAAAAGAAGAACTTCACAAACTTAACATTGTATAGAAACTAAAAAACTGTTGACTATATCAACAGTTCTATGTAAATAGTAAGTATCTATGGATATTGAATATAACAAACATTCTTAGAGCTGTGTATTTGTCATACACAGCAAAAAAGATTTTTCAAAAAAGCCTTGAAAAAGGAAACAGATTAGATTTCCGAAACGTCGGCGAAATATTTAATTTCAAGATTTTATACTTATTTGTGTTGTTTATTTATAAAAAAAAAACAACCTTTAACTGATCCTTTGACGTAAACGTCACAGGCGTAGAGGTTTTTTACCAGTAACATACTGGTTAATTGTGATATATTTTGTAGATTCCCATAGCACCGCTTAGAAAGAAAACATACATGTGGCAGGAAGTCCCAAAGAATTGAAGAAGGAAAAAAATTTTAAAAAAAATTAAGATAATGCCACAAATAACATTTAGACAATACTCAAATAACCGCTGAAATCTCTAGGGGATGAATTCTAAGCAAAAAATGTTTTATGAAGTTTTTTCGAGTTATTCGCGATTGAGAAATGTTAATTTTTCATCTAAAAAATGCACGTATTAAAGTGATTTTTCACGAATAACTCGAAAACCTTAAGTTTTATCGAAAAGAAATCATCAGAACTAAAAGTAAAGCTTATAAAATAACAAATCGATTGGTTTTTTTATTCTATATTATATTCAATACGAACCCAGTGATGGCTCGTTGAAGATGGCTGTTCGCCGAAAACTGAGTTCAAACCTTTCAACGTCAAATACGGGAAAACGACGAATTTTTGAAGGAAAACTTATTAGATTTTTTTTAAAGTACATAAAAAGCTCTTTAAAATGAGATTTAGTAAAAGTCGGTAGCATAAAAACTTACGGGGTTATGATCAAAATAAAACGGTTGTATATTTTTTTCGGAGGAAAAATCAGCAATGAAACCAATGGCTTAATTGAAACATATTCTTTACAGGATTTTGCAAACAGCAGAGAAAAAACATGTGTAAAAATATTAATGAAATCTTTGCATCCTTTCGATAATCTGAATGCTGGTTATGCTAGCAAATTAAAATCCTAAAATGAATTTGTGTAATTTCTTATTTGAAAATTCTCATTCAACAACTAGCATCCACGCAGTCCCCTACGACCCTGCAGATTAAACTAGTATCCACATAACCCCCTACGGTCATGAAAATTCAGTCAAATTTAGTTCTATAAGATAGTTATTTTACTTCCCTCGCATACCGAAGGGAAGTATTGTATTCGAGAAAAAATCACCCTCCGAGATTTTTTCGGATTCTGACGTTGCAGAACACGTTGATTCCGAAAATATAGGTTTTTCAATTCCGTCAGTCTGTCTGTCTGTCTGTCTGTTGGTGCATTAACTAAAAAACTACTTGACGGAGAGCAGTCAAATTTGGTAGGTAGTTAACCCTACTGTCAGCGAAGAACTGGTAGAATTTTCACTGAAAAATATACAGGGTGCACCGTTTAAACGGAATAAATAGTGAAAAAAATTTTTTTTTGCTCAAATTTAAAATTTCCACGTTTCATGACGCGCTAAACCTATTTCAGAAAAAAAAAAATTTTGAAAATTTTTTTCAATCATTTTTGAAAAAAATTTTACCACTAAAAAAATTTTTTTTCTTTGTTCAAATTTAAAATTTCCACGTTTCATACATTCTAAACCTATTTTGGAAAAAAAAATTTGCAACATATTTTCACCAATTTGGAAAAAAATTTAACACTTGAATAGACAGAAAACATTTTTGAAAATTTGTTCTATATTTTAATCACCACTATACTTCCACTCCATTACGTGAATGTGGGATTGAAAATGTGAGAGATGGCAATAATATTTGGCATATCCTATTATATACTTTTATTGAATAATGGCATCCCAAGAAATAATTGAGTCATGGTGGATATTTATAAAGGTATTTGCTAAAGCCTCCCATATTTGGCACCTGTTATTTAGTATATTGAACTTTTGCTGTTGAATGAACACTCTGTATATTTTTTTGGCCAAAAGTTGTCAGGTTTTCTTTGTGATAATACCAATAATTATATTCCGATTATTATTCCCAATGTCATTTCCTAATTAATAATTTTTTTGAGTGACTGTCATGCACAAATAACGAGGGAAGTTCTGTGTAAATACCTTTACCGATTTTTTTTTGCTGTTTGCAAAATCCTATAAAAAATATGTTTCAATACAATTAAAAACAAACAAATAATAATTCACTTTTAAATATGCATAGAGTACAATATAGGCTCCAATATTAGTTAGCTAATAGATAGGTGAGGTTGTTTTTATCAGTCAATGTCAAATATAATTATTTCACACTTAGTCATAGAAATTGTCTTGGTTATGCATGAGACATCTTTACAAGTGGCTTTATGTCTTTCTGGTGATATCCAGAATGAGGGCGAAAAACGTTTCAAAGGCTAAGCATTTCCAAGAAGCAGAATGATTTCATAAAAATGTAATCCATTAGAATGAACATTGTTTAAGACAAGGTAGATAAATAAATTCATTCTAGGCCTTTGTTCTCATTTTTAATTGAATTTTCATGATCGTAGGGGGTTATGTAGATACTAGTTTAATCTACATGGCCGTAGGAGCGTAAAATTGTTTCATCAACAAACAATGGAGAAATGATTTTTTTTGTATTTTGGAGGTGACCTGCACCCTTAGTACAGGGCGGAAAATTGTCTCATGCTCCTACACTAACTACTAGTGTCCCTCTCAATAGTCCCACGTAATAAAATTCAATAGACATCATTTTTAAAAACCGTTGCTGGTAAACCTTTGCTGTTTTCACACCTACATATTTTTACACATAGTTTTTCTTTTAGTTCTAATAGATAGTTATTTTTGTCTGCTGTTTGCAAGATCCTATAAAGAATATGTTTCAATACAATTCAAAGCAAACACATAATAATTCACTTTGAAACAATAGCTTAACTTCCTTAATTTTTAATGTATCTAATCGCTCCAAAAACTGGTTTGCAGAGAACGTTGAACGTTGAACTTCCTTGAACCTTTCTTTTTTTTTATTTTTGAGTTTAAAGGGCTCGGAGAAGGTGGTCCTCGCACTCAAATGCGAACTTAAAGCAGTGACATCTCAGTTAATTTTCGTCCTAGAGAAATAAGAAAAAAACGAAATTTTTTGCAAAAAGAAACCTAAATTTTTGTACTCTTGCATTTTTACGCATCTTCTTTAGTTTTTGAGTTATTGTGAAAAACAGAAACATTTTTCAAAAATCTCAAAAATCGTTTCAAAATTGAATCAAACCTATTTTCAAATCCAGTCACTCTAAACCATTCAAACTACTAGAACATATTGCTAGTACCTACATAAAATAAATTGCAAATGTATTACGGTTAATTCGAATTCAGCTTTCCCGCGAACAAACACTGTTATTTTACAAACTTCAGTTTTATTTCTGGTGATTTTTTTGATAAAACGTAAGGTTTTGAAACATGTTCTAACACTAGCATCCACACATAAAGCCACTCATAGAGATGTTTCATGCAAAACCAAGACAATTTCTATGAATGAAATAATTATATTTGACATTGACTGATAAAAACAGCCTCACCTAGATAGGTGATAGCTAATAGATATTAGCTAACTAGTATTAGAGCCTATATACTCTATGCATGTTTAAAAATGAATTATTATTTGTTTGCTTATAATTATATTGAAGCATAGATAGGTGAGGTTGTTTTTATCAGTCAATTGCAAATATAATTATTTCACACTTATTCATAGAAATTGTCTTGGTTTTACATGAAACATCTTTATGAGTGACTTTATGTCTTTCTGATGAGCTCCACAATAAGGGCGAAAACGTTTCAAAGGCATTTCCAAGAAACAGAATGATAGATTTCAAGAAAATGTAATTCATTAGAATGAAATTTTTTTAAGGCAAGGTAGATAAATAAATTCATTTTAGGCCTTTGTTATCATTTTTAACTGAATCTTCATGATCGTAGGTGGTTATGTAGATACTAGTTTAATCTACATGACCATTTTCAATGATGAATAAGCTGGTGCCGCTGTATCTGCGATTGCAGAAGTATTAAAAAAAATTCGAGGAAGGAAGGACGAGGAATCGATTGCGATGGATCCAGGGGTCGAAAAATACTTCCTTCACCCCCTATTGATTAAAGACTACCCCCAGACTGCGTTATTCTAGATTTAGCGGGAGAAGGCGGAATTTTTGGAGGGAAAACTTAATGCAGGAGCTCCTATTCTTTTGTGTGACAATAAGATGAGGGAAGTGACCTGAAAGTTTTGGCCAAACGGGTGAAAGCTACCCCCGCAAGATGAGTATGTTAGTGAGTATAGCTACGGAATCCTATCATGTACGTAGTCAACAAGATTTTGGCCATTTTTTTTGCTATGATATCAAATTATAATATTTGTTTACGTAATGAGCATATACAGTCACAGTATATTACGGTGTAAGTCACTGATCGGCCAGAACCCGCGAAACGTGCACTTATAAATACAAAACGGTAGTGGACAACAATGAAGTACTTTACAAAAAAAATCGTATTATTATAGCAATAAAGCAATGCAGATAATTATATTACTAAAAATGATACTACTTACTTTACTTCCCTTTTCTGCAGATTTCGTGTCGTAGAAGTATGCATCTATTTGAAATAGTTTTAAGAATGCATCGGTGCTAAAATTTACACTGCATTTTTCGGCTAGGCTTTGTTTAAACAATTTCTGTAGCATTTGTTAATAACAATTTTGCGAATAACTTGGGATCACCTGAATCTAGAAAGACTGGGCTTTCGATAGGTTTGAAAATCATTAAAAATGTTAACAACTAAGTCTGCAAATGCGGTACACATAACATTAACCAATTTTCAGTAATACTAAAATTATTTATAACTTTTTACAGTTTTTCGCAATCGTGGACACTATGGCGCCCCATATATTGAAATAGAATAGAATATTTCTTTTTCATTTTAGTATGTATAATATAATACAATAATTGTAAGGTATTTGAAAAATAAATGCAAATAATCTACAAGAAGTCAAGGCTTGACAGTAGATAGTAGAGTAAGAGCCAGTGAGTAAAAAAAATGCCATCTGAATCACGGTTTTTCTTTTAAACATAAACATAAAGCTCAAACTGTGCAAAAGTCTAAGACTTGCGTGCAAGTGTGAACCTTATAAGGTTTATTTGATATTTAAGAAAAAATTAATATTTTTTGGATGGACAGTGTTTTAGGAAGAAAAACTTATTTTGAACACATGCACAAACGCATTTAAAATTAACTAGAATTTCAGATAATGTACATAGTTTTCCAAAACTGTATATTCGAGTCGTGTTGGTTCGACATTTTAGGAGGTAGATTCCCGACTATAAGGCAATGGCACGAGGAGAATGATTTAAAGGTAGATGAAGGGCGTTATAAACTTGGGTTTCCGCTTAGACCATTAAAGATAAATAGCTTGGAAGAAGAAGAGATGAAGTGTACCTCATTAGAAATGTAAATGAAGTAATGATATAGTAGTAACTCTCACTTACAACGGGCCAACCGTCAATTAAAGAGCGGACCGAGTGCTAATAAACCATGATTTAATCAAATCGTTTATTTCTGGAATCGCATAACCGCTTTAAATTATTTGTTAATGGCCTGTAACTAACGATTATTGATACATTATCAAAACTCCAAATAGCTCAGGCTCAGTCGATAAAGTCAGACTGGTAGAAGTTTCGAGAGCAAAACAAGCATTTATGTTGTAGAACTGAAACACATTCTTTCAATAATGGAATTCATGTTAA
Source organism: Stenurella melanura (assembly GCA_963583905.1). NCBI lineage: Eukaryota > Metazoa > Arthropoda > Insecta > Coleoptera > Cerambycidae > Stenurella > Stenurella melanura. The sequence continues at coordinate 167,352,796 of OY757310.1, forward strand.
TAATGGAACAACGAACGTTAAAAAAATGGTGCCAAGTAGCCCGTGCACATGAAAGCCTTGGGCTTAGATTTTAGTATATTATTTAACGAGCGATAATGTGTGCCAGGTGTAGCAAAGTCTACTATCCTTGCCTTGTAAAATGTCTGTTACACCTGTCATCGTGTATTATTTCCAGATTTTTTTTTAACAGTTGGATCCAGAAATGCCTGGTATGCCTGTGAAATGGCAACTGCGTCATTTAGATTTAACCGTTGTATTACATATTTCACATTTTCGAAATGACGAAATGACAGTAATACGATGCGGCCTGTAGCCAAGATCCCCATCATGTGATAATGGGTGTTGTAGGTAATGAAATATTTGGTAGAATATCGTGAAATATGAAATAACTGTACACGACCTGGCGCTTTAAGAAACGTTTTCTTTACACCAGATATTAATTTATCAACATTAGGGTAGCACCTCCTAATAGTTTTAGCAATCCTATGCAGCCCATGTGCTAAACATGTGACATGCAGTATGTTCCGCTATATTTCTTCAACATTCTTCCAGCAGCTTTCATATAATTCACTCCATCGGTAAGAAATAATAAGAATTTGTCCGTATTTTCTGCATATTTGTCACCGACCGACACACGCGACGTTAAGTCTGCTACTGTTAAATAAATATCGATATATTAATGCTAAAACATGAAAAAAAGACAGCCCTGGACTCCAGCCGCTACATCCGAGGTATGGTAATAACTCACGCAGATGAAATTTGCGTCGCGAGCTATAGGCGAACGCTGTAAATCATCAAGTGTGTTATTACCATTATCGCAAGTTGAATACTATACTTTATCTACAATTATAACAATAAATATTAATATAGTTTGACAACGTCCAAACTATTCAATTGTAATGGACCATTTAACTCGTGCTACAAATTTCATCTACTTGAGTTATTACCAACATTATCGCTCGTTAAATAATATACTATATTCAAACGCAACTGTCATTATTACTGTCATATATCGTTGTTTCCACAAATATCAAACCAGTTGAACACTACACTTGACGCGCGTTTTGACAACCACGTTGTCATTGTCTAAAAATGATTACTGTTAAATTTTAATCGTCTTCAGATCTAACATTTTAATTAAAACTAAGTTTTAATCATCCCCAGATGATGCCAACATGGTTGATGAAATGCGCATCAAGTGATGGTATTCAAGCGAAGTGTCCAAGTGTTTAGGTATCGTGTTCACAACTTTGTGGTGGTATATTCTCAAGAGCACAAGACTTTCATGTTTGAGTTGTACTTTCGCAATGAGTAAGGACTGTTTAGAAAAATTTAGGAACAAAGGGTGACCGCATTTGGGCACTTGATTGCGAGCGGAGGAATACATCAAAATCCATACTGCTAGTCGCAATATGATCTTTGGGAAATTTCAAGATAGCATATTCTTTGATTTTTCGAAAGAACTACCCTTTCGCGAGAACTGCCCCGATTTAAGAGTTGAATATTACAGTCCCTTGTGGAAATACAAAGACCCCAAAAGGATTGCGAGCGCAGCAAAAGACCGTTTCCCTCCCGTTTTCGTAGATGAGGAAGATAGTGACAGATTTTTTATCCTAACCTCACCGACCACCCCTAAATGCGAAAAACCACCCCTTTTCCGGTGTTTTGGGATTGCGCGTACGATGGCTTCTCGGATCTGGATTTTATTGAATTTAGGGTGGATGGTGAGGTTGGGGTAAAAAATATTGTCACCATGGTCTTCCTCTTCTTCGAAAACTGGAGGTGAGAGGTCTTTTGCTGCGTTCTCAGTCTTTTTTGGGTATTTGTATTTCCACAGGGGGCTGTGATATTCAACTCTCAAATCGAGCCAGTTCTCTCCACTTGGCCATGACAAATATACTATGCGTTACGCCAATATTTGTCAGAATCTTTAGATGGCCAATCACATACTGATGTAATTTACACCCATTTTTTCCAAAGCATTTGATAGGATTGACCGTAAGTGTAGCTTAATAAACTTTAGACTTTCTGAAAATTTCATATCTGTTGTTCGATCCCATCTGACTAACAGACATTAACAGTTTCAAATGTGTCGAATACGTTGCAACCTCTAGAGTTCCACAAGGGCTTATCCTCGGTCCATTATTACTTAACCATGGAGTGGAAGTATAGGAATCGTAAAAGAAATTTAAATTTATTTTTTGTTGAATTAGGTTTAGAATGGCATGAAATGTCAAGATTTCAAGTTTAAGCGAAAAAAAATTCTGTCTGTCTGTAACTTATTTGTGCGCACATTTCCTCTGGAACCGTTTAAGATATTGACTTGAAATTTGGTACACTGATGTATTATACTGAGATCTGGAAGTAGATTATATTTTGAGCTTACTCCGTTGATGGTTTGGGGAGTGAGTAGGGGTAAAGAGGTTCATAAGGAATGTGAGCTGGGCAGAGTCCAGAAACTTAGGATTTGATGTATATACTAGAAGCAAGGGCCTCAAATTTTTTTATAACATTTGCCAATCTCCCTCTCATCATCCCCACTCCATTATTAAAAGGGTTAATAAAATAAAATTGATACATTCACTTGAAATTTGGTACACGTGTGTTATAACGACAAATGTAACTAGATTATATTTTGACATAATTATGTTGAAGGGATGGGGGGTAAAATAGTGATAAAGGGGTTTCAATAAGTAAAGCAAGTTAGTAAGAGTTCAGAAACTTGGGATTTGCTGTACATACTAGAAGTAAAGGTCTCAAATCTTTTCTAACTTTTGATTAAAGTGGATAACAAAATAAAAAAGATATTGACTTGAAATTTAGTACACATATGTATTATAAGGAGATCTGGAACTATATCATATTTTGAGCTTATCTTGTTGAAGGGTTAGTTAGTAGTTAGTAAGAGTTCAGAAACTTGGTATTTGGTGTATATACTAGAAGCGAAGTCTTATATTTTGTTATGATATTTTTTACATCCTGGAATGTAAATATAATATTAAGGTGCTTTCCTTTAAAGAGACTTGGACGGGAAATCTGAATGTGGAAGTAGTGATTCCTTAAGCAGTGGCTTTTACTTTTTCGTAGGGATATTTTGATCTGTTGTTATCAATGATAAAGTCATTAAAGGGGACGATGAACAATGTTAAGACTTGGATGGGAAAACTGAATGTGGAAGTAGTGATTCCCTAAGCAGTGGTTTTTATTTCTTCGCAGGGATATTTTGATCTATTTTTATCAATGATAAAATCATTAAAGGAGATGATGAACAATGTTAGAGAACTCCGTTTTCTAGTATTAGCAGAAATGATACTCCCTTCAAGGAACGATGATTTAAGAAAGATTAGTTAAAAATGGAAAGATTGAGACTTTTATTTGTTTAACTGTTTATTTTTAGACTCTTGTTTGCTTAAGTGTTACGAATTTTCATTGAAATTTTTAAAAGAAATGTAATGATATCCATTTATTTTGATTCAAGAATTTATAAAAAGTTTAGAAAATGCTGGTTCACAAAAAGAGAAATTTTTCACTTGGCCACTTCGCTGCTTTGAAGTGTGTATAAATTACTCGAATCTAATAAAAATGTTTTTGGTTTGAAACCAATTTTCTGTTCTTTTCGACGTATAAATATTGATTTTAACTGTCTACCATTGATTTTGTAAAGGCGTAGCGATACCAGTGACGCAAAATTGACTTAATTACCTGAATCTTCCTAGGAAAAAAACAGTATCTCATGTAAAAGTTATTAAAGTGTAAATTATTTGACAACATTTATGATCTGCCTCAGAAAAAAATAAACATATATAAAGAGGTAATACGAAGTTGTTTTTGTAGTAGCCGTAATTTATTTATTAAAGTTCTTAATTGAGATATAAATTATTTTTATGCTCTGTGACGCACGCCCGCCAAACCTTGCGGAACAGTGCACAAACACACAGTCTAATTTGGCATTCAGTGCATTTAACACCTCATTAAATAGTAAAGGAATACAAGGGAGCGACCGGATGAAGCTGAAACAAAACAGGATGTAAATTATTTAGTGTTTTATGAAAGAATTACCTTGTACGTGTAAGTAAATTTTGTTTTCAGTAATTGCGTTGCATATTTCAGGAAGGATATTTGTACGCAATAGGCTGCATTATACAGAGTGCAATAATAATGCATCCCGAAAATGTAAGGGAACTGAAAAGTATATGCACAGTAACGAAATATTTTTTTTTAAATGTGACAAATAATTAAACTTAGTGGTAAGCTTAATAATATAATTAACGACAACACAGCAACACACAAAAAAAGTGTTTGATCCGGATGACTGACCTGAAAAAAATTCGTATACCTCTTAAACATTCGTGCAAAGGCAAAACTTCCCTTCAATGAGGTAAATCAATGAATATAAGTGTCATTAAGGAAAGAAGTATGAATGAGGACTTATCTCTCGTACTCTTCTTTTTTAATGCCAAGGACTTCAGTGAGGGGCAACAATTCTCCCGAAGGGGTTGGTACACCCTCTGCACCACTTTTGTACCCTTGTGAACATAGAACTGCGTCATAAAAGCTTATAGCTTACAAACTCTTGAGAATGGAAAGGAAGTATGGTAGAGGCTGAATTCCGCTCCGGAATCAAACCTCCAGAAGGGTATAAATTACCCCCTGCTGGATGAAGGACACGGTGGTGGTGGGAGAGCAATTGTTCCTTGTTTTTACTGTAAAATGGTCGCAGTGCATTAACGACAATCTCATTCAATTGTTTTGACCACACCCTGCAAGGGCCGAAAACTACCCGCCAAACCCTCAAAAAGGGCTTGGAAAACTTTTAGGATCGGAAGGATATACTTTGGGGTTTATAATTCTGAAAGAAAATACAAATTGGACTCCATCTCTGTAGATTTTATTTTACTCCAGCATTCAATGCATCTCTATATTCCTCATGGAATCCTGAATTTCATGCATTTTTCAATCATAAACCCCATTTGATCTTCAATCATACCTGTTTCTCTAATTTTTTTTTCTAAAAAGACATGAAATACAAATGATACCATGAAGGATATAGAGATGCACTGGCTGCTGGAGTGAAGAAAAAATCTATAGAGATGGATTCCAGTTTGTCTTCCCTCTCTGAATTAAAAATCCCAAAGTGCATCTTTCCGGTCCTAAATGTTTTTCGAACCCTTTTTGAGGGTTTGGCGAGTAGTTTTCGCCACGTGCAGGGTGTGGTCAAGGCAATTGAAGGAAATTCTCGTTAATGCACCGCGATTATTCTGGAGTATAAAGAAAGAACGTTCCTTATCCACCTTATCCACAACGTGTTCCTTATCCACCAGGGAGTAATTTATACCTTTCTGAAGGCTTGGTTCTCCAGCGGCAATCACCCTCTACAATATTTCCTTTGCATTCTCAGAAGCTTTTATGACGCAGTTCTATGTCCAGAAGGGTATAGAAAAGGTACAGAGGGTGTATCAACCCTTCGGAAGAATTGTTACCACCTCGCTGAAGCCCTTGACATTAAAGTGTATCCACGGAAGGCTGAGAGTAATAAATATGCGTGATTGCCTCGTGATCGCGACGTGTTTCATCCTCATTGGTTGCATTTTTCAGGAGATTGCCAACGGTTTTCTCGACTTCAGTTGTATGTAATTTGCGTAAGAGTGTATTTACATTTGTTCGAAAATTTGAATTATTATAACTCATAAACAGTTTAGTGAATCCATTTGAAGTTTATGGTAGTGTATTATCAAATTTAAAAGAACAATATCCTACATTTTCATTAATATTCAATCGTTCTAAAATCGATCAGGAAACTTCTTGTATTTTTAATAATTTTCCGCATGAATCGCTCTGGTGAACTAAGCCCATGCGAACAGCGCGTGACAGCTCTCAGAGCTTGGCGAATATACTATAAAAAAGAATAGTACGAGAGATAATAGTCCCCATTCTTACTTCTCTCCTTAATGATACCTATATTCATAAATTTACCTTATTAACGGGATGTCTTTGCCTCTGCCTGCAGGAAAGTCATCCGGATCAGAAACTTTTTTTCTCTGTAGAGCTGTGTAATGTATTATAGTTAGAGAGTTGAGTGCAATTTTACTACCAATCAGCAGAGAGAATAAATTATGTTTTGAGAAGATAATAATTTTTCCTAAAAATTATTCTTATGAATGAAAGTTCCATACCGCTGCTGGGAGACAGTGGAGGGCGCATCAGATTTTGAAATTAAAAAAAACATGCGAGCCTGGTGACAGAAAATGGCAACATGATCTTTGGGGAACCGAAAATTGGTGAAAACTCAATTTTCAGTTCGGTCACTTCTACAAATTTTGAGAGCATTTCAAGAAGTCTGACTTTTTAAAAGCTCTAAAATGCCCTAAAAATTGTCATAATTTTTCCTATGTATAGAAGTGGGAACGATCATAGTCTTTCGAACTTAAGATCAATATCTATAATTTTAGTTTAGTTTTGAAAAATATCTTATTTCTAGATTAACCCTATCATTTTGGAGAAAGTTTTTCTACAACTTTGTTTTATAATCTTTCCCACTTTCACGGCGTATCGGTTTAAAGCTTAATGACTGCATTTCTCCTTCTCTTCCGTATGCTAGACGCGAACTAGATCAAAAACGTATTCGGCAGTCGGTACATCGGTACTTAGGCACTTTGGTGGCATATTATTACACTTGTCTTATTTGACTTGTCTAGTTCCTAATTATACCTTAATTTCACTGCGGAACAGGGACATTTTCTTAATTTTGCACAAATTCCATCAATTCCTATTTAGAAACATTAGGTTACTTTATCTCAAAGTTATTTTCGATATGAAGAATGTCGGGATCTTTGTTCTTTACCGCAATATGGCGCCGACATTTTTTATACCCAGAGTAAGTCTGAGACCGCAAACACAGTGAACGCAGGTTACCTGCTCTCAGGCAGTCGGCGCCGACCCGCGCTTATAAGTCTCGAGAATGATTGCATGCACCCGTCAAAAATCGCTATGTTTTTTTATGGATATTACGTTTTTTCCATGAATACATAGCGTGTTACGATAGCCTGCGTAGACATTTTTGAGTAACTTTTCCCGCTGATCACGAGTGTTGTGTCAAATTTGAAGGTCAGTGATGAAAATATTGAGAAAAATCAACAGAACTGTCAAAAATCGGGTTTTTTTCATGGATGTCGCGTTTTTACACGAACGCATAGCGTGTTCCAATGGTCTGCGTTGACCTTTATTGAGTAATTTTGTCCGTTGTTCACGAATCTGGAGTCAAATTTTGGGGTCAGTAATGAGAACACAGTATGAAATATCGAGAAAAGTGACTAAAAACGGTTTTTTTCAGGATACTCAATCATTGTGCGTAATTGTGCCTATCTCAATTTTATATGGGTTTTTATACGGGTTTTATTTTTCTTTGTAGCATCCAACAGTAATCTGCTAGCATGTTGACATCCCATTTTCCCCTGAAATCGACGTTCAAAGTCCTTTAAATCTTAGTGGAATCTTTCTCCTTGCTCTTCGTTGAAGTCGCCGTTATTTTCTAGAAACTCATTCAGGTATGAATCGAGAAAGTACAATTTCAAACTCATCATACAACCTAACTTTTCGTAATTCTTTATTTTTGATACAATGTTTCCGTAGTATGGTCTTTGGTATTACCAAGAAATTTTGTGGACACGGCTTTAAAACTTAACCATTCCGCCTTTTCTACTTCAATCATAGAATCAACGAATTCTTGGTCCCTCGGTTCTCGGTAATACCAAAGATCCAGACTACAGAAACTTTGTTTCAAAAATGATAAAGAATTACGAAAAGTTAGGTTGTATGATGAGTTTGAAATTGTAATTTCTCGATTCACATCCGGATGAGTTTCCAGAAAATAACGATGACTTCAGCGAAGCGCAAAGAGAAATATTCCACCAAGACTTAAAAGACTTTGAACGTCGATTTCAGAGTCAGTTGGAATGAAAATCTGTTTTTTTCATTCAGTTAATGTGAAACAATGTCAAAATAGTTGGTAGTTGTCTTGGTTTTTGCATGGAACATCGTGTGAGTGGCTTTGTGCCCTTTCTGATGAGTTCAGAATAAGGGCTAAAGTATTTCCAAAAAACAGAATGATATATTTCATGAAAATGTAATCCAATTGAACGAAAATATTTTCCAATAGACGAGGTATGTAAATAAATTTATTTTAGGCCTTTTGGCCTCATTTTAACTGAATTTTCATAGCCGTAGGGGGTTATGTGGATACTGGTTTATTCTGCATAGCCGTAGGGGACTGTGTAGAAACTAGTTAGAATGAGAATTGTCCAATAAGAAAGAGAAATTGATTTTAGGATTTTAATTGCTAGCATAACCAGAATTCAAGTTATCGAAAGAATGCAAAGATTGTAAATCAATAATTATACAAATAGTTTTTAGTTTAGTTCTCATATACAGTTTTTTTCTGCTGTTTGCAAAATCCTATAAAGAATATATTTCATTACAAGTATAAGCAAACAAAAACAATTCACTTTTAAAAATGTTTGTATTTTGTCGTTACTTTCTAAGTTAAAATTATTACTGTACATTTTCTTTTCCTAGTTTTCTTTGCTACCAGGCCTTATAGATTTGTATGACATACTTTAGTAAACTGCTGGATTTCTAAAAATTTAATACTGGCTGATTTTAATAAGTTTTATGTATCTTGTGAGTATTATTGCCATTTTCAACAACGCAACGGCGCGGCATGGCTGCGAGTTTCTGCCACAATATTTTGTGGTATTCACAAAAACGAGTCATATTATTCCTTTAATTCTGATTCATGTTAAATATTAAGTTAAACAAAATAAATAAGTTGATGTTTTGGAAACTCTCATCTACAGATCCAAAAAATAAACAAAGTAACAAACCTTGTTATTCTAATAATAAATAATATAGAAGATAAATAACCATGTAAAATATTCAATAAAATAAAATTGCCAATTTTATAAACACACCGTCCGTAAATATAATGGAATATTTTCATTGATTTCTAACGTTTATTTTTAATTTTCGTATTAAGACTGAAAATAAATAACTTACCAATTAAAATACTTAGAATACGTTGAGGACACAATATTTCTTGAAACTTGCGAATTTCATATGAAAAATGGAATTTTTAACATATTATGATGGTTACACAATAACAATATTGCATTGTAAACAATGTAATGATAAATTGTAATAAGACAGCTACATGGTGTCTCAAGAGTATGGGGCCATACTTCACATGTGTATATTTGAGGTTAAAATAACCCTCAAAGTACTTGAAATATTTTTCTCTGATTTTTATCACCCTTCGTAGCTATTCATCATTAAAGGTTAAGTGTTGAAGACCCTTTGCTCATAACGTCAAAACTACTACATTATTGATGTAGTCATTTTGACGTTATGACGTTAATACCTTTTGGACCGTACATACAGTAAATAAATCTGTGTTTGGGAAATATAGCGCCTTTCGTATCCTGCATAAAAAGGGGTAGAATACTCCTAATGCATTTTACCCCTTAGACTTTTACATTAGATAAATCTTATGAAGTAAAGGAGGAGGGTCAATAAGGCCACAGTTCCGCCCCTTTCTTATTTGGAAAAAAATTGGAAACTTATTTGTAAACATACCGACTCCCCGAACTAACGTCCAGAAATTTTCGCCGCTATACAAAATGTGTGAGAATTATAATAATCTACAAGATCAGTTTGATGTATTCCACTGCAATGTAGCTGCGATAAAAAGATTAAGTGTATAATTTAAAATTTTTTGTTTTATTTTATCTTTATTTTCATCTGTTTACTTTGTATTCTACTCTCATACGTTATACATTTGTAAATACTTACTATTTCCTACCCTGTAATTGGAATGCTCTGTTGGGTAGTGTATTGTTAAATAAATAAATAAATAAATAAATAAATAAATGGTATTTATTAGAAAAAAGAAATACAATTTCTTAATTTTACGGGCGAAGTTTAGCTCAACAGCTATTGCACCACTTATACCCTAAAAAACAGGAGAACAAGATACTTGTACTAAGTAGAAAGTTATATAAAACTAACAGAATTTTTTCGGATAACGCCTCGGCCAACAAGCATCGAAGTCCGAGAATGTGCTTTTACTACGAGGTACACATACTATTTTATCTGAAATCGCAATCAATGTTATTATAAATTAAAGAATTTTTATAAATGCATAACATTAAACTGGTACGGGAAAGTTACCTACTTTCGTGGCCTAGGACGGAAAAACTTTCCCGTACTGTTTTTTGATGGTTGCTTAGCAACGGACTAAAAAAAAATTTCCCGTACTGTTTTTTAATGGTTGCTTAGCAACGGATTAAAAAAAAACTTACCTGGACTGCTTTCTGATGGTTGCTTAGCATCGGACTAAAATACTAAAATAGGGTATTTTGGGATCCGAAAATGCGCCGACAAAGTAAGCATTCTTGATCGATTTCAGAAAATAGTATATTGTATACTCAGTAGGAAAAGTCTAACATTCCCGGACGACTGTGAAGATTGCTTGTCGAGGCGCAAGCCGAGGGAATGTGGCTTTTCGTACGAGGTACTATTACTATTTTCCCGAAAATCGTTTAAAAAACGAAAGAAATTACAATCTTGTTGAATTTTGAAAAATGCATGATTAATTTTATTCATAAATAAGTATTGCCATGAAATTCTTAGTAATATTTGTTGCGGAACTATGGAAACGTATCAATATTAAATTGTCAAACTTAAAACATAGAAGTGTAATAATAGTACATAAATAATAACTGTAAGGAAATAATATTTCCCTACGGTACAACAATGAATATTTCCTAACAGTTGTTTTTCGTTGCCCGACAACGACTAAATGTAAGGAATTATTAACTTTTGCTTCTAAAAATTTTGTCAGAAATGGCAATATTTACGAACGATTTTCGGAAAGTCATTTTGATTTAATTTATTTACTCATATCACATAATTTAGTATTTTCGACGAGATCTCGATTTCTTCTAGCATAACACAGGTCAACTAGAATAAATCGGATAGTCAAAGCACATTTAAATGGAAAACTAAAAGTTTAATCAAAACAAATATTGACGTTAGAAATGTCACTTATGTGGTATCATTGAATTCAGAAAATGATGCAAAATTCAAATATGCAATATACGGGGTGTTCTATTAGAAAATAAAAAGTTAGTATTACTTTCGGTGAAATCGAAGTGGAAAAAAATCACATATATGTCAAAAAGTGACGTTTATTAAATATATAAAATGTTCCAAATTTCAATGATTTATCTTCAAAACTAAAAGAAAAAAGGGGTGTACCATGATCCTGTTACATCCAGTATACTACATGCCTATAAGTATGTAAAGATTTTTTAAATTTTTCGAAGAATATACTTTTGATGAGATATTTTGTCTCGTGGTCTTTAGAAAATGCATTTCTTTGTCGTTCGGTGCAAGAGCAGTTATTAGTACAAACATTTTATATTGGGCATAACTCAAATGCTGCGAATAAAAAAATTACAAGGAATTTTGAGAGCTTTAATTTATATTATGAGCATATTTTAAGCGAGTTTCAACAATTTTCGAGACATTTGAGATTTAAATATATCTTTTGTCAACTAAAGTTTCAAAACCCTCATATTTCCGCAGTTGTTAATTCTACAGAAAAGAAAAATTGCTTCATAAGCTTTATTTTTGTATCCTTTAATTTTTTTCTTTTAATGCAATAGTTTTTAAGTTATTAGTATAACAGGAATTTTTCTAGTAAAATGGCGAAATTTTTCTATATTATAAAGTGTAATATTTTCTAAAATAGCTTTAATAATATAAAATTAGATCATATTAGCAAAGCCTTATATTAAAAAAAACAGTGTGATTTGTTTTGTTTTCATTTTACGGCCAATTGCACCAGGAAAAGTTTACATTTAGTCAATGTCAAACAATATAAAAAAAGTTGGTAATTGTCTTGGTTTTTGCATGGAACATTCTATGAGTGGCTTTGTGCCTGTCTGATGAGCTCAGAATAAGGGCGAAAAACGTTTCAAAGGCTAAGCATTTCCGAAAAACAGAAAATTAGATTTCATGAAAATGTAATCCATTTGAACGAAAAATTTTCCAAAAGACGAGGTATGTAAATAAATTCATTTTAAGCCCCTGTTCTCATTTTAATTTAATCTCATAGCCGTAGGGAGTTATGTAAATACTGGTTTATTCTGCATAGCCGTAGGGTACTGTGTAGAAACTAGTGTGAGAACGAGCATTGTCCATTAAGGAAGACAAATTGATTTTAGGATTTTAATCGCTAGCAGAACTAGAATTCACGTTATTGAAAGAATGCAAAGATTGTAAATCAATAGTTTTACAAACAGTTTTTATTTTAGTTCTCATATATAGTTTTTTTTCTGCTTTTTGCAAATTACTATAAAAAATCATGAATCATAATAATAAATGAAAGTAAGTTTCTCATGGGCTAGTGCCGAAAATAAAATTATTTTGCTTAATAGCGTCCTCTTTTTATACTGTTGTTGGGGTTTTTTCCTATTTTCTCATACGTAAATTTCTGACCAGATATTTCGGGTGCATATTTTCCGTTGCGCACACATTTTAAATATAATTTCTCGACATATAAATGTTTAATATAAAAACGCTCTGTGTATACTTTCCAATTTCCGTTAATATGTCCATGAAACTGAGGTCAAACTGCTGTGTATTATTTTCTTCTTTCTTAACGCCCTGCGCCAGATGCACGGTTGGATCATCTTTTCCATCTCTTCTTCTATTTTCGTTACAATTGACGTCATATCGTTTGCTTTTAATACGTCATTTTATACACAAAACATAATATTTGCTCGAGGATTATGCCGGTTTATTTGGGTCACAGTTAAATACAAAAGAAACACGCCAATTTTTATTGTTTGTTTTTATGTTGCCTCGACTGCCGAAATAACATATTTGTTTAATATCCATTGTTTTTTGTGGGCTGCCGCGGTTAAAATAGACTGAGGTAATGAATCATTACGTACATAATGCATGCAGAATTAAAACAGAATTGGAATTGGCATTAGAAATATAAATAAATAGTTAGGTAAATTTATGTACATACATTAAATCCACTTTGTTAAATCACGTACGATGTCTGCCATCTGTAGTTTCTCTATAGATCAGTGAGTGTTATTGAAATTGTTGTTATTAACTTTATAAAAAAACAATTAAGTTATTAAATCAAGCAGATACAGTGTTTTTGATACTACAAAATAAACGAAAAGTAACAATATTTCTCACATTTTTTTATAATCCGAATTTAAAGTAGATGAAGTTTCAAATGTTTCAAGAGCTCAAAGATAAAAAAAAACAGTCTTCTGCCGATATCTCGGAATCTATTAGTATTATAACAAAAATATTTGTTATCAAAATGGTAGCTTTCAAAATTGACAACAATTAGCTTTTGTAGCGTTTTTTCCGAAGAAGTGATACGAGAAAAACAATTGATACAAAAATGATGCATGAATACCTTCCAATGTTTCTGTATCATCGTCATTGATCTAGGTTTCTGAGACAATTTCTTCAATACTCATGTTATTTTGCTCCTCCATATCAGGTATAGAATTTTTACAATATGTTAAGTGACAATTACTAGAAACAATAGAGCAATACAATTTCCTGTAACCACACTTTTGAGTTCTCCAGCAATTGCAAAAAATGCTGTTTAATAGAATATCCGGAGCAGATGATAACAACGCTTGAATCGGCTCCAAGTTACCATTATTGTCAGTTCTTTATTTCGAATCGTTTTATATTTCTAATATCAGTTTCTAACTGTTAAATAAAACTACAAATCGGGCTATTTTTACGCTCAAAAATACTTAGAGAAATTGGAATAGGACGCCAGTAACCATTAAAGACTTCCGAATGATTCACATTTCATTTCTAAAAACTTATATAAGTTTGCCAACAAGAGAACTATTTTATACAAAAATCGTTGTGTATCATCTTGCCTTATTTAATTTCTAATAACTGTCCTATTACGCTTGACTAAACATCTCGTTATTAGTGTGTTCGTATATATAGCCTGATTTAATTTCAGCCTAAAGTATTTAAATGTATACAAATATATCTGTTGTTTGTAATTCAAAAATTCAAAATTATGTTACTGTGCGTCTATTAATACAAAATTTACAGGCAATGATTCTAAGTGACGTAGTACGAGCAAATTTATGTAAATCACATAAATCGAGACAACAGCAATCCAGCTAGTTTACATACAAAGAGACTTACTTGCTCCACAAAATCAAGTAACATTATCCAAACTTCGTCCGTAAATTACTTGAAACTTTCTTAAACGAGTTTATAACAAAACTTTTTTACTTTTCACCAAATACTTACGACTAAGATGAGTTAATATTTAGAGAAAATTGTCGATTTTTAAAAGGACAGTAAATTGATACATATCAATATATAATAAATTATTGACATGATAAATTATAATGTTAGTATACATTTTAATTATATATAAAAAAACATACAGATTCGGAAAATGCAGTTTAGGGTATAGGAATAACGATGTAATTGACCACGCCCCGCTAGTTCTATAAATTGTGAAAGCAGAGGCACACAATGAATTGAATTTAGTACGACATGAACTAAGGATGGATGCGGACGTAGGTAATAATTTCTATACGAAACGAGAAAATATCTCTTCGTCAAAAGCGAGGAAGTTATTTGTCACATTTTTGACAAATAATTTCTTCTATTAAAAGCATTTCTGCAGTTTCTTTTTTAGCCGTAAATGCTATGGGAACAAAATAATAATTCTTATTAAAACCGAAATGAAAATAGAACATTAAAATAAAATAAAATATCTCGGAAACTAAAATCAACTAATAATTATCAAAAAATAAATTATTCTTATTAAATTACAAAAATAGAACATTAAAATAAAATCAAATAACCCTCAGAAACTAAAATCAACTAATAATTATCAAACAATAAATTAATGAAGTAATGATTCAAACAAACCACCTTCTTGTGCTAAACAATAGCCAAACCGATTATACAATGCACCTCTCATATCATTGAGTAATGCTTGCACAAACTTGGATAAGTTTTTCCTGTAATTCAACTAAACTTTTGGCTCGTTCAAACGCACGTTTGTACACGGTTTCCTTTAAAAAGCCCCACAGAAAGAAATCATGGGGTGCTAGATCAGGTGACTTGGGGGCCATTTTATCATTCTCCTCATAGCTATTAAATGATTGGGAAATGTTCTTTCCAGAAAATTAATAACAGTTAAGGTATTGTGACTTGGACAGCCGTCTTGTTGAAATCAAATGTCAAAGTTGACAGGAAGATTTTGAACTACAGGAATTATTTGGTTTTGTAAAAGCTCTAAATATATATTGCCATTTAAATTGCCATCGATTAGCAGTGGGCCTATAATATGATTGTCTAAAATTATCGTGCAAACGTTCAACTTTTGAGGATACTGAGTTCGCACAGCAACACTCAAATGTTTATTTTTTCGAGACCAATATCGTACCACGGACGGATTGTGTTTCCTATGTAATGAAAAGGATGATTCATCTGTAAACAATATATTCTTTAAGAAGTTTTCATTCTTATTCACTTTATCATGATTTCACAAAATTCCATCCGTTTGAAATTGTCCTCGGGAAATATTTCTTGCGTTGTTTGAACTTTAAAACAACTGTACCCATTTCTTTTCAAAATATTTCTTACAGTTCTTTCCTTCATGTCAACTTCATCAGCAATTTGTCTGCTAGAACAAGGTTCACTAGTTTCAACAAGTGCACAGACATTAGTTTCGCGAATTTCACGTTCTTCGCTCATTTATTGATGACGGGGTTCGGGTTGACAACATTTTTTACAATAATTCACGACACACCCGAAATTCTCAATTTTTTTAATAATGTATGAAATTATGCTAGCTGAGGGGGATTGGTCTGTCTTGATATGCCACAGTAAATAAAATTGTGTCATCAGTGGAATGGCCCCCGAAGTACCACTTCGCAATTTGCACTTTTTCTGCAGTTGTATAAACACACGGCATTTTAATAACGAAATTGAGATTAATTTATTTTATTCCCAACACGTCTAAACAGCTACGCTATTAAAAACAGAATTGGTGCGCTCGCGCTATTCTCAACTCGTCGCGGTCAAGCGATGGCGCTATTGTCTTAAACCAATGCCCTGCATTGTTCTACGATAAGGCGTGGTTTATCTTGCGCAGAAACAAGTTTACGTACCTAAAACTAAATTTGCTGAATCTGTATATAGAAACATTGAAACATAATGTGTTTCAATAATTAAATTGAATAGATGTGCCTACCAAGCAGACAAATCAATTTTTTCATATATATAGATACAAGTTAAACACATTCCCTCTGGAAGATATAAGCTAAAATTGTACTTACGGTCATCCATCAAAAGGTAACAACACGTTAATAATTCGGCCGCCATCGTTTTGAAATTGAGTTTTCAATTGCAGTAATTTGCTTCCATTCCTGTAGCCAGCAGGATAGACCAATATATATTTTAAAATAACTACCAGTTGACTTACTCCTCTGTTTGATGGTGATGAAGGTGTTAAAATTTTCCAAGGGGTGCCGAGCACCCTTTGACAGGCCTGTTTACATCATTCAAGATAGTCTGTTTCGTCCGCATTAGCAATAATAAATATACACCTATTTATCTAGTTATTTAATTTACTTTCGCGCGTTACATTTTAAATTCTCTTCCGTTGAATGGTATTGTCAGGGTTTTTTGTGACTTCTTACGGCCATGCGCCTCACGAAAAAGGAAGTCAGATTGCTGCCACATATTCGTGGACGCATATATAGTTTCAGTCGCCACTATCATTAATTGTATTTTCTATTTTCTATTTTGCTTCAAATTTGTTATACGTTTCGCAAATTTGCCGATCTTAAGTATGTTCAACGTGCCTGCCAGCAACGTAATCCAATCCAGGTGATGTGAGAGCTCTCCCCCCAAAAACTATCCCAGGACATCAAGGACACCAAGGCGGGCCTTTATTTAGGTAAGTTTGCGAAATTCCTCTGTTCTTACCATTCAGACGCAATCAATTACAGTCCAAATCCGGGCACTCGTTCGAGCTGCCATTTTTTAAGTTAATACCGCACATAGTCATTCTTATAAAACTTAGCTAGTGAGATTAGTTGTCATGCGAGAATACAATGTCGTGTTGTATTTATCTACTCGTTGAACATACTACAGAAAATTGTATAATGCGATATTCTAGGATGCATATTCCGGTACACACGTTCTCAAAATAATATGCGACTTTTAACATTGGAAATGTTAATTTTCGCGTATAGGAAAAAAGTTACGAGTTTTTTCGAGGGCCGTCGACCTGAAAGTATCAAGGTTAGATGATGTAATACTGAGCGACAGCCTGTTACTACGTGGGAAGCGATGCGGTGTAGTCGGTCAGCATCGATCGATATTGTACCGCCTGTTCAACTATTTCTTCCATGCTATAGCGCTGTTTGTCAACTCCCGAGCACGCCGAATTTTTATTTTTATTTTGTAACGATTAATGAATTTTTTCACAAATTCAGGTTTGATTTGACGACATAATGATTTCCTTCTTCTTTCTATAATGATTTCAATCTTTCATGGGATGGTGAGGTGGTTTGGTTAGTTAGGTTGATTTTTATTTTACTATCTAATTGTTAATAACTATCAGCGCCGCGGACAGTATTAGTGTCGCAGACAAAGAAAGGGGGTGCGGGGGGTGTCCCACAGCTTTTTAACATTGGAGATGTTAATGTTTGTAAACGGGGTCAAAGTTACAAGTTTTATCCAAGGCCTCTGACATCAAAGAGTCGAGATCAGATGACGTAATACTGAGCAAGTGTGCACAGTATGAGTGTGCACGAAGAACATGAGGTTATAATGCGGTTGTGGTCAGCGCCAATCGTAGTCGCCATAGATTCACAAAGTTATGTTTGCAACAAGTACCTAAAATTATGTTTTTTGGGATGGATCGTAACTGTTTTCGAACGAGGCGAAGCCGTCCGGAATAGGTTTATGTTTTATGTATGGTGTTATCATTTCCAATGTCCCAGTGGGTGCAAGGATTGCGAAATCTGTGAATTGTTTAATGGAAGTTCGAGAATAGACCCCCAAGTCTGGATTAAATCATACATTTCGATATTGACATATATTACTAATTTCTGATATTTTTTCAACAACATATTTATTTCATATTAACCCTTCATTATACTTTTCGCAAACACATAACGAAGAGTATATTGCGTTTGATCGTCTATTACCTACCCTATTACTTTTGAACAATATCGATCATAAAATAAAAAAGTTATTAATACTTTTAAAATATTTTAAAAATCTTTTTTTTTATGTTTGATAGTGATGAAGAAAATGCCTAAAACTAATACTATTTACAAAAAAACTGCGAAGAGTATCCTATATAATGTGCAAAAATTATTAAAAAGTGCAATAATTCGGCGAAGATTTTAATGTTTGGCGTGTTCCGTATCTAACTTCCATCATCTTTAAATTTTATACTCTATGTATTGGTGTTCCTTTTTGTAAATTAGACCCTCGTTAAACGTAATTACTTTTTGAGAGCCCTGACAAAATTATGTTGGAATTAATAAAATTAGGGAGTATTGCTTTAAGTAAACACATCAATTTATATAAATGGGTTAATTGTAAAACCCATTTACAGCTGGCGGATTCTCTCCCTTAATAACGTTCTCGTCTAAATTGAGTTATCTGAATTGAGACCTTTCAGTATTTTTCTTATTTCATCCTGGCATTACGACAATGGAAAGGGTAACATACATATATTCTAAGTAATAAAATTGTGGCCTGGTGTAGCATTTGAAAAAGCTACATCAATAATTTCAGTTTGAATACTGTAAATTAACCTTGATTAATTCATTTGTTTGAGTATGCAACCCACGACCTAGAATTCGATAGTAGATGGTTGCCTATCTTGATGAGAAATTATGGGCAGTTATCTTTAAGTATTATTTTGAGTTAGAGGTGTTAGTCATGTGTTCTTGTAGTTGAAATATTACATAATTGTGTAATTCAGTCTTTTAAATGCAAAGCCCTTTGTTGGCGCATTTTTATTGGCTAGACAAAGAGTTCTCTAGATGCTCAAGTTGGCAACACTGAGAATTGGAGAAGGAGATCTCCAGCTGGGGGTTCGTTCTTCGACAGCGACGAGATAGCGGAATGGCGGCGGTCCCTGTTTTGTAGTGAAGAATTTGGGTTTTACATCGCTGACACTGAAAAGGGATTTGATTTGATGTACCCAGTGTTTCTTTACCGTCCTGCCAGAAGCATTTTGTAAGTTCCAGGAAGGAATTCTGTTGCTTGTCGTAATCCGATCGTCACGTGGTTCGTGAGGTTATGTAATACTCTCTATATGAGGTGAGCTCTTATTTTACTTAGTTTGGTGTTTTATTTAGTTCTTATTTATTGTAATTATTACAGAGTGTTTTGGAGGGGCATATATTTTCGGAGAGGCTTATTATTGGGATAAGCATATGTTTGGTGCTGTCATATTGGTTATGTAAGGGGGCCCAGTGGTTAGAGGAGTAATAGCAGGAAGTCTATTACTCAGATGTTTGGTTTTATGTGGGTCCTGCTGACATTTAGAGAAGCTTTGGTTGAAGAGTTGTTCGCAGCAGTCTCCAAGAAATTTAGGCAGAGATTTAGGAGTGACGTAGAGTCGTAGTCGTATGCAACGTCAAGAACATCTTAGGAAGTGGTGACAGGTCATGCTGCAGTCGTCAGAGAAAACGCCAAGGCTCTAACCAGGTTTTATTGTTTCATTTTAGTTATATAATTTTAAAGAAATTATTATAGTTTCATTCAGTGATTTTTTGTCGCAATATTAAAGTAAATTACACAACGATTTTGCAACTACATACCTAGCATGATGAAGTATCTTAAGATTATAACGAAATTGAGTAAAGTACTACTATGTTTTTTACCACTATATTCAGTGGTAAAAAACAGTAGTGTTTTACTCAATTTCGTTATTGTCATGGATTACCACAGAGTAACGGCTTCCTCAATCAATTTCCTATCTTAAGATTTTTTACTGTAAGTAACGCATGGTACCACGTGATACTAATTTACTTTCTACTATGTCATATATGAAGTATTTTTAATAGAACATAATTATTTTAGATCATTCTGTAACATTCTAGTGCACACAGCGAGCATTGCGAAAATTGGCTCACAGAATCTTGTTTGTTACGTAATATTTTATTGATAAGCTGTAATTTTAATCCATTGTGAATCTTTAACTCGCTGTTGTAGATCTGAAACTCATTGTTGGTATCATTTAAGCCGTAGTTGCATTTCTATAAGAAAAGGTCAAATCACTGAAACAATTTTAGATTTAGATGGGGTTATATACTCATTTTGAATTTCCTTTGTGTATTTAGATTATGTTTAGGGAACAATTGGGGAAATATTTGTTTTTTATTGTTGTACATCTCATGTCTGTGATTTAATAAATGTCTAATGTCTACATGTTCTTATTATTTGCACTGGTACTCCTGATATTTGCTTAAATTTTGAGATTTAATAGAGTAAAGTAGAGTTTTGATATTACAGATATATTTTGAGAATTCCATCGCATGGTTGCAAGTAACTTAATTTTGTTCCGAGCTGGCAAAATTATTTAAATCATATTACGTAACATACAGCCGGTGGCGCCCTTTTGAGTGTCCACACAATCCTAACCCACAGCCCTATGCTCTCCACAAAAAATCGGCTGCCGTTCTCACCGATGTGACACGTTTTAATATTTAGGTATTAAAATATGTTACACTATGCTGGACAGTTTTCTTAAAAACATTCGCATGCACCTCGGTTTGTATCGTATATTTACAACAGGTCTTGAGCACTTGCAAACCTGCAAATCTCAGTTCTACGGACTTCGGTTTGCAAACTATGTTCTCGACCTAAAAATATACTTATAAGCCTTGATACATAATAGGTATTTATGTATTTACTGTCAATAAGTTTGTTGTCAAAATAACTTCATAATAATTTTTCTGTTCAATTTACGTGAGTTTTTGCAATAATATGGATTATGATGAAATGATCGACATTCAGGAGAGTAGTATAACTATACGGATTCTGGCTCACTTCTCTTATGGAGCTTAGACCTCGATGGCATGTATTCATCCGGAGCGACCAAGAACTGTTGAAGACGGGGTAGCGCACCTGAGTGCTGAAGAAGTGATCGGCAATGACACATGCCATCGATGTCTAGACCCCATAAGAAAAGTGAGCCAGAATCCGCATAGCTATACTTCTCAGGACGCAGCCAAAAATTCTTGCGCTTCGCTGGTACCAGAAAAATCGAAAGAACGGTATAATTTTTTACATTCAAAGTTCAAAGATTGGTACACCTCAAAGATACTCAACAGTGTGGCTGAAACAGCTTTTCTGGCTTACTTGTGTGAAGATCTGAGTGCTTAAAGTGCTTCAATTTTCCACAACTTATGTTGCCAATGCAAATAAAAATGTTGCAAATTTTAATAGTCATAATGATATAAATTATAAGTTCTACTGCAATAAAAGACAATCGGCCTGAGTTAAATATTAGTTATTGTTCAAATTGTAAATTTACGTTTAATATTAGTTATTTAGTATATTATATTGTCAGGAAGAAAAAGGCGAAAGCCTTAGCCGAATCCCTACGACCTTCGTGACTTTGGGTTCTCTGGAGAGTGTGTGTTAATAAGGGGCAACTTTGAGATTTTACATGATTTTATTAAAACACTCGTTTAAGGGATAACAAACAAACAGCAGCTACAACTAATCAACAAGAATAATACACAATAAAAATACACATAACAACTAAAACGATCTTACCAATATACACAGTGGGGAGGAAAAGGTGTCACTTTACACTATACAACTTAACTTGTGATCTCCAGAGTGGAGATCGCTAAAACGGCCTGAAGGGCCTGAGAGCCCCACATCTTAGTTGAGGGCCCCAAACTAAAACTGACTATCGACACTAAGACGTCGGAACTGAATCAATGAAAAGAACCAAGAGCCTCATTTGTTTTGATTATTCGTTTCTTATACTTGTTTATATAGCAGACCTTTATACCGGTCAATGTTATGTTTATATATATTAATGTTTTATTATTAAACAATTCTACTCTAGGCATTGACATTATTTAATTGTTGTTTAATTCCTAACTAGACTAGGGTCGAATATGTTTAATGTATACAAAGATTTGTTACTTTCCCGAATTTGGCTATTTCCTGCGTGACAATATCATTTAATTTGATGTTGTGTTGTTTGATTGAAGTGCTTTATCTACAATTATAGCAAATATTAATATAATAGTTTGACAGCGCCCAAACTATTCACGCATGTCATATCACCTCCCTCCCTTCAACATTCATGTACCATTCTACTTTATTTTGTGCGTTACATAGATGGGACAGATTAGGATGAAGTTAAAGGTAAATATAAATCACTAGTGAGTTATGATAAATCACGCTATTTGTTTATGGACACTATTACATGTTCAATAGCAGTTGATTAATTAATGCATAATCTAATAAGAGTAGATAAATATCATTTATCTACTCATATTAGATTATATATTAATTAATCAGCTTTTAAACAAGCAATAGTATCCATTAACAAATAGCGTGATTTATAATAACTCATAAATGATTTATTATAAATCACTGCGCACAGCCAATCACCTTTAACTTTATTCCTATCCTGTCCAATCGACGTAACGTGCAAAATAAAATAGAATGGTCCATTATTATTGCGGGGAGGAAGGTGATTTGACATGTTTGAATAGTTTGGATGTTGTCAAGTCAAATTAAGTAATAATTGTACCAAACATGATGAGTTAAGACGAACTATTTATTATGTTAATACTTATTGTTATATCGTAGATAAAGTATAACATTCAACTTGCAATAATGGTAATAACTCACTTGATGAATTACTTCATCTGCGTGAAATATTGCTTAAATTGTCGCTCGTTAAATAAAATACTATTAATTTCATAGTGGGGCTGAAAAAAAATTACCATTCAAGATTCTCTACAGCCCTTAATTTTTGTCCAATAGCAATAGATTTTTTTTAAATAATCGTCAGACTTCTGGCTACAAAACTGTCGAGGCACACTTTTGAAAACAACGAAATCGAACATACGTCGTTATAGTTGATCAAAATTCGGCCATTCTTTGGCCAATTTTTTGTTGAAAAGCTTTAGGACACTTTTTATAGAGTATATTCTTATTCATTTACTCAACAGACTAAGAAAAGCAAAAAGTAGCCGTAATTTGGACAACATATGTAATTATTTTGATTTTTCTACTTATTCGACCGATTTTGATCAACTATAACGACGTATATAAGTTCAATTTCGATTTTTTTTTAAATCTGCTGCAACAGTTTTGTAGCCAGAAGTTTGACGATTATTTAAAGAAATACATGTATTACGATTTTACCGAAATTAAAGGCTGTAGAGAATTTTGAATGGTAAATTTTTTTTCAGCCCCACTGCACTGTGGCGTTCTTTCGTTCTTCGCTAGCTCTGAAAAACATCTAGATCGACGTCCACGAATACTGATGAATTATGTGAGCTGTCGATGGAATTAAGATTGGTTGCACCATTACTACAGGGAATAAACTGCCTCGTTTTATAACGGGGTTAATTTATCTTTCCGCAAAAATATTTAAATGATTTACGGAATTTTATACGGAAGAAAAATGTACAAAGGAATTAATAAAAAGTTACATCTTACAGGTGAGGAACTTTCCCGTTTACCGTTCACATATCAATTAACGACCTAATAGTGACAATTTTTTATGGGATAGAAGATATACAGTAGTATATTGGTCCTTTATACCAATGAATATGTCAAATATGCGATTTAATAGATTGTGACACGTTCAATACATACATTTCTACAGATGTTCGTTTGCTTAGGAATAAAGATGTTCCTTAGGCTATGTTTTTGTAATATTACTATTCTTTAAACAACCGAATTACACCAAAAATTGCCCATACCTAATTTCTGATTGTATATATCTAACACCCTAACCATTATACTCTTCGCCGAATTACTGCATTTTTTATATAAATATTACACATTCTATAAAATCCTCTTCGCAGTTTTTTTTTGCAGATAATAATAGTTTTAGGCATTTTTTGTTTAATTACTTGTAAAACATGAAAAAAATTATTTAAAAAAAATTAAATAATAAATTTTTATTTATTGATCGATTTTAATAAGAAAGAATAGGATTCTTCCTCTAGCTAACACTAACTTACTGGTCATGTTTCAATACAATCGGACTTTTCGTTATCAATTTATCGTGCTTACAAGAAACGTGACCGAAGGATAGACAGACAGTCGGACGGAGGGACAGATTTTGAAAGTTGTCCAGAAAGTTGTTCAGAATGCAATATACTCATCGTTTTGTATTTGCGAAGAATATAATGATAATAGTCCACGAACAAGTTGCAAATACATCAAAAGTGCTGTGACCAGGACGAGACCAGGATACCCCCCCCATACGATGGTGATATTTTTAGGCTTCCCACCCCTTGGGAACTAACCCTAAACGCAAAAAACCACCCCTTTTCCGCGATTTTTTTCATTGTGTGCGAGGGCTTGTCCGATCGGATTTTTCGGGTAGGCCGTATGGACTTTGACCATCCAACATATTGTCAACTCCCGGGGTTGAAACTATCGCCTCCCCTGATATTAGAATCTCCCCAAGAATTTCAAAATTGATAAAAATTTGTATCTAATCGTTTTCAAGGGTGGTCAACACGATATCAACATACATTTCTCCCTTACCACTAACCACTCCCCAAATCGCCGAAACCACCCCATTTTTACATTTCTGGCTACTGGAATCATGTCAAAAACCTCGATCCAATGATTTCCCACATGCTCAGTGGCCAGAAATGTAAAAAGAGTGTGGTTTCGGAGATTTGGAGAGTGGGGGAGAAATGTATGTTGTTATCGTGTTGAGCACCCTTGCAAACGAACAAAGGTATTTTTATCAATTTTGAAATTTTTGAGATTTTGGTATCAAGGGAGGGGGTAGTTTCAACTGCGGAGGTTGATAATATGTTAGATGGTCAAAGTCAATACAGCCTACCCAAGAAATCCGGTCCGACAAACCCTCGCATGCCTAGAATGGAAAAAAACGCGAAAAGGGAGTGGTTATTCGCATTTAGGGGTAGTTCCCGAAGGGGTGAAAGACCTAAAAGTACCACCATTATATTCAGTACCGTCTAAAACGGGAGCGTGCCCAGGTCTCGTCCTGGTCATAGCACTTTTCAAGTTTACCCCTTATTTTGCCACTTATTCATGGACTATAAGCAATTAATGCTGTGTTTACACCTACACTGCCAGACACTATCTTTAATGCAAGTCAGGAATTTATTTCTATTCCTAGAAATTAGATATTCGTAGTTGTCTTGGTAATTAAGCATGTTCTGCATGTTCTTTGGTTAACAATCTAAATATAATTAAATCCAAATGCAAATTCTCTGCAATGTAACAGTTCTCTAAAACAGAAAATAAGGAAATAATTATATTAGTACCAAAAAATACTAGTAATTATTTCAACTCTTACTAAAAGACTTATAACAGATACGTACAGAAACACATATCTTTCTAAACAAAAATACTTCGCCGGCTATATGTAACGATCAACATTTGATTACAAGAAAGAAATATCCACATTACATACATTACGACTGTCGCAATAGTGTTATTTCAAATTTAGAATATCCTGTTCAATAAAACCAAAAACAACTAAAAACAAAAACACTCATCAAAAATAACAGTTAAGTACATCAAACTTTAAAACATTCGCATTATTGAAGATGTATTTTTCTGAGAAATGATTCTCCAGTCCATTCCAAACGTTGAAAGGAGTCGCACCGATGAGTTGCAGAGACACCGAAACACATAAGTATGATTCTGACATCTTTTCACGTAGGCAAGGCAAAAAAAATTTGCAACTGGAAGTTGCCTATTGTTTTGCACTTTCGGCCATAGCATTAAGGAAATGCTGGCACATGGTTCTTGTACAATTTGATCATGTTTCATCCTGAAATTTTTTCAGGTAGTGCTTGGACTATTATGCAACTGAAACTTCTTGATTTAATATAGCTTATATATAATTTAACATCCCTACTGCTAGATTTTCTATATGCCGTTTCCAATTTACCTGTGGTTTTATTTCTACGGAGTGTTTCATGAATGACTGGTCATATATTAGTGGGATTAGAGCACCCCGGAATGGTTTCAGAATAATCTGTTTTATATCTGGTAATGAAAAGGGCATACCACATATCACACGCGTAAAGAAATAAATATATCGTACTATTTATACTCTATACCTTTTTACAACTAAGTTTGCTATGCCTCAAGGCAATTTCAAAATTGCAATTTAAAAACAAGTCTCATAGATTTTGCCCAACATTAAATCCCGTTTTTATCTTACAAAAATATTTGGCAGCCCAGTACATTTGCAGTTTACTTAAGTCATGTTTGTTACTGTGGTCAGTTCTCTACCTTGTGTATAAAGTACACGAAAAAAATGTATATGTTCAGTTGCAAATTCTACTGCGTTAGGCAGTCTTGTTCAGCTCTTAGAGTACAGTACGCGTTTGGACCTTAGTCCTGCGATAGGCGAGAAAAAACGATTTTACTTACCTTAAGGTGGCCGTTCCCTAGAAAGAGACATCCGACAGGAAAATATTTATTATTTTTGGTCATAATTTCAATGGTTTGCAAAATAGCTAGATTTGAATTTAAAAATTATGTTCGTCTTCCTATTTCGTAGTTTTAAATCGAGCTATTTTGCAAACCACTGAAATTATTGAGTGAAAATTCATAGTAATAGCCTTGTTATGGTTCTGCTTGGGTAGTCTTATAGTTTTTTTTTAATATACGTACTAAGAAAATAAAGATATTGGCAAAAATAATAAATATTTCCCTATCGGATGTCTCTTTCTAGGGAATGGCCACCTTAAGTTACTACATTCTACTCTCTTCTGTATTTGTCACTAATAACTAACACAGATTTCGCTTTCCAGTATTGAATCTTCGATGAAGATAACCTGAAAGAGAAGGATCTCAATATCATACGTATAGAGTATAAGGATAAATTAATGCCTAACTAAATAAGTATACAAGACAAATCGATCTGCTAACACACATGGGAAGTTTGGGACAAGTCTCGGGTATGTCTAATCTCAACTACATACAACCATTAAATAAAGGGTAACAATCGTCTGGCACAAAAAATTCAAGTTCCTTGAAAATTATGTTTGTAAATTTTGATTTGGGTTTAAAAAGATTGCCAGTAATAATAAGGAACTTTGTTTCGGTTGGGATGAGACCCTATGGACGATTTAGGCCAGTAGAATTAGCTCATGGGAAGGCTAATCTTGGATGAAATTATTTACAGGTAACCACATGGTTTAGTCGATATATTTATTGATAAGGAGCATAGCTGTGAATTTCCTCCCATTTTAAAGTGGGGGAACATTTTTTAATTAACGTTTTTTTGCGAAAAAATCACGAAAAATCATTTTTTTAATTGTAGCTCTAAGCCGATTGATAATATTTGATGTTATACGTTTCGTAGGTGAAATAAAGACAGTTAATTTGACGCCCGAATCATTTAAATCGATTAATAATTTTTTTAAATAATCGAAAAAAACTCGAAAAAATCGAAAATTTCAATAATTTTTAATTCCGTGAAAAATTTTCCTATATCCTCAAAACTTGGTGGAAACATGTCTCATGTAACCCTGAAGCTACCATAAAATTTTCATCAAAAAATATTTATAGCTTTTCGAGAAAAGGCATTTGTTTATAAAAAATTCACAGCTCTTGCATCTTTGGAAAGTATCTTAAGTGTATTGAAAATATCAGATGAAGCTATACTGCTGTTGCAGTCCAAGGATAGATGGCTAGGATGATATGTATTTTCAGCATTTGCATTAGGTACCATTAGCGATTAGTGAAAAAATTTAAAAAATAAAAACTTTTATCAAATTTAATAATACCACTTAATATTCATTGTAATTGAACCCATGTTCATTGATAACTTTTTTTTAGATTAACCCAGCTATCATCTGTCAAATTTTGTCATAAAGCTTGTAGAACACCCTGTATAGTGCTTTTCTACTCTACATTTTTATATCATATTTAGATATGTTTGATCATTTTATTTACATAATTTTAAATATATTTGTCCATACGATCGAATTAAACTAGTCCATGTTTTATTGGGTTATGATGTTTTTTTAATGTTAATTTGAAAGTGACGGTGTTCTGTAAGAAATAACGCAAGTTATGCAAACTAAGTGACATGCGATATGGCAGTGTCGGCATGTATCACAAGAGACCATTAAGATTAGGAGTGTTTATGTTTATATTTTAGTTTCGAGATACTGCTTGCATTGTTATTGAAACGTGATATCCCTAATAGCATGGCATTGAGTGAACGGTACGGTTACGAGGCCGGCGCAGCAGCCTAGGCAGATCTGTCGCTCTCGATACTTTTTTTTAAAGATGGGTCCTATATCATGCACCCAGTAGTATTTTCAGTACTAAAAAGGTCTCAAATGTTTAATTCAATCTAACCTAGTTCCCGTCATTAAATATGACTCATCCAGAGCACATTTTTTTCGTTGTGACCTCTAGTTTACGAATACATTGTTGGCATAACGATTTTTTTATATTTACATGAACAAAATAGCGTTTGAAAAAGTGCGACTTTTTCGGACAGAGTTCTTTGCGAATATCTTAATAACAAATTAATACATCGGCATAAAACTTTCATATTCTAGTAGCTGGTATTTTTACACGAATTAAAAAAAAATTGTTGTGAGTTGTTTAGAAGCAAAGATAATTTTATTAGTTGTTAATTACGCCATTTGCTTATTTATCAACTAAAACATTTGAGATTTACGCAGTAACTAGTTGAAGGCTTGAATTTTGTAATTCAGTGAACTGCCACGTATAATGTTCTGTTTTAAGGTACATAATGTTAATTTTTGTACACCACAGTCTTCGCGGCGCGATATTTAAAAATGAAACACATGAAAACACACGAGTTAGAAATTGAATTATTAATTTTTTTATTTTTTTTATTATTGTACAGTACGCTATAACGTTAAAAAAGTTAATCGGCAATTTACAAATTATATTAACCGTTTCATGCTTTCGTACAGCTTGCTATTATCGCACCTTCTGTGGCCACATCATGAAAGAACATTGTTCACTGGCTTCAGCATTAACTTGCACTACAAAAGTTTCTTTTGAGATTTTTTCAAACCAGAGTACTCATTCGGCACTCCGCTCCTCGAATAATAGGCAACAAAAAAAATGTTTTTCAATTGTTTATAACAAATTTATTAATCATTTTTCAATAATGTTAATACGGTACTGTATATTTCATCGTGCTATCCCAAATTAAATAAAATATCGTCGAAATCTCATCATAAATGATGGATACATTGATTTTTGTTTGCCGTCGGATCTTGAAGTCGCTTGACCGAAAACGATAACGTGGACCGCTGAGGGCGGGACAGGAAGACTCATTCAGACTGTGGTGTACAAAAATTAACATTACGTCCCTTAGAACATAACATTATACGTGGCAGTTCACTGAATTACAAAATTCAAGTCTTCAACTAATTATTGTGTAAATTTCCAATGTTTATGTTAATAAATAAACAAATGGCGTAAAAATTCTTATTTGCCATTCTCATTTTAACACTAGCATCCAACCTAGTCCCCTACGGCTAAGCAGGCTAAACTAGTATCTACATGATCCCCTACGATATGCAAATTCAGTTAAAAATGAGAACAAAGGCCTGAAATTAATTTATTTACGTACCTTGTCTTTAAAAATTTTTTCACTCTAATGAATTACATTTTCATAAAATCTCATTCAGTTTCTTGGAAATGCTTAGCCTTTGAAACGTTTTTCGTCCTTATTGTGGACTCATCAGAAAAGCATAAAGCCATTCATAACGATGTTCCATGCAAAACTAAGACAATATCCATGAATAAGTATAAAATAATTATAATTGACATTGACTGATAAAAAACTGAATGAGATTTTATAAAAATGTAATTCATTAGATTGAACACATTTTTAAAGGCAAGGTACGTAAATAAATTAATTTCAGGCCTTTGTTCTCATTTTTAACTGAATTTGCATATCGTAGGGGATCATGTAGATACTAGTTTAGCCTGCTTAGCCGTAGGGGACTAGGTTGGATGCTAGTGTTAAAATGAGAATGGCAAAAAAGAATTTTTACTTGTTAGCATAACCAGAAGTCAGGTTATCGAAAGAATGCAAAGATTTCATTAATATTTTTATGTACAGTTTTTCCTTTAGTTCTCATAGACAGCTTTTCTTTCGACTGTTGCAAAATCCTATAAAGAATATGTTTCATTACTATAAGCAAACAAATAATAAATAATTCAGTTTTAAAAATGGCGTAATTAACAACTAAAAAAAAATTGTCTCTGCTTCTAAACATCTTACAACAATCAATTTTTTTTTAATTCGTGTAAAAATACCAGTGCAAAAAAACGTTAATATAAAAATGTTCTCCCACTCTAAAATGGGAGAAAATTCACAGGTATGTTCCTTATCAATAAATACATCAACTAAACCATGTGATTACCTGTAAGGAATTTCTTCCAGCGGTTTTTCTAATTCATCTGGACTAATTATGTAATTTTATAATGCTTTCTAGGTAATACATGTTATATGACTTTTCCAACTTTTTGGGGGCGTATTAATGGCATTTAATTGTATAAAGTTTATGTGACTTTGACTCGCTTTCGACCGACCCCTATATAAATGTTCGCATTTTCATTATCATATGTGAGATTTTGCTACCCTTTGATACAAAAGTTTGATATTACATAAATATTCACCCTTTAATATGATTAAAAACTTGCTTCTATCTAGTGCATTTCCTGAAAGTTTTTGTTGCTGGATGAACACTGCCGTTCAGAATAATTAAAGTTGTGCCAGGTCTGAATTCAATTTTGGATTTCAAAGCAGGTCGTAGTGTTCAGCAGAGCAAAGCTAGGAACATTGCGTGATTCGCAAAAGTCTGTCGAGAAGCTGTGAATGAAAGAAGGCCGGTAAAGACGATTTTTTAAGTGTGATTTGACCCTCGGTATTCCTCCTCAAAGAAACTCGTTTGGCATCGCCATTTGTTGTGCGTATATTCTGCTGGTGCCTGACTACGCAGGTTTCGCTAGGTTCTATAACATTGTTATAGTACTTTTATAGCTTCTTCAACTTAAGTTTATCACAATCTCAGATTTCTTAGTAATCTAAGAAAAGGGTTGTTCTGAAACCACCTCAGGGCTTTTTACTGCCTAATAGCGTATGACCAGGCACTCACGAGCAAATTTTAGTGTTTTTTGCATTTGGTAATGAGTTCTTTTCTAAAATTCAACCATTTCATTTATTCATTGCTTCTATAAAGTTTTCTTAGCTGGCCTTAGTAAATTCTTCACATGAATTATATAATTCTTTATTAAACAATTCTAAACACGATTCCTAACTCGTGTTTAATATATAAAGTAACGAACCCAGAAGAGAATCTTGAAGTACATCATCGTTATCTTCGTTACAGTATATTAACGTTCGATTTTATCGAATCTCTTGAAGTATTATGATTGTATCAATTCTACCACAACTCTGCTAATTCCATATAAGTCCAACTTTCTGTGCAGGATTTCACGGCATACGTTGTCAAATGCTTTAGAAGGGTGTAAACATATGGCTACTGATTTTTCGTTGCTATTCATCGAGTCTGTTATTTTTATCGTAGCTTGATAATATGAACTGAAAAATAAAAAATGAAGGCAGTACGGCAGAAACATGGCAATTTAATACATGAAACGTTTGCTTAAACAAAAGCATTGTTCGTGGTGAAAAACGACCACCCAACAGAACAATACAGAGAACACGACGTCTAAAATATTGCCATGTTCGGTGGTCTACGGTTTTTACATAGTCATATACGCACCTTGTAAACCATCAAGTATATTTTCATTCTAAATTGCGCCCTCTTTCAATTCAATATAATATATTTACAGAAATGTAATTTCTTCTTCTGCGTCAGCGCTTAATGAAATTCAATTCAAGTTTCCTGAGATAATTGCTGCCTTGGGTAAATAACATTGTCTTGGATATGTTTACATCATTACTGTTTTACGGATACACAAAACATTGCTTTTCAAATATTTACCTTTATGGAAAAGAAATTGCGCAAAGATATTAACTTTATTAAAAACGTTTTTCATTATCCTTTGTAAGAGGTCATGGAAATCATTTTTTTAATAATTTTTCTCAGCAAATTAGCGTCTTTAGATAAAAAATAATACTTTCGCGCAAACAAGCTCAGATACACAGAAACACATTAAAAAAATAAAACAAAGTATAAAATTTAGAACCGTGGGTTATAAACTAAAGTTAACAGGCAAAATTAGCGAGAATCTGCGTCCTAGACGATTCTCATTACCACGCGGCCAACTCTGTGATGAATCGAATATAATGTTTCGTCATGTTTGCACAAAGCCAACTTCTAGCGAACTTCGAATATTGGCTCTAACAAACCGCAGATTCAAATGACTTTCGAAACTAAAGAGCAGATGGCACAGAAACCATAAATGCTGAGAATAAAGCCAAAACCAATACTCTTGTAGAATAAATAAAGTTTGTGGAACAAGTGGCACACTGGTAGAACTGTCAATTACTAAATTTAAATTCGATTTTATTGGATTTGGTGATACTTGTTCATACTCCTATCGGTTTTCTATAAATGAAGAGCAGTAAAGACTGATTAGTTAATTAGGATTTTAAATATTTTCTTTAGTCGCTAGAGATACAGTTCATAATCTTTTCTTTAAACTTAATTAGTTCCTCGTAGTACAGGAGCCAGTATGCAATCACATGACACATTTGTAACAGCTAGAGACATTATTAATCCTGTTTCTTAGAGCTTGGCAAACAAAAAACATTTATATGAGAAATTTTTTAGTGGTGGAAACTTCACTAGGTGACTCTTGAAACTCTATATATTTTTCATGGTTGGTGCAGGTATTTGTATAAAATTATTTTTTTTATCGATGACTTATCAGTGAGTACAAAAATGCGATTAGCGTACAAAGCGGTTGGTCGATTTTCAGAGACGGAAACTGTTAACCTACAAGATATTTCACTGGACATGGCAGATTTGTAACAAGCTGCTTTTTTTAAATAATTCATTTACATTCAACAATTCACAAGAAAAATAATGTCATACATTTTTAATAGTGCTGAATCCTGACATAGACCTCCAGCAATACTAAAACGATTGTTGGACATTAATCTTTAAGTCGTATATATTTCTCTCTATTTACCTATTACTCTAAATTCCTTGAACAATTTTCTAAAAAAATATATTTTTGCTTGACATCAATAAAGCGAGAGAAAGTGATTTTTTTGTTAAAGGACCAAGTAATGCTAATATAATGAATGCCATAAATACAACCGTGTGAAACAATAGAATAAATACCCAAGGAGCATTGAAAGACACATTTCAGGCAATGTGTCGACACTGTGTAACATATTCTTGGCCACGACATATTTTATAGGCACAGTTTCGAAACATACTCCACACTATGTAGAACATATCTGTCGGTGACGAAAATGTGTAGTAACTTCATTCCAAAATGTGCCCAAAACTGTTTCAAAAATTTGTCTTGTATCCGTCGCATGTTTACTAAATATTATTGTAATGAAGCTAATATGTAACTAATATGTTTCTTATTGTTTCTAAGATGTTACTTGAATGTGCCTTACTATGTGTAGTTACAAAATTGACACAAATAAATATAAATTGTGCCTACAACCACTTTATGGTGTCCAAATTATTTAAAAACAGTCTAAAATCGTCACAATGCATTACTCTCTAAACATTACGACAAACAAACACAGTTGGTATGCAATGATTTTATAAAAATTACGTTACACAGAAGTAATCAGTTTTCATATGTGAATAAAGTATATGACACAAAAAAAATAAAACAACCCATTTTTTCTGTCAAATGTGACGAGATACTCATGAAAAATAAAAGCCCTTAACAAATTGTGAAATTAATTTTGAATATTTAATTAATGATGGTAATTAATAAATAATATAATTGTAATTTTTGGAAATAAAATTATTTCTAATATATTTTATATGTTACAAGACATCAAAATAAGTGTGTTTTTATAACATTTTTGTGTAAAAACATGTAAATTGTTAATTTTTAAAATAACATTTTTTCTTTAAGCTCAGTTTTTCAACATGGATGCCCATTTCTCAAAAGAAAATATGGCCGATTTGTATAATGTGTCTAAATGGAACCACATATCCGCATTTGGAACAAATTTCACCCAAAATTTACCTGTACGGACACACAGCTACATATTAGATAATAATCAGACTCAAATTTCGACTATTTCATTAAATGTGTACCAAAATGTGTCTATGTTGATATATACTCGCATATTTGACACAATTTGAACTCTTGTGTTCACTACTAGTACAAATTGTGCCCAAAATACTACCTATACGAAAAAGGTTACATTTTAGACCCAATTTGGAATTTCCAGCATCGCTTTCATTGGTGCATTGTAGCTGCAAATTGGCATTTCCCACTTCACAACTACCACTATCAGTACTGAGGCTGCCCAGGTCAGAGTAATAGCAGATCTCTTGTTATTTGATGGTATTTCTGTTGATAACAAATGCAAAAATGGCCCTTGTTTCACCTCTTTCATATAAGTTAACAACTTCACTTGATTTTCTTGTATATACATTTTTACTTTCCTGTAGTATGTTGTATTATACACTTTTCCTTGCTTCCTGACTACTTTTGGCATTTTTACAGAATAACCAGAGTATGCTGTTGTCAAAAATGATCTTCTAACAAACAGCTGGTAGTGCTCACACACACAATTTATGCACAAATTGGAAAAAACATACGTTGGTGAAGACGCATTTATGGCACGAAAAGGAACATCTGTTCCAAAATATAAACATGTGGACACATAAGTGTCCTTCTGGCTAAATTTCAGCAACATGATGGTTACACGATTTTTAGACACATTTTAAATACATTTTGCCCAAAGGGTGTCGACACGATGTATCCAAATTGTGTTTAATGTTCCCAAATAGGCTTAAGATAGAAACATTTTGGGCACAAAAAACAGAAATGTTTCAATTTGAACACAGTGCCTATTTTGATACATTATTTCGTTAATGTATCGACACATGACTCAAAAAATATTACCATTTGTACACAATTTCCTTCCTCAAATTTTAAGATTTGTGTCGACACAGTGCAGACACACAATATATTGTGCCCAGGTTCGGACACATTTTGCTCTTTGGGTATAAACGTAAAATTTGACCAATAGTAAACAATTAAATTAAAAATGAACCTTATTTCTAAATAAAATATTCAAATGCATTATTTAAAGGAATACACTGGATAATGATAAAATTAAATAACGATGATAATTGAGTTATAAGTTGTTCGCTGTGAAATAGTGGTTTATCGGCATAACAAATTTTGCACCTAGAAAACATGCTAACATACATTTAAACTAGCTATAGGTAATGGTTTCGAAGTCAAATGGTTTTATCAGGGACGTTTTCCTAACAGAGCTCTTCCAAATAGATGTCAGTCTTTGCCCTTTATCAGTAAAATCAATTTTTCTCAAGAACGAGTCGCTTTAATGATGTCAAACAAGAATATCTTTCTTTTGGGAAATTCTTAAAGGAATTTAGAAATTCCACTGTAAGTTTCAAAAATTACATGTCAAAATTTAGGGGTAAAAAGTATTAGGGGTGGTCCATTCCTAGCTTCATAGACAGGATACGAAAGGCCCCATACTTCTATATGAAAAATACTTACTTACTATTTTATTACAATCGATAAAGTAGTTTCCTAGCTATCGAAAAACTTTAATAGTAAGTAAGTAGGTATTTATTGATGTATTATACAAATGTATTTACACAAGTCAAAATATATCTCGATCGCAAACAGTAAATATAAATATAATAAATAAAATATAGGTAACAAACATAATTTAAAGGACAAACAAACATATACTTATGTTACTTACATAAAAAAGAAAAATCTCATTAAAAAAACTCGTTTAGTGAATAGAAAGCATTCTCGATTAGAAATGATTTCATAACAGTTTTAAATAGTTTACAATCCAGTTCCCTGATATCATGTGGTAATGCATTAAATAATTTTATTGCATAGTATGCTGCGTGTTTTTGATAAGCGTAGAAAATCAAAATGAGGATTTCCTTTATTTCGAGTGGGATAAGAATATAGCTGAATGCGTGATAAATATTTTGATTTATGCTCTTTTATATATAGGAGGCATTGTAAAATATAAATACTCTAGAGAGTAGGGATCTTTAAATTTTTAAAAGATTCCTTGCACTCCTCTCTATAACTCAACCCCACGATCACCCGTACTGCTTTTCTTTTTACAGCAAAAGCAGTTGCAGCATGCGAAGAGTGACCCCAGGCCAGATTTGCATAGATAAGTACACAGTGATTTAGACCAAAATGCGGAATAGCTCCTTAGAATAAAAAATTATATGTACTTTTAGTGTTATTTTAACACAAACTATGCGCTTCCGAAGTGTTGCCTCATAGTCCAGGAACACCCTGTATAGGAAAAACTATTTATTAGGTAGTAAAAAGTTTTCGTCATTCTTTTAATATTGAAACTCTTTTTACCTAACTTTTTTCGATAAAGTACAAATTTAGAATTTCTTATTAAATTTAAAATTTGTTTTGTCAATAAATAAGTAATTTTTCAAGTTAATGGCAACTGACTGATCGCAGATTGATTGATTGGCTGATTAATTAACTACAGCAAATAGCCCAGAAATTTACACAATTTTATTAGTAAATTTAGAATACAGTGTAAAGCTTAATATTTTTATTTTTAGCACAAGTTACTAAATTATGAGTTATTTATACCGTTCCAGCATTTTAATATTGTTCTTTCAATCTATTGACTATGTATTAACGTGCGAATTTTATAACTTCTCAGTAAGAACCATTAAGAAAAACATATTTAAAAATAGAAGAGTATATTGAATAAATTTTTTTTAAATAAATTGATTTTATAGTATTTAAACGATATTACATTCATATTTCATATTAATTTAATTTTTTTTGTAATAAGTTGGGAATCAAAAACTCATTTAGCCATATATTCATTCTATGGTCTTCCCCAAACCTTTTAGTCTGTTCATACATTTTATTTCGATAATATGTATACTGATACTTATAGTGCATAGATAGCGAATTAGTGAACATTTTCGTAAAAAAGAATTAGGATAGTGATATTTTTTAGCTTATTCGGGACACCAGTGAGGGTTTGCAGACCATTTTTTTGTTTTGTCCGTTTTGCCTGTTTCAACTTTTTAAGCGATTTACGCAACCTCAAAAAATTAAAATATTAATCTTCAAGTTTTTTGAATTACGTGTAGTGCGTATATTTGGATGAAAATTCAAAAGAAATATTGCTTATGATCGTAAATAAGTGTGGTAAATTTTAAATTAAAAAGTATTTCAAGCTGTTTCATACATGAGTTGTAGTATTTTATGAATTTTAATATAAATTCACAAAATAATTCATGAAATAATTTATGTTGAAATTATTTTAGAAGTATTTAAATGTATCTAGAAATTGTTATCGTAACAGTTATATTCACTCCTATTTCATTTTCAATTTAATTTTAATCATTATGAATCGTAAAAAGTGCAGCAAATTAAAATCGGTAATACTTTAGGTAAATGTGAAAGGGTAATCGGTTCTGGTCGCTTTAATTCATTGATTATATGAAAGATATGGTTTGCAGCATATATAAGGAGAATGTAATTATCTTTAATCCTTCAGTAATAACTTGTTTCACTGTAGATCAATATGAAATATTGACAAGAAATTCGTTCTCTTTTATCAAGGCAAACAGAAACCTCGCGGATCGAGGTGAAAATTTCTGACATCCAAAATGAATAAACCAGATCTTCCTACAGTTCTTTCTAATTTAAATTGGTCTGACAATATTTTTGAAATACTTTAATCTGGTTGAATACATTTTGAAGGTCAGACATTCAAGAGCAGCGTAATAGTGACCAAAATTCGTCGACAAATAATACACCAGAACTTAATACGTTTTACTTTTCATTTTAATAACGCATATTAATAATTACTGAATGTTACAACCAATGATTAGAGAATTAACAAGATAAGACAGTCGGCGGAAAACCTTTTATCTTTTAGCAATGGCGCCATTGACCTCGACAATTAAATTGGAGTTACCGCGCAGTTGCCACAATGTGACAATCAGACGGAGAAGGTAACATTAAAAAGAGAGGCCAATAGTGAAAAATGGACAACATTATCCTGATAGAACGACTGAACTCAGCTGACTGTCAGTACCCAAGGTCACTAAAAAAAAACAAGGTGCTTTGTAATATATGTCACGTGAAGCATTTCTATGTTTATATGTAAGATATCTATTTGGTTAGGATAGAATTGTACATTGGAAGAATAATTTTGAAAGTTTCTTCTAGAAAATGAGGAAAAAACAGTTACACGCAGCTGTCATCGAGGTTTATACGTGCCGTAGCAATTGCCAATTCTAATGGACTAACCTATCTTTTAGTAGGCTTGGTAAAATTCATTTAATGCGTACCCGACAAATCTCGAAACCGTTTTCGCTGGATGTCGTGTCCCTTTAAATTGGAGTTCACAAACTGTCTTCGTCTATTTCGTCTTCTCCGTCTGACTGTCCTATATTGTTAGTTCTCTAATCTTTGCTACAACTATGATTCTAGGTATGTAGGGTCCAAAACTAAATAGGCAGTGATAGAAGTGTCTAGGTACACGAGGTCTCGAGCTTTGAGCATGCGCATTACCTTTAATAAATTCCGCAAGTCAAGTAATTGAAATATTGCGCACCCGCACCACCCTTTTCTTTGTCTGCGGCGCTAATACTGCCTGCGGCGCTAATATTTATTAACGATTAGATATCATAATAAAAACCTACTAACCTAACCTAAAAAAATCACACGAAAGAATGAAATTATTTTAAGCAGAATAAAAATCTACCAACCTAACCTAAATTAATCATAGAAAAGAATTTGCGAAAAAATGTTTTAAAACTAAAGAAAAAAATTCAACGGACGCAGCAGTTTGAACCCGAGATCTTTCACATCGTAAGTGAGAACGTTACCTATGCGCCAACCGTACGGTCACCGACGAGTACTAAGGGCAAGGAATAAATGTTAGACAAATAGAGATGGGTCGTTATTTGTGTAACGTTGTTTTGTCGCGGTATTTTTATGTAACGTACCGTCGCGCTACAAAATGCTAAAATAACCGGTTACCTGCAACGAGCCCTATCACTTGCTTTGAGCAACGACTGCGCGTGCAACGGAGCTGTCTCGTCGCTGCAACGCAACGGATCTTTTACAACTTTCAGTAGTTTCTATATTATCTACTTTTACAACTTTTGTTTTTCAGAAAAATAATTATAAATGGTAGATGTTTTTAATGTTTTATTTGGAGCCCTATTTCATAATTTATAAGTACCTACAGTAGAAAAATAACAAAATAATTCTTCATATTTATATAAAACAAAAGTTAACACACCTTATATCACGCCGTATTTAAAGAAGTATGCGGTTTCATAAATTAATATAGGTATGTATGTTATTCTTATTGGTGTCTATTTATTGAAGAAATATAAGAACCTAATTAACCTATATATAACTAGAACTAGTAGAACTAACAAATTGCCAACGCGACTAAAGAACTGAATAGATTACGTTACATTACCCTCTGAAATGCCTGAGATCGGACAGCGCTACGCGACAAACGCGATCGCTTTTACTCTCGTTCCGTTTGCAGAGCTAGTCGGATCATGTAGTTTCTGTCGCTCCAAAATAGCGTTTTTTTGTCGCGGTATTTTTCTGGAGCGGTCACGCTTGCAACGCTACATAAGTGGAACCGCTTTTCACATCTCTATAGACAAATGATAGACAAATAATAGACAAATATCGCGTTTTGCGCACGCTCGAAACTCGAAGCCTCGTGTACCTAGACGCTTTTGGCAGCGATTCCTACTTAACTGGTGCTATCTGGCGTGACTTAAGTAATCAGTTAATATTGAAATCTAGATTTCTAACTTTGTACTTCTTGACAAATTGTAGCGTAAGTACATAACAAGTTCAAAAAAAGCGTTTCAACTTGAGGACTTGGACAAAATCACTGCAACATTGATGATAAGAAAACAATGGTAATTTATGAGGGCTAGTCCTACAGAGTATTTTCTGACCTAAAAATGGTTCGGCAATGCGTGATTTTCAAGATAGGCTTCTAAAATGAAATTAACCTGTAGGCTGTTATATTCCAGAATGTGGCGGATGCGCCAAGATAAATAACACGGAATTGTTTATTTGGTTTTGTTTAATCTAATTAGTGAACAAACTTGATAAATCCGTTGCTGTTTATATATTCATATTTTATGAGTTGCATTTGCTAATAATAACTTATTATATTAATTAATTAAGATTTACAAAATATATTTTTTTTTGTCAAAATATATTTTTTTAATTATCCATAGCATCATTTTATATTCTTTATATTTTTAATTTTGCTTTAGGACATATGTTATTGTTGCACTTCTTTTTTGTTATCTATTTAAACTCAATGTATTTTAACTTTCTTTGCATATTGTATTTTTCTTCTTTGCTCTCGCTGTATTTGTAAATTGTATGTTTTTTTAATCATTCGATATAACTCTTAAAAACGAAATTTAAAATAAATAATGTAAACTTTTGACAATGCTAATGTCTTTTTGTATAGATTTATAGCAATAAAGAATTTATTATTATTATTATATTATTATTATCTTTTTAGACCCTCGTGTGGCAGAATTAATTTATTTTTTCATTAAATATGTATTTTTAAGCATACAGAATCAGCCATAATCCCTCTTTTCAGCATATATAATAACCAACAAATCCAAAATATTAAAAATGTGTCATACGAGGCGTGTGAAGGATCTTTCCTCTTTCGAATATATTATTATGAATTACACCCCCTTGGAACTGGAGATGATACGCCTATGCCTACTAATAATGACTGGAAAGACTCTAGTAAGAGCCATGGACTTTTCTAGAGTGTGGTTGGAGAAGATTCTGGTTTAATCTAGAGGTAATTTCGGAGTATATAAGGCGCGATTACCAGCGCAGAAGAAGAAGTTTATTAAGAAGGCAGTTTATAAAAGTGAACAAGTTGAAAAGTGAGAAGTGAGGTTAAATATCAAGTAAACAAAGTTTAAAGGTTATTTTGAATTTGAAGTATTGTATAGTCAGTAAATTGTTAAATAAAGTGTTAGTGGTGTTTATGTCTTGTTGAAATTATTTAGAACCCACGGATTCATACAGGGTGTTTCCTAAGAGGTGGAAATACCCAACAATATTCTGTTTGAAATTTCTGTTTCATTTATATTAGTAGAAATTAGCTATTTTCTGACACTCTGTAATACGTCGTGTGAACAGGGCAAATGTCCTCTTAAACTTGGCCGGTAAATGACAAGGAAACACCGTAACCAAAATTATGTACAATATAAATATAACAATGAGACAGTTATATAATATCAGTATAATTCGAAACATAACAATTTTCCAACGAGTAATTATAGTATGCTGTACAGAGATTATTATGTAATTTACAGGAATTATAAGCAAACGAACTTATAAAAGCTACAATTTTATGTTTAAGCATTGGGAATTTGGCAGTACGAATGGAACAAATGCGTACAGATTCGAATTTTAACAATTTCTTATATACATTTCGGGATTCTCTTTTAATAAGAATTTCATTAATTAAATTGAAGAGATGGAGTTTGCATAAATCTTCTAATTTATATTTTTCGGTTTCATCAATTTTATATTTGATATGCTCATACTTACGGATACCAAAGGCAGATTTGAAACAAAGAATTTTCTGCAATTTATTGCTGTCAAAGAAAGTATCTGATATATCAAAACAATACAAAAATAGAACGGTCAATAATGTTTAATAATATTATATGATATATATGTGGAATTCCAACAACATTTTTTACTAGTCTCTTCGGTTACAGAAGAAGTAGAAATTATTAAAAAAAATTGGCATCGACAAAATGAAATTTCGCCACATAATGTTATTATTCTACATATATGTCTTGATGGAAGTTTTCCCAATAGGACACGAGCCAAGAAACCGGCTAGACGACCCCATATTCTCTTATTGCATGTGCATAAAGTTCATAAAAATAAATAAACCAATTTGTAAAAGTTCATTCATGCAACATAAAATGCAACAAATGAAGTTTAAACTTTGATTGGAAGCAGTTGGCTTACTATTGAATAATTTGTAAATGGAAAGTGTAGTCAGAATATTTTTAAATTCAGGTTGAACTGCAGTAAATAGAACACTGTTTTGCTACCATAATAATTGTGTGAAAAGGTACAACCGATGATTTAATTAAAGGTTAATTTTTTCTTGCGGTTATTATAGATTTCCTAATCACCCTGTATATTTTCGATAAATTTACATCGGATTTCTTCTTTGAAAATTGTCAAGGAAGTAAGCTGCTATGCCTATTGTGAGAAACATACAGGGTGGTCCCTCTGCAAATTAATCAACTAATAAAAACCGGTACCAGAAAATAATATTTGAAACTTAATTGATACAATTGCCAAGAACGAAACCTATGCTTTCAGCGAAAAATATACAGAGTGGTTACCCTAAAAATAATGTATTAAGAAAATATTGTGAAAAGTAATGTTTCTAATGTAGTTGACACTTCCTTTTAGTTTAAAAAACGTACAGGGTGATCATCCAATAGAAGAAATTAATAAATAAAAGGAAATTTCATGCTTTCAGTGAAAAATATACAGAGTAGTCACCCTAAAAATAATTAATAAGAAAATATTGTGAAAGGTAAAAATACAGGGTGATTAGGAAATCTATAATAACCGCAAGAAAAAATTAACCTTTAATTAAATCATCGGTTGTACCTTTTCACACAATTATTATGGTAGCAAAACAATGTTCTATTTACTGCAGTTTAACCAAAATTTAAAAATATTCTGACTACACTTTCCATTTCTAATGTAGTTGATACTTTCTTTTAGTTTAAAAAACGTACAGGGTAACCATCCAATAGAAGCCATTAATAAGTAGAAGGGAAGTTTTGTGTTAATACCTTTCATACCAAGAAAGCAGCTCTTAATAGTGCACCTGGAGTCTACTTGGAGAATTTTGGAATATGACCTGACTGGGATGAAATAGAAATAAACCTTAAAAGAAAACTGCAAAGAAATACTTATTGCGGAAACCTTATTTATCTTGGACACCTCTAGATGAACTCAGGTTGTGGCTATACCATCTTGGGAAGAATACAGGCATTGACGTTTTGCCACTACAAACAGAAGTGCTGAAAGACATTTGTTAAGATTTTAGTTCTACATAAACCTTCAGCAACATTGTATTGCTGACGTGGTTGTTCCCTTAGATCTCTGGGAATTTGGGGTCAAAGTGATATTGTGCATGCAATGGTGTAAAATCTTCATGCTTTTATTTTAAAAATGAATTAATCTATTGCAGCTTATGTAAGTGTAGACATGTTTAGAGGTCGTATTCGACTTCCCTTTCCCTTTCTAAATAACATCTGTACATGTTGGTAATACAATCATCGTTTAGTACTGTTTTAAATACAACATAACTTCACTTTCTTCATGGTATTATAATGATTACATTACTCCTCCTAAATATCTTACAGTGTGTATTCTATTGATTGATTGATTGATTGATTGATAGATTTTGATTGATTTGCTAGCGTAAGGTGGGCATTGCTGCCGATTCCGGGCATCCATGGAGGTTCGTTCCAACACGCAGCTTGGTCGTCCGTCGAACACGCCCAACAGACGGCCAAACCGCGTGACGGAACCAAATCTCGGATGTTTTATATACCGCCGGACCGACTGCATATGCCTGGTTGGACATTGGACATGCTTGTTGTCAGCAGCGAGAACCGCATG
This sequence comes from Stenurella melanura, assembly GCA_963583905.1. Lineage (NCBI taxonomy): Eukaryota > Metazoa > Arthropoda > Insecta > Coleoptera > Cerambycidae > Stenurella > Stenurella melanura. Next base: position 167,397,046 of record OY757310.1, read on the forward strand.
ACACATGGGGTGGGAATATAGGATGGAAAGTGTAGGTGTTTGTGAGATGCTGCTTTTAAGTTTACATGTTTCTATTAAGTTTCCATCTGTCATCATCGGTTGGGGTGTGCAGGTGTTTGCGAGATGCTTCTTTTCAGTTTGCATGCTTCTCTTAAGTTTACATCTATCGTCATCTCCTTATTTTTCTTCTTGTAAGTTTTCTCTTTCTTCTATTTCTGAATCTGGCAGCTTCTATTTTTTAATTTTTTAAAAATTTATTAACAGCTCCACAGGTAAATATCCATTTACAGTGGAGTTGCTGAGAAGGGCCCTATCTCGCGGTAACAATATTTTTTTTGCGCGTCGTGACAAAAAAGGTCTGAAGGGATAGTTTGCTTACCTTGTATGTCGCTTCTTTGAGACAATCGGTTTCAATTTCCGACATCCAAATTAATGATAAAATATTATGTTTTGAATCAATAAATCGAGCTGATAAAAATTAAAATGATAAAGAGCAGATAGAAAGATATAATAGAATAATATCAATTAAATCAGATAAAATAAAATAAAATAAATTAATTTATAGCTTATCTGTCTTTCTGCAGCAGTCTTGTGATTGCTGTTTTATTTTATTTCCTTTCCTTTTCTTTCTTGGGTTGAGTTGATTTTGTCCATTTAAAAACTTTCCACTGTATACAATTACTTTAGGTCACAACACAGCTATATTGCTTTGTAAACATATGTGCCTCATTTTGACACTGACTATGCTATTATTCTTTGCCCATGAACCACTTAAAAAGTATCTTGTTGGGTCGTCTAGGGTGTACGTAGGGACACTGCACTTGAGCTTGTTTGCTTTATTTGATTTAATATTATTAGAAAAACTTGTAATTATTAATTCCATATGAACTCTGTTTTTCTATTGAGGCGCTTCATTTCACGCAGAATTTTTAAATCTATCGGTGGCTGAAATTTTTTAGAGTTTAACGGGGTTTTTACCGCTTTTTAGAGAGCATCTTAAAAACAAATGTATAGAACCTTTAAGATAGATAATTTACAGATGTACAACTTTTATAATAGGTGTTGCTCCAGTTTGGGCCATAAAAACTGAGTTAATCGCGAATCCGCGGTTTCAGCAACCTTTCAATGCGGTTTTCACGAAATCCGCCTGGTGTATCATGGCGTGACTACCAAGCGCTATTCAAGACGTCCAAATAAACAAAATAGTTTTTTTTCTTTCGTAGGGCACAAATTTGCAGCAAAAGCCTAAAACGCCTGAATTAGTAGTGATTTTGTTTATATTTCACATATTATATGTCATTTAATGCCCAACAATGTACCATCATGCATTTGTCTCGAAAAATTTCAGAACAGGTTGGTTACCGATGAATGTAAATAGAAAGTCGCCATGGCCATTATATTTACTGTGATCTCAACCAAACATCAACTACAGAAGAGAGACAGTTGATGTGGTAGGATTTTTGTAGTATTTGTCAATTTTAAAATTACATTTTATCGCTTCCAAAAATAAGTTATTGTTCTGGAGAATAGCTTCCCGCTTCAGAAATAAAATTTGTTCTTAGTTCTATTACATTATGGCATTTACAGTCCATTAAATATATTTTTATTGCAAACCATTACAATTTCATTTTGGATAAGTTAAGTGTTTTTGGATTATGATTTATCTATGAAAGAGCAATAAACCGGTGTTTTATTGTCACCCTCACGAACAACGACTATAGTGATTTCTAAAAATACAAACTTCATTATTATCGCTTCTATTTTTGACTTGATATCCACAATGAATAATAAAAGAAATATTGTTCAGAGGCTGAAAACAAGTTCAGCGCTGAAAATGTTCCTTTAATAGTTTTTATGTCGATTACAGCGAATGAAACAATTTTACTCTAACATCAAAACTGACCCAACATACATTAGCTCTGCCAATGGTTGTATTATAAAAAAGAAATAAAATTTTCCACAAGATCTGGTTTAAATATTGATCTTCAGTACATTTTCAGCACAGGGTCGCACAATGACATTTTGACATGTTTTATTTTTCTTTTTTTTTTTTCTTTTTGCATTGACCAAAGTAAAGGCTAACTACATTTTGAAACACAGAAAGGGAATCGGTTCTATTTTTATTTAGTAAATGAAAATAAGGAAATGAATGATGATATTTTAAATATAATATTACCTTATTTTTTCGCACTTATATCGCACGGAGAATTTATCAATTGGTAATATTTTTTTTAAATAATTCTATGGAATGCATTTTCGTAAATAACTCGTTTATTTAAAATTTTTCGAAAAAACTCTATATTAAATGTTTTGTCCAAAAAGGTACGTGCCTTTTACTGGTTATAGAGATTGATCGACAAAATGCTTAATTTTCGATTTTTTTAGGAAACTGTTCGGAATTTATAGAATTTATCAAAAAAATCAAGTTTTCCAGGATTTGCAGTTTCGCTTTTGATTTATCAAATTTCTCACAAACGTCAACCAATAGACCGAGTCGAGCCCTACAATTGCCATTTTTGAAAATCAAAATCGGACCTTCGGTTCGGGAGTTATTAATTTCTTTGAAAAATCATACTCGGCCCTGGAAAAAAATACTTGCGGTCAACAGATTAGGGCCGCCAGCAATGAACTTCATTTGTGGCCATGTAACTTTGATTCCACCAAGTCTCATCAAAATCGATCAATATTCTGGACAGTTATTGTGTTTCCTAGCCCAATTCCGAGAAAACCAGTTTTTTGCGAACAAATTCAATTTTCATTAGTTTTTCGACATAATCACTGGTATACTTGTTTGTGGAGCTTTGCCAGCGGCACCATTTCTTTTTTGAAATATCTCGATCCGACTACCCGTTACCGAGTTATTCAATGTTTCCTGAAAAACTCGAAACGTCTATATCGGGTACTTCCGGTTTCCGAACGGAGCTAAGCTTCCGGCGTTAAGGTTTTCTAAAGATTTCCTATTAACCACCCAAGTCTCATCGAAATCCGAAAACGGATTAGGGGGGCTGGGCGTGACAGACAGACAGACAGAAAGACAGACAGGCAGACCGACAGACAGACCGGCAGACATACCGACTGACCGACGGACGGAATTTTCTAAATTTGCTCTTGAGTCGATAGATATGACTTTCATTTCGATCCGACGCGCGACGTGTTTGTCAGGTTTCGATGATCCACCGGAAAAATGCAAAACCTATACTACACTTTTTTCAAAATATAGTTACAAGCTAATCATTATAACCTTCCCCGGTTTACTGCACATTTTACATTTCTTGCACATTCTATAGAATACTCTTCGCAGCTTTTTTCTAAATAATATTAGTTTTAGAAATTTTTTTGTTTAATTACAAGACATAAAAAATGTATTTGTAAAAAACTTCAAATAATTAATAACAGTTTTATTTATCGATTAATTTTGTTAAGAAAGCTAACCAATATACGCCGATTTACTGCACTTTTATATAATTTTTGCACATTCTCTCTCCACATTTTATCGTACATAAAAAATAATGTTTGTTTGTATTAACGGGGAAATGAATGAAAGCCGCCAAAGCTTGGTCTATATTCTTATCGCATTTGTGACAGATATATTGCTGCTAAGACTGTTGCCTAATCAATGTTGCAATGTAGCAATATTATATAAATATATGAATTTAACAAACTAGCCATTCTACTCTTCGCCGATTTACTGCATTTTTTTATACAATTTTTGCACATTCTATAGGATACTCTTCGCAGTTAAATAAAGTGAGGGCCTTGTGTAACTGCAATATGAGTGAAAGCCGCCAAACCTTGGTCCATAATCTTATCGAATTTGTGACATTTATTGCTGTTTTAATAAACATTAGGGACTATTGCCTAATTAACTGGTTCCGCAATGTAACAATATAATATATATAAGTAACATAAATATATAAATTTCATAAATTTAAATAATTAATAACTTTTTGATTTATTGGTCGATTTTATTCAAAACAATAGAATTCTTTCTCTAGCTAACACTAACTTATTGTCAAATTTTCAATACAATCGGACTTTTCATTCTTCAGTTATCGTGCTTACAAGAAACGTCACGGACGAAAACATTTTTGGGTAATTATTGATCATTGATAAAAATAAGAAAAAACAACGGACCCAAATCGGATCCGTGAAGGACACCTGCAGTTACATTATATTCCGCGAATTTGATATTTTCGTATTCCACAAGTTGTCGTCTATCTGTAAGGCAAGACTTAAAGAAAAAAATTTTTTTTCAAAAAACTAATTGAATGCAATTTATGTAATAGCACATAGTGGTCAATTTGATCAAAGGCCTTTTGAAAATCCATATTGATCCATATTAAATCTTGATTATTCAAAAATCTCTCGATCACGGTGTTATGTTGGAATTTATAAACAACTTTTAACAGAGAATAGATTCGGAGAGGAAAAAAATTGCAGATACTTACTTTTAGTTATTTCGACCTAAACTATTTATGTACTCTCGGAGTATTGCCCTATACCTTTAGGATACCCTGTATATCCAGTTTATATCATAAAACATTCATAAATCTAATAATAAAAATCATCTTTATTAGACTTCTCCGCATTCTAGATGCCAAGTAATGCTGGTGTACTCGTAAATGTTCAGAAACATCTATCGTGGAACTACACGTAATAAATGTTTGTTATGTACATAAATTTGAAAACGCATTTTACGGAATTTCAAAATATTCTGTTTCTGAAACATTGTGGCACAATTACAGATTTATTAACAGTAAACATTAATAAAGCACTCTTTCCATACGCTGCTTTATTCATGGGTATGATCGTATGTCATGTAAAAAGTAGGTAAAAATTTACATTTTTATCGCATGGTTATCACTCATTCATTTTAACGCGGCATGCCCTCTTGTTCCTCGTCGGTACAGGTATATTTCTATAAATTTATGGAAATTATCACACGCTTGATATTCACCGGTGGAAATTTTTTATGGCCTCTGCTGCCCACTGCTTTCTATTTTTATTACATTTTAACACTTCATTTATGCACCCCTAAATTGGCAAGCTTGTTACAGGGAACAGGATATGATGAGATAATTTTCATAACACATAACATAAAACTTTTATTAGTAAAACAATTCTTATTTTCTTTTCCTACATTTTTTGGCAGTATCTCAGGAAATATATAAAAATAAATACATGCCCGTAAACCATCCATCAAACTAGCTGTTACCTCTTCGTTCGATGTTATATCCTTAAATAACACATAAGATACAGGAAGTAATATGAATTTTAAAATAATCGATATTGGGATTTTAATGCATGATTTGGCAGTCTGTGCATGTATGTGGGTGGGCATGCATGTTCCATCGTAACAGCCAAACTACTGGTCCAAATTTTGTAAATGTCGTTGAATGAAATGTATACATCTGTTCAAGGGACGTTTCAGTGAATCAACTGAATTTGAATTTTGAAAATTCCTTTTTCTTAATATCTCGGAAAATCTGTATCGCCCGAAGAAAAATTAAATTAAGATTGTTTTCGTAAGATCAAAAGTGTGTTCTGACTTTAAGAATTTATTTTTGCGCAGGAAACTAAAATAATTAAGATTTCATAGAGATTTCATAGAGGCAACAACCTAAAAAGTTTAAAAAAAAAACGAGAAAATCATCTCAACAATCGTACAATCCCATATGCAAACACGGCTAAGTATCTAGGTATGAACCTGGATGCTACGCTAAAATGGAGGAACACATAAAAAATAGAAAGATGAATTGAATCTTAAATATTGACAAATGTACTGGCTGCTAAGAAAAAATTCTCAGTTGTCTAGTCATAACAAATGATTCCTATACAAACAAGTTTTAAAATCTGCGTGGACAGGTATCCAACTCTGGGGCTGTGCTAGTGAAATAATTCAAAGTTTTCAAAATAAATAAGGGGAGTAGTCAATGCTCCTTGGTATATACGAAATAGCGACCTACACAGACACATGGGTGTGGAAATGGTTGCAGACAGAATCAGAAGAATTGCACAGTCATGAAGAACGACTTCGAAATCACATTAACATCGAAGCATTCCAGCTGCTTAATCAACGTGGGATAAGAAGAAGGCTCAAAAGGACGAAGCCTGAGGACACCAGGAAGTAACCTTAATACAGAACTTACTAGTTATTAAGATATTATCAGAAAGGTGTTGCTCGTTAATCTTAGTATGTATATTAGTTGTAATTATGCCTTTAAATAAAAAAAAAGGTGTAAATATTTAAAAAATTTCGCGGAGAGAATCACTTGTTTACTTAAAATATTGTTTTATCTTGAAGAATTGATCAAGATGTATGATTTTTATCGGGTTACATTCTTAATTCTACATACTTTGACGTAATAATAGTGAGAACCGCCTTCAGTTTATTAATTTTAAAAGAGTACACTTTGAGATTTTTAAATTCAAAACAACTTTCACAAAATGTGTTCTTAATAGAAAAGAGGAAAATGTATAATGAAGCCAGAACTATGTTTTATGTTTCGTTAAAAAATTCGGTTTTTTTTTACATCAATGAACAGTATTTGGTAACGGTATAATTTTAGGACTCGTAACTGATTTTATTCTTGGGTACCTATGCTTTCAACTCATAACAATTCATTTTGATATCGTTCTGTCAGAAAAAAGTGCGATAGGTCTAAAATTGTATAAAAATCTATAAGAAAATACGGCGTGAGCGACACATGCATTTACCCAATGCGACATTGCACGAATTGCCGCTGCTGATCAGCCGATCTTACTAATGTTTATTCACCTCGCGGTGCATGACATGAAGTTTGAAATTTTGGAGGAAATATGTAGTTTTCTTGTATTTTTAATTGTATAAATAATTACATATTTAACCATAAATCTACGAAATAAGTTTTTGACTTTTGTCTCATGAAAATTATGGGTCTTATGAGGATTTAATTTAATAAGGAATTATGAATTCGTATTCTTTGTACAACTCTGAAGAGAGTACTTGTAAACGATTCTTTTTCACTACATTTTAATGATTCTGTTGTGATTTTATCAAAAAACGTCTTTTTCCCTATAAGACATACATGGAAAACTTCATAGTCTCGTGTCAATATTACCCGATATTGCTCAAATTTGGAGTCTATATGCTGCCCTGAAGATTTCAGGTGAGAATAAAGGACTTGCGCAACTTTTACACAACTTAAGATTATCCAATCTGAAAGAAGAACAATCAAAGAGGCCGAGTGCTCGAGGAGGTCTAAAATTTCAGTCTTTCTTAGGTTAAATCAGTTTGCAAACGAAATACTCTAGCCGATGATTTACATCCGAGTTTGTGGTAAATAGAAAATAAACAGTTAACTGCAAATATTTAATTTATTAATTATGTGACAAAAGACTCAACTGTCACCTTAATCCTCGCACATATTTAATTCTCGCTGAATACCAACAGATTATAAACAAATCTTGGTGAAATCATTGACTAAAATATCGTAATAAGAGAATCGTCTTTCACAAGTAATATGAATGAATAATCATAAAGCATTTGTAAAGCAAATGTTTATGAAATAATAGACCATTAAATTACAAAAATAAATTTGTACAGATTATATGTTTATGAGAAAAAAGTTGAAAATCCCAAAGCAGCAATTATTTTTCTAACATGTGATCTTTAACTTAGTGGCAATAACATTAAAGTTTCAAATGTTTGTTTTTACTTAAGGAGCCTCTTTAAAATACATCCGACAGAATAATAAGTTTCATTAATTAAATTTTGATTAACTTCTAAGATAATAAAGCGAGGACAAGTCGACAGTTGGAAACCTTCATTGTTTATTTGTCTCCAAGACCATCAAATTAATAGGTATAACTCCGGTCTTAAAAGCCTGTTTGACGAGAATAAGTCTCATGCAAAACATGATATAAACATGGTGATCAACTGAAGAATTATTTCTGTAAGTATTCTAAGTAAATTCTATACCTTATCTGCTCATGAGATTGAAAAAACTGTTGCTAGTTATGAAGGGAGTTTCAGGTGAATACTCTCGTAGAAAATGCAGAGATCGAAACATCTACAAACAACCGAGTTGTGAATCGTTTGGTTAAATATTTTAATAATGAAAAGTTTAAGTCAGACACTTTAGAAATTGTGAAAAATTAAACATCAAATGCTACTGTATTGTCTGTTATAAATATTGAAGGGATCATGAAGGAAGATAACACTAGTGCTTTAGAAGCTGACGGTGCATGGATATTTGGTACTCCAGGACAGAAGCGTCTAAGGAAGAGTTTTTTTTATCTAATTTACCAGGCAATATCCGTGTGTAATAAGAAACTGCAAAACTGTGCTAGTCTCCCATGGTCACCATCCACGAAAGACCTGGAACAACTCATTGAGACATCACATCACAGTAAATCTTCTCATTTCTATGGTTTGCCAAAAATTCATAAACCTGACATCCCCTTAAGACCAGTTGTGAGTTCAACTAATTCTCCATGTAGTAAACTCCAAATATTTATTATAAATCCTAATTCCATTATCAGGTTCCTCCGAGTTTTATATTTAAAATTGCAAAAATTTTTGGAAAAACTGTCAGAAAATAATTTTAATAATAATCGTTTAATAAGATTTGATGTAGTAAGGCTACTTACAAATGTACCTATGGATAAAGCAGTAATAATAATTAAATACAAATTGCAACATGATGGGAATTCGACGAATAGAACTAAGTTAACATTGAAACTATAATGGAATTACTTACACTGTCTATTAAGCCAACATTTCAGTTAAATAATGACTTCTATCAACAAGACTTTGGGGTGGCCATGGATTCTTCATTATCTCAAATATTAAGTAACATTTTTATGGAAAATTTAAAAAAAAGTAATATTAATAATTTAGCTTATAAACCATTTGTATGATGGAGATATGTAGATGACATATTTGCAATATTGCCTTATATGAATGTTTAAGTAATTTTTTAAATCAGATTAACGTAATGAACCTTCAATTAAATTTACAATAGAAAGAGAAAATAATAATGAATTTCTTTTCTTAGATATTGTAATTAAAAAATTAGATAACACATACCAAACCAGTGTGTATAACAACAAACACATACAAATAGATACTTAAATTTCAGTTCAAATCAACATATTAGTGTTAAGAAAAGTGTTGTTAAGTGTTTGTATGACAGAGCTAAAATAATTTCTTCAAATGATGTAACCTTAAGGAACGAGAAGCAGTTTATAAAAACTGTCTTATTAAATAATCAGTATCCAAAGAGTTTTGTTGAGTCAGTTGATGAACACTGGAAGGAGAGAGAATATATCATTACAACCTGAATATACCATTACTACCTGAAGTATTTAGGTCTAGTAACTAAAAATAAGAAATATAATTTAATGTCTCATGTGACTATCATCATCATCATCATCATCAGCATCATCATCATCATCATCATCATCATCATCAAACAGTTTATTAAAATTCAAAATTACAACATTGCCTCTCCGAATCGTGATCCGGAGCCAATCAGACAACCACGTCGCATAGCGCAGTGGTGTGCGTAGGATTGGGCGGATCGCGACCAGCTCGGCTTAATAAAATGGACAAACAAGTTAAAACTCCTGCCGCCAATGGCGGCTTAAAATTAACATTAAGATTACACTATGTTTGCGCAGTAGGCTTAAAGTACTTAACATTAACACAATAGAAACTAGAGCTCAAAACACTGATTAAATTTTGGTTGCTGGTACGGGAAAAAGTTCAACGAAAAAACCCGTTTCATGTGACTATGGAAATACATAAACAACGAACTGTCATGGTTGATGGCCAAAAAGTTTTGAGAATTGAAGTAAATAATCTTCCGAAACATTAACTGACTTTAGTTTTAATTTTCAGCTTTTAGTTTATAACTTTATTCTAGTTTATATAGTTTTAGGTGTGAGACATCTTGTAACAAGTATTCAAGAGCCAACCTATGTCTGATCCATTTAGCGCAGAGGTTTTTTCATTAAAATTTTTCTGTGGCAAGATAAGTATTCAATAAAAAGTAAGAAAATCATTAAGACGTTATTGTTCCATGTACAAATGAAATATGCACTTTTCGGAACAACTACCCTCTTTTCTTCTTATTACGAGATAAACATGGATCGGAGTTTACTTAGATTGTAATTGTTAGCGCATAAATATTACTCAAGTTATTTAAAAGTTTGTATGGAATATTAGAAAGGACATAAACTAGAGAACATTTTAAAAGAATTTGAGCACCTTGGTCGCTTTCTTTTAATACAATGCAAATTTTTATTTAAAGAAAATCTATCCATTGAGGTGACTTTGCTAGCTCACGATTTTTTCTGTTCTTTGTCATCACTAATTATATATTTCATTGAAACAAAGATACGTTAAAGATACAGATAAAACTTATGCTCAATATTGGGAAATTTTCTAATATAAAAAAACTTAATAGAAATCTCCGTTCGGCAGACCATCCGCCAAACATCCTGTATAGTGGAGGTAATCGATCTCAGGGCCCTTGCCGGAGAGAACAAAACAAATTCTGCAACTAAGCAGGAAACGAGTCGTGATAGGTCTCCTGACGGGTCACCGCTCTTTCAGGAAACACCTGCACACCATGGGGGTGGTGGACCACTCCGACTGCAGGTTTTGCGAGGACCGGGAGGAAACTTCCATCCACGTCCTGACTTCCTGCCCTAGGTTGATGAACCTGAGGCATTGGCTTTCCAGTGCTGGAGGAAATAAGAAATTCCCCCACAGGGAGGATTTTGGCCTTTGGACTAAAATCCGGCCTGAACCGGGGTTTTCAATAAATTTGGTTAGCGGTTGCACAATGGGCCACAAGGCCTGAGTGCGGCGACCTTTCTTTGCCCCGCTAGAAGAAGAAGAAGGAGGTACCCGAAAAAATTTTTAAATTTAAGGCTTTATTTTATGCCTGGGAAACGGATGTAACAAGTTAAAAACTGTCCAGAATGTCAGCCATGTAAGCCCAACGCTTTCTGAGAAAAACACATGTGACATACAGACGGACATGACGGGAAGGATTCTGCGGAGGCCTAAAAAATAATGAATGAAGGTTTCTTCACTTTGCTGGTTTAATCTTAAATGTTATACACAATAAGAAGCGTCAGTATTTCAGAGAGCTTTGAGAGGCATTGACGACTCCATACCAATTCCAAGGTATTATTGTATTCCAGTTGATTTTAACATGTTCTAACTAATTTGTACTTGTTTTTATTCATTTTTTTAATATTCGACCTGTATTGCATATATGTATTTATTTTGTCTGTGATTATAATGTAGGGTTTGTATCAAATTACTTTGTTCTTCATCCTTTTGTGTAAAATTATATGTTTCTTACACAAAGAACTATTACACAACTGTTTTACTTATACCACCCTATCACCCCGATTTAAATCCAATTTAATGCTACAGTTAAAAATAGCGTTGGTGCAAAATATCACATTTAAATTGGAAGTTGCGAGTAAGTTAGCTGAATATAAATGTATCCAAAATACGCAAGAAGCTGTGACTGTGTGATTTAAATAGAGAATGTGACCAAATCATGGAAAACAATATTAAGGACATCCCATTAATTCATAGATTTGAGCAGATGTCTGTTAAGTATGAAAATACCAAATGTAGAAAGAGCCAGACATCTAAAACTGTTTAAAAAAATATTAAAATACAGTAAGAATATAAGAATTATATAATAACTAAAAGCTTTCTTTTAGATTCTCGCAAGAGTTTTTGAGCTATTTATTATAAAGAAATTTGTCAATTATTTTCCATTAGTCATGTAGTTAAAAAATAGCTCATATTTCTAAACAAACAATAGCTAATTATAAACAGAACAGAACTAATTATAAGCACATGTGTTGCTCATAAAGTTTACTTATTAGAAGACATTGCCTTTGAAACCGAGTAAAATTAGCATATATATCACATGTTATGTGCTGTAAAATCGAGTAAAAAAATTATGACACATGAAATAATAATGAAATAATATTAATAACTTATAACTATAAAATGATAATGGTAAAGTGATATTACCAACTGGAGATTAACATCAAACCTGTTTCACTTCCAAACATGATCATTTTATTATTTGTATAGTAATAGAGATTATTTTCTAAACTTCATATTGTTCTTCTGAGAATATTACAAACTCTTTTTGGTAAATTTTTGCGCTAACTAAAGCAAGATGGGAAACGCTTTTATAACATTTATCAACAGATTATCGAAAAGAATAGACAGTAGAAAATTACTTATGATCTATTAAATAGTCCAAAAAAATGGATTTTCAAATGCACATCTTTGATTCCACTATAGTCCATTCACTTTTTTTTTCCTTCAATTCTTCGGTACTTCCTGCCACATGTATGTTTTCTTTAGAAAGAAAACATACATGTGGCAGGAAGTCCCAAGGAATTGAAGAAGGAAAAAATTAAGATAATGCCACAAATAACATTTAGACAATATAGTCCATTCACATTAAGAATGAAGTGTTAGTCAGTTTGAATAGGGAGGTATATATCAACTTATCGTTGGGCAAAACGCAAAATAAGTTCACACTATAGTAGGTTTCTTGAGATGCAAAATCGACATGAACAGTGACCGATCAAAATTAAATTGCGGCACGTGCGACTGTACGAATTGTCTGAACAGATCTGTCTGACAAAGGCTTGTTCTAATTCTGAGCTACCCTCTCAACATGACCACGTCCTTCTGGTTCCTGTGTCCCGGTACGATCCGCTATCAAATAATGGACACGAATCATCAGGTAGTTCAGAAAATTGGAGAAAAAGAAACAAGTAATTTCACCGTATATCAAGCTATAGGTAAAGTTACTTAAGAATTCAAAATTGCCATTTCATATATATTTTTCAATCTTTTTTAAATTTAAGTATCGACTATTATTTTATTACATATTATTATATTGCATTTTTGTAAATCATCAAAACACCGAGGTCTACTGACCTCTCAAACTGGGATACCGGTTGGGAAATATAACAAAATCCACAATGATTGAAAATCGAAAACTTTTGTAATGGCCCTTAAATTCATATCACTATTGGGTTTTCTAGAACTTGTGTTAAATTTTACGCATACCAACATCATTTATTACCAATATTACAGAATAAACGATAATTTCCGTTGCAACAAAATTTTTGATTTTTGCATGACCAACCTGATTATTCTACAGAAGTAAATATTATTATGATAATTTGTTCCTCTGATTTCTTTCCCTTATTCGAAACTATCGTGACTGGTTTTTTCTAACAAATAGTTTATTTTTGTGTCAGTTGCCCTAACAGAAATTTAATTTGTACAACATTACAGTTGTTCTAAAGTGAACATATAAAAAAAAATGTTTTGGTCTTTCCTAAAATAATTGATCTCTCGGGACAAAATAAAATTATATTTAAATAAAGAAAGACAATTCTTTAAGTAAAATAAATGTAAGTGAAAGTAAAATTTGTAATCACACTCAAAACATCGCTGCCTAAGAATCACTACTTCAACATCCAGATTTACCATCCAAGTCTCTTTATGCGAAATCATCTTGATATTACATTTGCACTCCCGTATGTGGAAACAATTGCTCATAAAATTTTAACCCAAAAACTCATAAAACGATGTGCCACTTCAATACCTTTTCAACTCACAGACGTTTAAAGGGGGTGAGGTTGACAAATGTTATAGAGAAATTTGAGGCCTTGGTTTCTAGTAAGTACACCAAATCCCTTTCTGGATTTGAAAATCTCATAAAGAATATGTGTCATTACTATAAGCAAACAAATAATAAATAGTTCACTTTTAAACATGCATAGAGTATATAGGCTCCAATACTAGTTAGCTAATAGATAGGTGAAGATCTGTTGTTTTTTATTAGTCAATGTCAAATATAAATATTCCATACTTATTCATGGATACTGCCTTGGTTTTGCATGGAACATCATTATGAGTGGCTTTGGGCTTTTCTGATGAGTCCACAATAAGGACGAAAAACGTTTCAAAGGCTAAACATTTCCAAGAAACTGAATGAGATTTTATGAAAATGTAATTCATTAGAATGAAAACAATTTTAAAGACAAGGTAGGTAAATAAATTAATTTCCGGCCTTTGTTCTCATTTTTAACTGAATTTACATATCGTAGGGGATCATGTAGATGCTAGTTTAACCTGCCTAGCCGTAAGGGACTATGTGGGATGCTAGTGTTATAATGAGAATGGCAAATAGGAATTTTTACTTGTTAGCATAACCAGAAGTCAGGTTATCGAAAGAATGCAAAGATTTCATTAATATTTTTTCATATAGTTTTCCTTTTAGTTCTCATAGATAGTTTTTCTTTCCGCTGTTTGCAAAATCCTATAAAGAATATGTTTCATGAAAAAGTAATCTGTTCAATAAAATTACGACCACGGCATAATATGGATCCTACTTATAAGAAACGGGACGATTACGTAAACTTTGCATATTTTTCTGTTCCAAGCAAAAAGAGAAAGAGATAAATATTACGAACGAGATATGGGCTGTTTTAAGATCAAACATTGGGACAGACGCTGGGACTAATAGAAAGTATTAATGTTAAACATCCTTCCCAGAATGTGGTGGTATAGTTCATTTGCTGTATCATAATTGTATAAAAACAGTAGTCTGAATGGCGCGCTCATATTCTCATAGAGTAAGCGATTTTTTAAATTTTGAAAATATTGACCATTTTAAAAAAATATATATTAATTATAAAAGCACAAACGAATACAAATAAATATCCTGGAAATATCGTATTTTATGTATTATTTATAGTAAACGTAAATTCATTTAAATAATACATCTGTATATCAGAAAATTCCTGAATATTTTAAGCAATTTTATTAATTTAGTGAATACAGAAGTGTATTTACAGATTGGATTATTTTCTCCTGTCTCGCGTCCGTAGATGTCAGTTGCTTATATCAAATTGGACCTGATATGTATAGTTAATAACGGAAGTAATAAAAAAGTGTCTGATAGTGCTAATATGGTTGACTAAACATGTATGATTTATCTTATTGTATTCTTCGCAAACACAAAACGAAGAGTATATTGCATTCGATCGGCACATTTCTAAAACCGGTAATATGCTCGTAGACAAAAAAAATTCATATCACTGTGTTGGTGATCGAATTCTGAACTACTTTTAAAATGTCCGTCCGTCTGTCTGTCTGTCTGTCTATCTGCCTGTCCGTCCGTCACGTTTCTTGTAAGCACGACAACTAAAAACTAAAAATGCGACTGTATTGAAATTTGAACAGTAAGGTTGTGTTAGCTAGAAGAAAAACCCTATTATTTTTTAACAAAATCGATAAATAAATAAAAAAGTTGTTAATTTTCTAGAATACATTTCTTTTAATGTCTCAAACTAATATTATTTCCAGAACAATTGCGAAGAGTAAGCTATAGAATGTGCAACAATTATATAAAAAGTGCAGTAAATCGGCGAAGAGTATAACGGTTAGCTTGTTTGAATACAGGGTGATTCACGTAGGCCATTCATTAGAAGTTTTTCAACTTGCAGTTGGATTAGAAACTTGAAATTTGGTATGCAGCCATAATCGATCATGCCCGTTCTATCTAAAATATTTTCAGTCCTCCAACTATACAAGGTGTGCCAAAAATTGGTACCAACTTTCTTATTTTAAATGGAAACCTATATTTTTCTTTACATGGTTCGATTGGTCTTCTAATTCTGAGTTTAGAGAACCTAAGTTGTGTTAACTTATCTATTACAATTTTTGACATATGTCCAATTTTTTGAAAAAAATTGCCGCTGTAGTAGTTTACGAACAAATTTGTATCTCGCAAACCTTTCAAAATTATGAAACCAAATTTGTGAAACAGTTAGCTGGAAGTCCAGGCTAACTTTTGATGTCCCATCGGTGGTCCCATTTTGTACATATGGGCGCAGTCGATTTTCAAATGTCGCAATCAAAAATTGTCAAAAAGTCAATTTTTCAAATGGCACCTACTATTTTTTTTCACACCATTCGAAAGAAAATTGAATTTTATGGTGAGTTACTTAAGCATTCCCTATACCTAACTTCACCCCATATCGAGTTATTCAATAAAAATCAAGAAATACCTTATCTTTCCGAGAGATTCCTGACTTCATCAAGTATGCCATGGAAAGAAAAGACAGTTGTAATAATTTAAAAAAAAAAGGATTCTTATTTAATTACACACAACACCAACAAATTATTACTAACGAACAAGAACAATGTTGACGAAATTCTGTCAGTGAAAACGGTGCACACATTGAGCATTTGTATTGAAATAATTATTTTGTTAATCTGTTTATTTGTTGTTATTCTGTTGTTATTATTTATTATTGCAATACGATTTTTGAATAAAAATTAAAATGAAATTATTGTTTCCAAAGCCTACTACCCTTGAGAAAAAAAAACAATATTTTTTTCAAAAAATGCCAATAACTCAAAAACGACTGTAGATAGACATACAAAGTGTTAATAAAAGTGGCCCTAAAATTAAATTTTGCATTGATTTCTGGCGTCATAAATGGTAGGCGCAAAGATGTGCTGCGCAATCTGTTGAAAGTAGAATAATAGAATATTTGAACAAAAATATGGTGGTCACATTGAACATTTACGTCAGAATTTCGTCAACATTGTTCTTGTTCGTTAATAATAATTTGTTAGTGTTGTGTGTAATTAAATAAGAATCCATATTTTTCTTTAAAAATTATTACAACTGTCTTTTCTTTCCATGGCATACTTGATGAAATAAGGAATCTCTCGGCAAGATAAGGTATTTCTTGATTTTTATTGAATAACTCGATATGGGGTGAAGTTAGGTATAGAGAATGCTTAAGTAACTCACCCTGAAATTCAATTTTCTTTCGAATAGTGTGAAAAAAAATAGTAGGTGCCATTTGAAAAAATTGACTTTTTGACAATTTTTGATTGCGACATTTGAAAATCGACTGCGCCCACATGGTACAAAATGGGACCACCGATGGGACATCAAAAATTAGCCTGGACTTCCAGCTAACTGTTTCACAAATTTGGTTTCATAATTCTGAAAGGTTTGCGAGATACAAATTTGTTCGTAAACTACTACAGCGGCAATTTTTTTCAAAAAATAGGACATATGTCAAAAATTGTAATAGATAAGTTAACATAACTTAGGTTCTCTAAACTCAGAATTAGAAGACCACTCGAACCATGTAAAGAAAAATATAAGTTTCCATTTAAAATAAGAAAGTTGGTACCAATTTTTGGCACACCCTGTATAGTTGAAGGACTGAAAATATTTTAGATAGAACGGGCATGATGGATTATTGCTGCATACCAAATTTCAAGTTTCTAATCCAACTGCAAGTTGAAAAATTTCTAATGGATGGCCTACGTGAATCAGCCTGTATAGTTTTCAGCATTTTGATGTTCCTGGAAACTACTCCAGTATCAGCATCACTAGAAGGTCTCAAACCATCAATAACTATTGAGAGGAAAACGTAATTTTTTTTTATCTGCTAGGTCGCTAATGCAATTTTTAGTCGTGAAACTGTATTTCATTCGTTTCTACTTTCGAGATGAACTATCTAATATCTTTAATAAATTTGTTTCTTATTCACAACATTCCGTCAATATATATAATTAACTTGAAAGGTCGAAGAGAATTAGGTTATGAGTTTGTTGCAAATCTAATCTAATCTAATTTCAACAGTTCACTGTAAAACGTAAGCCACATAAATATGCAAATACATGGCATTTAATCCATTTTACATCCTTTATTTTTAATGGCCTGTGAGTTATTTGCCCATATCATTAAAACTTCCAAATTAACATAAAATACAAATACTTATTACCATATTATTTAGAGACGAGAAGTTTGAAGTTCACTATAAAACCACAAAGCCAATACACAACACAGTTTATTATGCACAAACTCACTTCCTGTCTATAAACTTCGCTTAGAATAGTTACTACCAGTAAATAGCAAAGATGAGCAAAAATCTATTGATTTAAAATGAACTAAAAAAGAAATGTAAATAGCTGTGTCCGAATCGATGTCTCTTCGTGTTATTATACCAAATTTTATCTTACACTATTTAAAAAGGATACAATTTTATAATTACATTTTCAGCACCATGGTGATTATAGAAAACAACTGCTGCCTAAAAAATCACTACTTCCACAGCCATAATTTCATCTATTTAAATGAAAACGTTTTGAAAATATTTGTTCTCAAACACACACTGTTTTAACGGGCAAATGTTATAAAAAAATCTCAACCTTGGGAAGGGAGAAATGATAAATGAGAGCGGAGCAGTTAAAAGGGAGTTAGTGTGGTAGTGTGGTATTTTATCAAGCAAATGTAAGTTTGAAAGCGATATATCTCCCCAAGAATGCTGCAAGTGATGGCATATTCAGAATCTAGGGGGTGGGGGATCGTCCGTTTAGGGTAAAATCGACTTATTATTGTTAATAAACATTTAAAAAAATGTTTGCTGATTTTTTCATCCAAAAATAGTTTGGGGCAAAATCCGCGAAAAGCGACCCCCCTCCTTTAACTTTGAAAATGATTTTGTAGAAACTGCAATGTTTGACTTTGTCCTTTGACCTGTTCCTGACGGACATTTTGAAAGTTGTTCAGTGTTCGATCACCAACACAGTGATATGAAATTTTTTTCTCTATGAGCACTATTACCGGTTTTAGAAATGTGCCGATCGAATGCAATATACTCTTCGTTTTGTATTTACGAAGAGTATAATAATAAAGTTAACACAATCGCCAAGAACACTAATATCGAAATGGATTTTACTACCCTGACCGTCGATATTTATCCTGTTGTCAAAAAATACCTCCGGCATAAATGGAATCAATATTGGTAAACATATGGTGTACAAACTAATACTTATTATTATAACATTCACCCAAATATTCCAAGGTCACAATGGTATCATAATTGTCACCTGAGTAGAAAAACCATATCTATCATAAATATAATTAAACTTATTCGTGGTAAATCCTACCGTGACCCACCTGCGTTTGCCTTAGTAAGTGTCTTGAAAGGCCCCTGGGCGAGAAGTGAGTCCTGCTTGTTTAAATTTCGTAATTAGTAGCGCAAGTGAGTCTGTATTTTTTGTTTTTTTGAACTTACAAACTTTGTTGCTTTTTTAAAGTAATTTACTATTTATATTAAAGTTATAATATACCTTGCTTTTTCTATATTTACGTATACCTGTGTAATTTTGTATATTGGTTTAATTTTGTCTTGTAGGTAGTTATATGTTCGTGACCAAAACACTTTGCTTGTAAAGCCAATAATCTGGGGGAAAAAGAAATTGTTTAAAAAAAAAATTTAAAAGCCGCGTTTTTCTAATCTTCGTCTCTGTGAACCGCTTAAAATAAAATGATTTGATAGTACTGAAAGCATCAACAGGTAATTTAAATATGCCGGTAATATAATCGTCTCAGAAACAATTACATCAACTCTAATAAATTAAATAGTTCAGTGGTCCGTCAATTTTGTCTCACTCTATATACATAGAAGTGTGCACAACATTGCTTGCCAACATGAAATGATGAAAATGTCTACATATTGAATATTAACTTCAACGCCCTCTGGGTCAACGAAATTTGCAAAATTTTATGTACTTGGCATACAAATGTTCTAAACCACACTTGCTCAGAGTTGCTTTGTTTGCACTACAGAGAATTATTAAATTCTAGATCAAAATGAACTGGGAATAATGCTCTTGAATTCTGGTCGAATAATATCCAGCGCTTGCTTAAATTAAATTCCTACTTCTCTTTTAATATATAGACGATCCAAATGAAATATAAAGGGCTTTTATAAGATCTTTTTTGTTATTTATTTGTTTATTTATTTACTACAAAAAATCTGACAGCCCCGCTCCCAATTACAGGATAAACCCTCAGTGCACTATAATATTACAATAAGAATATAATAAAAGTATAATTACATAATAAAACTAAACAACAAACTGTACATAGAACGTTAAACTGAAAATATGTGACATGAGAAAGAGAAAAGATGTACATGAATCATGAATCAAATGAAACACTTTTGATATCACGAGAGCACAAAATAAAAATGCAAATTGTATTCAATATTCAAGTAGTTATGCAATATTTGATATAAATTCAACTTTATAAGATTGGTCGGTACAAGAGCTAGTAAAGCAGTGAAATTATTTTCAACCATTTTTTTAAAATGAGAGTGACCAAATCAAGAGCTTGAGCCTCGCACATCGCAGAGAACAATTAAATAAAACCATGCTTTTAAATGAGAGTGCCAAGCAATATTCGAACAATTAGTACCTACGATTTCTTTTGTATGCAGACCAGGCTAGCAGCTGTGGGATGTGCCATGGGCGATGTGCGCTGTGCGCCGCCATTACCATGCACATAAGGTTGTTATGCCTGCCACTAATTCTCAGGACTCGATACTTAATCTTTCCTATTAGTCCGGTCAATGAGGAGGGTGTAGAGGACATGGATCTGGAATAGAATTTTTGACTGCAGCGCTGTATTTGGAGTAGTTAGGAGGTAAACCTACTAAAAGTCCCCAGACCTACAAGGTGAGCGGGGTTCAGGGGGCACGTAGAAGGTAACTTTTTTGGTTTTTCGATAATATCTCAAAAACAGTACAGCGCCTCAAAAAAGATTATTCGAGAAACAAGCGAGAAACCAAAAAATATGATATTTTACGTGCCCCCCCCCCCCCCCCCTGTATCTCGCTCACCTTGTAGGTTCGGGGATATTTAGTATGTTTAGCACACAACTACTTCAAACACAGTCCTGAAGTCCAACCATTCTCTTCCCGACCATGTCCTCTACACCCCACTTTTGAGCGTTCATCGACTGAACTATTACTGTTATTTTTCAAATGTAAAACGTATAGAAACATAACTCCAAATAAATAACGTTTAAGAATTTTAAGGAGAACTTTTTATTTATGTGAAATTGATGGGCGAAAATACAGAGCTTATCTATCCTTGTCTTTTATCAGGTTTTCTTCTTGGAAATAGTAACAACTAGATTCCATATATTATATTCCACCATCGTTTCTTTATTAATTTTTTTTGGATGGACACCTTGTATATATTTCAGTTATGTTTCTCTCTTAACAGTTGAATTAACGATATGCCAAATATTATTGTCCTCATCACATTTTTTTCGTACCTTTTACTTCCCTCGCTTGTCGAAGGGAAGTATTGTATT
The DNA here is from genome assembly GCA_963583905.1 of Stenurella melanura. NCBI lineage: Eukaryota > Metazoa > Arthropoda > Insecta > Coleoptera > Cerambycidae > Stenurella > Stenurella melanura. Next base: position 167,418,297 of record OY757310.1, read on the forward strand.
CGTGAAAAAAAAATTACCCTCGAGTCTGTTCGTCTGTCTGTCAGTCTGTTGTCTGTCTGTTGCTGACGCTATATCTAAAAAACTATTTGGTACACGTATGTATTATAATGAAATTTGGAACGTGGAAAGGGTGGAGGCGGGGCGTTGTGAAATAGGGAAAAATAAATAAAGCAAGGTAACAAGAGTCCAGAAACTTCATTTTTAAATGCTATTATTTAACTTGCTTTGTATGTTAGTATGTTTGGGTCACATCTTGCAATCAAAATGGATCCTGGAGGGTAGTGTTCAATAGCGGGCTTGGCGGCGCTCGGAAAGATTCGACGACATTATAATTTTTAATTTGGGAGCGCCCGGAAGTTACCTTGCTATTGGGCAGCGCCAAAATATGGATTCGGCAGCTCCCAGAAATTGCCTTGTATTCGGCAGTGTCCGAAAGTCACTTTGATGTTCGGCAATGCCCGAATACGGATTATGCAGCGCCCGAATATAGATTCGGCAGCGCCCGGAAGTTACCGTGGAATTCGACAGCGCCTGAATATGAATGCGGCAGCGTCCTTGGATTGGAAATCTGGATGTGGAAGTAGTGATTCCTTAGGCAGCGATTTTTATATTTAAAATAATTTCTTAGTTCTAAACACAGCATAGAATACTTAGGATTTAATTTTTTTTTATATTTATAAGTAAAATCAATCGTATGGCTTAAACCCTTGACGCTTTTAAAACGTTATATATTTCTGTAAGAAACAAATTTTTATAAACTTTATTTTGGTATTTTACACCTTTATTTATTGCTGTCACAGAACGGTGCATAATGTTCGAAGATTTCTTTGCGTTATATTCTTTCTTACCATTGTTAGTCGTAATACAATATAAGTTTGTTGTGACATTAAAATGAAAAAGAACTCTAGCATTCAACAGCACAATAGAGCACTAAAAAACAAGTTAAGTTTTCCAATTTCGTTGAAAAATCCTCTCAGTGTGAAGTGTGCTGAAAATAATTTGCATATAAAAGTAAACGCTTCAGGTAAGGTCTCACAGACATCTAGTTTTCCTGTATTTCTTTATTTCGATTACGTAAAAGACGGATAATAAATATTTGACTTTGTTTATATACATTTTTAATAGCAGCAGAAACATGAAAAAGAATATTCTTCTTATTATTCACAACGGCTTGGCAGATGTTCTATGACCCATGATCAACTGACATCTTGCCATTTGTCGAGGTTGTCTGCTAGGAGTACGGTTTCACCAGGGAAGGATCTCTTCCACCAATTCCCTCTTTACATCAGCCCAACGTTTTGGAGGACATAAATTCACTGTTCTCTAAAACTGTGGGCGATCTCACCACCTTGCGCCTGAAGAACACGACAAAATTTATATAATAAGGATGCCAGTAGTACGTTCTGCAACATTTGACGGTTACTTCCTACTGTTAGGATGATTGATTATAACTCTTAGGACACAATGCATGCGAGAAACGAACATTTCTGATTATCTCCAATTGCTTCTTTGCTGCTCCTTAAAATTTCTTAAAAAGCGTTTGCTGGTTCAAACCACAAAAAATTGCACGAGGGTTAAATTTAAAAAGAAGTTAAATAACATTAATATACAAGTATTAATAGTATGTACAATATACAGTGTGGCCCATTTTGAATGGAAACACCCCTGTAAAAATGGGTCTATTATCTGATTTTAACGGGGCTTTTTTTAAAAAATGGGCCATCGAAAGCTCTACTTTATGACAGAAATTTAGAGACAAATTTCTATTTTTAAGACCTACTATGATTTTTTTTCAATGTCAAAAATGGACTTTGATTAGCGATTTTTTTTATAAAAACTAACTATACCACTGGATTCAGAAACATCTCAAATGGGTAAAGCCAAAATTTCGTGAAAAAATATTAAATAATGACAGCTTTATGACTAAATTAATGTAGGTAATATTTTATAATAGCTTTTACATGATTTTTTCTAAAAATTGAAGTAACCCATGAAAAATAAACAATAAAAAGATAAATTAAGTGGATAGTTTTAATAAATATTATATTTTTATTGAGTAATAACAGATAATAATAGGGTATGCTTGAGTATGGATCAAAATCAAAGGTTACGATTGTTATAACAATCATAACTCTGAATTTTGATCTTTGATCGAGATGATTTTGATTAAAACTTGATCGATATAACTTGCCCTTAAATATTGGCACGAATAGAACATGGCTAATTATTAATAATTTGTGCAAAAAATGGCAAATAATAAACGCCAGAAACACGTAATAATTTATTGTTGCACTTATGAAGTCAAATTTGTGACCCTATGAAAAGTTCTTATAAGGGTTTAATTTTCAAAGGAATTAATAATTCATATTCTCTGGGTGGACTTGTATGCGATTTTTATTTCACATTTTTACGAATCATATGTTTACAAGAAAATGTATTTTTCCATAAGAAATACACGACAAACTTCATGGTCTCGCAGGCAAGTAAGTGTTAATGTTAATCGATTATGTTTTTTGGGGATCGTTTCTGGGATTTTTAGCAATCCTTATGGATGTGACATTATTTATTTAATTAGATTTTTTTCAGCCACCTTATTGTGCCTGAAATAATTTGTTTCCTCTCAAAATTGAATCGCCGCGCGTCGTAAGATCTGTGGGAAGCAATTTTTGAAATTTGAATATTACTCAAATTCCTATTTTTATTTATATTCATAAAATATATTTCAGTGTAGATGGCAGTGCTTTTAGAACGCCCAGTATATTTCGAGCATCCATAAACACGTTATATATTTTGCAACTTGCTTGTGATGATTCACCTGATTTTTTTTTATTAAAAAAATTAAAAAATTTAACGGCATTTTTTAATTTCAATTCATAAATTCCGCGCGAAAATGCTAGCCGCTATGATTTGTCGGAGCGTGACGTCACTATTATAGTAAACAGACGCAGACGGGTACGATTAATATGGTATTATAATTATTTTTTTGTTTAAATTGCCTAATAATCTTTATCATTGATGTGTGGTGCCGAATTACAAAAGTGCAAATATAAAACACCAGGAAAATTATTTATTAAAGAGCCCAATCATATTACAATGAGAAACATTAAACCAAACTTACAAGAAGAGATCCAAAATTATTGTCGAAAGGAAGTATGCAAAAAAATATTACAAAAATGCAGTAAATCAATGAAAAAAAGTTGTTATTTATGTTTACGATGAAAAGCGATATGGAGAATTACCATTCAACTACTACAACCTTCCTGGAATAATTTGAACTGTTGATGAAGATAACAATCTGGTGTCTTCCGGAAATTTTAGTGTATGTGAAAAATTATTCTGTGATAGTGTCAATTTTCTGTATCAAAAACTCCATTAAAAATACCAAGAATAAGGTGTTAGATTAGTTCTATGTAACAATCGTCATGCTGATGTTGAACAGGATGACCACTGCATGGTTGATCTAGATTTGTATCATCCACAATTAACTATTAAAATCAGTAAATTCGACTTAATTTCTGAACCTGTTGATGATACGAGGTGGAGATACAACTTTAGAAAAGGTGACTCTACAACAGCATAAATGATTATTTCGAAACTTTAAGCTGGAATGGTATGTTCCAAAATAGTCCAGATGTAAATCGTATCAGGGAAGAATTATATTTTGTATTAAATTTAGTAATAGACACATAAATTCCAAAGCGATTCATTAATAGTGGTAATTATCCTTGTTAGTATTCATTTCAAACAAAGCTTTTAAAATATAAAAATAGAATATACAGGGTGTTTGGTGCATTGTGTGCCAAATGGAAATGGCCGACAGAATGGGTTATCCGCTATCCTTTCAGGCACCTTAATACTTCCCATGCCCTGCGGGATATTTCATATCGACCTTTTATCTTTTTAATGAAAAAAATCCCAAATTCTACATTTAAATTCAAATTATAAAAAAAGCATTACCTCGGACATAAAATCCAACGGAGTTAGGTCTGGGGAACGTGGAGGCCATTGAATAGGGCTATCCCGTCCAATCCACGCATTTGGGAACACATTGTCTAGATATTGTCTTACAATCAATCGCCAGTGCGCGGGACAGCCGTCATTTTGAAAAAATATAGGCGTAAGCGTAGATTGGGCGGGATGGCTCTATTCAATGGCCTCCACGTTCCCCAGACCTAACTCCGTTGGATTTTATGTCCGAGGTCGTGCCAAAGAGCTCGTGTACGCGACGGATGTTGCGACTAGGGAGGAACTTGTCCTCTTGTCCAACGCATAGAAACGGCCTTCGGTACAATTAGGGAGGAAATACGACTTCATACAACAACTGTCGAAATACGAAGCTGATGTCGGGCCTGCATTCGCAACAGAGACCAACACTTTGAGCAAGATTTTTAAATTTTTTTAATAAATGATAAAAATGTAATTGTTTCTTTATTTCAAGAAAACCAATGAACAGAAAGAGATAGAAGATAGTTTTTACTTCGCAAGAGTGAGATAACAGATTTTACCTGTTTCCCATGCATAATTTAAGCAAAAATAATATTTTATTCGGAATTTTGAATATTACCCTTATGTGACCCGATTCATTAATTTAACGAATTAACGAAGTTATTAAAAGATTTTTATGACATGTGGCACATCACTAGCGAGAGGATAGACTAGAGAATTTTTGCGAGAGTTGGAAGATCCCGGTTGCTCTGAGTTTTTTTTATAGCCATGTAAAGTCTAAGTTTAAATTTAAATTTTACATATTCCGAAAGTTTGCGAGTGAATAAAAAAAACAACAATATGACTAATGCCAATAATTTTGGATTTAAAAGAACCCTTCAACAATACACATCAAAATAAAAATGAAATTCGCAGTCTACGCCAAATACTTTTTTTAGAATTTGAATTTAAATGTAGAATTTGGGATTTTTCTCATTCAAAAGATAGAAGATCGATATGAAAAATCCCGCAGGGCATGGGAAGTGTTAAGGGGCCTGAAAGGATAGCATATAACCCTTTCTGTCGGCCATTTCAATTTGGCACACGATGCACCAAACACCCTGTATAATAAACATAAGAAGACAAATAAATATTGTTCTCATAAGTAATATAAAGCGTTAAGAGATTCATTACAATCCCATTCTGTGTCTAATATAAAAACATTTTGGAAATATGTAAGCAGTAATTCTAGAAATTATACTTTACCCAATCAGCTAAGCTTTAATGCTAATAGCTCTTCTGATCCTAAAATTATTTGTGATGTGTTTGCCGATTACTTCGAGTCCGTTTACGACAGATATGATAATGATGATTTATAGTGATTTCTAACATTGGTATATATAATAATCCAGTCATATTAAATAATGTATATATCGACTGTGATTGATTTTTGACAAATTATCGTCTTTAAATTCCAATACTAATCCAGGGCCCGATGGTATGCCTTCATATTTCGTAAAAATGTGCAGTCCAACCTTGTCCTTACCTCTGTCTCATCTTTTTAAACTTTCATTACAGACAGGTGAAAGTCCCAATATTTAGAAAGTATCCTACAGTACACCTATTCACAAATCAGGTTCAAAATCTGATATTAAAAACTACCGATGTGTTTCATCGTGTTTTGTTATACCGAAAGTACTCAAATCCACAGTAGCTGATAATATTTTTAATTCACATAAAAATGTCATCATGTCCTATCAGCACGGTTTTTACAGAGGTCGTAGTACGCAGACAAATCTTTTCCTATACACATCATTCATACATGAAGCATTTTTTAAGAATGCCTCCCAAGTTGGTACAATTTATACTGATATAAAGAAGGCCTTTGATCGGGTCAATCAAAATATTCTTCTTCGAAAACTCTCATTATATGGTATTAATGGTACTTTACTGCAGTGGATAAAATCATACCTAATTGGCAGAACTCAAATTGTAAAAATAGGGCAAAATAAATCAAGAAATATCAATGTGATTTCCGGAGTTCCACAAGGAGGTCACCTTTCTCCTATATTATTTTGACTTTTTATTAATGACGTGCAATACAATTTTAATTTTGCGAAAATTCTACTTTTCGCAGATGATTTGAAGTTATTTGCAGTTGTTAATACCATAAGTGATGCTGAAAAGTTGCAGTATGATATTGACAGTTTTTGTGATTGGAATTTAAAAAATTGTCTTGAAATCAATATAAATAAATGCAAATTAATTACATTCTCTAAGAAGAAAAGTAATATTTTGTTTGATTATTCTGTAAATACAAGAAGAAATTCTCAGAGTAGATTCTACTTGTGATCTGGGCATTACTTTGGATGCCGGGTTAAGTAACTTTGCAATATTTAATTTTAGAGTTCCTAGATTTAATACGAGAAATAATGATTTGTTCTATGCTGATAATTTTTATTCAAACTACAATAGTCATTGTCCTGTTGCAAAAGTCATATCGGCTATTAATAATTTACCAGCAATTATTGATGTTTACTTTTGTTCATTTACAAAATAGTTAAGCTGTATCTCTGTTAGTAATGATTTGTTTCTACTTTTTGTCTTTATTCTTTAATTTATATACAAGGTGTAATTAGTTTCATGTCATTAAAAAAAACTGGTAATAGGGACCGACTAGACAAACAGAAAACCTGTATGACTTTTTTCTCTAGGGACACTTTGAAAAAACTGACCTGGGTTTACATGTTTAATGTTAAGGTAGGGAACTTTTTGGAAACCACTGTTTTTCAGGGTCAGTGGATCAATAGTACCGAATATTAGAAATAATAAAAAACTGTAAAACCCGACTTGTATTCCCGCCGGTAGAAGTGCGGCACTTTCATGGGATTATTTGTACCGAACTTTTTATACCACTAATTATGAAAGTGTAAATAATTCCTTCTCTTTCGGCACAACGCAAGCATAGCATGGCCGCAGAGGTTTAAATAGGATTTGTTTACATGTGTTTTTAATTTGGAACAAAGTTATTGTAGCTTTTATTGTCGTTTATAAGAATTTATAAAATTTAAAAGTGGTTTATTAACATTTGTAACATTGTGTTAAAAGATTAAACAATTAGTAATTATTTTATGAAATTGGAAAATGAACAGTTAGACGTCCGATAGACGATGACAGAAAATAGTTGTATTTTAAGTTAGGAAAAAATTTGATTTTTTTAACGGATTGAGCGCATAATTTTCCCCAATCAGGTATCGAAAACTAAAAATCGAGTCTTTGGTCTCTATGAAAATCAATGTAAATATTAATAAACAGATCAAAATAAGACAGCGAATAATAATAATAATAATAATAATAATAATAATAATAATAATAATAATAACTTTAGGGACCAACTGAGGCATAAGTTCAAAGCAAAAGGGGCCCGTCTTAGAAGGTATAACGAAGCAACCAAAAGGAAAGTTCAAAATCGAGAATTTACGAGAAATCAAAGGATATTTTATAGGAACTTAGAACAACCAAAGCAACTTGACCATGGTATGGGATGTGATACTAAACGGTTCCAAACTTATTGGAGAGAAATCTGGTCAAAACCTACAAAGTTCAATAAAGACGCCAATTGGCTGCCTTCAATAGAGAAGACAGCAGAAACACTACCAGACATGCCAGAGGTAACGTTCACAGCTGACGATATTAAAGGAGCAATTAAAAACGTATCCAACTGGAAATCTCCTGGCCCCGACCAAATTCAGAATTACTGGTTAAAGAGCTTCCCCTGTCTTGCCTCCGCCATGGCAAAATGCTTTAATAAGATCCTCGCAAGCTCTGAAAATTTTCCAGCTTTCCTGGCTAATGGCAACACCTTCCTTCTATATAAAAAGGGAGATAGAAATGACCCGAAAAATTATAGACCCATTACCTGCTTATCAGTGGTCTATAAGCTACTTACTGCTGCATTATATTAGAAAATCTATGAGTATTGCATGAAAAATAAGATATCACCAGAGCAGAAAGGGTGCATTAAGAGAGCACTAGGTTGCAAGAAGCAGCTAACAATCCATGCCGTAATAATCAAGCAAGCTCAAATAAAGCGCAGAAATCTAAATATGTGCTACATCGATTATAGTAAAGCCTTCGATTCTGTGCCACATGACTGGCTTACAAAAATACTGGAAATTTACAAAATACATCCATCAGTCAGAATGCTGCTAAAGACGATAATGGGACAGTGGAATACCAACCTACATGTCGAAAGAAGGAACCTGGGACGAATAGATATAGCTAAAGGTATATTTCAGGGTGACACTTTTAGCCCCCTTTGGTTTATCATGGCCATGAACCCTCTATCGTCACTTCTTAGAGCAACTTCTTGTGGGTACCGGCTCAACATAAGAGAGAACATGAGGATCAGTCATCTGCTTTTCATGGATGATATCAAACTATACTCTGAAAATGAAGTCCACCTCGAATCCTTGATCAAGACAACGAAAATGTTTAGCGATGATATCCAAATGTCTTTTGGCTTAGAAAAATGTGCCACCGTAAATATAAAAAAAGGAAGAAACCAACTAGAAGCTGCATCACTGGAAGGTATAGAAGCCTTGAATCCGGAGGAGACTTATAAATACCTCGGTATAGCTCAAAATCGTACTATCAATCACACAGAACTGAAAAAGGTATTTAGAGAAAAATATCGGACCAGACTGACTAAACTCCTTAACACCTGCTTGAATTCCAAAAATCTAGTCACTGCCATCAACACCTGGGCAATACCAACGCTGACATATTCATTTGGAATCCTTAAGTATTCTGATACAGATTTGCACGAACTGGACAGACGCACTCGTAGACTTTTATCGAAGTTTAGAGCCCACCACCCTCGCTCCGCCACTGAAAGAATCTACTTGAAGAGAAGAGAAGGAGGTCGGGGACTGATTAATATTCACAATCTATGCAAGAAACAAGAATCCAATATGAGGGAATATTTTCAGGTCTCCGATGATCAGTTCTTGCAGAAAGTAGTAACAGCTGATCAGAACTATACTGCCTTAAACCTAAATCATGGAGCCAGAAACGCCGAAGTTAACCCACCTAACGCAGCATCCATAAGCTGGCGAGAGAAGACTCTACATGGGAAATATCCGACAGCATTGCAAAATGAAGCAGTAGATAAAGAAGAATCACTTGCCTGGCTGAGGAAGGGTCAACTTCACCCGGAAACAGAGGGATTTGTAATTTCCATCCAAGACCGTGTAGTACGAACAAGAAATTATGAGAAGGTCATTCTGAAAAAGAATATCGTGGATGTGTGCCGAAAATGCAGATTGCCCGGAGAAACAATAGAACACGTCACCGCAGGGTGCACGGCTTTAGCCGACACTGCCTATCTGGGTAGACATAACCAAGCTGCGAAAGTTGTTCATATAGAGTTGGCCCGAAAGTACAACTTACTGAATGACTTTCCACCGTACTATCGATATTCACCTGAGCCAGTACTGGAGTCCGCAGAGTACCTGCTGTATTGGGATAGACCGATTATAACTGACAGAACTGTGGCTTACAACAGACCAGATATAGTACTAATTGAAAAACGAAACAAAAAGGCTGTTATAATCGATATAGGATGTCCACTGACACACAATTTGTCGAAGACGGAGAATGAGAAAATTGGGAAGTATGAAGACCTAGCCATTGAAATTAAGCATATATGGAACCTCGGCACTGTGGAAACTATCCCACTAATCATCTCTGTCGAAGGAGTAATGACCAAACAACTCGTCACTAACATCAAACGACTGGGCTTATCAATTAACCTAAGCCACATAATTCAGAAAAGTGTGATTCTCCAAACATGCCACATAACAAGAAAATTTTTAAACACAGTAGGATTAGATGAATTTCTTCCCTACTGATGTAGAATACCAACCAGCAAGACTGTGAAATAAAAATGAAAATAATAATAATAATCATACCTTTAATGCCCAATAGGTAACACCCAATAACTGAACAATTCTTTTGAATTTTTCACAAAAATCGTTCGACATGACCTCCATCTCCACGTATACACAACTAAGGACATACGCACTCCGTACATTTGGTAAATTAGGAACATTTTTTATGGTTTCTATGCACATTAAAATACGTTGTTGCAATTGTTCTAAAGTGTCAATTGGATCACGGTAAACCACAGATTTAAATTGACCCAAAAATAAAAGTCCATCGGCTTTAACTCGGGCGATCTAGCAGGTCATGGTACTGGTCCGCCACGCCCAATCCATCGTTGAGGAAACTTTCTGCTCAAAAAATTTCGAACAACCAAACTAAAAGGAACTGGCGCGCCATCGTGCAAATACCACATTCTTCTGCGCGTAGCCAAGGGTACATCTTCCAGCAAATTTGGCAATGTTTGTTGCAAAAAATTTAAGTATACATCACCATTTAATCGAGCGGATAATTGTATAGGTCCAATTATTTCATTACCGCAAATTCCTGCCCGCAAATTAACGCTGAACCGTCGTTGAAAATGCGCCCTTCTTATTACACGTGGATTTTCGTCTGCCCAATAGTGCATGTTTTTAAAATTAAACACTCCATTTCTGGTAAAACACGACTCATCGGAGAAACACAGAACGTTTAAAAAATCCTCATTTGCAACGTGTTTTCTTATAATCCACCTATAAAATTGCATTCACTCTGCAAAATCTTGAGGTTCTAGTGCTTGGACGCGTTGATAGTGATAGGGATGTAAGTTCATATCTCCCAATGTCCTCCATACCACAAAATGGGATACTTCCACACGGTTCGCGATATCGCGGGTGCTTAAAGTTGGATCCTCTTCTACAAGTTCCAAAATTTGAACCTCTGCGTCAATTACCCTTTCTTCACGTTGTGGACCTAGTTTTCCTCCATGTCCATCGAGACGATCTGTTTCTCAAAGACGCTCGTCAATACCAACAAATGTACGAGCACAAGGATGACGTCGATTGGGGAACCTTAAACGATAAAGCTCTTCCGCACCAGCTGCATTTCCACCACTTTCTCCATACACCAAGTGCATATTCGCGAGCTCTGGATAAGTGTAATCTCCCATAATGTCCATAATCTGCGTTTTAAAACACCACACTAAACTGTGATTTAACGTTATCAATAAAGAAAACAAAAAGAAAAACTTGGTCCTAAATCCAAAAAGTAACACAAAAAGCACGAACGAGAAGTAGTGTCTTATGTAACCAAGTACTAACGACTTGAACGATCAGTCAATAAATTAAATCTTAACATAAGTGGCACAAAGCCAAGAAACGGCCAAGTCGCGCGCCGTATGTGCGTTATTTACCAAGTAAAAACACAAACTGAAATTATCACTTGATAATATTACAAGGGAGAGTATAGCACTCCCAATAAGATCATTTGGCCGCGAAGAAGCAAAAAACATGGCGGTGTCCTCTGTCGGTCACCTTTCACTGCTTCGTCGGCATGCTTTTTGATGATCTCTTAGACGCACCATACTTATTTGCAGGAGTATGCCAGCAGTTCTCAAACTATTTTATTAATTATTTTGTCAATTTTTGTTTTTTTTTTCTCCAAAACTATGAGCTTTAGACCCCATGTTATATAAGGTTTTTTTGTTTGTCTTTTCGTTCCCTACCACCAGTTTTTTTTAATGACATGAAACTAATTACACCCTGTATGTGTTATTTTATAGTATACATTGTCAATGTTTTGTCTCTATACAATGTGGCATTATATCATTTGGGATTCTATCCTGTAGATATTTTGAGTAAATAAATAAAAAAAAAAATTAAAAATGCGTGTCGTGTCATATAACCTTAAATATTTACACATGTACAGACACACAACACAAAGGAACTGATCGATAAGTATAATTCTAGTAATATTTCTATGATGTTCCTAAACTCAGCATAGTAAAAATCGGGAATAAATTCAAAGAATGTTGCCACCATTAAAGCCTCGATTCTTGGCAAATTTGTACTTTCTTCTTTTACAAACCTACTTTACATAACTCTACACAAATCACTGAAAAAAAAGAAAAAAAAATCGGCAACTAATGGAAGCGGCCTGAACCTCCCCACCCGGTGGATTTTGAAGCGACATGCGACAGTAAAGCTGTATAGTAGGGTGGGCTGAAAAAAAATTTTCTTTTTTTTTTCTTTACGCTATACCGAAAAAAAACTTGTCTCTAGGATAGGTAATTAAAATGCAATAGAGAAAAAAATTTGTACCTAACCAGCAGCTAGCGCATTACACTTGAAATTTTGAAATTTCACGAAAATAGCAAGATTTTATAATTTTTTTGAAAGTACCTAAACAGCTACATATTGGGCTGCTATAGTGAAAATCCTTTATAGTAGAGTTATAAAAACACACTAAATTATTGAAAAGGTAGTATTTTTTAAATCTGAGGTAGCGCAAAGCGCTTCAATATCGTTAATTTATCACTTTTTGAGTGCCCGCCGGCTGTGGCTCGGTGCGGCATGTAGCTTGTTTGAGCTCACCACTCTTGTGTTTTTAGCTTTATAATGTTAATACAACGAACACCTAAAGGAATAATATAAATCAATAGATAATATATAAATTTATTCATAAGAGTTTATTAATTACAAAATTCATTGTGAAATACAAATTTCCAATTCTCACACTTCAACATTATTTTTGTAACCTTTTTAAATCATAGTCCTTTACATAGTTGGAACATTGAAATTACGTTTGCTTGAGAAAGTTGGCATTGAAGCTCTTGATAGCAGCGTTGTTTGGATGAAACCATCTCTATTCTTAGCGCCGACGAGTTTTGAGGAGGCTTCAGTTACCAATTTCACACAGCGCTCCACCGCTTGCGTGTGACACGGGAATTTGTGGAAGTTCCATTCTTTTGCTCTTTTGGCAGTTGAAACCTTAGCCCAAATATCTTCGTCAGATACTCTTCGCAGCAAAGGTGGTGGAGAAAGAGCACTAGTAGTCCAATCAGTAATTTCGTAATATTCTTTTGCCTGGAAGATGATTTTTGGCGGTTTTAAAGTTCGGATTAGCTTTTTTTTTTGGAAGCCACGGTCCTTGCTTTTATAATTCTTCTAAACCCCAACTCTCTCATATGGGCCCTTTCATAGACTATCATGCTAAGGAGCAAGTTCTCCAGATGCGCAAAGAACGCATTTCTTTCAATTACCGGGTCGATCACCTTAATCAAGTTTTCTGGCAGGAATCTTGAAGATTGTATTAACTCAAAAACATGTTTCGGTCCATCTGTAAGGTAGTTACTTTTTAAATCTTAAACCATACAGGCATGTACGATTTAAATATGAAACATACCAAAATGTGATGCTCTTCAGAGGGATTGTCAACACTTATGTACAGACGAAGAACTCTGTTTGCTGTTGTCAGCCATCGAGAATGGGAAAGAAGACCTGGTTCACGAATTGCTAAGTCTCCCGTGCAGGTGCCTGACTTTACAGCAGAATTTATGTCTAGGAGATATCGCTGGTCTTTACTTAAAATTTTCCGATCGATATCTGGAATCTCACATTCAATGCTTTGAAATTTCACAACTGGAAGTTTTTCACATTTTGTAAGTTGTGAGCCAACAGGATCACTAAAAGATTTTGGCCCAGTCGTTTCACCATCCAAAGCTTGAAACAAGTGCCTCGACGCTATAAAGCGTGATTTTCATGTCCATTGCGCTACCTCAGATTTAAAAAATACTACCTTTTCAATAATTTAGTGTGTTTTTATAACTCTACTATAAAGGATTTTCCCTATAGCAGCCCAATATGCCGCTGTTTAGGTACTTTCAAAAAAATTATAAAATCTTGTGATTTTCGTGAAATTTCAAAATTTCAAGTCTAATGCGCTAGCTGGGGGTAAGGTACAAAATTTTTTTCTTTGTTGCATTTTAATTACCTGTCCTAGAGACAAGTTTTTTTCGGTATAGCGTAAAGAAAAAAAAATTAAAAATTTTTCAGCCCACGTGGCATGACGAGTTGCAGGGCGCAACGGCTCCGCGCACCGACCGAAAGGGTGCAAGTGTGATATATCGTTGAAACGGGAACTATAACTGCTCTTCAATGGTTCGATTAGAAATAGTAAGTAATTATAAAATAAACAAATTGTTGTGCCAAAACGGCACTAAACGTAATCTGATCTCAATCTTTTCAAATCTTCTAAACTACTAAAGAAACCCTCATGTAAAGTTTCATCCAAATCCGTTTAGTACTTTCGCCGCTATCGTGCTTCAGAAACCACTTTTTTGGGTTACTGAGACCTCAAAACGTAAAGATTTCATGTTACCTCAATTTTAGATTTTAAATCAATTTTAGTAACATCCCACAATTTTGTGGCGTCACAAAAGAAACCATCATGGCGACTAGCATTTCACTACATGAGACGTATCGACTAAAAATTTGACTTTTTAAAACTTGAATATTGCATTAATATAGTATTTTATCAATAAAAACTAATATATTTAGTTTTCTCAAGCCGCAGACCATCGTATTTTCATTATTTCACAATTACTTTCTCATAGTGTAAAATACTCTATAGCAGGTACCCGAGGAGTATTAAAGGAATATTCTAGCCGTGAATAAAACAGGATCTTTCTAAAATGCACCCTCGCCAGTTTCAACGCATGACTCGACAATATTAAATATGTTTTATATTCAGAGAGTAAATAAAATATAACGATGGCGTCGTATAAAATATGTGCTAGAGCATTAACAATACGCCCCGAGTACTCTGGCCTTTAACATCAAGCAAATGCGTTACTTACACAGATTTACGTGTTATATGGTGTTCCTTTGAGAACAGGGTACGGTACAGTGTTTTACTTAAACAAACTATAATATTAAGTAGGAACAAGGGAAAAAGCCCAATAACTAAGTTAGTATATTAAATAAATACTTGTTATTTATAAAATAAATGTTTAGCTGCAGTTCATTTATGTTCTTATTTAAACCGGTCAAAAATTTCCCACTAAAATAACATGTCTGTGAAATATGTTTCTTCTCTTCTTGTTGTTCAGACACGTCTTCTCAAATAGCTTGTGATCCATGTATTATTCTAGTTTCCTTTCACTTGCTGTATAGCATGTCTAACGGCATCGCGTTTGTCTCGGTTGCCTGTCAGGCGTACAACTCGCCAAGATGCATTTTCATCAGAGCTCGTTGTTAACATCATATTGACGTTTTGGGGAACGTCCGCTTTGCCTCCTACCATCTGGTTTTCTCTGAACTATCGAGCATTCTATATTGTCCTCTTTCCGGTTGATATGGCACAAACATTAAAAAACTCGTGATAATACGATGATGGAGAGATGCTTCTGAGTATGTATTTCTTGGAGAATACTAGTGCGATGGACTGTTCAGGAAATTCGTAGCAAACGTCTTAATTTTGAAAGCATCATTACGCCATCTGTCTGCTTTCCTAACCATTCATATCTCAGAAATTTAACACTCCCTGGTTTTCTCCATAGCTGGGCCACCAAAACGTTGGGCTTATGTCAACAAAGAGCTAATGGAAAGGGCTTTAGTGAGGCTGTGTGCTTAACAGGCAGCCGCGATAATTGGACGTACTGTACAGCAAAGGGGAGTCGACTACAACTAGAACATTACATGAATCTCGAGAAGTCTATCAAGACATTGTGAATAAGAAGTAGAATATTTATACTTTTTTTTCTTATTTAGAAATTTGCTTTTTCACTTTTGTTTTACTAATTTTTAGGTAAAAGTGTTTTTGTTTATTTTTGGACAACGCTAGACTTATCCGAGGGTTTTTTTCCAAGTAGCGACTTCAAGAAATGTTGAATTAATTCCATACTTTTTATATACGCTGTATTAAATCTGAACATTTGTTCATGACTACATAGTTGAATACACATCAATATCCCTTACTCGTTCGAGCTGTTTTTCACTGTTGCAAATATTGACAGTTGATTTATTTTCAGCGAAAACAATACATAATCGAATTCATTTCTGGTTCGAGTGTAAACTTTTCCATTAAACTTTTATGACGGATATACCTACATACAATGGGTAGCAATTACCCGTATCGAAGGCTGTTTTGTTTCATACGCTCGAATTTCGAGGAGAAAAATACCTTGTCAGTTACATTTTTTTTAATTTCCTTGAAATTGCAATATTAAAGTCACTGAATAATAAGCTGAAGCTTCTCAGCAATAACTCTTCACCCTTGACACAAAAGACGGGTGGTCCGATTTTGATGCAGTTTTCTTTTTATTTGAAAGCTTAATTTGTCTAGAAGGCTTTTAGCAAGGTTTCAACTCGGTAGACCTTCAGGAAAATGCACACCATCAATAAATGTGTAAATAGTCGAATTGATTTTTTGGAAATATTCCACTGATTCAAGCACATTTTTTTGTCTTTTTCAATGGCTGAATCAATAAAACTTTTTACTTTAGAACCCACAACACAATCAGTATTGATGAAACTTTTTTTACGTTTGTTATATTACATTATTTTTTGAAATCAGAAACATCCCGCCTGTCAGACTCAAGTATTTACATTGTTTAAATAATTACAAAGGATGTATATAAACATTTCATTTAGACATTTAATCAAAAGTGAATTTTTATTGAGAATTTAGTGTAAAGAATAACATTTAGGTAAAAAAGTAAGAAAACTTTTATTGAAAAATGTTAACTTTCAAAACGATGGAAAATGTAATTATACGTGCTTTATCACTAATATGTGTTACGTATGTCTATTAATTTAAAAGCAATAAGTTATGATTATGAAAAATTCACAAGCTGCAAAATCATTTTTCGTAATTTTGAGTATAGTTTATCTAATATCAATTGGAAAATCCAAAAAAAAGTCCGACAAGGGAATTATTCATAACACCAGCAATGTCATGAGCGTGGACCGACAATTTTTAGAATCATCTTTTAATTATTGGAATAAATTGCATATTGTTTTACTACTTTATATGAATTTTTGTTGCAACTTTACAACTTTTTTTGTTAGTTTTAAAATGTATAATTTACAAAATATTTAGTTTTAATTGCATACCAAATATACAGAAAGTCTGTCTGTGTGGACACAGACAGGCTCTATGTGATTGAGTGAATTGATAGGCATGATGTAAATTATTTATTTTTAATAAATTATTTTTATCCACAATTATTTTATAACATACCAATTGTGCTTGTGTTTGTTCAATCACAACTGTATACATTATTCACTACTACCAGTGATTAATCATTAATCACTAGTGATTAATGATTAATCCCTGGCAGGTACTTCTTCAATTTTAGTGTAACTTTTTAGTAGAATTTATGGCCAGTATCTGAAACGTTAAACGGAATTATTCGTTAACTGCCATAGCTACAATTGTGTGAAAAATTTTACTGTTATGAAATTTCTGAATAGATAACTTTATGTAATATTTCAGAAACAGATAATTTTTTATCACACAATTTCCCTTTTATATTTTATCGAGTAGGCCGTTATGTATCAAAAGAACGGCTTGTCAAATTAAATTTAAACGTGAACGTTATTTACACTAATTTTATACATTACCCAAAAAGCGTAAAATAATTAATTAAACTCGTAATTAAATAAATGGATACTGACAGTGAAAAAGAGATTTCTTTGACACCGAGAAAATTATATATGATGGCGTATGAATCTCTCTTAAATGGGAGAAATGAAAAGAATGTAAATTAAATAAATAATAAATATTTAACAATCGTAGAGAAAGTACAGCATTCTATTCGCATGTAATGGCTATTATTCGTTCTGGTGATTTATGACACTCACCTGCTCGTGTCTTAAACTCCATCCTCGTAAAGAATGGCCATAATTACGTGCTCGTTGAATAATATACTAATTTGTAATAGATGATTCAATAAAAGTGAATTAATATCATGTAACCTACGGCTATGCTACCGGCAATTATACGAATAAACCAAATCAGGTAGCGGACTTATAACGGTGAGCCAGGTAAACAATCTACTACTTTCGTTTGAGGTAAGCGAATAACATATCTGGTGTAATATTCAAGTACGGTTTTGGTCTTATTCTGTCACAGGTAGGCTTTGTAATGATTTATCCTGGTATAGGTCATCCAATGTCAGTTTGAAATTCATAAAAAAAGGCCGATGAAGGAATCGTTCATAATTAATAATAATTATACATAGCACTAGCGATACCGTAAGCGCTGACCGACAATTTCCATAACCATTTTTCAATTATTGTAAATATTGCTTTACTACTTTATATATTGATTGATTGACATTATGTAAATTATTTATTTACAATATATTATTTATTTATAATAAATAATGTTAGTTTAATGAACAACTCCATAAATTATTCAATAAAAGTAAATAAATATCATTTAACCTACGGCTATGCTACCAACAATTATATGAATAAATCAAATCAGTCAGCAGACCTATAAGCGCATAATATACCTGGTGAACTACATTCGTATAGAGATATAATTTACAATATTCAAGCACGGCCTCGGGTCTTATTGTATCACATCAGACTTTGCAATGATTTATTCTGATAACAACGCTTTAGACTGAATTTCCAAATCAATAATAATAATGCTATAGCAATGCTCTAAACTAAATTTCTTAATTGACAATAGCAATGCTATGTTAGTTCAATATTTTTAATTCTAGAGCAGTTTTCCCCAGACTTTCTACGTGCCAGCGGAACGTTCATTGTAACGATCGTTTGCTGTATTAAAAATAATTACTGAATATTGACGAAATTATGAATAATTGTTCCAAATATGTTTATCTCATAATATAGAAATTTTTAGCACGTTATTTGCATTATTTTCAGTAGTGATGGACCAGAACTTGAAACATCAGATAGACTTGGAATCCTCAGTTTTATTGACGCAATATCGTCGTGCAGCGTGTGACGCGTACCGCATCCATTTCGTAATATATACCTATTCATTTAAAGTGTCTTCTAAGGAAATACTCCTAAGATTAGTGGCGCCACTAATATTAGTATTTATTACTATTATTATATAGCTATCTGTCAATTCTAGGGTTCCAAAGTAAAATTGACAAAACAGAACACTTATGGGATCATCACGGTGTGTGTCCGTCCATCCGTGTGCCATAGGTATTTTTCTCAGAGACTATTTGAGGCAGAAAGTTGAAATTTGTCACAGTTGTAGGAAGTTGTGATTCATTTACAAATGTGAAGTACAAAAAGTGGAATTTTGATCTTGCGGGTTAATTTCAGGGGTTAAATGGGAAGTAAAAAAAGATTGTTTCAAAGTTAAAAATCGCTCGCCTCCCCCCAACCCGTCTCCAAAAGTATCGCTCAGAAAAACTTGAAATAATCATGAACATTGGAAATAAAGTGTAAATTGATTGATTGATTGATTGATTTGCCAGCGTAAGGTGGGCATTGCTGCCGATTCCGGGCATCCATGGAGGTTCGTTCCAACACGCAGCTTGGTCGTCCGTCGAACACGACCAATGAACGGCCCAACCGCGTGCAGGAAATCTCGGATGTTTTATATACCGCCGGACCGGCTGCATACGCCGCGCGCCGGTTGGACATTGGACATGCTTGTTGTCAGCAGCGAGAGCCGCATGACGCATAGGGTGGGAATATAGGATGGGAAGTGTAGGTGTTTGCGAGATGCTTCTTTTTTGTTTGCATGCTTCTTTTAAGTTTCCATCTATCGTCATCTTATTTTTCTTCTTCTAAGTTTTCTGTTTCTTCTGTTTCTGAATCTGGCAGCTTTCATTTTTTTAGTTTTTTTTGTTTTGTTTTTCTTATTAACCGTTCCACAGGTAAATATTCATTTACAGTGGAGTTGCTGGAAAGGGCCCTATCTCGCGGTAACAATATTTTTTTGCGCGTATGAGAAAGGGGGTCCGAAGGCATAGTTTACTCACCCTGTATGTAGTTTCTTTGAGACAATCGGTTTCAATTTCTGCCTTCCAAATTAATAATAAACAATTATGTTTTGAATCAATAAATCGAGCTGATAAAAATTAAGATGGTAAAGATCAGATTAAATCAGATAAAATAAAATAAAATAATGTATGGCTTATCTGTCTTTCTGCAGCGTCTTGTGATGGCTGTTTTATTTTATTTCCTTTCCTTTTCTTTCTTGGGTTGAGTTGATTTTGTCCATTTAAAAACTTTCCACTACATACAATTACTTTAGGTCACAACACAGCTATATTGCTTTGTAAACATATGTGCCTCATTTTGACACTGACTATGCCATTATTTACTGCCCATGAACCACTTAAAATATATCTTGTTGGGTCGTCTAGGGTGTACGTAGGGACACTGCACTTCACTTGAGCTTCTTTGCTTTATTTGATTTAATATTATTAGAAAATCTTGTAATAATTAATTCCATATGAACTCTGTTTTTCTATTGAGGCGCTTCATTACACACAGAATTTTTTAATCTATCGGTGGCTGAAATTTTTCGAGTTTAACGGGGTTTCTAGCACTTTTTAACGCTTTTTAGACAGCATCTTAAAAACATATCTATTCATGACGACACTTAACTCACTCTCCCATTGAAATAAAGTGCAAATTGAGTAAAAATTACCAAGATTGCATAACCTTGGATATTTTTTTTGGTACATAAAAAGAAAGCTCAACGACAAACTTTCTTGTACCAGTTGCTTGAAACACGTAGATTATTATCAATAGTAACACAAGAGTACCTCTAACAGTAATAACACAGCCACACAAAAAAAAAGTTCAATACCAGAGACATGAGTACATAGATTTTGTGTATTTTTTATGCTGAATCTGAATCCGCAGCCCGAAAACCGGTTTAGCAGGTAATTTTTTATTAAAACGCAGACATCCTCTAAAATAGAGTGAAATATTGAGGATAAGGTAAAGCTTTATAATGAAATGCAACAATTTGTAAATACTTTGAGAAAACATTTTAAAGTACAATTTTGAGCATTAGAAAGAAACATATGCAAATTAAATCCACACCGACCCCTACGAGGGATTAATTCCACCCATAAATTCAAATGACCTTACTTAAAAAATATAATATAATCTTATTTTTAAGGGTTTTTTTTAAGCCTTGAACGTATATTCATTATTTCTCATTTTTAGACATTTGCCTATTTTCACGCCATAATGGGCTCGCCATTTTGAAATTAAGAATATCTAAATTAAAACCTTATATTCGTCATTAGCGACTTTAAAAACCACCGAGTAACAAGTTTCAACCATAATCTTCAAATTTTGAAAACTTTTCCGATTTTTACATCCGCCATATTGGATCCGCCATCGTTTATTCATTAATTTTCGGATTTGGACTTCAGATTCGTAATCAGCGACCCCAAAAAAACCTGCAGTAACAAAATTCAGGCAAAATATTCAATAGAAAAATATGTGACTTAAGGATGTACCTGGGACCCTAGTTTGTAGGAGTGGTTTCCAACCCTTTGAGGAATGTTACATTATATTTGTTTGGCATGCTGTCTATCGGCCTAAAAATCCATGTACTCATATCTCTGATACAGAACTTTCTGTGTGTGGCTGTGTTGATTGATTGATTGATTTGCCAGCGTAAGGAGGGCATTGATGCCGATTCCGGTGCATGGAGATTTGTTCCACCACGCAGCCCGATCGCCCGCCGAACGTCCATCTGCAGACGCCCAGTCGTCTATTACATATTCATGCGGCTCCACCCGACCGACCAACGGATCATCCCACCGTGTGCCGGAACAAACCCCCGGTGCTTTGATATACCGCCGGATCGGCTGCATACGCTGGATTGGACATTGGGCCTGCTTGTTGTCAGCAACGAGAGCCGCATGATGCTTGGGGTAGGAGTATAGGATGAAGCGTGTAGGTGTTTGTGAGATGTTTCTTCTTGTTTTCATTGTCTTCATCGTATGAAAAGTGTAGGTAGGCGTTTGTGAGATGCTTCTTTTAGGTTTTCGTGCTTCTTTTTTACTTTCAGGTTTTTGTGATATGCTTCTTCTTAGTTTCTATCTGTGATCATCTTCTCTCCTATTCTACTTCTGAGTTTTCTGTTTCTTCTGTTTCTGAGTCTGGCAGTGTGTATATCCTTGATATTTCTTTATTGTATTCCATTTTTTGTTGCGTCAATTTTTCCAGTGTGTATAATCCTTTCCTATCTTATTCATAATTCTCTCGATTGTTGTTATCCATGTGTAGCATGGCCTCCCTATTTTCAGTTTGTTGCTGTTCATTCGCAGCGCTTTCTTTAGTAGGTGTGTCGTGACTCGTCTTTGGACGTATTTCATTGCGTATGATTCTATTCTTTTGATTATTGTTCTTCCCTCTAGTAATGTTGACGTTTTCTGTCGTTTTGTGTTTTTTTTGTTTTTGCTAGCAGTTGGATAATGTCGTTTCAGCTCTTCTCAGGCTTCTTCTGTTGGCCTTTGTTGTTGCTGCGTTCTTGACTTCATATATAATCCGTAGGCATTATGATGGTCGTGTATATCTTTTTGGTTAGGCACCATGGTGGTTTGTTGTCCTCAATGAAGGGTAGTAGAGCTCTTGTGACTCTGTAGGCTGTTTTGATTCTTTCCCTTACTGTTTCCCTCCTTTTTAGTTGATTCGTTAGGTATGTTCCTAGGTATTTCATTCTATTCGTGGTTCTCAGAGTGTAGTCTCCTATTTTGTATTCTTCCCCACTTGTTGAACTTGTTTTTGTCAATGGGTCTCGGACCATTATTAGGCTCTTCTTGAAGTTTATTTTCATTCCAGAGGAATCCAGATGTAGTGTCATGTTTCTTGGAAATTTAACGATGTCTTGTTCTTCCTCGGTGATGATGAGCATATCGTCGGCGTATGCAAGTACGATGGGGGGCTTTATCGTTCCATCGTTTCCATTGAAATTCTGATTCTCCTTTATTGTGCTTTCTATCTCTTGGTCCAGGACTGTGGTGAATAGTCGGGGGGATAGGCGACATCCTTGTTTGACTCCTATATTCTTCATTTTTGATTCCGTCGCCTGTCCAAACCATTGTATTGCAGTGTTTTCGTGTAGGCATGCTTTTATTATTCTGTTTATTAAGTAGTGCGGTACTCCCCTGTTGAGAAAAGTGTTGATTATAGCCTCATGCCTTATGGTATCAAATGCCTTTTGGAGGCCATTATATGAGACTATATAGTTTTGTTCCTTCTTTCCACTTTTCTTCCAGGATCCGTCTAATAGTAAATCAAGAGCTATGTTTTTTGAACAAATATTGGAGTAATCGTAAATTATATTAACACATACAATTTTATCAGGATAATACCTCAAAATCTATCAAATCTATATTTAAAAACAACTGAGGGTACGGAGCACAAGTTGCACTTGGTCGGTTTTCTTTAAAAATTCTGCACATTGCATCAATTTAAATTTCACAATATACTGTTTTATTTTTATTTTTTTTCTCCCACAAAGTGATTTAAAGTCCCTTAAACATCTAAAAGTAATTTATCTTTTACGATCTTAGATCTTAGTACGTTATTTAGATCATTGTAAACATAAACTATAAATGGGACTTTAATTTGCCTTAATTCTTTTTTAATGGAATACCATGGCTTCAATTAAAACGGGGCAAGAAAATCCGGTTCTTAAAATAATAAATCAATTTAAGCATCCTTAATTTAAAAGTTGCATTAGGCTCACACGAAATGGTTAACATAAATTACAATTTAATTATATTAAAACTTTTATAGCAATTCTCGTAGTCATTTAGAATTTGGCCTAAAGTTCAAGTTCGTAATCCTGTAGCTGAATGCAATTTGGCACCGGTCCAATTCGATTGTGATATATACTTTGCTGCTGGGCGTGCATTACCAATATTTTTAAAGGATGTAATATTCGTTTCATTATAACTCAACCATTTCTGTGGATTAGATTGCACATTTTAAATTCCAGAAAAACCGAGATTAAATTCAAATGGTGAGTTCGTTGAATGATTTATTGAAAATTGTATATATGGTACGTCATTATTGTATATAAATAGAGATAGAGAAAATTAGTTTATACAGGCAGTAGGGACTAGTGCAGTGCGAGGACGGTGAACCGTTTTAAATTTGAAAAAATATTTGAATTAAAAATTGAGGAAGATCAAGAACGGCATATTTATTTTTAAATCCACAGGGTGTTTCCACGTAACAAGCCATACTTGAAGCTCAGCACAACAACCATTGACTGCGACAATGCCATCTGCCGTAGCTGAGACTCAAACTCAGGGGAGATCGCAGTCACTAGACATGTTTTACCATTCAACAGTCTACTCTATTGCTACCGTTTCGATAACACATTAAAAATATCAGACATCCACATTTTAGCCAGGATTTTGACCGGCTTCCCGTGGCCGCATGTCTACTGAGGGCCGGTTTATCAATGCGAGGATATAGTGCATTCGGTAAGTCGGACTTCGGACAGGAATACAAATTTTTCCTAGCCTAACGAGACTATATCACACACCCCGTTTTCGAGGATGCTGAATACGATGGCGGTGATTAAATCTCTCTCCGAGGTCACCCCACCCCCCCCAAACTGCCAACAACTATCCCCGAGTCGCGTATCCGCCGTCTCCTACCTGCCAAACATGTGTTACCCCCGTTTTCGAGGAAGCTGAGCATGATGGTGATGTCAAGACCCCTCCTCGACCGCCTCCATCTCCCCAAACGGCCAAAAACCGCCCCCAAAAGGGGTTAATCACGGATAGGCCGTCTTCTCTCCGCTGAACCCGTGTTACCCCCCATTTTCGAGGATGATGAGCATGAGAAAAATATCGCGACCTCTCCTTGCTCAGCAAACGGCAAAAATATAATTACACTCTTACTACTTACTAAACGGGCAAAATTATCATTATCCTCGTACTTTTCTGATGTCTTTACAGAAAAATTTAATTCAAAAGGTACGCGGGCTCGCGGAGGCGAAGAGTACACATAGAGGTGTTGTCTGGTATACATCATCCCGCGCAGCATCTCCCCGTAGTATCTCCGCGTCGCCACTTTTACTCTAGCTGGTCCACCTGCAAGATTCCTTCTCCGCGTCCACTGGCATCAAAACAAGAACTCAGTTACTGTTAATGCCTACACGACTGATCTCGTGGAGAAGATCCAACATAACCATCGAGCTCAGCATCCTCCAAAATGGGAGGGGGTTTCACGGGTTTAGTCGAGAGAAGGCGACCTATCCGCGTTTCACTCATTTGGAGGGTGCTTTTTGGCCGTATTGGGTGTTGGCGGAGGTCAAGGACGGGTTTCAACAACACAATCGTGCCCAGCATACTAAAAAACGGGATTAACACAGTTTCGCTGGTAGGAGACGGCGAATACGCGGTTTACCCCTTTCGGGGATCGTTTTTGGCCGTTTGGGGGGTGGAGTGACCTCGGAGAGAGATTTAACCACTGCCATCATGTTCAGCATCCTCGTTATCGGAAGGATGACATAGTCTCGTTAGGCTAGAAAAAAATGGTGTTTTTCGAGGTTCAATCCGACTCACAGAATGCACTAAGAAGTGTTATCCTATGGTTAAATCACAGTTTAATATTACAATAGGGTCACTTCCCTATCTAGTGTAGTCCACACGTCGCGCGTCGATAGCTCTACTCGTACTATCGATGTTTGGACTACACTCGTTAGTGACGCTACTGTATTATTAAACTATGATTTAATAATAGGATAACACGTATCCCCCGCATCGATAAATCGGCTCTTAT
Organism: Stenurella melanura; assembly: GCA_963583905.1. Lineage (NCBI taxonomy): Eukaryota > Metazoa > Arthropoda > Insecta > Coleoptera > Cerambycidae > Stenurella > Stenurella melanura. Next base: position 167,443,913 of record OY757310.1, read on the forward strand.
TTCTCTATCTAGGAATACATATAATTTTTAAACTTACTCCGCGACGTTGCCACATTATTTCACCTTTTGCGATAAAAAAATGTAATTGCAGCGGTCTTTGACTTTTGTCACTATGGATATCAGCATGTAGGTAACTGATTACTGATAGATTTTAAGTAAATACGTACAGGTTGTATAGCGTACATCACAATCATGATATTGTCAATAAAACTGGGTAGGTCATTAACATATGCGTGAATAATAGGAGAACCAGAACAGAAGCTTGTGGAACTCCAAAGTAAACGTTATATTCCATTCAGTTCATATTGTTACAGTTTGCCCTTCTTTTCTATTACGCATGTACGAATGTATCTATTTATAATAAATTTCTCTTTATATCGAGCTTTGTTGACGAGAATGTTCTTATCCACAGTACTAAAAGTTCCTACTTTTGACCATATCTTGGTTAATCTTTGACGCTACGGAATGCAATCGGTCCCAAATTTAATAAACTTTCAGATAGTAATGTTTTTGAGTAAATTTTTATTAATTTCAGGATTTTTCACTTTATTTACAAACTTAAAGCTATTTTTATTGTATTATAATTTCAATATGCTTGCTATTTCTATTCACCGAATTTGGTAAAATAACTTCAGAAATATTTACTCCTGCCGAAAGTTTTTGCATCGTTATCTATCAGTTTATTTCCCCAGTTAATCCAATTCCAATCTATTCTCACGAGAAGTTCGGCTGTATAACTTTCCTAACAAGAAGAAAATTGCATGGATGTTATCGTTCGTAGAATACCTGAATAAATAATCTGTTACAGATGTGGTAGATGGGAGTATGGGATTTGAAAGAGCTTTCACGGTTTCTTTCCTAAATATTCGCGTTGAATGATTATTAAAGAAAAAACATTTTCTCCGCATTAGGAGATATTACTGCACAGAGTGCTCCAAAAATATACAGGATACATTCAGAAGCATATCTCTTATAGATTTTAATTTTATACCTCATGGCGAACACTTTTCTTCGACGGTTTTTGAAAAATTTATATCGAATAAATATTACCATTATGAATTTCAGCGTGTAGGTAATTGATTTCTGAAATATTTTAAGTCAAAACATACAGGGCGCTTCATTTGAAAAATTTGAATTATGACAGTTTAAAAAATTACGTATTGTAAATAAAACTTTTTTTGCTATACTTTTAGTGTCAAAGATGGAAATTTGGCTATTTTTCAAATTTTAAAAATTCATGACCTTGAAAATATCAACTTTACGAAAAAAAGTTAAAAAAATTAGTTTCATTGAAAAAATGTAATATTTCTTTTTGTTATAAATAAAATTGCTTTAAACAATATGATACCCTGTTGCCTCCTGACAAGTTGGATTTTCATAATTTTCATATTTGAAACACATACACCCCATATCACCTGGTCTATATATAATGTCAAAGATACCCACTGTAAAATTTTATAACAACACACACATTGACATTTTCAGTCAGAGCCAACCAACCAATATTTGAAATTTTCGAAAATAGATATTTTGCAAATAATTTTATGCAAATATTAATTAAACAGAACTACAGTTCTATCGAGAAAGAATGAACGTCACGTGACACAATTATCTTTAATAAATCCATGTGGTTAATTTCGTTTGTTAAGATGGAGACATGAAATTGTCTTATGAATTATGATGTACAGGATATAATAGGTTTATGGAAAAAAGTTGGTGCTATCAGTTTAAATCTCTATATATTAATTAAAGACGACTTTAGTATAGATGCTGATGTATTTCCGAATATTAGACATACCTATATTGTAATTACATGCCTTTTGAAAGGAGTGCATAGTTAAAGGAATGAGTACAAGGCATTCAAAAGTCGAAGATTACAACCGTTTGTTAGTGGTTGGGTGAAAAAAGTTCTCTCCAAGAGATTTACAGGATAACAGCTTTTGTTGCAAAGGTAAGGATTAGTTATAAATTATAAATCATTTTCGCCATGTACTTGCATAACTGAATGTTGTTTTATGAATAATTACTAGGAAGTGTCTAGTAAAACCGCCAGCGGTATTGTAATAAATTGCTATTGAACCGCCGCGTCGGTTGCTTTAACTATTTACGTGACCGCCGCGGCAATTGTTTTGGTTACATACTATTATTGGAATATTTTATGCAATTTTTATGCAATTTTCTGAAAAACAAGCATTTGTCTCCGACGCTAATGCTGCCTGCGGCGCTGATAATTTATTAACAATTATTTAGTAAAATAAAAATCAACCTAACTAACCCAACTACCTAACAACTTAAAGAATCACATGAAAGAGATAAATTATTATATGAAAAAGAAGAACAATATTTCTGTCGTCAAATCCAACCAGAATTTGTGGAAAAGGAATATTAATCGTTACAAAATATAAAAAAAAAGTCCAGTGGGCAGCAGTTGAACCCGGCACCTGTTGCTCTACATACATACATACATACATACATACATACATACATACATACATACATACATAACAAATTTATTCAATATTAAAATCGTATAAAACATTGCCTCCCCGGATCGTGATCCGGAGTCAACCGTACAACCACATCGCACAGCGCCGTGGTGTTAGTGCGGTTGGGCGGATCGCGACCGGTTCGGCTCAATAAAATTAATTAAAATAGACAAAACTCCTGCCGCCTGTGGCAGCTTAAAATCGTCATTAAAATTTTACATATTTCAAACTTAAATTTAAGAACACTGAAACTAAGAAAACACTGAAAAATTTGGATAAAAACACTGATTTAATTTTGGTTGCTGAGACGGGAATAAACTCAATGGAAAAGACCCGTTCGAGGCAATTGTGCCCCAACAGTCTATTCGCGTTGCTCCACAACGCGACAACGTTACGCATAGGCCAGCGATCCACGTCGAGAACACCACTATAGCACAGAATAAATACTATGTAACCAAACATTTTTCAGGTTATCGTCTTTCAGCATTGTCAATAAAAGCCTCATTCCTTGGATTATTGCGGATCGAGATGATTTCTTAGTACTTATTGTGATTGTGCTGCAGGTACAGGCAGAACACGTTCGCCAGCCTGATTTGCAATTTATAAAGTACTGAGTAAGGTGATGAGACGTCATTCCTTTTGGTTTTCTAGCCGAATAAATGGTTATGGCTAGGCAGTTACTCATTGTGCAGATTTTGTGAAATAGGTACTCATGACGAGAAACAAATTAAAGAAAGGACTTAAAGTTATAGTAAGGTAGATACAATTTATCTAACGGTTGACCCTTCGTCTATGGTATATTTATGGACCGAGCTGTGTAAACCATTGTAGTTTCTGTAAGACCTTTTTTTATCATGTCATCTTAATGTTACTTTTGTCTAACTTGTTTTATTAAATATTCTCCTTTCCTTTTATTGTTTTGTTTTCCACTTACTACTATCGTTAGCAGTAGGTTGAATGTCAACTACGCTGAACTTGTACATAGATGCTTATAAATGAGAATAAAACAAAATATATGTACTAAATATCGAATTATTTATTATCACCAAGTCTAACATTTGTAATATAACTTAGACTGCATTTATACTTAATACAATTCATGGAGTAATTTGGCGAGTGACTATTGTTTTAAAATATATTGTGGGGTGTTTAAATACTGTGAACATGGGTTAAAGTCAGTGTTCAGCCTCAGTTTTCAAATATTAAACAATCCAACACTGAATAATTTTTAAACAACCACAATGTATACTTTAAAACAATATATTTAGTCCGCAGTCGATGTCATCTGATTTATCATCGATGACAACTATACTTTAAACTTTCATTCTTAATTTATAAACTTCTTCAGATTTTACATGATCTGTAGCTTTTCTTTGAAGTTCCTCTTCAATTGTACCTATCATGTTTAAAACGGTTGTAACTGTAACATTTTTCTTTTTCGGCACGAGCTTCTTCTTCGCTCAGCTCAAGTTTAGATACTAAAAATGTCAGTCAGACCAATATAAACTGTTAATTTCTATACCAAATTGTTTATAGATTGCTCTAGGAAGCATTTATTTTATCACAATCACTTTCAGTTTCATATCTGGGTTTTAAGTTAGATCTCATGTTAAGAGAGGAAACCTAACTTAATTCTGAACTTGTAACAAAGTAGTGTGGCCTACAATATTAACCCACGTTAAAAATTAAATTCTTACTTTAACATAACAATTTATCATTAACAAAATGCTTGCAATACCCCTGTAAAATCATTTCTTTTTACCGCTTGCAATCAGTTGAACTGTTCCAACCTCAACTTTGAGTTGAAAAATCGATGATAAGCTTTCACTTGGCATTTTGTATAATATAAGGTCGACAAAAAAGTTAGGTTAGTTGCCATTTAACACTTTAGGAATTTCGGTTAGTTGTCACTAACCTATGAGTGTCAAAGTTTGTAACGTTGCGCGCATACGACTTATATGTCGCCAACGTGCAAATATTGAAAATAGTGTGAGTGGCACACAAAAAATCGTTAGGTAGCGCCGCATTCAGTCTTTCTCGATCTCCCTGTATATGCAATATATGTAATAATGACAGGTTCATAAAAACACTGATTTGGTTCGCAGTGTAAACATATTTATAAAATTCATGAAACATTACAAATATAACTACGACTGTTAATTAACTGATTAACTTATTTAAAAAAAAGTTTTGTAGCGCTCTATTTTCTCAGATTGTTTTATATTTAAAAATTTCAGATTCTTTCAGTGTGATTAGTTTCAATGAAGTTGCCAGAAGGAAAAAGAAATCCGTCGAATAATTCGGCTGAAAGTTTCCTTTGTGTAACTTTGGGTCCTACAAACTACTCCCTGGTGAATTCCTTGTGCCTGGAAGTCATTGAGCACGTTCCAGCGACTCTCGTGTAGTGTAACTCATATTAGTAGTTTCAAGTGATTTGAAATTTGTATAGTCTGCATCATGACTTTCTGTCTATTAAATCTATATGGACGATATTATCTCGTTTTTTATTTGATACCGCGATTTACTAAACAATGAATGGAAGTTTTTCTAATTTTGTACGGAAACGTCAACTTTTGGCTATTATTATTAATGTCCTTGTTCACCGAAAGGAAGTATAGTCCAGTGTTTGAGGGTTCTTCGCTCCGAATTATTTCGGATAAAACCGATTGACGTGAAATTTGGACAGTAAGTAGGGAATGGCTCACGGAATAAAAGTTATATAGTCCCGATGGTCGTTCATTCCCTGGGGGCGTATGCCACCCCTTCTCGGGGGTGGAAATTAGTATAGTGTTTACGAAGTCAATTGAAACTGGTCAGTGTTAAAGCACTTAACTTAATATTTTGTCCTATGTATTTAACAATGGTATCGAGAATCGGATAGTAGTTATAACTGTGCAGGCGAGTCCGAGACTGGCAATGTAATCAGCCTGAATGAACCATTTACGACTGCACTGGTTAAAGATAATAAAACGGACAGGTCCACTAGCATAAAAAAACTTGCAAATCGTTTCTCAGCAGTCAACGTGGACTTGTGAGATGTGCTGTCATTGGCCTGAGTTTGAGGACGGGTAGCGACGATTGGCTGGCACCTGGGTATTCCTCAGTCCGATTGGTCGGTCGGTCGGTGTTTGAGTTATATCAGTCATTAGTCAACGTGGACTCGATATTTCTCCAGTGCAGTGTGAAAAATGGTTTTCAGAACAGCTTTATACCAAATATTCCGCCTAATTCGGTAATTGTATTAGATAATGCTTCTTATCACTCGCGAATATTAAATAAAATACCAAACACCAGTACAAGGAAGACGTTTTAAAATTCATTAGAGAAAAAAATATGGAAATTCCTGTAAAAGTTCCAATAAAGCGCGAATTACTGAAATGAATAAAAAAACAGAATTTCAAAAGGGAATATGTTATTGATAACTTATCCAATATACACGGTCATACACTTTTGCGGTTACCTCCGTACTATGCATATTTAATACTATCGAGATGGTTTGAGCAACTTTAAAAGATTGTTTGCGAAAATGTAATTACGCTCCAACGTTAAGCGCGGTAGTAGTTGATCATATAAGAGAAGTAATAAATGACCTCGATAATACTGATTTATGGAAAAATTGCGTTAAGCATGTAATTAAAAAAGAAAATCAGTATCCAACACTACCCCCCATTGCGCCGATTATAATTGAACTGGATAATGATTCCTCTTCAGAAAGTGAAGATCGGACGCGTCAACTTTTAGCATTTTTTCAGAACAAGATATTTAGCTATTATATTGTTACATTTCTTGGAATAAGTATATTGTTACGGATTTCCACCTTTTAGGAAACACCCTGTATGAATCCGTGGGTTCTAAATAATTTTAACAAGAGATTAAACACTACTAACACTTTATTTAACAATTTACTGACTATACAATACTTCAAAATACACTTTGTTTACTTTAACCTCACTTTTTCCCGAACGTGTCACTTCTCAAATAAACTTCTTCATCAACTTCCCTCCCGCGCTTGTAATCGCGCCTTATATACTCCGAAATTAGCTCTAGATCAATCCAGAATCTTCTTCAACCATAATCTAGAAAAGTCCTTGGCTCTTTCTAGAGCCTTTCCAGTCACCATCAGAGGCATAGGCGTGCCATCTCCTTTTCCAAGGGGGTGTAATTCATAACACTGCCCCCTCCTTAAGCCTAGATCGTCCCGATCAGGCAACTCAGAATCATCGATGTAGTTCGCCAGCCTGTCCAAATGCACGATCTTCATCTTGGACTTTTTGCTTCGTTGAATCCGATAGACGACATCATTAATTCGGGTAATAACAGTATACGGTCCATCCCAAGGCGGTTGAAGTTTCGGTGACCTTCCTTTCTTCCGCTGTGGGTTGTACAGCCAAACCAGGTCTCCTGCCTTGAATCCTTCTGAACTACCCTTCCGGTCATATCGAGCCTTCATTCGGTCACTGGCTGATGATGGTTCCGCTATATCGTTAGCCAACCTCTTGAAAGGAGCTCCGGTGTTGAACTGCTTCTTTTCACCCTTACTTCCAGTCTGTGGTCCCTTACTGGCTGCACAAATCTTGCATTTGCGACACCAAGCCTCCACATCCTGACGACTTCTTATCCAATAAAATCGTTCTCGTATTTTCTTCAGGGTCTTGTTCACACCGAAGTGTCCATCGGATGTTCCATTGTGCACTTCCTGAAGCACCTTCGCTACTCGACACCTGGGAATCACTAAACGCATAACCACCTGCTTTCCATCCGGGCTTTCCCATGCTCTCCGCAACAGCCCGTTCACGACCTTCAGTGAGTCCCACTGCGCCCACAGTGCCTTCAGTCCCACTCTTTTGCCTGAAACATCCTTCCATTTTGGACGAGTTCCCCTTTCTTTGGCTCTCAATATAGGCCCAATTTCCACATCGTTTAGTTGCTCTTGTCTGAGCGCTTCATCTGCCCTATCATCCGGCACTTCCACTTTGACAGTGTTGACTGCTCCCTTGACATGCAGTTTCTCCTGGTGGTAGTACTTGCACCTTCTTCCGGATGAAATATTTGCATTTCTCTCAGGTTTCGTGTTATCGTCATATCCTTGTAGTGGTGGCCTTTCTGTAATGCTCCGAAGCTGGGAAATCTTCACTTCTCTAGGGGCACCACGTTCGTTATCTGTCACAGCCTCTCTGGTACCGGCTGCCTCTGGTTTTCCCCTTGGCTTCACAGCATCTCCGGCCTTCACTGTCTCCAAGCTCCTCTGTGGACATTCAAGCTGGATATGTCCTAGTTCCCCGCACCTGTAGCATTTCATACGCCGTCCACTTGGCCTTCCACTACTTTGTTTATTCTGTGTCTCTGCCCTGTTTCCAACATTCACTTTCCTCGAGTTCCGCTGTCGACAGTCTCGTTTGATATGTCCCATCCTGCCGCAGTTGTAGCATTTAATACCTCCGCTTGGCTTTCCTTGTCTTCCTTCAAGATCCCATTGAGCCAGTAATTGCTTGCACATTTTATACGTCTCCACCAACATAGGGTCCTGGTTCTTTTCTGGTTGCGATTCTTTGATACTCACAGCTTGTACTCTTGGACTCGGGGCATCCTGAAAGACAGCTTCCACCTCGAGTGCACGTACCAACGCTTCGCTGCTGTTCTGGTATCGAGATAACCTAAGGACTCGCCTGATCTCATCATCCTGTATACCATCCAGAAAAGCCTCTACTGCCAGTTGATCTTGGAATTCCTTCGGTACATCCGGGTAAGCCAGGTGAGCCAGTCTCCACACGGCAGCTTCAAACTCTTGCAAACTTTCCCCAGCCCCTTGAACACGTGATTTCAGCTGGGTCTGGTATACTCGGGCAAGGTGTTGATCGCCATATCGTAGATCTAGGGCAGCTTCTAAAACTTTAAAATCCCGTTGTTGGTCTACTGGGATTGTCTGGAGTATTTCCAATGCTTGGCCCCTTAATGCCACGATTAACGCCATAGCCTTTTCTTCGTCATTCCAGTTGTTTGCACTCGCTGCTGCCTCAAACTGTGTCTTGTAAGTCATCCAGGAACCTTGACCGTCAAAGGAGGGAATTTTTAATCGCTGGCCTGATGACCCCACTTGCTGGTTTCCTCTATCCCTCAACTGTCGTTTAAGCTGGTCTATTTCCTCTTTGACTTCTTCTTCGAACTTGTTTACTTTCACTTTGACTTCACCAACTTCTTCTTCGACCTTATTTTTAAGTTCTTCAGCGACTGAAAATATGGCACTCTGTTGCGTCTCTATAATTTTCCTTAGTTCGTCTCTTTCTTCTTGTTGTTTAATGTCCAAGTCTTGCATGATTTTTCTCAATTCTTCCTGACGTTGTTTCTCTTCGTCTTGACGTCGTTTCTCCTCTTCTTGTTTTTCCTGTTGACGTCGTTTCTCCTCTTCTTGTTTCTCTTCTTGACGTCTTCGTTCTTGATCCTCAAAAATTTTTCTTAATTCTTCTTGACGTTTTTGTTCTTGTTCTTGGCGTCTTTTTTCCCGTTCCTCCTTCTCTTCCTGGCGCTTTCTTTCCTGATCCATCATCATCTTTTGCATTTGGGCCATAAAGTCCTGCATTTGTTGTTCGGATGCCATGCTTCTGGTCGTTACCGGCATACAATTACGTTGAAATCAAATAAGTTTAATATAGTTACGTCACTATCGGTAATGGGACTGTCCAGAAAACCCTCAAAATGGCACGAAAAAGTCTTATCTAGAGTCTTTGTCACTTAACCTCTAATGTCCAACAAAATGTTCCAAAAATGTCTCAAAAATGCACTTAAACACTATTTTTCCTGTTCGAAAATAAACCTCGAACAATGTCCAGTAAATTAGTCCTTCCTGTGTTAGCACTAACTCCGAGAATACTGTCCCAGTCTTCTCAACACTCCCGAAAAATCCTCTTGTCAAAATTCCGCTTCCGACACCAAAATGTTACGGATTTCCACCTTTTAGGAAACACCCTGTATGAATCCGTGGGTTCTAAATAATTTTAACAAGAGATTAAACACTACTAACACTTTATTTAACAATTTACTGACTATACAATACTTCAAAATACACTTTGTTTACTTTAACCTCACTTTTTCCCGAACGTGTCACTTCTCAAATAAACTTCTTCATCAACTTCCCTCCCGCGCTTGTAATCGCGCCTTATATACTCCGAAATTAGCTCTAGATCAATCCAGAATCTTCTTCAACCATAATCTAGAAAAGTCCTTGGCTCTTTCTAGAGCCTTTCCAGTCACCATCAGAGGCATAGGCGTGCCATCTCCTTTTCCAAGGGGGTGTAATTCATAACAATATTTTATTTAGTTGACAAGAAATTTTAATTTAAGTTACTTTATTCTAGAGACATATTTTAATTTTGTTTTTATTTATGTTTTACAAATATACAAGTATTTATTTTTGTTGCAGTAATTCTCTGCTTTGGTTAAGAAACTTACATTTTTATTTTTATTTTAGAAGAAATTTTATTTTTACTATTTAACATCATTGTCCCTCGCCAATCTAACCTGTCCCATTTCCTCATCCCGGCAAGGATATGTTCATACCTTCTCGTTGTTCCTTGCTGAGCAATAACATATTTCAATATAGTATGGGATAACTCTAAAACTAAACCCAATAAATTTAAATATTTGGACTTTATATCTAAAACTGATATAATACTTCAAAAATAAATATGTTATTGGATAAATAAACAAAAATAGGCTATCTAATAAACAAAAGATAATAAAAATTAATACAATTTTCAAAAAATTATAACATTTTCTTATGACAAGCATTTCTATTTACCTCCACCCATGTTTTAGTTTTTATACGATTTCAATTGTACTCGTATACACTATACACTCACAATAACGCAGAAATCGATAGGGGGCTGAATTCCAAGCAAAAAATGTTTTATGAAGTTTTTTCGATAAATCAATATTTTTCGAGTTATTGGCGATTAAAATGTTGATTTTTCATCTAAAAAATGCATGGTTTAGAGCGATTCTTTACGAATAACTCGAAAGCCTTACGTTTCGTAAAAAAAATCGTCAAGAGCCAAAATTAAGTTTATAAAAAAACAAATCAATTTTATTTTATTTCTGTATATGCAATCCGAACCGGGTTATAGCTCGTTGAAAGTAACTGTTTGTTCGCCGAAAACTAAATTTGAACCTTAAATAAAGGATAAACGACGAATTCTTGGAGAAAACTTGTTAGAACTTTTTTAAAGTATTTGAAAAGACCTTTGACACTAGCTTTAGTGTGTGTCGTTAGCATAAAAACTTATGGAGTTATGATGTTAATAAAATGGTTCTCTGTTTTTTCGGAGGAAAAATCAAGCAATGGCTTAACTTTCTTAACTCTCAAGATACTGAATCGCCCCAAAAACGATATAGCAGGGAATTTCAAGGCCTGTAAAGTTGAACTTCGTTGAACCATTCGTTTTTGAAATTTTTGAGTTTAAAGGGCTCGTGGAAGGTGATCCTCCCACTCAAATGCGGACTTAAAACGATGGTATCTTAATTAATTTTCATCCCAGAGACATAAAAAAAACAACATTTTTGCAAGAAAGAACCAACTTTTTCAAATCTAGGCATTTTAAACAGTTCAAACTTATAGAACATATTTAGTCCACGCAAATTAGACTTTTTAGGAGAAAACATTCATATACAAATTATATTTGGGCTATGGGTTCATAAGAGTAGAATTAAGGATCATTTTAGTATTGAATTCGGCTATTTCTGATCTGCCATGTTATATTTTTATTTTTAACATCACTTTAGGTATAATAGTTATTTACGTAATCATCTATGAAAAGACTATTTTTACTTGACGACTACAATATTTGCCCAATCGAGCCAGCGAAGTAAAATTACTCTTTCACAACGTACGGTCGTACAAATAAATTTTGTATTTAGCGCTTTAGCTAAGCATTACTATGGGTTGACATTTGTATAAGAAAATGTCGGTTGTCAATCTCTGAATTTTTTTAAGCAAATTAAGTCAAAAATGGTTGATTCAGATGTGAATATTCCATCTGATATAAAAGAATCGGCTAATTTGGCAGTAAATTCAATAATACCAGTTAAATTGAAAATCATATATGAAGAAGTATATACGAAACTTAAAACTGGTGTCAACAAAAAGGAATAAAAAGATGTTTGTGAAAGGATTCTCTTAGCCTACTTCGACACGATGAAAAACTATAAAGCATCTGCAATATGAATATTGAGTAGGTTTCAATTTTAAAGAATATGCAATATTACTAGCATTTTTGAAGAGAAAATCTGCATGTTATCACGCTTAAAAAATCTATCATTTTAACAAGAGAAAACTTTGAAAGTTTTATTTAGAGATGCTGATAACGGGAAGTTTTTATTTGCATTTTAATAATAAAGTGTTTTTTGTGTCTTAGTCTTAAAGTGTTTTTCTAAATGATGGGTTCAATAATAATCAGTTAAGTAAAAATTCATTACATCACTAGTTTTGTAATGAAACTGACAGTGTGACGTTTCGTAACGTCAAACATGCATTTAAAATTTGACATTTCATTACGGAATTAGATAAAAAACATTACAGACACCTATAATATTTAACTATGATATAAATTATTTATGAATGAATATAGAGCACTGTATGATTTTGGTCCTAAATTCGGCCATTTTGGATTCGCCATTTTATATTTTAATACTTTTAACGTCACGTTAGTTATTAAAAGTTTTAAAGACACCTATATTATTTGAACTTTCATATATGATATTTTGATTAAAATAGTTGGGTTTATAGCATGATTTTGGTCTTATATTCGTCCATTTTGGTGCCGCAATTTTATTTACTCAGCGACCTCGAATACTCCCACGTGGATATTTTCGGACCAAAATAACCAGTAAATTTTACGATATTTTCAAAATAATTTTTCATAACAAATAGTTTTTCAAAGTTCTAAAAAATAGTACAAAATATCCAACAAAAAGAGGTAGAAAACTTCATTTATGACTATGAAAGCCATTAAAAAAATCCAGTCGATTTTTTAATAACCTGCTTTTTTTATCTAAGTGCCTTTGAAATTTAATTTCGGTTCTTGAAGGCAGGCAGTTTTTTTACAAAAATTGCTTTTACATGTTTTACATACTCTTATTATTATATTGCACCTTATTACACTTAACGCAGTTATTTTTATTATCCTCTGATATTTCATTCAATTCCAGCAGGTATAATTAATTATATCGTCTCTACTTTTATAGAGTCTTCATAGATTTTTAATATAAATTTAAGGCAGGTAATCTGCAATTACATGATGTTACATACAACCGCATGTTTTTACCAGCTAGTTTATTGCGTCTAACATTTCAGAGAAAACGAAATACTTTTTATTCCGCACACAGCCCGGATTGAAGATGGAAAGCCAATTCAAGAGACACGATGTAGGTTTAGATTGGATGAAGTCTCTACAGAGATTAGGGCTGTCAATACTTTACGTCAGAGGATGGATACGCCTTTATGGGCTAACGGACCCCACCAGGCCACTGATTTCTATTTTCTTTGTAATCAACAATTTCACACAAGCAATTAATTAGCTGATGACCCCTGACCTCTGAGAAACCACTGAGTCTGTAGAACCGATTTAACCTTTAAGAAAACCAAGTGAACTGTACTTTAAATATTATATACTTGCGTTAGAACTTGCTTTACGTCTGTGGGTAGGTAGTTCATTTGAGGCGTAATCTTTAAGTCGTTTCTGCTGAATAAGAGTGGGCGGGCGTTGCTGGTAGAGGCACACTAATAGCACCTTTGGAACTACTTATTCACAACGCTTTGCTAGACGTTTTAGGTTCCATGCATTACTCCAATTGGCCTCCAATTGCTGTATAGCACGTTTGACGGTATCATGCCATCTGTCTGTATTACTTGTTAGGCTCACAGTCTCATCACAGCTGCTACTTTAGGAACATAAATTTCAATTCTGTAAAATCAAACAAACCATAGCAATTCGATGGACATTTCAGTGTTGAAATGAATTATTAGAAAAATATCCGCTCTACTAACTTACTGGTCTATATGTTTGAATTTTATACCTCTTTAAGCTGTGATGGTTAAACATTGCACCTGGAATCTCGATTTGTTTATACTCATGCGTCGCTTCTCGCTTACTATAGTGTGAAAGCCCATCAACAAAAGTTACTTTGTGCACCGCAATTGCCGTCGCTTGGTGGAGATATTGCAGGCATCTGAAGCTATCATTTATCCCCCAACGGATTGTCAGGAGACCTCGCTCTCTTCTAGAGAGGCAAAAAACAAAGGGCCGCTTAAATGTTGCCGAAGAATTCTTAAATTATTCAAGAACATTTTTTGGGCAAAAATAAACATCTTTTGTCTGTTGGTATTTTTTTCCAAAGTGCTTCCTTCTCCTGGAAAATTGAGGAGTGGAATTCCAATTTTTTTAGTTTTTTTTTGTGGGAGGATGAGGCACCTTGGAGAAAAAGTTCGAGAAACTAAAGTTGCTTATATTTAACCCAGTAACACGCCTGAATTTTTTGAGATTTTTCTGGAGAAAAAAAATCTAGGAAATTTCTTGGCCGAAATTATTTTTAATAGTTTAATTCAATATAATATAAGCAACTTTTGGCTCTTAGAGTTTTTCTCTAAAACGCTTCCTTCGCCCTAAACTAATTAATAAAAATATCTGAATTCGTTTTTTTGTTAGTTTTTTTTTCGGGAGAAGGAAGCGCTTTGGAAAAAAACGCCAAGTGGCAAAAGATGCTGATCTTTGCCAAAAAAAGCCTCTAAATTTTCAGAATTATTTTTCAACATTTAGGTGGCCCTTTGTCTATTGCCTCTCACTGTTGAATTGCATCTTGGGGGATGGTAGCTACAGATGGCTGCAGCATCTCCACCAAGCGGGGACAACTCACAAAGCCACTCTTGTCGATGGGCTCCTTTATTACTAAGCCTGACCTCTCATACCATGGAATCAGATTCTTGCTGTCACTATAATTAGGTAGAGTTAGATTTATTTATTGTGGTAATTCTTAATCTTACTCGGAGTATTTATTTATTTAGATAATGTAATTTTATATTATATAATCAATATAACGCACTTGGTGCATAAATAACTATTGTAAAGAAAAATTACTGAGTGTATTATACTTATAATTTGTAGAATTGACATGTCAAATCTTTTCATCATAATAATTTGGAAATACCCAGTTATTATTAGTTATAGCGATGGGTACAATTTTTCTCTAACACTATTTCAGAAACTACAAATTCCACAACTAAAAATTGTGTCGAAACAAGTATTATTCCAAGACACTGTTATGTAATAATACCCGCACGGCTTTCGACAAATCATAAAACATTAAACCACATTAAGGGCCGGTACTTTCATCTATAGATAGCGACATTTATTCTTTAGAATAAGTCTTATCTAGAAGATAAGCAAAAAATCGGTACTTTCACCTACAAATAGTGATATCCGTCAGATAAATATGCTTATTCCTAGGATAAACTATTCGGTACCCAGACCGACGATTAACGCTTTTATCTATCGGATAAAAGAAGCTCCGCCAATGAGACTGCGCTCTGATTGACAACTGTCGCTGTTGTCAGTGCTATTCTGTTCTCGTAACTTTAAGATTGTCTGCTTTCAAACCACTTTTGAAATTTGTTTTGCTGTCTTCAATAAGATTTTAGGTAGGGTTTTTCAAATAGTAATAGATAAATATCATTAGAAAAATTATAATTATGATAATTATAGCATTAGGTTTTCTTTTTATATAGAATGGATATTTTTGATGATTTTGATCTACTCAATGACCCAGACGGTTACTTAATTGATCTTATTGAAGATATATATCCCGAACAAGAATACAACTTGAGACCAAGAATTGACCATTTTAATTATTGGAATGATGCTGAGTTTTTTAACAGATTTCGTTTCTCAAAAGCTACTGTTATGTTTATATTACAACTATTAGACACAAAAAATCAGACTAAGGTAATCACTAATGTATAATAAATAATAACGATAAACTATCAAAATGACTCAAATGTCATAAGAGGCAATCAGTAATAGGGAGTTTATTTTATTTTTGTTCAACGCATATGGCTTTTGCATATTTCTCTTCCTTTAACGCATCTTAAGTTGGCGACATTGACTCTGATAAATATCTAGAATCAGATCCAACGAATTGTTAACCGAGGGTATTACTTGAATGAAAGTACGGATGCAAGATATCCTACAGATAGCAAGCTCTGGTTATCTTATCCTTCAGATAGTTATCCGCCGGATAAAGTATATTTATACTTAAGTGAAAGTACCGGCCCTTAGTGGTTCAGCAGCTATGGTTACGTCGAACAAAAGGTATTTATTTCTAGCTTGGTATTTGACGTTTTGAACAGATTTGAAGTTTTTTTTTGTATAATTTCTAAAATCTTGTTAGAGAAAGTATAGTCTACATCAGGTTTGGAATGGCGTATTCCACACTCGCGAACCATAGTCCTCGCCTTCGACTCGAACTACAAACTTTTCGCTCGTGTGGAATATGAGCTATTCTATAACTTGTTATAGGATATACTATACTACCAATCAGCAGAGAGAATAAATTATGTAAAAAAAAGTCATGCCAGTCGGGTGGCAGAAAATGATAACATGATATTTGGGGGACCGAAAATTGGTCGATTCGATCACCGCTGTCAATTTTGATAGCATCTCCTATTTGTTCATTATTTATATATTTAATTTGTGCGTAATTTTATAATTTATAAATAATGCTAACTTGTTTGTATCTGTGAGTGGTAAATAAAACTTGGTTTTCATGGATTGTGTAACGTTAATATTATAAAAGCCACGGAATAATAACAGACATTTTCCTAACAGAATGGAACCTAATTATTAGATATTCTGTCCCTTATCTCTCTTTCTATACTCAAGAGAGCATGGCTAGTTCCCAAACTAGAAAGGAATATTGTTAAAAATGTTGAATAACAAAAAAGTATCATTTATACTGTTCAAGAACATCCTGAAGTAAGTACATGACGGATAAGTGCTCAATTAAGATTTCCTCACGTGTCAGTATGCAGGATACTAAAGAAGGAAAAAATACATCTACCATATTCAACAAGTGCTACGGCTTAAACAGAATGACAACGTTAATGTATTGCAATTTTACCAATGGATTTATTGATAACAGACCCACTACATACCAAACTTTATTTTTATAAACGAAACCCGATTTACCCGGGATGGCGTAGTTATTTGAAGAAATTTGTATAGTTTGGTCGAAGACAACCCTCATGCCATAAAGGAAGCTCATTATTATTACAAGTTCTCAATTAGTGTTTGATGTGGTATAATTAATAACCACGCATCTTTCCGATACGGTTATCTGTAGAAGTGTATTTCGATTTCTTAGAAAACGTTTTGCCTTAATGCAAGATGTTAACCAGAAGACAATACTTCCAACATAATGAGCCCCTCCTTATTTTGGTGTTGATGTTGGGAGGCATTTGAATAATCAGTAGAGAAGGACCTCATGCTTGATCGGCTAGATCGCCAGATTTCAATCCTGTAAAATACTTTCTATGGGGACATCTCAAAATTCCAGTCTACAGTGAACCCCTATAAAGAGCCGAGACAAATTACTGTAGCGCCGTTTTCATTGTTGTGACGAAATTAGAAACAATCCTGTGCTAATTTCAATAGTTATGGTACTTCAGTTTCACTAAATTTGTTTTCTTTAAATTGGACCATTGTTGTTGCGGTAGAAGTGATAATTTTTTAATCGGTTCTAAATCTCTTGTGGCGAGAACCTTGATTGCCTCAAACTATCTCAGTTTAAACTGAGGAATAGAAAATGCTGATGAAATTGCATAATCCACTTCTTCATTTAATGTGAAAAATAATCAAAATCTTCAGAAACGAGAAATAATGACATAATGTAAGCTAAAATTAGCGTTAACGGTTTGAAAAGGACTAAAAACCTACTTGCTAGAACTAATACAGGGTTATATAGTTTCATGTCATTAAAAAACTGGTAATAGGGATCGACTACACAAACAAAAAACCTATGGCTTTTTTCCCTAGGGGCACTTTGGAAAAACTGACCTAGGTTAACGTTCAAATTTTAATTTGAATGTTAAGGTAGGAAACATGCGAGAGTCAGTTTTTCAGGGTCAATGTATGTTATAGTTCCGAATATTAGAAATTATAAAAAACTGTAATACCCGACTTGTGTTCCCGCCGGCGGCACATTGATGGGATTACTTGTACCGAACTTTTTATACCACTAATTATGAAAATGTAAATAATTCCTTCTCTTTCGGCACAACGCAAGCATAGCATGGCCGCAGGGGTTTAAATAGAATTTGTTTACATGTGTTTTTTAATTTGGAACTCAGTTATTGTAGCTTTTATTGTCGTTTATAAGAATTTATAAAATTTAAAAGTGGTTTATTAACATTTGTAACATTGTATTAAAAGCTTAAAAAATTAGTAATGATTTTATGAAATTTGTAAACGAACAGTCAGACATCCGAAATACGATAACAGAAAATAGTTGTGTATTTTAAGTTAGGAAAAAATCTGATTTTTTTAACGAATTGAGCGCATAATTTTTCCCAATCAGGTATCGAAAATTAAAAATCGAGTCTTTGATCTCTATGAAAATCAATGTAAACAATAATAAACAAATCAAAACAAGACAGCGAATACTAATAATAATAATCATACCTTTAATGGCCAATAGGTAGCACCCCATAACTGAACAATTATTTTGAATTTTTCACAAAAATTGTTCGAAATGACCTCCGTCTCCACGTATACACATTTCGGTACATCGAACTAAAGACATACGCATTTGGTCAATTAGAATCATTTTTTATGGTTTCTATGCACATTGAAATACGTTCTTGTTCTAAAGCTGTTCCGCACCAGCTGCATTTCCACCACTTTCTCCATACACCAAGTGCATATCCGCGAGCTCTGGATAAGTGTAATCACCAAATAATGTCCAAAATCTGTGTTTTAAAACACCACACTAAACTGTGAATTAACATTATCAATATAGAAAACAAAAAGAAAAACTTGGTCCAAAATCCAAAAAGTAACACAAAAAGCACGAACGAGAAGTAGTGTCTTACATAACCAAGTATAGTACACGCAAACGAAATTCGGTCGACGGGTTGAGACGCAAGACGCAAAACCCTTTGTACGCGCCGGCTAATTCCTTTGTCGGCATACGAGGCTGCACCCGGCGCTTTTGATATTTACTAAGAGGAAATACCTAATATCTGTTACGTTTACTATACTAACGACTTGAACGATAAGTCAATAAATAAATCTTAACATAAGTTGCACAAAATTCAAAAAGAACAAAAGCAACAAACAAAACCAAGGAACGGGTAGATCGCTTCGTATGCTTAGTTTACTAATTTTACTATCAACTTATATCAGCTGCCCGCTAATCACTAAAACAACAAAACAACGAAACAAGTGACTACTTAGTTCTGCGCCGTAACAAGAAAATTCTTGTTTTTTAGGCAAAAGTGGTATAAGCATCGTTTGCAAGTAGTTCGACTGCTAGCGAATAGTGCTCACGAATACTTCAGATGCTCATGAATACTTAAAATGCTTGCGAGCACGTTTTCAGATTACTAGTCATTGAGCCTATTTATGAAGTTAAGCACCGATTTTCAAAAGTGCTCGTAAAAACAGTGCTCCCGAGTGCTGAAGTGCTTCGAGCACTAAGCGCTGTGCTTTGGAGTAGCTCCGATATATACTACGGAAGTTCTGACCAAAATAAATGTTGGCCATAAGCAATTTAACACCTTGGTAATTAGGACACGTATATAAATATTTATAGCCATTCGTGGATAGAAGAGCATGTACAGTTTGCCAAGGAACATATTGTATGCAATGTGTCCCACTTTTTACGGTAACCCGCACGGTTTGGGGAGGTGAAAATGGAGTAAATTTTTAGGTAAATCGTATTAGGGTCTTTTAAAAATATTACCACCATTTTATAGGGCATCGTTTAAATCCCTTTGTGTCATTTTTTATTTTCTTTTTAGAGTAACAGAATAAAGTCTTAAGCTTCCATTACAGTCAAATTAAAAATTTCGTTTACAATATCAAACTAGATTTACTTAGTTAAACTGAATAGGGCCCATGTAAATAGAATTATTTTAGCGTTTTTTGTAAATTCGATGGTGTTTTTGATTATTACATTTTTGTAGCAAAAAATATAAAACAATTTTGTTTCTAACCTCACCTTAATCCTAGTTTAAGGCCATTAATTTTTGACAAGACGTCGTATTTACCTATTTAAAACTCTAAAACTACACTAGGTATTTTAACATAATTTTGAATAAAGGTGTTTTAAAGGATGCCCTGTAAGATGATTTTAATATTTTCTTTATAAAAAGATCCCTAATATGATTTATTTTAAAATTGACCCCACTTTCACTCACTAATCCACACGTCTATGGAATAAAATAAATAGGTATATGCGTTTTAAGTTACCTTGAAGAGGTACACGATTTGCTCAAATTTAATAAAATTGATTTATTAATAACTGAGTTACGATGGTGTTACTGTGAAAAGTGGAACACACTGTATACGTATTAATCATAATTTATCTAATTTTCCTAGCCCATGTAGTATCTCATATATTTAAATTAATAATCAAAATATTTGAACATTCCTCTTTGTTTCAGGACATAGATTACGAGGGATTCCACAAGTTTCTGGATACATTTTTGGAAGTGAGAACGCCGGAGGAGTTATGCCGGCATCTTTTCTTGTCTTTTGTCAGGAAAGGGGTGAAAGTTGAAGGTAAAGCCTTCAAGGAAATGACAGTGCTTAGTTCAACAACAGCTTGTGCTCCAATAACTTCCCATAACAAAGGTTGCTTTAATAATTTAATATCACCTCACAATGTATAACACTACACAGACACGCTAACATGCCAATAACTTTAGTCGTACCCTTTGATCTTTGAGTGTACTAGTTGCGCTTAACTAAACAATAATTTTGTCTTAATATCTCCTAGTTTGTTCTCGTCAGAGGCGGGTCAAGAAAAAAAGTTGTACTGAGCTGCTTGTTCAGATCTACAGAAAAGTGTGCAACTAGAATAATACATGGTAATGATAAATATTCGCTATAAAAATAAATTCCTAGCAAAACCAAATGGGAATTTTTCACGTAACCCGTTTTTTATTTATTGCCGATATATCATGTTTAGGGTATGTATATTCAAGAAATTGTAAGTACCACTTGAGTATATTTAGGCAAAGCTCGGAACTGAGATGGCGGTCGCCGCTTCCATCAAATATTAAGCACAACAATAAGTACCATAAGTGATTTTGCTTAATCATGGTACGTGCTTCTGTGTATTTCTGTTTAATTTTAGTCAAAATTATCGAAAAAATGTAATAGTAATTAGAATAACTAGTATACATACTTGGTTTTCTGTTTCCCTAGCTTTCTCTAGATTTGCCTGGTATGTCGTGAAGTATCAAACAGCATTAATACTAGCCTAACAGTAACCGCTTACAGTATATAAGGTGTTTTCGAAATACATCCACATGTTTTAATATGTGAATCCTTATGTAATGTGCACACCAATGTCACTTTTTAAATTTAAAAGTTCAAAAAGAAAAAAAATGGCCTTTGCCAAATCTGTACAAAATTATCAAACTATAGATAAAATTGAAAATGAACGTACACAGAGTATTTTATTTCGAAGATGTGTTGAAAATGTCCATAATCTCTTAAATATTGTACAACCAACACAAGATTCGTTCATCAGGAACACGTATATTAGGAAACCGTTGCTGGTAAAGGCTCATTTTCTCCAGCCACACCATAACAAAGCACAATGTTTGTCCACTCAATGTTTGTTAAATTCACCATTGTCAAAAACGTAAAAACATAATAGTTCACTATTAGCATGTACGCGTAACGACAAATACATCTTCTAACATCAATAAACATTACACTATGGACAGTTATTAGTACTATTTACCTGTTGCATTTCTTCTCGCGTGTGACACCGGCACTGGCGCCGTTGGTGGCGCATAGCAAAATTAAGTACAGATAGGTCACAAGATGAAGACGGTACGTAAGTGTACTCGATGATTGTTTGCATTGTTCAAAATTTAACTTCTCGAGTATTTTGATAAATAAATATTTTTGCGTATACGAGGAAGTTGTAAGTATTCATAGTTCTGAATATATGGATGTATTTCAAAAATAAGAAATAAAACAGACATTAAATATTTAGTATGTTATATTTTACGACTCACTGACCAATAGTTCTCTTGGCCACAAGGTCTAGGATAAATCAAGGAACACTAAATTTGCTATATCCTATTTCCTTCCAATGAAACGCCTTGTATACTATAACACTAGAGGATAGCCCTTTGGAGGAGCCTTTCATTGGTATATGGTATATTAGGTCTATCTGTCATGAGTGCTGAGATATTTGGCTCAATTCAGGATTAACTAAAAAATGACGATCCATCTTTTGTCGTAAACTAGATTTGCAGATGTCACACAAAGTTAACACGCTCTTGGTACAAACTCAACCATATCATGGTACCAACCTATTGCAGTCCCACAAAAAGGCATATCGTTCGAATCATCTTTAAAAAGCGAATTCAAGTATGCAATGAAGTGTTCCATATTCTTTATAGGATTTTGCAAACAGCAGAAGAACTATATATGATAATTAAAAAGAAAAACTATCTGTAAAAATTATTGATTTCCAATCTTTGCATTCTTTTGATAATTCTTTTGATAACTTGCATTCTGGTTATGCTAGCAATTAAAATCCTAAAATGAATTTGTCTATTTCTTATTTGACAATTCTGTAGAATTTAATTCAATGCAGATTAAACTAGTAATCCATTAGAACGAAAAATTTACAAAGACAAGGCATGTAAATAAATTCACTTTAGACCTTTGTTCTCATTTTTAACTGAACCTTCATGATCGTAAATCTATCATTTTGATTCTTGGAAATGCTTAAGACTTTGAAACGTTTTTCGCCCTTCTGGGCCTAGTCTTTCTGATACACGTGTATTATACGTATTTTTTTTTTATTATACCTGCACTGCAAAGTAAAAATTAGAAAAATTAATTAATGTAGATTCATTTTAAAAGGTAATCTCTGAATTTCATTTTTAATCGGTAACATGAGACGGTTAGAATTTTTTTGTTTGCTTGCTAAATACCTGTGTATTTATCATTGTTTTAAATTGGTTGTTACCTAAGCAACTTTAAAGCACTAGTGGTTTAAAGGGCCGATTTCGCATGCTTTTTAGTTTCAAAACCAGAGATTATAATTCAGGTATAACAAAAAAAACACTTCCTGTAAAAATGCTAACTTTTTACAAACCAGATGCTACAAATGCAGCATTTCGAAGTGCAGGGGAAGCATGTGTTAGGGCAGTTTATGGATTTAGCCCGTCAACATATATTGATTTAAATGTTCTGAGGTTCTTGTTATTTCAAAAAACGGTTCAAGCCAAAAGAACTGTTGCATGTAATTTGTCTTTGCTTCCACCAACATTCGATGCTCTATAACAATACTCGTAAAGAGTTTAATTGCAAATTCAAATATGGCTTGGAAGGAACGATAAAAATCCATTGGATTTTGGTTGGAAAAAATCTGAAAATGAATGGCTTAATGCCAATCGCAAGTAATAAATCAGCCATACCGAAAAGTTTAATAGACAAAATTAAATGTTCTTGCAGAAAAGGTTGCAAATCAAATACATGTTCATGTCGATCTAAAGATGGAAATTGTAGTACTCTATGTTGTTTTTGCAAATTCACAAATTGTGCAAATGCGCCTACTGAATTAATAGATGATGATACAGAAGGCAATGCTGTTTTTGCAGATGATGAATACGAAAATATTGAAATGATCAGTGATGCTAATGAAGATTCTGTTTATAGTAGTACTGACTAGTGAGAGAAGTACAGATTATGCAAGTGCATCGGATACGCAAATTTTGGATTCTAGCATGTAGGTACGAACGAGTTTGTAAAATTGAAGAGGACATGTATGATTCTAATGTTGCAAGTGAAAATTGTAATTTAAATGACTCAAATTATCTTAAAAAAAGAAAGACTAGTTTTTGGTTTTTAAGGTGATTTTAAGTATAAATGATCATTTATTATCGTAATTTTTCATTTTCGTTTTCAAATAAGTATGCTAAAGCTTACATATACTTTTATATGTATGGTTAAAAAGATAAATATACTAGTGTACCCTACGAAAGCACTTTTAATGTCCATTACATAGCGTCTAACAAAGTTGCGCTTAAACGATTATCCTTTTCAAATAATATTTTTAAATGTCATATAATCTTCATAATTTAATTAAATTTCGTTTTATATGAAACTTATATGAAAATCTGGCATAAAAGATAAAAATATATGAAAAAGTGTGAAAAAAGTGAAATTATTATTAAGTATTGTTGTTATTATTATTATTATTATTTTAATAAAAAGCGACATCCTGACTTGATAAACAGATTCTGGCATATGTTCACAACAAAGAACATAAAAAATCTACACTTTAAAAAAGTTTACCCTATGACCATTTCACATAAAAAAAGTTTACCCTATGACCATTTCTCATAAAAAAAGTTTACTCTATGATCATTTCTCATAATGTCCAATTGTGGCCGTACAACTGTTTTTTTTTTTAATTAATCACGTATTTATAATAATAATAATAATTTGCTGGTGTTAATATACAAAGCAGTATTTACACAAGTCAGAAAAACATCGAGATACACAAATGCATAATTACAGACACAAACACTATAAAATGCCGTTGTAAAACAAAAGAATTATAATAAATTTATAATATTATAATCATTAAGTGGGGGTTATTATTATGAAAAATTATTAAAATTTGACAAAAGTACTCCTCAAATGTATAAAAAGCATCGGCTGTCAGAAATGATCTCACAGTTTTCTTAAACAAGTTATATTCTAGCTCTCTGATATGTATGGGTAAGGCCTTAAAAAACCTAATGGCATAGTAATTGGTTCCAGAACGAGATTTTGATAGACATAATAAATATGTACATATATTACTACTATTTCTCGTGGGATATTTATGAACGTCACAACGAGGAGAATACTTTACCGGATTTTGCTTGATGTACAGTAGACATTGAAGTATATATGTACAGGGAAAAGTTAAAATAGCTAGCTTATTAAAAGTATCCCTACAGCCGTCTTTATATTTCAAACCGTATACAATTCGTATGGCTCTCTGTAATGCAAATACTCTAACACAATGGTTGGAATGGCCCCAGACCAAAATAGCATAGGATAAAGATGAATGAATTTGACCATGATAAGCTGTGATAAGTACTTTTTGGGATACGTTATTCGCAATATTTCTAAGTAGATATATTTTAGACGAAATTTTCTTGCAGACGTAATTTACGTGTTGCTACCACGTTAGTTTGCTGTCTAGATAGACCCTATGGAATTTAATACTATCTTTATTGTCTTTTACTACAACATTTCTTAAACTGAAAACCATTGTTTCGATTTTAGACTGATTTAAACTCAGTCTGTTTGCTGCGAACCAATTCTGAGCTTTTGACTGTGTGTCATTCACCTTAGAGTACAAAGTTTCTATATTTTTATGTGAATTTATGATGATGCTATCATCAGCAAACAAAACGAATGTTGAGGAAGATATGTTACTTAAGTCATTTATGTAAATAAGAAATAATATAGGATCAAGTATGGACCCTTGCGGCACTCCATGATTCATTTCTAGCAAGGCAGAATTTATATTTTGATAAGCTACATATTGGTAGCGTTTGGTAAGGTAAGATCGTATTAAATTTATGCTACTTATGTCGAAATTATAAACGCCTAATTTGCTTATTAAAACGTCATGCGACACACAGTGAAGAGCCTCAGTAAGGTCTAGAAACCGAGCATGTATATATTCACATTCTTCATATCCTTTACTTATTGTGTCAGATAATTTGTTTATGGCTAGGGTTGTTGACAATTTAGCTCTGGAACCAAACTGACTTGTTGTATAGCATAAGGATACATATTTTCTCCAATTTTTGTAAAGATCTGATGATTTTTACCCCACGTATTACATTATTGGTAAAAAGAAAAAATCTAAAAATTTGGAATTATTTGAGGTTAGGATGTAATTTTAATATAACCTATACCCAACAGTTTGATAGTTTATTCATTTGCGAGTATTTTAGTTTTTTCTTTTCTACGACCAATAGAGCCGGAGATATTTAAAAAAAGTGCAGCGATGCACTCGAAATGCATCAAAAATGCACTTTTATACGCTTTTCGGTTTTCGACTCATTTGCATGTATTAAAAAGGAAAAAAAGAATAAATTCAACTTCCCGGTTATATCACTTTTAAAGTCTAATTTGCCTCCACTACTACTAATGTACTAATATTCGACTCATTTAAACAATTTACTTTAACATAAACTATCAAAGATAAGTAATCATTCGTTTCTCGTGATTTTTCAAACAGCCGCAGCCAACAATCATTTACATAAACATTTTCTTTCTTGTAACTTTTATCTAAAAGCAATAATTGCCATAATATGTACGTTTTTAGGGAATATATTAATTACTCTCCTAACTACATTCGCGATCTAATTTCCATTAATAAAATAAAACATGCACATGTTATCTGTAACAAAACTCTCAAAATAGATGTGATGACAGAAGTTTTTGCTATAATCCCGTTTTTCACTAAGGCTTAAACTCGAAATTTGACCTAAGCTCGCGCTTAACTTTTCAGCACTGTTTTTCAGTGACGGGTTGACGCATAATCCAGCTTAACTCATTTCAGCTATATCTCCTATTAAAATACGCAGTTTATTGTTCCCAGGTTTAAAAATAAAATTTGAGTCCATTTCATGGGTTTCAATAAGTATATCAAATTTAATTGAATGAATATATTTTAAATAATTAAACTGTGTACATAGCCAGTAACAAAATATTTATAGTGGAATCAATATGTTTTATTTTCAGAAATTGTCGCAAACTAACAATTTTATTACCTACTGAAATTGGTTGTAGACATTTCAAAAAATATGTGAACAAATTCTGAAATAATATCTTTCGTTGTATCATAAGAAAAACTAATTATATTTTTAAAAATGGATTCTTTCGTCGTTTCTGTAAATGTCGTATCTCTGGATGTATCGTAAGAGAAAAATATAAAATTATATGTAATAAAAGTTTAAAAAAACAAGAATACCTTATGCCGAAGTAATAATGTATAGATTCTAATGACAAGAAAAAACACTTGTAGCTGAATATTGCCTAAATGTTCATTGTAGCATTTTCTTAATTACTTCCACATCCACAAAATGAAGTGGAAGTATATAATAATCGTAAAAGAAAATTCAAAAATTTTATTTGTTGAAATAGGTTTCAAATTTGAGCAAAAATGAATTTCTGTCTGTCGGTCGGTCTATCTGTAACTTTTTTGTGCCCATTCCGGCGAATGGTTGGGGTGTGAATAGGGGTAGATGCGGGAAAATAAGTAAAGCAAGTTGGTAAGAGTTCAAAAACTTGTGATCTGGTGTGTATACTAGAACAAAAGCCTATTTTTTATAACATTTTCCACCACCCTCCCCCATCATCCCACTTCATTATTAAAGGAGTTAATAAAATAAAATTAAGATATTCACTTTAAATTTTGTACGCGTATGTATTATAACGACATATGAAAGTAGATTATATTTTGAGATGGTTGCCTTGAAGGGTTGAGAGAAAATTGGGATAGATAGTGAAATATGAGTAAAACAAGCTAGTAACAATCCAGTAACTTGGAGTTTGTGTACATATTAGAAGCCAATGCCTCAATTTTTTTTATGACATTTTGGGCCACTAATTAACAAGAAGATACAGGGGTTAATCGAAAGTGTACTTTGAAAAATGTAAAGATAAGAAATATAGATAATTTGAAAACCAATGGTTTTAAGAAAGAAAATTTATTCTTAAAAAATTATATACCTACTATTTGGTATCATATCGTGTATGCCGTTTCAGTACTGCAGTTATCGAAGAATAATTTTGCACTTCAGTGTCATATTTGTGCAGCCATTTGGAAAATTACAAATGACTTAAAGTTAAAGCTACCTGTTGTATTAGCTAGGGAGATGGTGGCAGAAATTTTTATATGATCATATTGTGTGAGTGAAGTTGAAAAGGGTGAAGATGTAATAGTAAAAAGCCGAAAAACCCATTTCAGTCATTACGGTGTTGCTGATTTTTTAATTAACAGTAAATTAAACATACAATAGAAAAAACGCTCCTATATAATTTTATTGTGTCGGCCACTTGTTCTAAACGTTGCTTATCAATATGACATTAATATTAACGCAATCGGCTGAAATGTATGTATCTGAGTTTTTTTGCTATTTAATTTTGTTTATTAATTTATGATATACTAAAAATTAAGTAATTTTATTGTCGGTGTACCTTATATCAAAAGTTTCGCAAAGTGATAAGAAACAATAAAACAAACTTCAGTCACCTGTGTACTGCTGCGTTTAAAGAGGGTTCAAAAATGGGGTAAAAGAAACGCTTTTATATTATTTTATTATATCAGCCACTTAACAGGAAGCTTCCTTTATATGTAAAAAACATAAAAAAATAGTGGCTGAAATCTGCGATGCTGATTTTTCATTGGCGTTTCTTAATAATTACACAGGCCGACAAAAAACAAAAGGGCTGTTCTTTTGATCAGAACTGTCTTATTCCATGTCTTCTGACATGCTGAAACTGATTCTGATATTAAAAAAAAATCTACTGCATCAGTTTTGGTCTACGATCTCTATTATCCCTTAAAAAGTGCAAAATAAAGATCTTGTACTAAGGTTCTGATCTAACTTTTCTGACATATGTTGACGCGCTGAAGCCACCCCCCCTAACTAAGAAGATATAATTTTTTTTAATTGGTTTGTGTTTTTTTGTCCAAAATACTTCAGAAAAATTACATCAGAACCTTAGGACGAGACCTTTTTTCCCCTTTTAGGGAATGAAAGGAGTGGTAGATAAAGACTAATGCGCAAGATTTTTTTTTAATATCAGAATCAGTTTCAGCATGTCGTTAACCATATGATCAGGCGGTTTTGATCAGAGCCCCTTTTTGTCGGCCTGTGTTATTTTTATGAAGCGTCTAGTTTTCGCTTGGGGGGAGGGGCGAGCCACCATCTTGATTGAAAAATAAACAAAATGTTCGAGACAAAGTTGAAGACGATAAAATTTCTCATATTTGTTGTATATACATTATTGTTGTAAATGTAATACATAATGAGATACAGCGGTGGGAAAATGAAGTTTAACGATTTTTTTTTCAAAAAATCGTCATACTCCATTTTTGATTTGTAAATTATCTATAAACAAATTAAGTACATTGTACTATTTTTAATGTTTTTCCACATTACAGTGAGATTATGCAGGGAAACTATTTCAAATTTAAGAGATTTTTCTTCTAATATATACATTTTCTTACGGCCACGGTGGAGTAAATTTCAAAATTCTATGTTTTTTGTAGTAGATGTTTCATAAACCAGGTGTAGACCGCCCCTCGTGTTTGTTTGTTTCTTTTGTAATGGTCGAATGGGATGTACTTTTCCTTCCTCTTTAGAGAGGGCGGCACAGTAGCATTCCCTACCTCTCGCGGACGGTCCTGCCTTAATACGCACAGACTTAGAGAGCGGTGTTTTCGATTTGCTAATAATTACTATTACATTTTTAAGAATTTTGAATGCTTCTAAGCAATTGTGTAAGAATTAAATGTGTTTAAGAATTTTGTAAGGAATTTAAATTTATATAGCCAACGGTCGGGACGTAAAATTTAATAATTTGAAATTTCATTAAAAAATGTTGAATTATATTAAAATAATAAAAATATTATAACTGCAAGTACTGACTCTTGAGATATTCCATGTTTAAAACCAATTCTTCTGGATACCTGTCATTAAATTTAATAACTTGTTTCCTATTTTCGAAGAATGATGTAAGCCACTGTAATACTATCCTGTCAATTTTTTTTTGTTTCAACAGAAATAGATCTTTGTTATGATAATATAAATAATATAAAATATGTTATGTTGTAAACGTACAATATATAAGCAATAAAGAAAACATATTTTTCTTCTTAAACCGATCTGTCTAACGCTGTATCTCTTTAAACATTAGACTTACAATATACTGCTCTTGGAGTCCAAGGATGAATGGCTAGGGGTGATAGGTATTTTCAGCATTTGCATTAGGTATCATTAGCGATTAGTGATAAAATAAAAAAAATAAAAACTTTTATTAAATTTAATAATACCACTTGGGTTCATTGTAATTGGACCCATGTTCATTGATAAAAAATTTTTAGATTAACCCAGCTATCATCTGTCAAATTTTATCATAAAGCTTGTAGGATACCCTGTATAGTGCTTTTCTACTGTACTTTTTTATACCATACTTAGATGTGTTTGATAATTTTATTTACATAATTTTAAACATATTTGTCCATATGATCGAATTAAGCTAGTCCATGTTTTATTGGGTTATTTTGTTTTTTTAATGTTAATTTGAAAATGACGGTGTTCTGTAAGAAATAACCCAAGTTATGCAAACTAAGTGACATACGATATGGCAGTGTCGGCATGTATCACAAGAGACCATTAAGTTTAGGAGTGTTTATGTTTATAT
This sequence comes from Stenurella melanura, assembly GCA_963583905.1. NCBI lineage: Eukaryota > Metazoa > Arthropoda > Insecta > Coleoptera > Cerambycidae > Stenurella > Stenurella melanura. The sequence continues at coordinate 167,474,139 of OY757310.1, forward strand.
TTTAATTTCGAGATACTACTTGGATTGTTATTGAAACGTGATATCCCTAATAGCATGGCGTTGAGTGAACGGTACGGTTACAAGTTCGGCGCCGCGGCCTAGACAGATCTGTCGTTCTCGATACGTTTTTCGTAAGATGAGTCCTATATCATGCGCCCAGTGGTATTTTCAATACTGAAAATGTATGTACAAAAATGTAGGAAATTGTATACTGTTGGACTTTGTCATCATTGTTCTCGTAGGATGGAGCGTTGCCGAATTTTTTTGGAAATGCCAATTTTTTGCACCTTTAATTTGAGACTTAAACTTGTGTTTACAATATATATCAAAATAATAACTATACTCCACCTTTTGAAGGGCCAAAACCCCGACTGATTGAACTATTTTCTTATTATTACATTTTTTGGGAATATTTATGAAAAACAGCAACGTACACGTCAGCCAATGCATTTCTCTACTTATAGATATAAAAACTAACATATTAAAACCATTGCGAAGTACAATGAAATGACTTAATAGCGCTCTTTTTTTGTACCTTAACAATTAGTTTTATAAAAAATCAGAGGCATGGACTTCAGCCAACCATTCGTTAATTTATATTTTTATTTTTATTTTTATTTTTATAGCAATGGCTGAAACAATAAAATAATATAGGAGCATTTTTTTTGCAAATTTGACATTCATTTATTTAAAAAATTAGCAGCATCCAAACTCGGTAGCTGCTCTAATCCGTCAGTTATATCAACACCTTCGTTCGATTATTGTTAACTACAATGAAATCATATACCCGTATTGCCTCCACCTCTGTAGCTATATCTAGATATCACCTTGTAGCGAATTTAAATTTCTTTGTTAGTTACCGAATATTCGACTTGGGAATTTTTTTGCTTTATCTCGAAAACTACTGGTGCTACAAAAAGTACTTAAAATGAAACATACAACATAAAAATATTGTATATCCAAAGTTCCTGTCATCGGAAAATTTTTTTCGGCGTCGTGACCCTCACCTCAGATGTCACTATCATCAGCAACATTTGAAAGACAAAATCAAGTCACCAAGAATATCTATGTAGAGGTGTTTCAAAATCTCATGAGCTGTGACCTTCATATGCGCAAAGACAAAATCCCTCTCGTGGGCTCAGCTACACTACTTAAAAATATTAGATTTATTTTTTACAATTTATCCTGAGCTCTTGTTTATGTATACAACAAGGCAGCTGTCAGTATTTTCAAAATACACTTATAAACCCGGAACAAACTTTGCCTTTTGCGCATTTCGCGGTTCATAAGTTTCTGAAATACCTCTACTGACTTTTACAGAATTTAAGTCTCTCTTCGTTACCACGAAAACTGCCTGCGGACTTTTGTGTGATCACCCTGTATACAAATTTCAACATTTTTTTTACTGAAAATTAACGATAACAACAAGCGTAGTAAAATATTTGTCGGGCTAACACGTTTAAACTCACTTCGTGTACGAATTTTAGATATGAACAATGAACAAAATATTTTATTTCGGAGCATTCTGTATACGGGAAGTGTATAGAAAATGGCAACATGCCACAAACCAGCAGTAAACAACTCGACGACCCATTATATTCTAGATGGCAACTTAAATGGTTGTGCGTTCAGCGGAGTCGAAGATATCAGCATCCGAGGGATATCCGACTGAATTGATCGTAGCCGGATGCGAGCGTCGATAACCTTTCATAACTTTAGTCTTCACCCTTTTCGTGTACAAACTATTCAAGTTCTGCGACCTGCAGATAATAATCCAAGCAGAAAAAAATTGCCATTACCCATTGAAAAATTAACAAATCTGGAAGGAAAATAATCGCGAATGACAAGGTTCAAAGTACACGCAAATGTACATGTTTGTTCGTTCGATAATCCTTAGATACTCATTGCGATTCGAGGTAAACAACTTTTTCAATTACGTCAGATGAAGTGGTTTCTCAAAACCAATCAATCGGATAGTTTATATTTGTAATGAACTTATATTTTTCAATCATCGGACAGTCGCTATTGTGTTGCGCACCTTTGTGAACAAACACTACGTGTTTTTGGAACAATTTTAGTTAATTAGAAATAAATTATATGAATTTTCGCAAGAGCGCTTTTAAATATTTAATTAGACTCACATGTTTTAAGAGATTAGTATAATTTTATCTCATAATTTGTAGTGGCCGTTTTTCTGAAGGCACAACAATGTACAACTTTTTTTATCCGTTGTTCTGAATTTTTAAGCTTTATTATCAGACTCGTTATGAGAAAATCCTAATATTCCCATGGCCCACATTTCTTGCAAATCTGCAAACATTTTACAATTATGGCAGCCATATTGAATTCGCAGTTTTTAATTTCTAATTTTTTGATCAAATTCATTATCAACTGCTCCTTCCGTAACTGTTAGTGCGAGGATTAAACATCACAAAACCACAAAAATCAGTTCTTGGAGTGTCGCGCAACTCCCCAAAAAAACCACCCATTCGGTGAAAAAGCTTTAATTTACTGATAACTCGTTAACCGTTGATGATATAAAAAAAAGTTGCTCATCATAAAAAAAGAAAACTTGACTAATTGGCTAAAAAAAGTCCTCTTGTACTTTTATTGTATATGCCATGGTTTTCGGGAAAATCGATAGATATTGACAAAAATTGCAAAATTTGTATTTTTAGTGAATGCGAATTTTCGTTTATTTGAAATTTTTTGCACGCAACCTATAGAAAAAATTGAATTGCTCGAAAACCAAACAAGCTAGGAAGAAAAATCAAAATGGGTTTTAAAGGGGATATAAAATACTCTCTTCTGTTGCTATATTTGAGGGCTACTGATATTTTTGGTATATAAAAATAACAATATAATATTATAATAATATAGTTACCTTTTGATTTTTTGCATTCTTAACTATTCACAGTCCCATAAAAAATAACGGACTATAATATAAGTTATAAATGCATTATCTTTTAGTTCAAGGTAGTACTTCAATGCACAAAAAGTTAGGAATATTAATATTCACATTTACAAATTTAGGAGCATGTTAAAGTTCGCTACAAAATACAAAAAGGCTGCATATTCAATTTTTTTATGATATTTTTTTAATACAATTTTTTAACTATTAAATGATTAGAAACAATAGTTTTTTCTTCTTCAATTTTTTGGGACTTCCTGCCACATGTATTTTTTCTTTTTAAGCGGTGCTCGGGGAATCAAGCGGTAAATACCATCTACGTCTGTGACTTTTGCGTCAAAGGATCAGTTAGAGGTTGCTTTTTTTAATAAACAACACAAATAAGTATAAAAACTTGAAATTAAATATTTCGTCGACGTTTCGGAAATCTAATCTGTTTTCTTTTTCAAGGCTTTTTTTGAAAAATCTTTTTTGCTGTGTATGATAAATACACAGCTCTAAGAATGTTTGTTATATTCAATATCCATAGATACTTACTATTCACATAAAACTGTTGATATAGTTAACAGTTTTTTTAGTTTTTAAACAATGTTAAGTTTGTGAAGATCTTCTTTTAGCATTGGCAACCAAGTTGTACAGTACAATTCGACACGCATCTATCATCATTCAATAATATTATTGCCGATTTTTTAATTATTTGTTTTATTTTTTTATTTTTAATTAAAGAATCCGCGATAATGTTATTGAATAAGGTTAGATGCGTGTCGAATTATTCCGTAGATGTCTGTACAACTTGGTTACCAAAAATTAAGATAATACCACAAATAACATTTAGACAATATTTAAACAATAGTTATATGATATATAAAGTGAAAAGAAAGTTTTGAGTTAAATTTTCAAGATGTTTGGGTCTTTCTTTTATTTTTAGGAAACAATAAAAAATTGGCCAAAATTTGGCTAATTTCAACATGCTAGTTTTGTAAATGTGAATATTTTTATTCCTAACTTTTTCTGCATTGAAGTACTACCTTGAACTAAAAGATAATGCATTTATAACTTATATTAAAGTCAGTTATTTTTTATGGGCCTGTGAATAGTTAAAAGTGCAAAAAATCAAAAGGTAACTACATTATATTGTTATTTTTATATAATAATAGATATCAATAACAATCAAAATGAAGACAAAAGAGTCTTTTATATCCCCTTTAAAACCCATTTTGATTTTTCTTCCTAGCATGTTTGGTTTTCGAGCAATTCAATTTTTTCCATAGGCCGCGCGCAAAAAGTTTCAACGAAATTTCGTGCGCATTAAAAATACAAATATTGCAATTTTTTTCAATATCCAGTTTCTCGAAAACTATGACATATACAAGAAAATTACAAGAAGACTTTTTTTAGGCGATTAGTCAAGCTTTCTTTTTTATGATGAGCAATTTTTTTATATCTTCTACGGTTAACGAGTTGTCAGTAAAATAAGGCTTCTTTCACCGAAGGGGTGGTTTTATGGAGGGTTGCGCGGTACCCCCAGAACTGATTTTTGTGGTTTTGTGATGTATAATCCCTCCATTAACCGTTACTGAAGGAAAATCTCAGGCAACATTTTTTGTTGTGGAAATCATTAGACTAAAATACCTACCAATTTTAATGCAGTTCCGAAGAAATTTAATTTTTTTCTAGTTTTTGATAGGCTACTGTACACTGGTCGTAGCTTGATGAAAAAAAATACAATGGAACATCACAGAGCAATAATACCCTTCATTTTCTATGAAATATAGTGTTATGAATCATTACCGGTTAACACCAGCGCATTCGCCAAATTTGCAATTCAGTTAAACTAGACAACTTGATTGAGTTATAATGGGACTACCACCGAGCCATACTCTACAAGGTGGACGATTAATATTAGGCCATAAATCAAGGTTACATTATTTCATCAAAATATGAGGATTTAACCAAACATGATTTAGTAAATTGTTGCTGTAAAAAAAGCTACAGGGTGTCAAAGTTGTATTTTTTTTCTTTCGCAATATTACAACTACCTATTGATCGATATTTTCCTTTGGCATGGAAACATTTCTTAAGCTAAGAAACAGGAATTAATGTATCTTATCACGGTAGCCCGTGGAGGGTGCCTCATGAGCTATACCTGATGATGAATATTTTTTCTACGAAACGTTGTGACACTATTGACTAAAAATTCCCATGCAGAAGTCATTTCTAAATAAAAAGGTATAATTGATAGAACTTGATAATTCCAACCATTTCCGAGAAAACTGCTGCAAGAGATTTCAAGAATTCTTTGAAAACAAACTTAATTTGAAAAGGACAAATTGTATTTATTGAAAAAATTACACAACGTAAGTAAGAACTAAGGAATAACAACTACGCAAACTAACATTTGCTGCACCTTAGAGCTTTTTCATGTGACCTGCACCTAATTCTATGAATGTATCGACATCCTGTATCTTTTTCCACGGCAATAATTTAATTTGTTCCTTCAATTATGCCATATTAATAATGGTTCACCCTGTATAGTTTGCAAAAGATTTCATAGCAATGATTGGATAAACATGAAAAAACAAGCATACAGATCGAAGTGAAAACTTCCCCTTTTTAAACATTTTTGTAGTCGGTTTAAGATTTCAAGAGGCTTTTAAGAGAAAATGTCTGTCCCTTAAAAATGAGTCCGAGCGGATCAATCTCGACTGATTAATTCAAGCAAAAGAAAGAAACTTTCCGCAATGTATCTTCACGTTGCTATCAAATAAAGAAAATTAAAACAGATATTTGAATTATCGTTGTCTCAAGTTATTAAGTAATGCATACATTTTCACTATTGAATATGCCTACAGAAACAAGTTAAGATCTTAATTTATATTTAACGCTAAAATTTAAAAAAATGCAAATTAAAAATTAGCGAGGTTGAAATGCATGTCTGTCGTTTTGGCCGCATATAAGCAACCATATTTGCATAAATAATAATTTTCGTTGGAAATACCCATATTCTTTAGTAAAAATACATTTATAGACGTGCGACGTACCTCTCCAATCATTTTGAAAAAAAATTATTATAGAAAGACTTAATAGTCCAGTCAGTAAAGTAAAAAATACACCAGAAGTTCGCAAACAATGTTATCTGAGATTTTCCTTCCGTAACTGTTATTGCGAGGATTAAACATCACAATACCACAAAAATCAGTTCTGGGGGTGCGGCGCAACCCCCCCAAAAAACCGCCCCTTCGGTGAAAGAAGCCTTATTTTACTGATAACTCGTTAACCGTTGAAAATATAAAAAAAATGTTGATCATAAAAAAGAAAGCTTGACTAAATGCCTAAAAAAAGTCCTCTTGTAATTTTCTTGTATATGCCATGGTTTTCGAGAAAATCGATATTGACAAAAATTGCAAACTTTGTATTTTTAGTGCGCACAAATTTTCGTTTATTTGAAATTTTTGCGCGCGGCCTATAGAAAAAATTGAGTTGCTCGAAAACCAAATAAGCTAGGAAGAAACATCAAAATTGGTTTTAAAGGGGATATAAAATACTCTCTTGTGTTGCCATTTTTAAGGGCTATTGATATTTATTAGTATATAAAAATAACAATATAATGTAGTTACCTCTTGATTTTTTGCACTTTTAATTATTCCATAAAAAATAATTGACTTTAATATAAGTTATAAATGCATTATTCCTTAGTTCAAGGTAGTACTTCAATGCAGAAAATGTTAGGAATAAAAATAGTCACATTTGCAAATTTAGCAGCATGTTAAAGGTAGCCAAAAAAAATTAAAAAAAAGCTCTATATTCAATTTTTTAGGAGATTTTTTTAATATAATTTTTTAACTATTAAATGATTAGAAGCAATAGTTATATGATTTATAAACTCAAAAAAAAAAATGAGCTAAAGATGTTTGGGTCTTTTTTTATTTCTAGGAAACAATAAAAAATTGGCCAAAATTTGGCTAATTTCAACATGCTGGTAAATTTGTAAATGTGAATATTTTTATTCCTAACTTATTCTGCATTGAAGTGCTACCTTGAACTAAGGGATAATGCATTTATAACTTAAATTAAAGTCAATCATTTTTTATGGGCCTATGAAGTGTTAAAAGTGCAAAAAATCAAGAGGTAACTATATTATATTGTTATTTTTATATACTAATAGATATCAATAGCCATCAAAAATGGAAACACAAATGAGTATTCCCTTTATAACTGTCGTATTCTTTGTTAATCGATGCAAATATTAAATTAATAACACTTCCTTACTAACGTATTGCCATTTATTCCGTCTTATTATAACAAAATACACCTTTTAGACGGTTAAACACGAGCGCGTGGATTCATACTAAAATGCTATCGTGCGTGCGTCTCCTAGCTGACTTAACAAAAACTTACTCTCTACAAAAACTATTAAATATAAAAATCATTCCTTAACTACATTATATACAATATATTACAATAACCCATTTTGATTTTTCTTCCTAGCATGTTTGATTTTTGAACAATTCAATTTTTCCTATAGGCCGCGCGCAAAAAATTCAAATAAACGAAAATTCATGCGAATTAAAAATACAAATTTTGCAATTCTTTTCAATATCGGTTGTCTCGAAAACCATGGCATATACAGGAAATTTACAAGAGGAATATTTTTAGGCAATTACTCAAGTTTTCTTTTATATGATGAGCAATTTTTTTATATCTTCGACGGTTAACGAGTTATCAGTAAAATAGGGCTTTTTTCACCGAAGGGGTTGTTATCGGGGGGGGGCGTTGTGCGATACCCCCAGAACTGATTTTTGTGATTTTGTGATGTATAATCCTTCCACTAACAGTTACTGAAGGAAAATCTCAGATAACATTTTTTGTTATGGAAATCTTTATAATTATTGGACTATAAAGATGATACAGAAAAAGTTTCGTAGTTGTGCTCGAAGAATATATTTATTTAAAAAATAAAAAAAATCACAAAAAAAAAACTTTTCAAGGGATCCCGTCGCGTTGCTGCAAATAACTGATTTTTGTTTAAATCAATTTTAAATGGATAAATCATACTACTATACTAATCATGAATGTTGTCATTTACGTTATCATCTAGTAATTTCCGAATTCCGTATTATTCATCTCTAAAACGCATCGTTACGCTTGGAACTTCTGTCGTTGCCCCATCAGGCCATCAGACGTTATTTACATTCTAATGTGGTAGTATTTAAGCTGATAGAAAAATAAATAAATTGATGACGTGAACGAGAACACTCTTGAATAATTTATTTTGGCAAATTAATCAGTTTAGTCAATTAAGAAGAAAAAATTTGCATGGATTTTAAAAATATTTTTTTATCAAAAAGTAGTGAATGAAGAAGTCTGAAATTTTCAAAGAATTTGTATTTCATATGTACTTACAAAAAGTCCCCAAAATTTCGTTAAAAAAAAAGCGGAAATAACTAGTTCGTGCTTAAACTGCTATGTTTAAAAGTGAATTATTATTTGTTTGCTTATAATTGTACTGAAACATATTCTTTATAGGATTTTACAAACATCAGAAAAACATAACTACTCTACGCTATGTCCGCCAATACATTTTAAACTTTACAAATCTTAAAATCAGAGTTATATAACAGAAATCTCGATTTTGTTTCAAAGTCAAGATAGAGATCTAAATATTTGAAGGCTTGTTTCATTTTCATTATTCGTGAGATTTACTTCTGCAATTTCAGAGAATGAGAAGTGGAGTTAGCCAAGAGTCAGTACCGCTTCAAAACTGTTTACATTATTCGCGTACAAGTGGCTCTATGGGATCGCAAGACATTTTAGAGGTAATTTTAAAGGGAAATTGCTTCAGATTATGATGTAATGTTCATGTACTCAATTTAATGGCCATTTTAATTAAGGAAGCACGGAAGCGTGCCTGATGGGTAAAGTTCAGCGCTTATTTCTTGATATACAAATTAATTTTTATTACAAAATTTTATTAGTTTACAAGACTACAAGCAATTCTTATGATGGTTATGCGCTGGTTCTATTTTAATTATTCTATTTGTTTTGTTATAGTTACATATACATTTGATGTAAAAAAAATTGGAAAAACTCCTGAACTGCAGATTAGACCTTTATAAATTTACTTTGTGTATTATTCGTCTATTACAGAAGAATATACATCTTTTATCTCTTGGTTATTATCTTGTATACAGGGTGACCCCGGGTAAACTCCCACATTTCAAATTTCAATTAGCTCTTGCGTGCGCGTAGTGTGCACACGCGTGGACGGACAGACAAAAGTCTGTCTGTCCGTCACGTTTCCTGTAAGTACGATAACTTAAGAACGAAAAGTCGGATTGTAGTGAAATTTAGACAGTAAGTTAGTGTAGCTTGAGGAAGAATCTTATTGTTTTTAAACAAAATCGATGAATAAATAGAGTTATTATTTATTCAAATTCTTTAAATTTATACGTTTATATTATATAGTATTGTTACATTGCAAAACCGGCCAGTTAATCAATAGTCCCTAATGTTTATCAACTTAACAACAATAAATTTGTCACGAATGCGATAAGCTTATGGACCAGGCTTTGGCGGCTTTCATTTATCTCGCAGTTAGACAAGGCCGCCACCGGCTAGTACAAACTAACATCATTATTATACTCTTCGCAAATAATTTTTTATTTATGATAAAAATGCGGAGAGTATTCTATAGAATGTGCCTCAATGATATAAAATGTCCAGTAAGTCGGCGAAGAATATAATGGTTAGCTTGTTTATTACAAAATCTTAAAAACTTGGAGTGGGACAGAGACGTTCTGATGCACTTCATGTCGAGGATATAAGTTACGCCCCTCAAGAAACAGTGAGTGTCGGCACTTTTACTCGATATTGAGTTATATCCGCTCAAAGAGTTAAAAATAAGAATGATAAATATAATCCTCGATAAAACAGACTTTAGGCTATAAGAGATCTTGGTGTAGTGTAGATTTTTCTTTATTTGTAAAAGTGACAGCTGTTGAAAGATTGGTAAATTTAGCCATTATGATTTTTGACTCCCGACTTCTTTCTCCAATTTGAAGATAATAAGTAAATTGTTAGTTTTATTTAAAAAAAAAGCGTAATAAAATATCTCACAGTGCATCATTGAAGGTCTAATGTCCATGCTATAAGATGTAAATATCCTATTTATTAACGAAATATACGTCATTTGAAGGCAATTTTATTTTTCTCTGTTATTAATCAAACATTTTTCCTAAATTCGATTTATTCACACTTATTCTAGAGATACCTAAACTTAATAAATCTGGTATATATGAAATCAATTGTAAAGATTGTATTGCTGCCTATATTGGTTAGAGAGGTAGAAGCATTGTGAACAGGGTAAACAAACATAAAAAATCAATTTTAAGTAATAATAAAAATACAGGAGTGTCAACACATTGTATTGAAATCAACCATTTCATAGATACAGATAACATAAATTTACTTCATTCAGAAAGAAAAAGTAAACGTTTAGATCTTCTTGAACAACTAGAAATCAAAAAATCTTTTAAAGACAATCCTTGTATCACGAATGACGAGCAACATTTCTTGAATACATCTATAATAAAAATTGCTAAGAACTATCCATTGGTTTACATAATCAGGTTAGGTCTACTTAAAAAAATTTCAAAATTAAAGATTAAGTCTTTAATAGATTAGGTTATAAATAGATTAAGGCATAAATACATTTAGGTATCAATTAAAATAACCACATCAGAAACTTTAGTTAGTACTCACTTTGTAATAGTCTTGTTAGGCACAAGCCGAAACATGTAGAGTATTTATGATATACTGTTTGATTCATCTAAAAATAGTGTTTAATTTATAATTAACAATTATTTTCAAGATGTTTCACAAAGCACCTACTACAAATTCAGTTCAGTGTATTTCTTCTGAATTATTTTTTTTTAATTGATGAGTTTTAAAATGAATTTTTGTAATCTTTTCGTCACATGCAAAATGTAACTTACTGTTTCGGGAGTACGATTTGGTAACATGAAATCCATTAGGAAAATCTAAAAAACAATTGTATACACAAATTACACGACACTTTTACTATAAAAAACTGTTTTAATTTTTGTCAGTTGGTCTTATCAATTAAAAGTTATAATACTTTCTGTGCAGCGATCGCGAGCCCACACTGTCGTAGCGCTGAGCTTTTTCCTCCTCTTTCTTCTTGTTCTCTTGTCAATATCTTAAAATATCAAACTAACAAAGTTATTTACGAAAACCATATTTGTGCACCTAACTTGTTAAATAAAAAAATTCACAAGTGTTAAATCGGTAAACTTTTTAGATTACTTCAAGCATTTTGCAGCGAGATCAGAGCATTTCCGAAACAAAAATCTATGTGCATTGGATTATATGTCACATCCAGAGTCTATTTCAAAATTTCACACAAATTATAAAAACTAGCCTATTTGTTCCAAATATAAAGTAAAAATACCGTATTTTTATGCATCATAATGCAAATGTAACCAATTCAATTTATACGAAGTCTAAGTTTGTACAAAAATTTCCAAAACTATGCAAGAACGTCATTCTTAGAAGTATACTATTTATTTGAATAAATCGCTCTTATCATTCAATATGGAGTGTAATTTTTCTACAATTAGGAAAAACGTTACTCATGTTTCTCTGTACAGGACTCCGATCGAAGAACAAGCCTAAATACATAACAGCTAGCTCTTCAGTGCATACCTTGTTTCCTCCTAACATAGACGCATTTCGTTTGCAGTGAACATAATAAACAGGATTTTAATGAACAATAATCATATGATGCAATATTGCATGGTAGAGACAGAGACAACACATGAAACATAATTACGAATCACTGCCGAACGAAAGCAGCTATTATATAGCCATAAAAAATAGATAATCATAATGTTCCCTAAGCAACAGTGGCGGGTATGTGTAGAAGTGTAAATATTTCCATCAAGATAAATTTTTGTAATTCCTGCATTACCTGCTCTTTATGCAACAATGTGATGTAGGCATGCAAAATTGCAGTAAGATAATGCTTGATACATGTCAAATTTAATAAGCCTAAACTTTTAATAGTACAGGCAATGAAGGCAACATTTTGTAAAAACCTCACAAAAATTAATAAAAGGATCATCTCCGGGATTTAAGTGGGTAATAACCTGTGGAATGGAATGATGCATTCTTTGCACTAGCAAGTTCCGAGAAAATTTAAAAAATTTTGGAAAAACTTTATGATTTTCGGTTTTTTTGCTCTATCTGCTAAAATAATGAAAGTACAGAAGAAGGTTTTCAACAAAATTTGTAGCTCGTCTCTATTTCTACAAAAAAGGTCTTTACAAATTTCTGTCTTACTTAAGCCGTTTAGGAGATAAATCCAGTTTTCCACTTATAATTTTGAGCCGCGCAGAAATGTGCGGAAAATGAGAATTCTTTAGGAGTTTCGTACGACCGGACACATCAATCGATAATTCTTACTATTCAGAGCCGCTAAAAAAATGGAAACAACACAAAATGTAGGGAAAAGTCTCAGCTTCAATGTGGAACTAATCACAAAATTCATTAATAAATTTATCATAGAGAAAAAAGTGTTAGAAGATGGCTTAGTAAACTTTATACAGTTGATTTATTCATATCTTTGAGTTTTATGCATCCTCTCTATTTCTCCCTTAACAGTGGGTGCTTTTTCACTGCATGGATTCGATTCTACGCACTTTAGCCTATATTTTATGAAAATTTCATTGAAGAATGTTAAGAAACAAATAAGTTGTATATGTTTTACTGTATTATTGTGCATGTTCTGAACGTGTATGAATACTGGAGATAAATTCAAAAAGTACTTCATGCATTTAAAAAACTCTTAAGTCATTCGAAAGAATATGTTTTATTGTACCTATAATCCAAAAATTAAGACTGTGCTATTATTATTAATTAAGATATAGCGAATTCAACTCCAAACTTTGGAGGTGATTGATCGATGAGAAATATACCCTCTACTTTGATCGCAAGGCATATTTTTCCAACAAAAGTAATTGCAATAAAATGTTAATTGGATTAATATATCATTATATAAGAATATATAAGCAAAATGAATTATCATTCTAACGACTCCCCGCAAAGATATGAATAAAGTGTGGATCAACTGTACAAAGGTTACTAAGCCATCTTCTGACACTTTTTCTCTATGATACATTTTTTTATGAATTTTGTGATTAGTTCCACATTAAAGCTGAGACTTCTCTCTACATTTTATGTTATTTTCATTTTTTTAGGGGCTCTGAATAGTAAGAATTATCGATCGATGACCCAGGTCGTACGAAACTCTCGGAGAATTCTAATTTTTCGCGCATTTCGAAGCGGCTTAAAACTATAAGTGGAAAACCCGATTTATCTTCTAGACGGCTTAACTAAGATAAACATTTTGTTGGAAACTTTTTCCTCTATTTTCATTATTTTCGCCGCTAGAGCAAAAAAAAAAACGAAAATTAAAAAGTTTTTCCAAATTTGTTTGAATTTTCCCGGAACTTGGAAATGCTAAGAATGCATCATCTCATTCTACAGGTTATTATCTACTTAAATCACAGAGATGATCATTTTATTAATCTTTGCTAAATGGCTAATTTTCCTGCACTATAACTATGCTTATTGACACAAATCTATAAAAATTCCATTTCTCTATTCTTTCTGAACGTTTGAATATAATAAGAAGGTAAATTATAAACATTGTTAATATAAAATGTTGGTCGTTATAATTTACTATTTGTCTGCACTAGGGCATATTTAATAAACACACCACAAATTAGTTAAGCCTCAAATTCAATGTCATCTTGGAGAGAGTTGCATATTTCAAATAATACAGACATGCATTCGTTACTAGCCAACATTACCATGTAGGAATTGGAAATTAATTAAAACAGTTATTGTTAGACAATGGGATCAGATATGTTACTCATAACACCCTTTAGCTCACCGAGTTACCATGTCGATCAAGTATTCACAACCACCAGATGTATAGAAAGTATTGTAATAAAACATCTTTATAATACATATACGAAAACAAAAAATTATTGATTTTTAAACAGTACAGTTTTCGTCAAAATACTTCTTATTTCTGGTTCCTCCTACTTCTTTTTATTTTCTGGTTTCATAACGAATTCTGATACTAAAATATTTACTTTTATCAAACTTCTGCTTCTGCGCCAGTAATTGCGCCTTATGTACTCTGAAATTGTCTCTAGATCCATCCAGAATCTTCTCTCACCACACTCTAGAAAACTCTATCTCTTTCTACAAGTTTCCAGTCACTCACTATTAGGCATAGGCGTATCAGTCTCCAGTTTTCAATACATAACACTATTAATTATTATGCTCTGTTTATATATTAGCAAAGCAAAAACATAAATTATTTGTTTTACTGTCCAAATTCTAAAAAAAAATGTAATGAAATTAACATAATGCGCACATCATGTGTTGTGTGATAAACACATATTTGCCTTTGTGTAATTTGCATTCATTGAAGTTTATCCAAGAAAATAAATATGTACTTATTAAAATAATGACAATATTATACCTATTTTATGTAATAACTGTTGGTAAATTTTCATAAATTTCTACGTACATAACCGCGGAGTTAACAAATATCATAAGTAGAGAGTATAGTATATGTGATCTCAATTTATGGGACAGGCGGCGTCGGTAGAAATGTAAAAATGCTTTAAATTAACTAATTATTATTTTATAATTGTTAATGAAAGGGATTTCTATAATATCTTTATTCAATAGAAGTGGTTAATGAAGAAATATGTTTATCACATTTGATAAATCACGTAAATGATATATTAAGGCTACGTCTATTGTCTGGTGACCTACCTCTCGTTCTATCTTCTAGCGGCAAAGTTATGTAATTTTAGGCAGGAGTTGCATAGATGGTATATAATCCTTCCGAAGGGACGTGTAGCAGCGACTTTCTTGTTTATTAAATGTTAAGCCATGATACTATGAACTTTGCAGTATCATGAAGTTAGGTAGGTAGAAAATTTCTACTATTCTATATAGGAAAGACTCGTTTCCTGGCATCGGTAATTGGTCACAGTAGCGGAAATAGGTCGACGTTAAATAAACAAATTTCAAAAAAACTTTGTCTATGAACTTTAAATAAACAATATTTCATTCGTCACGATCCGAGTTTTCAGAACTTGAATCGGTATTTACATTAATAATAATTGGATTGATAGGTGGTAATACAGAATATTGATTTTCCTTTTTTATCAGATACACACTTCCTCCTCCATATATCGTTTTTGCCTATTTCGTCTACTATTATCTTTATATTCTTTAAGACAGACTCACTTAATTGTGGGGATTGACTATATTGACGTAGTCTTGTTTTTACATCAGCCCACACCTTTTTAATGGGGTTGAAAACTGAAATAATATGGACGCAGACGTAAAATAGTATGATCGTGTGTTTCAAAAATTTTTTCAACGGCATATTCCTTTTTAAAATTTTGTTTTCCAATCAGTCCTAATAAAGTCTTTTTTGTGTTTTTTCTGGTATTTCCAAGCCTTTGCCTTTCATAAATTCAATGATATCTCGTTTTCTTGTGTTGGTGTTCGGAAATTTTGTGTGTTGCCGCGAATGGTATGACGCATTGTCCATAACAATTACAGAATTTGGTGGGATATTTGGTAACAGCTGTTCCTTTGCCCACTTCTTAAATAATTCTGCTGTCATATCCTCGTGGTAGTCTGCAGAAAATTGCTTGATATTTTTAGCAGACAACAAGAACGCATTTGGAATAAAACCGTTTTTACTTCCAGCATGGAGAATTATAATTCTTTTTCCCCTAGAACATGGAGTACTTAAGTTACACTTTTTGGTGTTATCTACCCAACCGTATTGAACTACATCATGGGTATCAAACCATGGTTCGTCAAGATAAATTATGTCTCTATTTGCATCTCGGTATTCTTTTATTTTACTCAGGTACACGTGTCGATGGTCAACCATGCGTGCTGATTCCATAACTACTATTTGTTTGTCCAATTTTTTGCACCTAAAACCGCAATCGAGCAAAACGTTTTGCAAAGTATTTAATGATTTATAATTATAATCTGGATAGTCGCGTAACTTATCCCTAAGCATTCCTAATCTGGGCACCTCCTGTTCATTGTAAAAGCCATACACAAATCGACGAATGACACCTTTGGATGCCTTATCAAGTTTTTAAAGTTTTTGTCCAACTCTTTTCCGTTTAATAGAATGATCAACTACATCCCCAGCTCTAATAAGCATATAAATTGTAATACGGCTATATCTGGTTATTCACAGCCTCTTCACAATTTGATTATATGAATAATCAATATTTTCACCTTTTAAACACGAGTAAATATTCAAAATAACCCTTTGAGTTTGAACGAGGAAGTCTTTATTTTCAAATTCTGCTTGTACGGGCTCTGTATCAAAATCGTCCGTTTTGTTGTCACTACTATCGAAGGGCCTCCAATATGCCATTTTAAACAATTAATTGCAAAAAATCACTCAAACACAGTAATAAAACTAATAATTTGTTCAAATATTCACTAGAATTAAGTAATTTATAACGCTGCTTGGCTATACTGCACTGCCTCGTACAGATCACAGGATACACATAGTTCATACATATTTTTTGTTTTATACAGATTTGGGAAATTTAGTTTTAGGTACGTAAACTTGTTTCTGTGCAGATAAACCACGCCTTGTCGTAGAACAATGCAGGGCATTGGTATAAAACAATAGCGCCATCGCCTGACCGCATCGAGTTGGGAACAGCTCACGCGCACCCATTCTGCTTTTAATAGCGTAGCTGTTTAGATGTGTGGGAATAAAATAAATTAATCTCAATTTCGTTATTAAAATGCCGTGTGTTTATACAACTGCAGAAAAAGTGCAAATTGTGAAGTGGTACTTCGGGGGCCATTCCACTGAAGACACAATAAATTTATTTACTGTGCCATATCAAGACAGACCAATCCCCTCAGCTAGCATAATTTGATACATTATTAAAAAATTTGAGAATTGGGTGTGTCGGGAATTATTGTAAAAAATCTTGTCAAATCGAACCCCGTCATCAACAAATGAGCGAAGAACGTGAAATTCGCGAAACTAATGTCTGTGCAGTTGTTGAAACTAGTGAACCTTGTTCTAGCAGGCAAATTGCTGATAAAGTTGACATGAAGGAAAGAACTGTAAGAAACATTTTGAAAAGAAATGGGTACAGTTGTTTTAAAGTTCAAACAACGCAAGAAATATTTCCCAAGGACAATTTCAAACGGATGGAATTTTGTGAAATCATGATAAATAAAGTGAATGAGAATGAAAATTTCTTAAAGAATATATTGTTTACAGTGAATCATCCTCTTCATTACATAGGAAACACAATCCATCCGTAGTACGATATTGGTCTCGGAAAAATAAACATTTGAGTGTTGCTGTGCGAAGTCAGTATCCTCAAAAGTTGAACGTTTGGATGGGAATTTTAGACAATCATATTATAGGCCCACTGCTAATTGATGGCAATTTAAATGGCAATAAATATTTGGAGCTTTTACAAAACCAAATCATTCCTGCAGTTCAAAATCTTCCTGTCAACTTTGGCGACATTTGGTTTCAACAAGACGTCACAATACCTTAACTGGAAAGAACATTTCACAATCGTTTAATAGCTACGAGGGGAATGATAAAATAGCCCCCCAGGTCACCTGATCTAGCACCCCATGATTTCATTCTGTGGGTTTTTTTAAAGGAAACCGCGTACAAACATGCGTTTGAACGATCCAATAATTTAGTTGAATTACGGGAAAAACTTATCCAACTTTGTGCAAGCGTTACTCCAAATAAACTCAATGATATGAGAGGTTCATTGTATAATCGGTTTGGTTATTGTTTGGCACAAGAAGGTGGTTTGTTTGAATCCTTACTTCATTAATTTATTGCTTGATAATTATTGATTTTAGTTTCTGAGGGTTATTTAATTTTGTTCTAATGTTCTATTGTTGTAATTTAATAAGAATAATTTATTTTTTAATAATTATTAGTTGATTTTAGTTTCCGAGTTATTTAATTTTATTTTATTGTTCTATTTTCATTTCAGTTTTAATAAGAATTATTATTTTATTTCCATAGCATTTACGGCTAAAAAAGAAACTGCAGAAATGCTTTCAATAGAAGAAATTATTAGTCAGAAATGTGACAAATAACTTCTTCGCTTTTGACGAAGAGATATTGTCTCGTTTAGTATTAGAAATTATTACCTACGTCCGCACCCATCCTTAGTTCATGCAGTACTAAATTCAATTCATTGTGTGCCTCTGCTTTCACGGTTTATGGAACTAGCGGAGCGTGGTCAATTACATCGTTATTCCTATACCCTAAACTGGATTTTCCGAATCTGTATATTATGGCATGCAAAAACTCTGAACAAGATTGGTGTTGACAAATCAAATTCGCTAAGCATCTAATCCCACCTATATTTCTATGTAACAGGCGGATCAAGTCCACGTGGACTGTAGACGAGGAGTGGTGAATATAAATCTGTAAAATTCTGTGCTCTCTCATTCAATGTGAAGCGTTATATTGACAATACCCCGTAAGATCCTCTAGTTCCGTGCTGTTCCAATTGAGTTCGTAAATACTATACACATGTTTTATTCTAAGCGAATTATGTATTGAAGGGATATTAAAATTTAATTGCTGTTTCGCCTTATTACAACTGTAAACA
Organism: Stenurella melanura; assembly: GCA_963583905.1. Taxonomy (NCBI): domain Eukaryota; kingdom Metazoa; phylum Arthropoda; class Insecta; order Coleoptera; family Cerambycidae; genus Stenurella; species Stenurella melanura. The sequence continues at coordinate 167,492,814 of OY757310.1, forward strand.
GAACCTAATCATGTTACGACTATGAAGTTACTTATAAAACGATCGATTTAAATAATTTCGAAACTGTTTTCTGCAAACGGTACAGAACCTCACCATTTTATAATAAGTATATTGTCACTAAACTATAGAAAATATCACTTCTTCGCCACTAAGTCACTCTGAAATATTAAGAACACCTGTTACCATTAATGGCGGACACGTAAATAGAGATATTCGTCACTACGAACCGAACCGATCGTGTCCGAAACGTTACGGATTTTTGTCAAATAAAAGCCACGGATAGATCGACTAGCCAATCAGGAACTTAGAGAATGTTTGCAATTGAAGTGCCTTAGAATGTGATTATCTCAGTAACAAACAAACCAATACACATTATCAGACCCCGGCTCAGAGGTAGTTATGACGTAAAAGCCAGAGTCGGCTTTGCGCAATATGAACTATATAAACATTTTTATGCGCAATAATACAATATTTTACGTTATGATTATATCTAGTGAATTCCGTAATATTTAAAGGTAAATGGCCCCGAAACAGTTATAAGTTATACTTTGATGCACTTATTGTTAGATGCACAAACACAAACGCCTAGTAACTATACCTTATTAGTATAATAAAAATATATTATTTTCACTTGTTCTAAATCGTCGGAAATAAAACTCCGGCGCCTGTCACTGAATATCCCACTTGTGTTGTGAAAAAGGTTCGTTCAACCGTTCAACGTCCCTTTCTTTGCCACACACAAAAATGTTGAAAAACCGGGGTTGTTTCTTAACACTGTTATGTATCCAATTTGTATTTCACTCAGCAATATCCCCTGAGACACTAAAAATATATTGATGTAGATGAAATACCTGTAATGTTTATTACATCAATTACTGTATACTGATCTGTTTCCGGCTTACGTTGAACGTTCCGTATAGCTAGAGGAATCCGTGAGAAATATCCATGTAAATATGCTAAATTTTAGTTTTTATGACGTTCAGATGAAACTTGTTTTAAAATGTTCGAATTGCATGTCCACGAAAGTGTTTTTTCACAGCTGGCACATAAAAGTTCTAAACCGTTAAACCGCAGTTCCAGAAAATCGTTAATCTACGAAAGAACTGTTTTATTTAATGGAAAGCCACTCGACGCCATAACAAATCACGACACATTTACTTCTATTAAATGTACTGACAAGTCGGTAGTGTTGACTCCATAATGCGTATGTGTATATGAAACAATCTCACATGGCACTGGTCATTGTGTAATAAATTAATAATAATTGTTGGACCTTTTTTATTTCAAATGCTTTCTGTATGTTTGAAATCTTCTGCAAAATATAAGACGCAATCTGCTGTTTGTTTCATTATGATTATTGTTTACCGTATCCTATTTGTTGTCAGAAAGAGAGTGACAAGAGTGGCGGTGACTTTGTGGTGTCGAAAATTCTCCTTATATTTTTTTAAATTATAGTGCCTTATATTATGTGCACAGACAAAAATTATATTTTAAATTGAAAATTGTTTAATATATAGTTGGGAAGAAACATATGGAAGATGTTTACATTTCCTTAACTGGTATAAAAAGTTGAAGTGGCATATGCCGTTTAAAGTGCCGAGTTTTTTGTTTTCAATTAGACAATCAGACCGACGCGCGACGCTGCAGGTATATATAATGTGCGGCCGAAGTCTGGTATTTTTTATCCACCAGTTTCAGTAAACATCTCTTACATCTACTTGCTCAACAACACCAAGTAAATAATTTCTCCAAACCAATAATAAATTATTTATTTATTTATTATTTTATGAGTTTTATGCCATACTTTTTATTTCTTACCGCAAAAGTAGGTATTTGTTTCCTATAAATAATGTATTTATTTGCTTATGTGAGTCATACAAAATTAAAAAAATTATATTTATCTGTGTGTGAAGACCGTCTCTGGCATAACTACTTTTGCGCCGGGCTCTGCACATTATTTATCTAGGCATAAATTCTTTGATGGAATGTTCAGGACAAAAAAGGTAAATTTATTAATTTGTTTATTTAGTATACACATGTAAATTCTGTATAACGTATTGTAATACTAGCCACTCGACACTGATATGCTGGACAAGTCCAACATAAAATCCAAACTCAAATAAGACGATTTACGCCTTGTGGATATAAGCCGTTTATTGTAGTTACAGGCGGACCCGATGACTGCTCTAGGGACACGTCTATGGGGATTGATTTAGGCTAAGAAATTTCCGGGGAATCCAAATTGGCTTAGATGTTTGATAAGGGTCTAATGGGAGATGACCACTACATAATCTATGTGACTGACATTCACCTAACAGAAAGAATATTTGTTTAGGATATTTTGAATGAATGTGTCAATACATTATCTTATCATTTGGGACTGATTAATAGAAAATTAGAAAAACTATTGTGTGTCTACGTCTTCATATCCCGGTAATATTAGTTTAAGAGAAGACCAGCTTTCATTAAAATGTTTCTAGTACAGTGAAATCAGATATTTATTTCAATTAAAGAGTGGCCCCCAAAATAGCCAGCTTCGAGGTCTTTAAATATGGACTCGAATTTGGTAATAAATGATTGTTATCACGAGATATATTGTATTGTATTGTATTGTATTGTATTGTATTGTATTGCTTATTCAGTGTTACTATACATACAGTATTTACACGGGTCACAAAAATATAATACACGAGCAAATTACAACATATACATGTAAGGAACATTACAGTTAGTCAAACAAACTTTTTAGAAAAACAAGAAAAATTAAATAAACCAAATTACATATCAGGAAAATTATTTTCTAAATACTCTTCAAAAGTATAAAAACATTTACATATTAAGTATTGCTTTAACTTAGATTTAAGCAATTTTAAGTCAAGACATCTTACAGATTCTGGCAGCACGTTAAAAAATTTTATTCCCATAAAATTTGGACTATTTTGGCATTTTTTCAATCGTACAAACTCTGGGCAAAGTTTGGAATTATTCCTAGTCTGATAATTATGAATGTCTTGATGAGACTTAAAACTAGCCTGGTGCGTTTTCACAAAAATTACACAGTTAAATATATATATATACACGGAAATGTCATGATTCTATGGAGCACAAAAGCACTCTTACAGTCGTCTCGGAAACCTAATCGGGAAATAATTCTAATTTATCTATCACATTTGTGGACACTACATTGGATAACGTATTTAGTAGATAAATATTACTACATAGCTTTGAGACCAAATTGGTTGTATGTACCTCCCATCTTAGAGTGGAGTCTAGGTGTACCCCTAGAAATTTCACAGACTTGGTAGAGGATCAGTCTTCCACGTGCTTTAAAGAGAAAACTATGTGTTCTGTTTTTGCAGAATTTAAGCACAATTTATTTACATCAAACCAATCTTTGGATATCCTCTGTAATTCATGGCATCTTGCCAGTACTTCAGTTAAGTTTTCGCCAGAATTAGTACAGGTGGTGTCATCAGCGAATAGAACAAATCCTGTGTTGCCAGTGCATAAAGGCAAGTCATTAATAAAGATTAAGAACAGTACTGGCCCCAAGATAGAACCTTGGGGTACGCCTACAGTCATTGCTAATTCTTCTGAGACACCATCACTACCACTAACGACTTGTGTCCTGTCAGATAAATATGACTTAATTAGCTGAACACTTATGCCATCAAAACCGTAATATTCAGGTTTTTCTAACAAGATGTCATGTTTTACACAGTCAAAAGCTTTTGACAGATCGCAAAATGCTGCTGCCAGATATTCATTCTCGTCTTTATGGCCTTTTCGAAGATTTTTGATATTAATGGTAAAATGGAAATAGGTCTGTAACTCGCTGCATCGTTCCTGTTGCCCTTCTTATATAGAGGTAATATAAGTGCTTTCTTTAAAGCACTTGGAAATACACCTTCTGTAAAACAGGTGTTTATTAAATTAGTTAATGGTGAAAGAAGGAAGTTTTTCACATATTTAATTATTTCAGTTGCCAAACCATATATGTCTCTACTGTTTGTGTTCGATAATGAGTCGATTATATCACGAACCTCATTTGGAGTAACTTCTTTCAATGTGAAACTTGAGGACGGCAAGAAATTATGTAAGTAGTCTAGTGGACTATTCAAACTATTCGGTATGTCGGCTAATATTTGATGAAGAATGTTATTGAAATATGTATTAAATTCATTTGCTTCAATGTCGGGGGTTTCTTGTGTATTTTTCTTATTTCTAAAGTTATTTACAAGGTACCTTCCACATACTTTTGGAAGAGTTATTTGACTTCCTTATTAGAGTATCATGGGCTTTTATCCTAGTATTACGTAAAGCAGCTCGATATTGGTTTCTATACTGATTTCTTTGTAGTAACATTTCTGGTGTTTTATATTGATTGTATAATTCATTGAGAAATGATAAGTGCTCTTATTTATATTTCTTAAAGAGTTATTAAACCATGTGATGTCACCTGACTGAGATGTAGGTTGATTTCTATTTTTAATAGGAACGCAAGTTTCAAAAGTAGTTAATATTTTATTATGGAAAATGTTAAATTTGGTATCAATGTCACAACTGTTATCATTAACAAAATCCCATCTTGTTTCCGAAATTTGATTATGAAACATAAATTTGAGAGTAGGTTTAAAAGTGAATTATTTTTTGTTAGCTTATAATTGTTATGAAATATATTCTTTATGGTATTAGAATGAGAATTGTCCAAAAAGAAAGACAAATTCATTTTAGGATTTTAATTGATAGTTTAACCAGAATTCAGGTTATTAAATCAATAATTTTATAAATAGTTTTTTTTTAGTTCTCATAGATAGTTTTTTTCTGCTGTTTGCAAAATCCTATAAAGAATATGTTTCATGAAAGTAGGTGTTTTCATTATCTACAAATTTGCTTTGATATTATTAAAAGGCAGCACTTGTTATATTAAAGCACTTCTTGACATTCAAATAGGATTATATCACCCAACAAATTAAAATGTCAAGAAATAAATAAATGAGTTTTAATCATTGAGCGAGCATGCAAAACACGCCATGATTGGTGGTGACGTCATCGGTTTTATTAGTGGTTTAAATCGCGTTTAAATAGTGGTAGACACAACATTTTATTCGTTTTATTTACGTTTTACATGTGATTAAATAAGTAGTGCCTAATACGGGATGTGTAAAAGCTACTTCTGGAAATTTACCTGCTGTAAAAGTGTTTTGGTACTATCACTAAAACTTTTGCAGGTACGTTTTTTAATGTATTTTTGTATCTTGGCACACCACTAGTTTTCATTATCAAATGGTAAGCTTTGCAAAATAGCATGTGCCTATAATAGACAATGACGTTTGTTTATTGACAATGCACCTGATGACCACATGAGTGCGTAGTGAAATGATGTAGTATTTTTGGCGGTAAAATTTCAATTCAAAATTAAAATGGCTCGTTCTAAGGTAGTATTCGACTGATTGCAAATATTCAAGTGTATTTAACCATAATTTCGAGGTTACGGCTGACAGCGAAAGATGTTTCAGGTTATTATATGGCTACCTAGTGGTGACCTTGACTTTACCAGGTTCTGCCGAAAAGTCAAGTCACCCTCTAAATGACCTTGCTATGATCTTATCGGACTAATGTCTTGACCTTGACGACCATTAGGCAATCCTATAATACCCCTACAACTTTTGTTGAACTCTTACATTGTAGGGATTTTGCATTTGCATTTATAGTTATTTATTATACAAGTGTTTTAGATAGTGTTTTATCCTCGCAAGAAAGTTTAAACTCGAGAACGAAGTTCGAGAGTTTAATTTTCTTGAGTGGATAAAACGCGACTAATACACTAATGCTATACAACTTGGAAGGTGTTGAATGGTTGCCATTTAGTTTTAATTGTTTATCGATTCCATTTGTAAAAATTTGTGAAGTTGGTGAAAAATGCAAGAAAGCGATTTTGTTCCTGAGAGAATCCTTCGGGAAGCTGAATAAGCAACTCTCCAATTATTGTCCGCGAAGTCTAAGGAACATTATGAAAAAGTATTTTCCGAATTTAATGAATGGAAAGAAAAACGGGGGGGTAATGACAATAAATGAGGAAGTTCTGCTATCGTATTTCTTAAATTTGAAGAAGTACGCAATTTCATACATGTGGTCTAACCATTTTTCATTATTCAACTAGTGGAATAAAGTAATTTCATTATGCCACTAGTGGATAAAGTGGTACTTTATATGCTTATAATGTTGATAAATTATATTTTATTAGATAAAAATTTTAACTTGTTTTTCATAGGCCCCCTGCCCCTTAAATGTTGCCTGGATCCACCTCTGACTGTATTTCTATTATTTTTATCACTGATATGCACATATTTGAAGTTTTTCAACAGTTTTACTATGCTGATGCCGTCACCGAACAAAATACAACAAATATTTCAGAGACAATTCCTAATTAATAAGAACACGAAGTACCTTTTTTTAGTCTGATATATACACATATCATCATAAGAGCTGTCAGACTTGTTTATCCGTAAATTCGTTATTGTTCACAAGCCAGAAATACACTTTAAACAGCGCGTAATATTTATAGGTTATTGATTTTTTTGTATATCTGCGATTTAAAGATTCTCACGTGGTATCTTTGAACTAAACTTATTAATATCATCGAATATACAGAAATAGCCAACATATTGAATAAACATTTTACCAAAATATTAAAAATACGAAACTTTAAAACAATTTTCTATCGTAATGAAATTAGCTGCGTGCATTATGAAAGTAACATAATATACAAAATATATTTGAATAGTAGCAACTAGCTTGTGTACGATATGTAACTTGGCTTCAAATTAAGGAAAATTTCCCCATATAAGGAATTATGCCTACCTTACAGCCTGGTTTAAGGCAGGTGGTACAAGCTACGTTATTAATTCCAGACCCATTTCTGGTTTATACTCTCTGGTAAATGTAATCACTAGTAACAAGTAGATTACGCCTCGAAATAGAAACATTTATAATTACATAACATGGATACCTCAGTGGAAAATCAACATGTTGAAATTTATTTAACAAAATAGGAGAAAATGAATACAACTAACTCAGTGTATATTGATTGTAATGATGCCTTTGATAGGGGTAGATCATAGTTTATTACATAAAATAGCATAGGCCTAAGTGAGTCCCTTCTTCAGTGACTACATAGTAACTTAAGCGATAGAACTTATAGTTAAAATGGAAAATATGAAATCCTTGTCATTTTACCTAGCACCAAGTGTTCTCTAGGGATCCCAACTAAGGCCACTTTTGTTTTCGATTTTTATCAACGAGATTTCACTAGAATTAGAATGCAAAAACTATAATCCAGCTAGTAGCGATTTTTGCCTTATAAAAGGTGGAGCAGATACAATTTTGATATGTGTTGTTTATGTTGGGACCCTGATGAAAAATCCCAAGTTTCCTTGGGGAGGGAAGCCGCCAGCCGCCATGTTGGATTTAAGATGCTAAAAATGTTTTTTTGCAAAAAAGCAACACTAGGTAACTCAAGATACAGGTATTTCCAAAGCCAATGTTTACAGTCAGAGGAGCTATGGGGTCTACCCTGGAATGGATTGCTATCCTTCGTGAAGGGCACTGGTCTTTTTTCCACAAGTCGCGAATGCATAATAGGCCGGCAGGCATAAGTGCTTCGGACAGACATTCGCTCACATTCTTAACGATTATAATAGTATATCGGACCTTATAATAAAAATAAATAAATGAAATCAAAATACTTTGAAATCCATTATCTCAATACTTGTTACTTAATGTTCCTTATCGACTTCAATGAGAAACAGTAGGCTACGGAATTCAAGTAATGTCAAGTAGTATCAGTCCTAAATTATTTCATAAACACGAAGCTAAACAATTTCAATCAGAGAAATCCTATGCATGGCGGACAACCAATCTGCAGCCTCTGACTGTATGCCTAATTCCTTAATAAAGGAACCTTACTAGTGAAATATCACATCTTTGAGTATGCAGGGTGTTTCGTCAGTTACTCTGAGCCATACTCTGAGACGATTTCAAAATGGCCTTTATTATATCCCTGATACCTATCCGATTCAAATGTATTGACCCCTCACTTTAACCGCGAATATCTTAGAAACGGAGATGCAGAAAAAATTGAGAGAATTATGTATTCATTATGTCTTTAATCTAAATCATTCACTTAAATTTGAATAATATACATTGGACAGTTTTGAAGTTTTGCTAAATTATATTGAAAAATGACCTACTTCTTAAGGAAATTTTGACCATACCAGTTTTAAATCCATTATATCTTGCAAAATATGCTTACTATGTAAATAATATTTTAGATACCGATAAAGCATGGCATTTTTTGTGTAAGGAAATTTTTTCATAATTTTTTATTCTAAAATTTTGCAATTATTCTCTCAAACGTGACCTTAGGTTTATTCAATTATTTATGAATGTATTTAAAAAATGTTTGATAAAATAGTTAATATAAGAAATGTAATCATTTTCAGAGAAAAGAATTGATATATGTCAAATATTAATTTAGTTATCAAGCGCAATAGATAATATTATTGCAAGCTTGCAATGATATTATCTATTGCGCTGAACACATAATTTTTTCAATTTTATCCTCCGTTTCTGAGATATTCGCGGTTAAAGTGAGGGGTCAATATATTTGAATCGTACATTAGTGCCCATCGTTTCTGATATACAGTGTGTTTTCTATTTTTTGGCAAAGGTTCGATCAGCCGTATTTTTTATTGGCTTCACTAAATCGAAGCTAATGTTTCACTAATAGAGATTTCACAATTCAGTACCGCAAACGAAAGAATCAGAAACGGGCTATTTTTTTCCCTTGACATTCGCGTAAAACCACCCTAGGAATGGGAAACAAAATACGATTTTCACACTAACACCGTCTGTGACCGTTCCTCTTTATATTTACAATCGAAATTTGGCACACTTATTAATCGCTAATAATACTATATTTTCCAAGAGTTTCATTTAAAACATGTATAGGAACAGAATATATGAAGAAAATACCAACATTTTAATTGCCGCCGTCTTGAATTTTTTTGAGGTTATCTGTAGGCTAGGGAAACAATCACAAGGTTGTAGAGAATTTATTTGCCAAGATTTTTTTTTTTCTAATTTCGATCCGATGTAAGAAAACTGAGATATTTAAGAGAAACTAAAAAAAAATGTTGAAATGTTGAAAATGGCTATAATATGGCCAATATGAGCGCTTTCCGGCAAGCTGTGCCGTTGGAAAGTTAGCGGAAGAAACAATTAAAAAATATATTGCTATTCCAGTTATTTTCTCTAGGTCACTAAAATTCTTGCTTACTATAAGCCTCTTCCAAATTTAATAAATTGACCAGTAATCCTTCCAAAGTTAGCATGTGTTGAGATTTTTAATAGAACCACTGTATACGTATATACCAACAAAATAAAATTACTAATATTGTATACATACTTTAGTAGTATTACTATTTTTAGAAAATGTATTCCGCTCAGGATCATTATGTTCCCTCAAGATATTTAATAATTTCCAAATTCCGTCTTCTCAACATTCCCTGATTCCTTTCATTTCCTTTTCCGTAAACGTCTCAGGCGAGTGTTTGTTGGCGTCGTAATGCCGAACATTCAGTGGTGCCATTCTCTACTTAACAAAATTGCGGATAGGCAAAAACGGATTAGCCGTAAGTGGATTTTCTTACCGCTATTAAGTTTAGGTTGGTAATGGAAGCAATTGGATCACCGGAATTATAGCCTATATATTAATTTATCCAATAATCGGGTTTTTCTGGTAACATTTATATGAAATAAAATTACGTCTTGGTTTAGTAAAGAAAAATTAAAGCGACAATTTGAATGACGGTTTTTCCTAAACTGTAAATACAAAAATAAATAAATAGTGCCTTTATTTACTGCTATGCACTTATAAAAGTATTCTCATGTATATTCACAAGATGGAAACGTTCGATTACATTGCTCCTCCATGTAGTACAGAAAGTACATAAATCGTTTCAGTTCACAATAAAGAAATACAGTATGTATTTTGTATATAATCATAAACCACTTTAATAATATATTTAATGTAGTAACACGCTTCTGTCAACAAGAAATTAGAATAAGAAATTAAATTAAAAACAGGACACAAATAAATAATAGTTTAAATAAACTAAAAAAATACGTTTTAATAGCAAACCGAAATAAAAAGTAAAAAATAAAGAGATTTGTTTAACAGCGATAGAAAGTCCACTCATTCAATACAATTAAAAAGTGTTTAATAAGTTTAAAATGGGAATAAAAAAGTGATTAAGAAAAAAATTTATTTCATTGTAAAAAAAGCGTGAGGTGCTTATTATTATATTTTTTTTATACTAACTGTACTTTTACAAATAGCTGCCAATGAAATATTTATAGAGGTGTTTCAGAATCTTATGAACCCCGAGATGCGCAAAAGGCAAAGTTTGTTCTGGGTTATAAGTGTATTTTGAAAACACTGACGGCCACCTTGCTGTATACATAAATAAGAGCTCGGGATAAATTTTAAACAATAAATCTAATATTTTTAAGAAGTGTAACTGAGTCCACGAGAGGGATTATGTTTCTGCGCATATGAAGGTCACATCTCATGAGATTTCGAAACACCTCTACTAGTTTATATCAAGCACCCCACGCTTTTTTTACAATGAAGTAAATTTTTTTGTTTTGCTTATACTTATAATGAAACATATTCTTTATAGGATTTTGCAAACAGCAGAAAAAAAACTATATATGGGAACTAAAATAAAAACTATTTGTAAAATTATTCATTTACAATATTTGCATTATTTTGTAGCCATAAAAATGCCTATTTAAAATTTTTGTAAATTTTTGTGTTTGTTATTAAGTTCTTTTCATGGTAACCTGCGAACGGCTCTCAGTTTTTCTTTCATGAGCTGGGTAATGGGTATTGAAAATGATATTAATTTCTTTTAGATGTTGATAGTAAATTATTGCATACAGGGGCGCCAATTAGTTGCTTCCAAATTAAATGATGTTAGAATTTTTAAAGATAACCAACTAATAAGTTAACTTTCAAACGTTAACATTATGGAAATAAAACAAAAATTATAAAATCTGTGAGACTATAATGTAGTAAAGAAATTCGTGAAATTTTAAAGTACAAAGTCGAAATATTTATACTTAAAATTAGTATATGTATTGATAAGTAAAAAAAATGTTTATAATGATTACATTACTATGAAAGCGTGGTATACATGTATACGTAGCCGCACAAAAAAGAAAAAAAAATCTTATACCTACTATATTATATGTACATAGATATATGTATTTTATAATAATTTCACGTTTAAAATTTAAGAAAAAATATACTATATAGATCGTTATATAAAGTTTACCAATATTGTTGTTTTACAATTTATGGAACGATAAGAAAAACAGCTTCAATATAAAAAGAAATTAAACTGCATACAACCTGTTTTGGTTTGGAATTCACAAAAAAATTCTCGATTTTTGCTATTAATACCAATCTTGGCAATGTCAGCTCCTGATATTTCTTAATACTACTTAATCAAAATTATTCTCAATACATGAAGTAAGGAGAAAATTGTAAAGGATTCAAAGAAAGACGAAAGCATAAAAAAGGAGGAGGCCTAAAATTAAGAGAAAACTTAAATTTAAAAAAAATATACAAAAATTATTATTTTTAGAGGAATTTAAAAAAGTTCTACTAACCGTAGGTGGTGGTATGTGGCCTCAAAGTGAAAGTACTTTAATTAATTTTCCCTTGCATACTGTACAACTCACGACCAAAGGTGATTAAATCTTTGCTAGTTTTTTCCTATAATCGTTTTTAGTGGTTGGGTACTAGGGAAAACTTTAATAGTCTGTATCTTTTCGAAACTCACTTCAGAATGAATCTCTTTAAAACTTTGTATGAGCAGAGGGCAACACTAGTCAGGAGAGTGAGAAGCTACATCTATGTATAGTGTTCTATTTTTGAACAAATTACAGTGTACTACTATGATAAAAAGTCGTTTAAAGTGTGAATTTCTTTTCCTATTTATGTTTCTAGCTAAGTGACATCTTTTAACGATTTGGTCTATTAATTGAAAATAATTACAGGATAATTTTGGTATTTTTATTTATATCAGCATAGTAAGAATAAAAGGATTTTTTTATGGTTGTCTGTAACTCTCAGTTACTGTGGCAATTGAATTGCTACAATTTCGATAACCTGAATTCTGGTTATGCTAGCAATTAAAATCCTAAAATCAATTTGTCTTTGTTATTGGACAATTCTCATTCTAACACTAGTTTTTACACAGTCCCCTACGGCTATGCAGAATAAACCAGTATCCACATAACCCCCTACGGCTATGAAGATTCAGTTAAAATGAGAACAAAGGACGAAAGTTAATTTATTTACATACCTCGTCTTTTGGAAAATTTTTCATTCGATTGATGAGCGAAGAACGTTTCCAAAAAACAGAATGATAGATTTCATGAAAATGTAATCCATTTCAATGAAAATTTTTCCAAAAGACGAGGTATGTAAACAAATTCATTTTAGGCCTTTGTTCTCATTTTAACTGAATCTTCATACCCGTAGAGGATTATGTGGATACTGGTTTATTCTGCATAGTCGTAGGGGACTGTGTACAAACTAGTGTTAGAATGAGAATTGTCCAATAAGAACTGCAAATTGACTTTAGGATTTTAATTACAAGCATAATCAGAATTCAGGTTATCGAAAGAATAAAAAGATTGTAAATCAATGATTTTACAAACAGTTTTTATTTTCTCTCATAGATAGTTTCTTTCTGCTGTTTGCAAAATCTTATAAAGAATATGTTTCATTACACTGTATTCTTATTTTAAACTCATTAAAAATATTTTAATTGTATTGAGTGAGTTGACTTTCTATCGCTGGTAAACAAAATCTAAATAATTAAAAATTGTTTTTTACTTTTTACTTCGGTTTGCTATTAAGCGTGGTTTTTTTTAGTTTTTTTGGACTATTTATTTTTTTATTTTTTAGTCTTAAAACGAACTTAAATGTAATAGTAACCAGAAGACGGGATTTTTTGGTATACATATGTGACGACATGACTAAAATTATTTCATTCATGACGCCTCCATTCTGAATTTTTAAGTTTTGATGGCGTATTTGTTTTCTACTTCTCAAGCCCTTTCCTGTGATACCCATATCAAGGGGGTTGTAAAGAAAATGATAATCCGTCATCTTGGGGCGGCGGCCATTTTGAACATAATAATAATATTGAATATACTATATTGTATTGTCATCGGAGCTACATACAATTGCCAAGTTTCATGATGATACAACAATTAGAAGTCAGTGAAAATTACGTTGAAAGATTCCGTTACATTGATAGATACAGATGAAGCCAATAAAAACGTGTTAACAAAAAACACGATCATTTCTTTACAGCATGTAAGCTAGTGTGCCATTACCTGACACGTTTGTACCAGCTAGACACATGAATAATTCTGTTCCTTAGGGGACGGCAGACAACAAAAGTTATATGTGAATTTTACACAGTGGTGAAAATTTAATTTATGGTTTTAATGATTTATTTTTAAAAAATCAGCTTGCTATTTACGCGTAAAACTTTGCAGGTTCAAATTGTCTTCCTCTGCATCTCCACTAACCGGCACGTATGCCTGCATCTAGACATCCACTAACAGGGATTTGTGTGGTCGTATTTTTGTAATTAGTAAGTAGTAATTAATCAATAAGAAAGAAATCAGCTTGATACTTGTTTGTCAAGCCCAGTGACGTATCTTTCAGGTTTAGAATGTTTGGCTCTGGACCTCCACTAACCGAGATGTATGCCAATCGTATTTTTATATTCAGTAAATAGTGAGTAATTGATGAAAAAAGTATTCGCTTGATATAAATACTTGCAGTAATTGTAAGATATTTCGAGTTATTTAGTGAAGTTTCCACCACTAAGAGAATTTCTCATATTACTTTCTTTGTCTGCCCTGCTCTAAGGAACAAGATTAATACCGTCGTTAGACAGATAGATAGATTTTATTTAATTCTGTATGCTAATTACAAAAATTGGATAGAATATAGGTATCAAGTAAAAATATGTAAAAAATCCAATAAACTACAAACATTATACAATAATTTACGAACATTATAATATATATATATATACACAATAATACCACAAGTCCATTTTAGGAAAAACTAAAATTAAAAATGGACGTCTAATTAAAAATTTACAAAAACAATAAATTTTGGGATATAAAGTGACCATTAAACGAGTTTTTTTCATTAAATAAAATTCTCAAATTCATGAAGAGAGTAAAAACCATTGCTAGATAAAAAACTAAATGATTTAGATTTGAATTCGGTTAAATTCTTGACTAATTTAACGTTGGTGGGCAATTTGTTAAATAAATAACTTCCAGCACACATGGGAGATCTTCTGTATAGGGCTAAATTGAAATTATTACCAAAGTAGTATTTGTGTTTATCACGGTGTGTTGATAAACTATTTTCTATACTATAGATAGGTATATAAAAATTATTTATATAAATAAATGCATGTAACCGTGAGAATTTTATTATTTTTAAAAGTACTAGGACAAGAATAACGGTACCCCAAATTAAAAATTATTCTCAATGCTCTTTTTGCAGAACAAGTGCCCTCTGCAGATCTATACCTTGACCCCAGACAATTATATTATAGAATAGTTTTGAATAGAATAAAGCATAATACAGATTTATCTGGCTTCGATCTAAACTATTTGTCAACATTGAAATTGCAAAAGAAGACTGAATCCCTGGAAAAAATAACCCTGGCACGTATTCATTCCTATTTAATTTATCGTTCACCGATTGCACCAGCTCCATTGCCGCTGTTTCCGTTGAGTGCTTACTCCTAATTCCATGTTGAGATTTAGCCAATATACCATATTTTTCTAAAAATGTTGTTAGCCTATTTGCCATGATCTCTTCCATAATTTTAGAAAAAACACTTAATAGTGATATGGGCCTGTAGTTTATGTTATCGGTTTCGCCTTTCTTGAAAACAAGGATAGTCCAGGAGCGCTAAATGACTAAAATCTCTAACT
This sequence comes from Stenurella melanura, assembly GCA_963583905.1. NCBI lineage: Eukaryota > Metazoa > Arthropoda > Insecta > Coleoptera > Cerambycidae > Stenurella > Stenurella melanura. Next base: position 167,507,928 of record OY757310.1, read on the forward strand.
GTAATGCTAGTGAATGGATTTTGATGAAACCTTATACAATGTATTTGTAATGACGTAATAAAAAAGCTGAAAAAAGATTAGGGTATGAAATGATCGGAAGGGGTAAAAGACACCCCTTCATCAAGGGTTCCGTAACTTGTAGAATTTTGTCGAAAAATGTGTATTTCTCGAGATATGGCCACTTGAAAATTTCTAATAGTGGGGGAGGGGAAATGTAAAAGTTGAAAAAAATCTGAAAAAATTCAGGTTAATGTATCATCGAAATACAAGACATTTTTATTTGCAACTTTTCTGTAAAGTGCATTTTCACCTAATTCCTCCAGAAAAACATGAAAAACTATCCCTTTCTTTGAAATTGTAGCGCTTTAAAAACATGTAATTTAAAAATTTGAAAAAGTTCAGACGTTTTTCGAATGGCCATATTTCGAAAAATATGCATTTATCGAAAAAATTCACAAAAGTCAAAACATCCTATTTTGAACAAAAAAGGTAAATTTATTTCTACCTAATTCTACAAGTGATGGAACCCGTGACAAAAGAGGTGTTTTCTACCCCTTCCGATCATTTCCTACTCTAATCTTTTTCCAACTGTTTTATTAACGCCATTACAAACACATTCCACAAGGTTTCATCAATATCCATTCACAAGCACTCAACTTAGAGGTGAAAACCCCCCGTTGACTGCACTAGGATTATTAGTGCAGTCTTTAAGTTCGATAGATTTGTTAATTATTATAGCAAAACAAAGGGAGAATTCGTCAATGCATCCTATGATTAATTTAATAGGAAACTCATCGATACCTGTTGATTTTTTATTTTATAACATTTTTAACTTCATTAATTGTGACAGGTTCAAAGAACATAGTATATTATTATTATTACATTTGGTAGTCGTAGATACATTTGATAAGTTAGGGAAATGAGAGTCAAGTTCATTTTTTATATTGTTGGAAAAGTAATTTCCAAAGGTGTTCGCAATTTCTCCATTTCCACTAGTAATAACATCATTATGTTTAAGTTCAATATCTTCTTTTACTGTCTGGTTTCTATTTAGGTTTGAGTGTATAGTATTTACGAAGTCGAGTGGAATAGCGCGGAACTAGAGAATCTTACGGGGTATTGTCAATATATCGCTTCACATTGAATGAGAGAGCACAGAATTTTACAGATTTGTATTCACCACTCCTCGTCTACAGTCCACGTGGTCTTGATCCGCCTGTCTCGTAGAAATATAGCTGGGATTAGATGCTTAGCGAATTTGATTCGTCAACACCACCCTTGTTCAGAGTGTATGCATTCCATAGTACATAAAACAAAAAATACGTAACTATTTGTATCGTATGATCTGTACAAGACTGTGCAGTACAGCCAGGCAGCGTTATAAATTACTTAATTCTAGTGAATATTTGAACAAATTATTGGTTTTATTACTGTGTTTGAGTGATTTTTTGCAATTAATTGTTTAAGATGGCATTTTGGAGGCCTTTCGATAGTAGTGACAATCAAAGGAACGATTTCTATGCAGGGCTTATGCAAGCGGAATTTGAAAATAAAGACTTACACGTTCAAACTCAAAGGTTTATTTTGAATATTTACTCATGTTTAAAAGGCTAAAATATTGATTTCTCATATAATCAAATTGTGAAGAGGATTTGTGAATTAGCCAAATTTAGCCGTACTACAATTTATAGGGTTATTAGAGCCTGGGATGTAGTTGATCATTCTTTTAAACGGACAAAAACTTAAAAAACTTGATAATGCGTCCAAAGATGTCATTCGACGATTTGTGTATAACTTTTACAATGAACAGAAGGTGCCCACATTAGAAGTGATTAGGGATCAGGTACATGACTATCCAGATTATAGCTATCAATCATTAGATACTTTGCGAAACGTTTTGCTCGATTGCGGTTTTAGGTACAAAAAATTGGACAATCGAATGGTAGTTATGGCATCAGCACGCATCGTTGATCATCGACACGAGTACCTGCGTAAAATAAAAGAATACCGAGATGCAAATAAATACATAATTTATCTTGACGAAACATGGTTTGTCACCCATGATGTAGTTCAATACGGTTGGGTAGATAACACCAAAAAGTGTAATTTAAGTGCTCCATGTTCTGGGGGAAAAAGAATTATAATTCTACATGCTGAAAGTAAAAACGGTTTTATTCCAAATGCGTTGTTGTTGTCCGCTAAAAATATCAAGCAATCCTCTACCGACTACCACGAGGATATGACAGCAGAATTATTTGAGAAGTGGGCAAAGGAACAGCTGTTACTAAATATCCCACCAAATTCTGCAATTGTTATGGACAATGCGTCATATCATTCGCGGCAACACACAAAAATTCCGAACACCAAGACAAGAAAAGTCGGTATCACTGAATTTGTGAAAGATAAAGGCTTGGAAATACCAGAAAAAAACACAAAAAATACTTCATTAGAACTGATTGGAAAGCAAAGGAATATGCCGTTGAAGCACACGATCATACTATTTTACGTCTGCTTCCATATTATTGCATTTTCGCCCCCATTAAAATGGCTGATGTAAGAACAAGACTACGTCAATATAATCAATCCCCACAATTAAGCGAGTCTGTCTTAAAGAATATAAAGATAATAGTACACGAAATGGAAGTGTGTCTCTCATGTGACAAAAAAGGAAAATGAATATTCTATATTACTACCTATCAATCCAATTATTATTAATGTAAGTACCGATTCAAGTTCTGAAAACTCGGATAGTGACGAATGAAATATTGTTTATTTAAAGTTCATAGAAAAAGCTTTTTTGAAATTTGTTTACTGATGCCAGGAAACGAATTCCTACTTTAAAATTTTGCCGAGTCTTTCCTTTATAGAATAGTAGAAATTTTCTACCTGCCTAACATTATGATACTGCAAAGTTCATAGTATCATCAAATAAATATTTAGTATTTAAAGCATTTTTATATTTCTACCGCCGCCGCTTATGTCCCATAAAGGAAATGCCGACTTTACTCCGAGTTTTCGTTTTTATGCTGTCCCAATTGAGATCATATACACTATACTAGATTCTATAGTGTCTCTTTTTTTGTAGAGAGATCTATTTTGGTTTTATTATGCAACTGTTTCTCTTTTTTCAAATTTTGTTTGTACTGTTTCTTTTTATTAATGTATAACGAATTTACATTTTCACTATAGCATTCTTTTCTTAAATAATTTAAGTTTTTTAACTCCAATGATTCCCTCATTAATTCTGAAAAGAATTTGAATTTCATTTTACTGGTTCTTTATCTGATACAAATGTGTCAGGTAATTGCACGCTGGCTCCTGTATTATTAAACTGTGTTATTCAGAACATGTTTTAACTTGTTTTGTAAAAGTGAAAATCTGAAGTTTGACATTCTGCGGTAGCTGTTAAATATTTTCACGGCATAATAACTAAAGGATGATCTCTGGAATTGTGCATATTTATGCCTGGGAACATTATACAAACCACAGTTACGTGTAGGGCAGCTATGAATATATTTTCTCTTAGGTAATCAGGTAACTCTAATTTATTCATCTCATATGTTAACAAGCGATGTGTTGTTCAAAGCGTTCATTTAGGGTTAGCAATTTAGATTCACGAACTATTAAGATGTATTGTCATTTTTTTTTAAATTATAACTGTGTCTTATGCATGTAGTCAAAGTTTTTGTAAATTATCTATATCCCATTGTATCAATGCAAGCTAATAGAGTACATCACAATAACCTAATAGAGACAAAAACAATAAATAGTGCTATATCCCATCAATAACAAACAAGAGTGCAACTACAGACACGTGTTTCGGAGTTATTGCTCATCAGCATAGCGAAGCATAAAGAACTAGACCACTCAAATTAGAATTTATCGAGGAATTAATTTCCAGTAAGCTGGAAATCGTGTTAATACCTACGTTTGGTCCTAAATGCGTGTAATCTAAGTTTGCAACATCCCAGGAGGTGAGCATAACCTTTGGGAACCAAAAAACCGCGAAATTTTTGCACTTTTTTCAATTTTTGCTTGTAGCTGGAAAACGGTGCGTCGCGTCGGTCGGACGGAAAATGTCATCCCATTCAATATCATAGAGGGTTAAATTCTGCGTCGAATGAATATCTAAAACCTTAAATTCGGTTCAGTGGTATAGCCAAAAGAAGAGAAGAAACCGGGAAAATTTCTCATTTCGGTGCAAGCTTACATCTTGCGACTTTCCAAGAGCACATGTCTTTGAAACAGATACGCCTGATCCTGGGGACCTCATTTCAGCAGGTCAACTCTTCCTGGCAGCCCTCTATTCACCTAAGACCCACGAGACCTTCTTGGACAAAATGCGCCAAGAGATATTCTCCAAATCCCTCATAAAGCCAACTTTCAATCTAGACTCTCTATCCCCAACAAATGCAGCCGCCGCCCAACATATTTAGCGGATCTACCTCCAAATCCAGGGCTGCTATGATAGATCAAAGGATCCCCTCAGCTTGGGTTGGAGGAGAACGGACCTTGGCCTGCTCCCCACAATGAACACCAAGGATCCAGCTCCAGCTGAAATCCTCAACACAGTGTTCTGCGGAAGTACGAAGGGGTGTACAGGGAAGTGCAGCTGCCGGAAAGTAGGCATAAAATGTTCATCAGTTTGCCTCAACTGCCACACCCAGTCATGCTCGAATTCAGCATTATTTGAAGATGAGGGTGTGTCCCACATGCCGATCGCCGTAGAATCAGAACTAGGTGAGGATAGTCCCTATCAAAATGATACCGGTGAAGAGGGCCTCGACATGCCACCGTAGCTCGAGAGCTTCATAGAAGAAGGGCCATCGACATCTAAGAAAATGCGAACATGAATGCTGCCTCATTTTGTGCAGCATGCCTATTGATTTCTATAACATATTTTATTCATGTTTTATCAATGTCATGTCAATTTTAAATGTTTTTGGTTACTTCATTGCACCTAAATTATTAACAACTATGATTAATTGCTTATTAATTAATTAATATTAATAATACTTCTCAATTAAAGATTTAATGGCAATATACAACTTTGTTAAAATTAAAAATGTTTTTCATTCGTACTACCTCGAATCTTTACTCAGGGTGTGTATATTACCTCCACATTGCAAAGCAATGGAAAGTGTTGTTTTGGTGAAAAATTTCTAAAAAAATTTTTTGGCCTAAAACGACTCAAAGCGTCGAAAAAATCAATTTTGAATTGATGCCAAATTTAGTCTCTCAAAATGACTGAATTTGAAAATTGAGGTGTCTATATAGCGTGAAATTTTATTCTCTACAACTTTTGGTTTTTCAATAGGAGTGTCTGTTTCAAAGATATGTGGTCCTGATAAGTCGCATAACGTAAGTTTGCACCAAGATGAGAAATTTTCCCGGCTTCTAACTTTTGATTTATTCTATACCACTGAACAGAATTTGAAGTTTTAGATGTTCATTCGACGCAGAATTTAATCCTCTCTAATATTGAATGGGATGACATTTTGCGTCCGACACACCGTTTCCGAGCTACAAGTAAAAACTAAAAAAGGGTGCAAAAATGTCGCGGTTTCTTGGCTCGCAAAAGTTATGCCCACCTCCTGGAATGGTGCAAACTCAGATTACACGCATTTAGGACTAAATGAAGGTATTAAAACGATTTCCTGCTTACTGGAAATTAATTCCTCAAAACGCTTTTTTTGGATCTGATTTGACTGGCCTAAACGTTGTTATATAAAAAAAAGCAGCAAAGTACCATATCAAAGTTAATTCTGTTGAGTGAGTTGTCAAGGTTATCAAATCTAAATAAACAATGGGTTTGCATGTCTTCTGCATACTTATGGATACTGCAATTATTAAGATAAGCATTAAAATCAACTGTTTAAATAATAAATACTAACGCTTCAGCGTAATTTTTCGGATAATGTTTGGGCGGGCATTGTTGATAACTATCTAACTGAACCTGTTTTCTTTTCATATCGTTTAGGAGCTGACTATGTGAATTTTCTGGAAAATGAATTGTCTGAGAAATTAGATATTGTTAATCTTGATATTAGAGGAAACATGTGGTATTTACAAAAAGGTGCTCCACCCCATTATAGCCTACAAGTCAGGCGATGTTTTGTCAAAGCGTTGTCCAGGACGTTGGATAGACCAAGGAGCTGATGTTTCAATCAGTTGGTCTGCTCGTTCCTCTGATTTAAACCCAATAGAGCGCATTGAATATCTGCGACAAAGAATTCGGTAATCAGTCGACGAACTTAGAAATATTCCTACTGCCTGAGTGTGAGACTGTCACTTCCAAAAAGGACGAGATATTGTTTGTGTACGATAAAATGAGAATCATTTTGATATTCTGAATTAAAATTTTAAAATGTTCTTCTAATTTTATTTTTAATTTATTTCCTTATTTGTTGTTTAGCTTCTAAAATAATATTAATTTACTTAGTTGTCTTAAGGACTGATATTTTAGTTTCTGTAATCTTTATTTTATTAAATAAATCCGTTTGAGCATTTTTTTTATTTTAATTTTAATGATAAGTCACGCACATCTCTTATAAATTCCCAACCAGTAACTTCAAATGGCAAAATTAAAGGGAAAAACTTTTTTATTTCATACTATATTTTATTTTTCATAATGGTTGGTATTTCCAGATTCATTTGAAAATGGTCATTGAAAAGAATTTTATGATTAAGTTTTATATAAAATACAATATGCCAAAAAATAAAATGTCTACTGCCATTTTGCACTATATTAAAAAAATATATATTTTTAATTCCAATTTTACAGGGTTGTATCTTCATAAAGTGCGAATTTCGATAGAGATATATTAGATATATAATTTTTGTGCTGAGTCCATGGTTAAGATATTGACAACTTTTTGAAAACACCCTGTGTGAAAATTTCAGAACGTTTCATCGAAACGTAAATTCCATTAAAATAAGTGGGGTCCTTTGTGATGTTACTGGTAGAATTGTCCAACGAATTATTTAGGCGGGAAGTATCAACTGCTACACGGTAAAGTAATTAACAAGATTACCCCATTTCAAGCCGAATTGATGTGACTGCATACGAATTAATTAGCAAGCCTTTCATAATAATAATCATATCAACAGCATACACCTAATAACACACATTTTCAGAAAGTGTGTCGTTAACATTATTATTTATCAACTTTATTTGTTTCAGGATCCACTCCAAATGTGAATTCAGTGGGCGAAGCGATGGAGAAAAGTCACACGGGTGAAAAACCAGCAACATACGGTGAAATGCTTGTAGAGAAAATTCATGGCTTAGGGGAGAAGCTACTGGGACACCATAGATCCGATAGTGATTGCTCCACACGTGGAAAAACGGGTATGAAGAAATTTACATTTGCAACTTAAATGAAGATATTTTTATTCGCTGCTGTGTACGGCCTTCAGAAAAAAAAACTCAATCAAATTAATTTCAGATCATTAGTAATATCTTCATGTAAACTATTATCGTTATCTTAGTGAAATTGTGGCTATTGAAATTTCGTTATTTATTCGTAACTTTCGTTGTTTTAACATGAGAAAATTGTATTGTAATAGAATTACTCAACAAAATAGTTTCTGGTTCAAACATAGCTTTAGTTGTGATTATCATTTTTGTCGTTTAAATTCATTTTTACTACTAGTCCAGTCAACGGGGGTTTCACCTCTAATTTGAGTGCTAATGAATGGATTTTGATGAAACCTTGTGCAATGGATTTGTAATGAGGTTAATAAAAAAGTTGAAGAAAAGATTAGAGTAGCAAATGATCGAATGGGGTAGAAAACACCCCTTTTATCACGTCTTTGTAACTTGTAGAATTAGGTCAAAAATGATTTTTTTTTTTTTTACTTTTTTGACCCAAAATAAGACGTTTTTACTTTTTGAAAAAATTCAGATGAATATATCATCGAAATGCAAGACTTTTTTTATTTGCAACATTTCTGGAAAGTAAGTTTTTACCGAGTTTTTCCACATGAAAAACTACTAGTTTCTTTGACATTGTAGCGCTTTAAAAACATGTAATTTAAAAAATTTGAAAAAACCCAAACCTATGCATTGAGGCTTTCTAAACATTTTTTGTCTCTTGGAATTTATTTGCAACTTGCGAATTTTACAGGCAGTTTTTCACCATAAATAATATACTACATTTTCTGCACATTAAAAAGTACATGAAAATGCGAAAAATGAGAGAAAAGATATTTATATAATAATATATTATAAAAAATATATGATACATGTATAGTTAAACCATTTTTAAAGGTTCAATATAATTTTTAAATTGAAAATGTGAAAAAGTTTTCCAGGAAAAAAATTTGTTCACAATTTTTATTTGTTACTTAATAAAAATGGCAGAACTGATTCAACGGGTTGAAATAAGTTTATATAGTTACAAGTATAACACATATTTTATTTTTTCTATTTATATATGCAGTGCTTGTTTACTGCATTCTAATCTTAAATGGCACTCGAAAAGATACATCACGAATTTAATCTTCCTTTTTGTTACGATACAAATGGTTTTTTGAAAAAAAGTTATTGATTAAGAAAGTATTATTTCAATCCATTGAATCAGTGAATCACCTACTTTTGTCATTAACAAATAGAAATTGTAAAAAAGAAAAATTCCAGAAGACTTTTTCCCATTTTCAATTTAAAAATGATATTGAACCTTTCAAAATGATTTAACTATATAGGTTTCATATATTTTTTTATAATAATGTGTATTATAAATCACGCTCATTTTTCGAATTCTCTAGTATTTTTTAACGTGCAAAAAATAGTAGTACATTATTTATTTTGTAGTGAAAAACTGCCTGTAACTTGGAAAATTAGCAAGTTACAAAAATATTCCGAGACAAAAAATATTTAAAAGTCCTCAATACATACTTCTGAGTTATTTCAAATGTTTAAATTACTTATTTTTAAAGCGCTACAATTTCGAAGAGAGGGGTAGTTTTTCATGTTTTTCCGGAAGAACTCGGTGAAAACGCACTTTACAGAAGAGTTTCATATAAATAAAAGTCTTGCATTTCGATGATACATTCACTTGATTTTTTTCAGATTTAGTTTTCAATTTTTACATTTCCCCACCCCCACTTTTAGAAATTTTCGAGTGGCCATATCTCGAAAAATGTGCATTTTTCGAAAAAAATCACAAGAGTAAAAACATCTTATTTTGGGCCAAACTATATTGTTTTCTTTTCATTTTTGACCTAATTCTACAAAGGTCGGGTGTTTTCTACCGCTTCCGATCTTTTCCTACTCAATTTTTGTTTCAACTTCTTTATTAACGTCATTACAAACACATTGCACAAGGTTTCATCAATATCCATTCATTAGCACTCAAATTAGAGATTTTTGTCATTTTAGCGCTGCGTTGACTGGACCATAGACGTAAATTAAAAATTAAAATGGGGTTTTAAAAGCTATATCAAAATTTTAGATACAGGTTTTGGGACTGAAACAAACCGATATAATCATAAAGCTTTAATCAATTTTTTTTTAAATGCACCCCCGAGGAGCTACAGCTGTCCAAGGTCGGTCCCATAGAAACTATATTATGCAACATTTTCTTCTCATTCTATAATATTTAAAAAACATATTTTTTAAATTCAGTTTCTTCCAAGTGGCCCTTCTCGGGGTGGCATCCCCCCGAAGGGGATGCCACCCCGAAAAATGTTCTATGAAGTTTTTTTTTGATAAATCAATGTTTTTCGAGTTATTCACGACTGAAAATGTTGATTTTTCATCTAGAAAATGCATGTTTTAGAGCGACTTCTCACGAATAACTCGAAAACCTTACATTTCATCAATCAAATCATCGGGAGCAAAAATGAAGCTTATGGAATAACAAATCGATTTTTTTTAAATTTCTGTAGATGCAATACGAACGGAAGATGACTCTTTGCTCGCCGAAAACTTAATTCGAACCTTTCAGCGTTAAATAACGGAAAAACGACGATTTTTGAGGAAAACTTATCACACCTTTAAAGTTTAGTAAAAGTCGTTAGCATAAAAACTTACGGAGTTATGGTGAAAATAAAATGGTTGTCTCGTTTTTTCAGAGAAACATCAGCAATAAAACCGATGCATTAACCGCAAGAATTGAAACAATGTTGTTTTTTCTTTCGCAATAATTCAAAAACTAAAGAAGACACGTAAAAATCCAGGTGTGCAAGAATTTAGATTTTTTTGCAAAAATTTTGGTTTTGGTCTTATTTCTCTAGGATCAATTAATTGAAATGTCACCTTTTTAAGTTCGCATCTGAGTGCGAGAACCACCTTCCCCGAGCCCTTTAAACTCAAAAATCGCAAAAACGAAGGGTCTAAGCAACCCTTGTAGCCCTTGAAATTCCCTGCAAAATGGTTTTTGGAGCGATTAGACATCTTAAAAATTAAGGAAGTTATCGTTACAAAACCAATCGCGTATTTCGGTGAAATTTTCGGAGCATGTAAATTGTTTTATTCTCGACAATTTTCGAGCATTTATAAGTTAATCTAAAGACATATGCACTTCAGAGTTGGAAGAAATTTTAGAAGCCGGTAGGTACTGCACAATATTACTGTACGGAGCTGCACATATACAGTTAAAATAATCGAGCCGTGTCAAAGACTTATCAGCTTTTCTCGAGCAGATGCGTTATGAGTCCTTTATTAACGCTACCATTAAAAACAGTGCTGTAAAACTATCATCCCTTGTTTTAACAGTTGATGTTCTGAATGAGCACGTTAAGAGGGTTTATTTACAAACCCAGATGTGGCTTGTGAACAAAAATATTCGTCCAACTGATTGGGGATGGATTAATAATGAAGAATCGTTCAACCAATCAAAATGCTAACTAAATATGTCTCAAAATAATATTTTGTAATTGCAAAGAAGGATGTCGACGCAACTTGTAGCGCCAGTGAAAAGTTGGACTCTTTTGTGATGTAACATGTGGAACATGCTCCGGTGGCAACTGTGAAAATTGTACTCCAATTACAAACCAAGAGGAGGAGGTCGATAGTGATAGTTCTTCTAAATGATCTATAGATTTTCAATAATAAAGTATGCTATTATAATGGAAGTACATAAAATTTTTATTTTTCCCCTTAATTTACTCATTTAATTACATTTCTTAATTTTATGTATTCATGGTATTCATTATAACCACAATGGCGATTTGTAAGGGATGAAACGTTGCAATCAGAAATAATATTATAAACAGTGAGGGGATTTTCATTCATTATAAATGCACCATTAAAACATTTCAAACTGTTAAAAACATTTTTTTTTGTATTTAAACATTATTTCAATCTAAGTAACACTTAAATCTATGATATTTAACTTGTTTGTCAGAACATATTATTTTTGAAGAGAGGGGTAAGATAGCTTAGGTTTATCAAAATCATTTTGAGGTAATAATAACCTATTTTTACCGTCAAACACTGGACTAATAATACTTGGACCACAAAACGTCTGACAAGACGCTTTAAATAAGAAAAGAATACTGTATTGCAGGATCTACTTAGAAGTGCTGTAGCTCCCCTAGTATGCATTTTTATATAGAGGTATTTTCATTCCAACAACCTTGTGCTAAAATTTTGATATCTTTTAGAAACACCCTGTATATTGAGAGTTTCTTAAATAATTAATCATGAAATCTGAGCAATTGTTAGATATTATTAGACCTACATGCCCAAACCGTAGTTCAGGTAAATATGATCGGATTAATTTCGAATGGATTTAATCCAAAGACAACACATGGATCGAACCAAGAAAGGCGGACATTCAGTCATGTGATAAATTAATGAGTGGCTGAATATCTGGAGAAACGCTCCGAGTATTTCCAATACTAATATTTTATCTTAGATAGGGTTAACGGGGGAACAAATTGTTCGTCCTAATACCCATGTTCGCACCTCCTTGATTTTTACTATACCTATATCTACCTTAAATTATTTCTATTCATGATGTGAATTTTTCAATTTTCAGGTACCGTTCATCCGATGCTAACGATAACACACACCTCGTACTCATGTCATGAAGTTCTCGGTAAAAAGAGCACAGATTCCTCACCGTCCCACAGCCAGATATCAAGAAACTCATCGAAAAAATCAAATAACTCTCTTCTGGTGAATAATGGTAAACTTGAAGGTTATTACTATTATATTCTTTATACAAGGTGTGTCAGAATGGAATTCACTTTTTTTACTCTAATATACACCTATACGAGATGGCCGATATCGCCTGTTGGATAGACGCAGATTTGTCAGTAACCATGAAGCAATGGCGTAGTCTGCTTCATAACTTCATGCTTTAGACATATTTGAAAGCACTTTTTTCGAAGCGGATTGCGGAAAGGGAGAAAATATTGTGAAGCAGTGATGAAAACTTCGATACTCTAAAAAAAATTTCGAGTTGACCTGACGATGCCGATGGCCATATCATAGAACTCTTTTCTGATAAAGTCCTGTTCAGGTTTGAATACACTCCTGGCCTCCGAAATGACCAGACCTTACCACCTTAGACTTTCTCTTATCAAAGTGTCTAATCAGTGTAATCAGTTCACATTAACTCTTCACATAATATTCAACAATATACGTATCGAAACCAATAATATTCTTGTATAAAACAGTCGCCACGTAGCACACAATGTTAGGGTCCTATTGAGAGAGCGTTACCAACGAGGTGGAAGATATTCGGACAAAATAATAAAGAAAATGTATAGGCACCCTAATATTTTACCATAAAATAACATTTTAAAAATTACACACGTGTGTTTTTTAAAAAGTAAATCCCGTCTGAGACACTCGTTATAAGAATACATTTTGTTTTAGAATTTGAGTATCAGAGTGGCAATAATTTATATTTATGTTAATTCATATTAAAAAATATCTTGAAGAGATAACAATTTAAAATAATTTTTCATTTAAAATCCAAAAGATTTATCTCATAAACAGGGGCAAATTAGATTGCAACTCATGTTGTTTATTTTCACGTATTTAAAAATAGACCAAATGTTAATAGAAAAAAACGCAGCTGTGATAGATTTATTTGCAGTTCTATCTCAATTATTAAATGTTAACTTATTTTTTTCTTAGCTTTGAAGGAAATATTTAGCAGTTCTTTTTTTCGGACAATCGAACATATATAAAGTGTTTTAGAATTAACACTCCTCCCCTAGGAAATCTTTACCGAGATATTAATCAAGCATTTAAAAAGAATTTATTACGGAAAACAAAAGAGTATAGCAGGGTAAGCATGGGCCAGATTCCCCTCGGAAAATTGAATTGATATTACCTCGACATCGCATTACTAGGAGGAACTATTCTGCAAGATATTTCACCCCTGCCCCCTCTGGTTTTTAAAATAAATAAATTAATCCAATTTTTCTTCTATTTAATAACGTAATCAATTCTTATAATTTTTAGGTATTAAGCAAAAAAGTATTGTGTATTTGCTTTAAGTGGTATGCCAAAATATTGGAATTAAAAATTTCATGCATATTGTTTGTATATCACCAGTATTTTTTCAAAAATGCCCCCCACTATGCTCTATAACATATTACACTTTTTTCAAAATTTTCATAATGGTAGAACAGTGATAAAAAAAATTATAATCACTAATCATATATAAATTGATATTTATAGTCTTCCCAATAGAAGACTTCTAAACAATTAATTCAACTCTACATTTCTTTATCCGTTTTTTTATATGCTTCAAGGGTATCAAAGACAAGGGTATTTGATTTTTAAAAAATGTTTCTTATACAGGGTGTAATCAGTTTCATGTCATTAAAAAAACTGGTAATGGGGACCGACTAGACAAACAAAAAACCTTTACGACTTTTCCCTCTAGGGGCACTTTGAGAAAAACTTCCCTAGGTTAACTTTTTTAATATTAATGTAGAAAATAATTGAGAACCACTACTTTTCTTGGCCAATGAACTTCCCAATTATACAACTTTTAAATTGTCATAAAAAAGTGCAAAAGCCTTGGATCATCGACCGCCTTTGATGGACCGCCTCAACTGAACTGACGCAATTATAAAGAGGTAAATAATTCGTTATCTTTTCCTGCACAAGTGCAAGCAAATAATTGCCGTAGAAGTTTAAACAGAGCATTTCTTTACATGTGTGTCTTTTAATTTGGAACAAAATATTGGATTAATGTTTATAATTTAGAATATTTAAATGTGATTTAATAACGTTTGTAACATAAATGAGTGTCCTGGGTTAAAAGCTTACCACCTAAGTAAATTATTCGAATTCTGCATCTGCATCAATACACAGTTCTCTATGTCGAATTAAGGACATACGTACTCCGTTCAACACTAAACAATAAACTATCAACTAACGTTGTCAATAAAGAAAAATAAAAGAAAAACTTGGTCCAAAATCCAAAACGGAATACAAAAAGAACGAACAAGTAAGTTGTGTCTGTACGTAATCAAGAATTTAACGACTTGAACGGTAAAGTCAATAAAATAAATCTTCATAAATACACAGCGACCCGAAATTTAAAAATAACAAAATCAACGAACGGCAGGTTGGACGTGTGTACATAACGAAACACCTACAGAAACTAAAATATTGCACCCTTGTGCACTATACTCTGACTCTCCCTTGAGAGTCAGAGTATAGTTTTCTTCAGATCAGATCTACTAAACACTCAGAAGACGACGACGTCTTTCATCTTATTTACCGCACCGCTAAAGACCGCCGACATTTTATAGATATCTACACAAATATTGAGTATCATAGGCAAAGACACGCGCGACGATCTAAACCTACCTCAATATTCCAGCAGTTCTGAAAAGATTTTATTGAAAATTTGCGAAATTTTTGTTTATTTTTTTTTCTCCAAAACTGTGAGCTTTAAACCCCATGTTATATAAGGTTTTTTTGTATGTCTTGTCGTTCCCTACTACCAGTTTTTTTTAATGACATGAAACTAATTACACCTTGTATTTATTATTTCAGGTTGTTGAGTAGAAGCTCTCCAGGGAAATATTCACAAATCAGTCTGATATATTCCAACTAAAAACTCAATAAAGTCAAAGTTTAATAATTTTTCTCTTGTAACTGCCTTAGTACCCGGTAGCTTCATTGAAAATTTATATTGTTTGATTGATTAAGTATCTCGTAAAGACTATTCCGTCTGTGTCTGGCACATCTTGTTTTGTGTGTATTCTTTTGACTTCAAAGGGTTCTTTACTATACAATATAAAGATTTCATTTTAAGTAACTGTTTTTTTTTCAGAAGTAAGACATATTGTGAGAAAAGCAAGTATGTTAGATGTATATCAAGTGAAAGTATCGCTAAAGGACATCGTTTGTTACTTGTCACTTTTGGAAGCAGGAAGACCAGAAGATAAATTGGAATGTAAGTAAGAAATGCTGTTAATGTTTTTTTTTGTCAGAAATATTCGAGTATAATTAGATGAATCCAAACTCATAGCACATAACCAACACGGTACCATGTTTTAATCAAAGGTTATTAAATTACATTTTGAAAAGCTCGTTTCTTTTTCGTGATTTAAACACAAGAGGTCGATTTTTTACCGGGTAAATTTTGTTTGGACAAAAACCTGTTTTCCCATCAAAATTATTAGAGAATTAAGGACATGGAAAAATCGCGACACAAGGTGGACTATTGAAATTATTAAAGCGTCAATTAAATATATAGGGCGAGAATACAATCAGGTATATCTTCATTAGAGGAGGTTTTTAAGCTTTAATTTATTTTTTTTTATTGGTACCCTATTTTGCTTATTTAAAGTACACCTCAGAGTGTTTAAATCCAACTTTTAAAAACGCGCGTGTTTTAAAATTACCATGGCCACTAGTACAACCCGAGTCAAAATGTCAACTTTTTAATTATTGATCTGACAGAAATTTGTGCGGTATTAACCGCGAATCTGCTTTTCTATTTAAGTAATCACTGTTAGAACTCATTTTAAAGCAATATACAATCAGTAATATCCACTTATACTTTAATATACTATTCTTTCATTGGATGAGTACAGATGTCTAAAAAAATATATATTAAAAATGGGTTGCCAATGAATTCGATCAAAATGAATTAGGTAACCCAACATATTTTTTTACAAGTCTTACAGCCGGTTTTACAATCGCTGGTTAACTTCCAGTCAGAGTTAACTTTCAGGTTATTATAGAAATTGGGTTTTACAATAGCTGGTCATTTTCAATGTTGTAGTTATCTAGTTAGTAGTTAACTTTACTAACAGATGAGGTGTGGGTTAACTAGCAGTTGGCAGTTTATAACCTATAAAATAACTGTCACAAAACGATTTTTTGATATTTCGCTTAAAAATGGATATGTGCGAAGTAAATGCATATAGCAGTGATGAGGAGCCAAGGTAATCCAGTATAGACCTAACTTTTTCCAAAAATACGATGGAAGAGATTTTTTAAATATATCGAGATTAAATACTACCTACTTACTTAATAATAGACCACTAACTCATAAATTGCTTCTGACATTTATAGTTGATAGCAGGTAACGTGACTTTGACAAAAATTCATGCATTTTATGTATATTGCCCATTTTTCCAGTACCAACATTATAAGTTTTATTCATAATCTCTCGTTTACAAATCATCACTTAACTCTATATTGAAAAACGCAAGTGTCGGTAAAGTTGTAGTTAACCTGCAAGTAAGAGTCAACTAACATGAAAGTTAACTTGCGATTGTAAAACCGGCTGATTGAGTCCTACAATTTGGCGTTAATTTGTTGCTAAAATATGTTAACCTATAACGAGTATCTAGGATTCTCACTCTGTATTATCGAGGCAGAATAGACTACGGACTCGTGACAATTTGTTTTTATATCATTCTGCACACGTTAATAATTTTCATGAATATGCGTAAAGGGAAATCGAGACGACGTCTGCCAGAATGGTGCCGATGCGTTATCAATTGACGATGCTCTAAATTAGGAAACGAAAAGAAGCTCAACTTTATCACATGATCATGCCTGTCTCTAGACAGTATGATTGAATGCGTAATAAAAACAAGGATGAAACCGCCAATATTCTTGACTTTGATGACGGTCTCGGATGATTAGGGGTCGAGCTTTGAGTTCTTTCCCCAATCATCGCTGTAGACCTGGACCGGCCTCGTAAGGGGTGGGCCTGCTTTTTACGACTACCCCACCTGCAAATGCAGACGGTGTAGGCGAAGTTAGCAGACCTCCCCTGGTCCTGGCTGTTGGACCCTGCCAGCTGGGTTATTTCTTCTGGCGCTCTTCTGTCTTGAGTTTCTTTCTCCGCTGGCATGTCGGCTCCCGGGAGCGTCTATCGTCTGTCGTGAGAGGGAACGGCTGTTGCCGCACTCTCTCGGAGTTTGGAAGGGTTTGGGGGTGTGTGACTAGTCGGAGCTCAGGGTGCTAATTGGCATCATGTGCTTCGATTTCGTCGGAAGGAAGTTTTGGGCTGTGTAGCTCAAGGATTGTGCTCGGCGAAGGACACTTATTTTAGCGTCGGAGGCTGGTACGGGCTAGGGTAAGGGTACCTAGCTGGTTGTTTGCTGAATACCCCCGGGATCGGGTGATTTGGGTGTTTTGGTCATTGTCTCCTTGCAGTGTGGCTTAAAGATTGGACTGAAAAGAAGGTTAGTTCTACTTACCCATTATCCAGGATCTAAAGCTTCGGCCTCTTGTACTTAACAGCGTCGTTGGGGTCGTAGTCAGTCGCCTGTCTGACCAGTGGATTCCCATGCTCTGCTGCACGGGCGTATAATTTCTTCGCTCTGTCCTAGATGACTTCAGTTACCGGGGTGTATTCCAGGTCTCTGAAGATGTCGTCGTTTCTAACAAACCATGGTGCATCCACGGCACACCTGAGTGCGACGTTTTCCACGGCTTGTATCCTCTTCAAGTAAGTGGCTGCTTGGTATCCCCAGGCAACCGAGGCGTAGGTCAGAATGGGTGCAATAAGGGTCCTGATGAGCGTGAGTTTGTTCCTCAGGTTGAGTTGCCTATCATTGGATAGAGCAGAGTCCTTATCGTCCTCGCCTTCTGTATAATCGCTTCCGTGTTTTGTTTCCACGTCAGGCTTCTATCCATGATAACGCCAAGGTACTTGACGGTATCGTGCCATTGGATGTTGTCGCCGTTCATGGAAACGTGTCCTGTGGGAGTTTGCTTTCTGACTCTCTTGAAGAGTATGCCTTTCCTCTTCTCCGCATTGACTTTGACTTTCCACTTGTTGCACCACTCTTCCAGAAGGGATGCTGCTTCCTGGAGGTTGCGGGTGGCAAGTCTTGCGCTCCATGATCTTGCGATGATGGCCGTGTCGTCTGCGTAGAGCGCCAAAGAGGTCCTTGCGGTTCTTGGCAAAGGATGAACCCGAGACAGGCGTCGTTAGTTCTGCGTTAAATTACAATAAATTTTTTATCAAATTTTTGAAATTTGGAAAAATTTATATACTATGAGCACGTCATTAAGGAACACCCTGGTCCTTAATGATGTGCTAATATTTCCGCAACGGCTTCAATTTTGTGCTACAGGGTGTTGATTTTTTTTTCTAATCGTTATCTTTTAATATCTCAGAAAGTATTTTAGATATTATTTTCAATTTTGGTATGTGTTAATAAGATATAGAACCACATATTTTAATTAGAAGCATTATTTTATGGCTCCACCAGTGGCGTCCCTGCGAGCATGTTCGCTGATATTTTTTACCAAAAAAGTGGTACGCCACTGACATTTTTCCATGTCGATATTTTTCCTGATTAGCCCGATCAATTCTACACGAAAACGGTCTCTTGCGTTTTGTCTCGTCAGACGCACAGTTCTTGATTAAAACAATTAAATTCATATTGAAACACAAAAAAAAAATGTCGATTACATGGACCAGACTAATATAAATGTGTTTTCTCACAGCCACACACACCAAAATAATAAGTCATATTATAAGAACTGTCAGCTTCATGTTACAAAAGCAAATCGTACGGAAGGTTACATCATAATTACTATGGATTACCACCAAAATTTATCTAATTTTTGAAGTAAAGCTAATAATAATGTTTCCCTGTTTCTTAAATTTGTGGATTGCATTACATTTGACACAGTAGTTTGAATTTTACTAAATACCTAACTATTGTCATAAAAACACAAATAAGAAACCAACTGTTATTTTACAGAGATTTTAAACCATTTTAATATGAAGAGGAAAAAACCTCATAAAAATTCCTAAATTGTATTCAACTACAGATTTCGTCGAAATACCATATCAAATATAAAAAAATGAATGCATGAATGAATGAAGCTGTTCTTTATTATGTGTTATTAAAAATTGTAATATTATTATAATATGATATATTGTCCCATTGTATATATATCGAGGAAATTATATTCAAGTTAATTTCTGCTTTTTATAAATATTTGTAATATCTCAGTTGTTTGTTAAATGTATAAAAATAGGTACTGATCATATTTTAATGCTATTATTTACTAATTGTAGTTATGTTTCGGCTGTACGACACGAATGGGGATGGAGTTTTGGACACTAATGAAATGGACTGTATTGTAAACCAAATGATGACCGTAGCTGAATATTTAGGATGGGATGTCTCCGAATTGAAGCCGGTAATTTCTACATATTTAGACACATTTAGACACATTTTACTAATCCTTATTTGGTCTTACCTTGCTGGTATGCTAGATTTTCACCCCCAGAATTTGGAAAATTTATTAAATTTCTGGTTAAAATGCTGTGGCTTAAAAATAAAACGATCATTCCCAATACATGCTCCCAGTTTTTTCTTTTCGCCAACCAAGTTGGCATCATCTAGGGATGGTTAAAATTATGCTTAATTTATAAACAGTTTAAAATTATTCTCACAGTTTAAAATATTTTTAGATATTAAAAGACATGATGATTGAAATTGACTATGATGCCGATGGTACTGTGTCTTTGGAAGAATGGAAGCGAGGTGGATTAACAACAATACCGCTGCTAGTTCTACTAGGACTCGATGCTAATGTAAAGGAAGATGGCAATCACTTGTGGAGATTAAAGCATTTCAGCAGGCCAGCGTACTGCAACTTATGTTTAAATATGTTAGTGGGATTGGGAAAGAAAGGACTGTGTTGTACCTGTAAGTGAAATAGTATAGTGTAGCTATAAAAGTAAAGCGACTTATCTGCCTACTATTTACTCTCGCCATAAATCCAGCGCGTGATTGTAATGATAATAAACAAAACATTAACTAGACTAATGAGTCTCTTAGTCCAGTCTATGTCAGAGATTTCTTGTCCAATTTACTGGTGTCTGTTTATTATAATGTCTTAAAATAAAGCAGAAATGTCGACAAAAAAAATGGTTTTCTCCAACCATTATTAATAAATTGTGTAGGTAATAAAAATCATTAACGATTTTAAAAAATTAATAATATTGGGTTCTGAAAGTAATCGAGTCGACATTGAATTTAGTACACCACATGAACTGAATGAGGAAGGGTACCTATACGTCGTTAATAAGTTCTATACGGAACGAGACTAATATATGGTCAAAAGTTAGTTAGAAGTTATTTGTCACATTTTTGACAAATGATTTTTTCTATTGAAAGTATTTCTACAGATTCTTTTTTAGCCATAGAGGCTATGGGAATAAAATAACAGTTCTTATTAAAAACGAAATAAAAATAGAGCATTAAAAAAAATTAAATAATTCTCAGAAATTAAAATCAACTAATAATTATTATTAAAAAATAAATTATTCTTATTAAAAACAAAATAATAATAGAGCATTAAAATAAAATTAAATAACTCTCAGAAATTAAAATCAACTAACAATTATCACAAATAAATTAACGAAGTGAGGGGATCGGTCTGTCTTGAAATGCCACATTAAATAAATTTATTGTCTTCAATGGAATGGCTCCCAAAGTACCACTTCACAATTTGCACTTTTTCAGTAGTTGTATGAACTACCGGCATTTTAACGAAATTGAGATTAATTTATTTTATTCCCACGTCTTTATGGCTAGTCTACTGAAAGTAGAATGTGTGGGATGAACGACGAGGCCAAGCGGTGGTGCTGTGAACGAATACCAATGCCCTGCTTATATCTACGACAAGGCGTGGTTTACCTGCGCAGATACACGTTTACATATTGCCAACTACAATTTCCGAATCTGTATAACATCACAAAACAAGAAGAGCGTCAAATCGGAATGGACCTAGGGCGCAATCTAAATTATATCCGCCTTTGGATAGGATAGAATAGTATAGGATAGGATAAGATAGGATAGGATAAGGCAGGGTAGGATAGGTCCCTTGTCTATTAGATGTTAGACAAGTAAAAAATTCCTACTCTTCTTATGAGAAGAGGTTCGGCAATATTGCGACGTTGGGGGTAGCTCGTTGCCTAATAGTCCTGATAGCGAAAATTAGTTTTAGTCGCGGAAATGGGACGACGTTATAAATGAAAAAATAAAGTAAAATATTTCCTCCGTCGTCCTCCAATTTAATATGTTTAGTAAGAGAAGTTAAGGTAACATCAAGGTTAATAATAATTAACGTAGGAATGTAGAAATTGATGTAGAAACGGCAAATATCAATTTTAAAACAAATTATTTTAATTTTAGCTCAATATTATGACGGCGTTTTAAATTAAATTCTCACTAGGTGCTATCTCAAATTTTGTGCTTTATTATAACTGATTGCTTTACACCCATTAATTATAATTAATTACTTTATATCCATTAACTTGTAGTCGTAAAGTTAAAATTTATAAAAGTGTAACTAAGATAGATCTTGATTGTATAGTAATAGTTGAATTTAAAGATTTAATTAATAAATTAATTGTCATTAAATAAATAAATAAATAAATTATTAAAAACATTTTGAAAATTAAGCAGTCCGAATAGATATGGACGAAATATTAAAAAGATTCTTTGAACAGGGCATGTATTATAAGTAAGTAAGTAAGCATTTATTGATGCAAAAAGTGTTTGCACAAGTCAAAAATACAAAGTGATAAGGGGTGTAAATGTACAAGGAGTAGTAAAATTGTATAGTAAGAAACTGTAAACAACGAACAAATAAAATTTTCAACAAACATACATGTATTTAAGTTACTTACATAAATTGTAGAGATCAGCTGAGAAATACTCGTTCAATGAAAAAAATGCATTTTCGACTAAAAATTACTTTACGACCGTTTTAAAACATTTACAATGTAGTTCCCTGATATTGCACGGTAATGCGTTGAAAAACTTTACTGCATAGAACGCTGTGCCATTGCTTGTTTCCGATAAGCGCAAAAATTCAAAGTGTAAGTTCCTACTGCTTCGGGTGGAATGAGAATATAACTGGGCACGTGATAGGTATTTTGATTCGTTTTCTTTTACATGTAGAAGACATTGCAAAATGTAGATGCCACATAATGCTGAAATTTTGATTTTTTTTTAAATATTCCCTGCACTCCTCCCTCCAACTCAAACCCGCGATCACCCTTACTGCCTTTCTTTGGACCGCGAAAGCAATTGCAGCATGTGGGCAGTAACCTCAAACCAAAATCGGGTAGATTAATACCGAGTGTATAAAACCGAAATATGCTGTTATTAAAGTCGTCTGTGAGACACAATTCACAAGATTACACAATAAGTAAATATTTTTGGACTTTTTGTCACAGATGGCTTGTACGTGTTTTCCCATGTTAATTTACTATCCAGATAAAGACCTAAGAATTTAACGCAATCCGTGGATATCATGTTATCTGCTGTGTGCTCAGTTCAAAAAAGAATAAAACAAGATTAAGGAAATTACAGATACTAATATTTCAACTAACCACTGTCGCTCGCTAACCACTGTCAGAGCTGACGCCAATATCAAAGTGTCATTCGAAATGTCAAATGACAGACAGAACAGAAAGCTAGTACTGGAAATGTTTGATTTGCAAAAGATGCAGTTCTCGAACTAAATCTTTCTGTCTTAAAATTTTGTAAGTACCTAAAACGAATATAAGGAAATGAACCATTAACTGTTCTTACACTTCTTATCTCAGAAACACTATGCGTCGTAATGATTTTAGTTCCCTACACTTATACCAAAGATTAGAATCGACAAGTTATACGTCACGTATAGACCTCGATGACGGCTGCGTGTGGCTGTTTTTTCCTCATTTTATAGAAAGAAGTTTCAAAATTATTCTTTCAATGTACAATTCCATCCTAACCAAATAGATACCTTACATATAAACATAGAAATACTTCATGTGACATATATTAGAAAGCAATCTGTTTTTTTAGGGACCTTGGGTACTAACAGTCAGCTAAGTTCGGTCGTTTTATCAGGACAGTGTTGTCCAATTTTCGCTATTGACCTCTCTTTCTAATGTTACCCTCTCCGCTTGATTGTTACATTGTGGCAACTGCGCAGAAACTCCAATTAAATGTCGAGGTCAATGGCGCCATTGCTAAAAGATAAAAGGTTTTTCGCTGGCTGTCTTCTCTTGTTAATTCTCTAATCTTTGCCTATACCACGATTGATCGTTTTGGCAGTTTTAGCCGTTAGGGAATGACGAGATGACTGAAATATCCTATTTGTGGAACAATAATAAGGGCCAGTCGCATAAAATTGGATCGGCCAGAGTTCAGCTGAACTTTAGTTAAAATCCAAGGATACCATTATTGTAACAATTGTAACCTTAGATTTTGAACAAAGATCAGCTGAACTTTCGTTGATTCACTTTCATACAACTAACCCTAAAGTAGAAAAATTATATGATGAAATGTAAGCTAACAAGTTGGCTATTAGTGTTCAACAGTACGCAAATATAGCCTGCACTTTATTATGAAAGCAAGGGGTCTTGCATAGTGACACTTTAAATTTTGATGGATTGAAATGTTGGGTGCTGTGGGCCAAGCCGTCTTAAACTTCTTTCAAGAGCAGGATCATAGAAATATGTGTAATGCATCGCTGCCTATAGGCAATACGATCTTTTTTGTAGAAGAATATACTAACCAACTTTATCATTATTTCAGTTTGCAAATTCACAGTTCACGAAAGATGTGTTGCCAGAGCACCTGCTAGTTGTATAGCAACTTACGTGAAAAGTAAGAAATCATGTCAGACGTTACAACATCATTGGGTGGAAGGAAACTGCCATGGAAGATGTGCGAGATGTAGAAAACCAGTTAAAGCTGGAATCACAGGATTACATTGTCGGTGGTGTCAAATAACTGTAAGTTCTTTTTAAATACATAAAAGTACATTTAGGAATATACAATAATGATATAGATTCAAGGGTTTGGAAAATTCTTATTTACCCGTATCTTAAAGTCGACATAAATGAAATTACCCGTATAACTTCAATTAACTGTGTCACTCTTTGCAACAAATGTTTATAATTTCTCAGCTTGTGCAGAAATAAATGCAAGTTACTGATTAACGTAATTAATAGAGCCTGTTTAGAAATTGAGTGGTAATTCACTTGGGTTTCTTTGTCATGCACTTAGTAGCAATGGTATCTGGCATCTGGTCAAATAGCTCAGTGCTCGATCATGCCTAAGAAACAAGCGATGTATTTTTTTAACGTTTTATTTATATCAACGTCCTGGCGAAGTTTGACCACAGCTATTCCACCACTTGACCACACGTATACATAGTAGACAGCAACACAATAACCATTCCCTGTGACACTGTCATCTTCCTCAGCTGACACTCGAACTTAAAAGAGATAGCAGCGACTACACATGTTGTATCACTCGACAGCGGCCTAGTCACAGCTACTGTCTCGGTAACACATTAAAAATACCACTAACCATCCATACCCTGGCCAGGATTCAAACCCGGGACTCCGTGTCACTCCACTGAGCTGATTTGCCCAATCGCAATCGGAGCCATTATATTTAAGCAACAAAAGCATTGTGCTGTAGCAAAATACGAACAATGTTTACATCATCATTTAAAGAACTATATTTAGTTTGGTGAGCTGATTAAGAATAAAACTTTAAAGTTTATTTAAAAAATGGCTATTAGTAAAACAATTTTGTAATTCGGCATACTGTTTTTTGCCGTTAGAAAGAGCATTGTTTCAAGTAAATCAAAATAGTTTGGCGGCAAATTTCGAATATTTAATAAATTGAATTTTCTACCTCAACTCATCTTAAGTATAAAACTTATAGAGAAAGAGTAATCTACAATAAAATTTTAATACAAAATATTATATAACTTGCTTACCTATAACTAAAAATAAAGGGCCTAAGAAGAGAAATACAAAAAATGAGTGATTATTGACATTTTACAAAATAATGTCATTTAATGATGTATTGATGTTGAGGATTTGCATCAGAATAGAAAACTGAAGTGCAGATAGCTATTCCATAGTAACTTAAAAATGCCTCAATGGAAGTACATGTTAGTTTCGAAGCTAGGCCAACATACATTTTTACGTCATATCACATTCCTCCTTACAGCAATGTAAACTAGCTTTTTTGCAGCCACATTTAGTTTTGGTACTATCATGGACAGTAAATAATAGGACAGGTCTTATAACGCATTTTTGCTAAAATTTAGTTGTGTACATCCAACTTTATTGTTTGTGACATCTTTTATTTGTCAAAATATATTGCAATTGTGTAAAAACCATAATGCCCCATGTAAGTGATTTAGTTAAGGCTGGTGTTATTATTAAAACAGAAGATGGTTGGTCAGTGAGACAAACTGCATTGCGTTATAACATTAACAAAAATTAGGTATTTAATATTTTTTAAAAGTGGAAAGTAATAAGCGATACGATTAGTAAGGCGGCCCGGCCCATTCATTTACGGATATCGTCGATATCGAAGAGGCAACAATCTGTAGTTATGTCCTGACGACTGTGATCGACATCCACCACATATTCAATGGACTATTATTCACAATCATACAGTAATAACCAAATTGTCTTGCATGTCAAAAGTTAGAAAGTATGACATTTCTAATTTGATTCGACTGAAATATGACATTTCGGGTTGGAAAGTGATATGTCGGGTTGGAAAGTAATATTTCGGGTTGGAAATTAGCCACCTTCCAACCTGAATATTAAAAACGACGGGACGTCACTTTGACATTTGTCCTTTGACATAAGAATTTTAAACGGTTTATTTGGCTTTTTCATCATTAGAGGTGCGTTTACACCAAAGTCTTCCACTAAGTTTTCCACAAGTTGCGGCAATTTATTGCTTTTACTACAAAATACAGCAACTTTTTCTGTCTTCCACTTGTGGAGAGACAAATCTTCCACTAAATTTTGGTTTCCCGCGGAGTGTCGGTAAAGATCAAAGAAAGTTGACAACTAAAAGTGGAAGATTTGTTGCTGCACGCTTTACTCAAGCAACTTGTAGGAAACTAGAGGAGAACTGTTCCCCCTCCACGCGCCCCGGACGTCGGGCGCTAGCATCCCCCTGTCAGTGCACGTGTGTTTCAGCTGCAGGTGTTGTCGGTGATTTCGTGTGTGTTTTCGTTGTGTTTGTGTCAAGATGGAAGGCTGTAGTAAGAACGAATGGACCAGAACCATGTCACTGCCACTGTACCTATTCCTAGCCTTCAACGAGGGTCTTACCCAATACCTTCGGGGACCTCTTGTACAGTGGCTGGCTTTGATGACACAGGCAGCCGCGGCAATAATTGCGTCTTCTTCGTACGACATCTTTGACACTACTGCCTAACCTTTCGCGACAATTCTTTGGCAACAAGTTTTCCACTTGTTGCTCTAAATTTGAGAAGAGCAACTTTTAGTGTTCTACAAAAAATATTCCACTTGTTCCACTAATTTAAGAAGAGCAACTTTTAGTTGACAACTTTTAGTTTTCTACAAACAATCTTTTGTCAACTTTTAGTTGTCAATTTTGGTGTAAACGCGCCTTAAGGAGGATGATTGTGAATAAAATAGTATACAAACCTTGGTGAAAAGTTTCATTTTCCACCTTGGTATGTAATATACTATTTCCTTACGGATATCGGGAAGGTAACAATCTGCAGTTATAGACTGAAGATCATGATCAACGTTCACTATACATATAGGAGCAAACTGAAGCGGCCCATTTATTTACGGATATCGAAGATGCAATTATTATTGTCTGACGTGTCGTGGACGATTTTAAAAAAGGAAAGGAAACAGTTATGTGCGTTGATAATACTATCTTAAAAACAAAACATAGAAAAAAATTCACAGATCTTGCATCTTTCGCAAGTATCTTAAGCGTATTGAAAATACCAGATGCAACTATACTGCCCTAGCCCGAAGTCCTATAGGATCGTCCTATTGATATGCCTGCTAAATTACGCCAAATTATTTTCTGTATTTCATTTTTTATAAATGTTGTTTTTATTAAGCATACTACGAAAAACTGAACAATTATATATTAAATACCTTCGATAATATATCTCTATAATATAGGTACAACCGTTGAGAGAAAGAATCAGAAAGAAAACGGTCTCAGAAGGCAACGATTAAACAGTTATCGGACGAAAATCGCCTGTATGCGTGCTCAATAGCATAAGGACGAGTATAGCAGGGGCGTTCGGTAATTATGAACCTTCCTCGCATGTCAGTGGTCTGGTCGGAGAGATTCGACAACGGTCCACAAAAAAATTCCCACAAATCAAACGGTAAATCCTATTATAAATTTGAAAAAACCAACTAAATCCTCGATAACAAGCGTACAACGTTTACTTCAGGGGTATTTTTCGAAAAATGAACACGTTTCGAGTTATGATGAGTTAAAGGATTTGTGAATTGATACGTCTCAGGGCAAGCGTTAATTCATTAAGGCGCTCCATATAAGCGCAGACAATATTGAATAATTAGAAAAAAATATTAAGTATTAAGATATGTACGTAATATTACGTGAAGACAAAGCTGACGTCCTATAAATTTCAAATATACAACAAAAAATGTTTTGACTTTTTCGGAAAATCGCCCCCTGCAACAGGGCGATTTTTCCACGAGCATACAGGGCGATTTTTCCACGACCAAGTCAAATCTTCTTCTCTTTTGATGGGGCATCGTTTAAAATAGGTCGTAGCTTTTAGCAACACATTGCAAACGGAAAGACACAATAGAGGCAGCTTGTTACTCTACTACAAGGCCGACGCAGCAGCCTAGACAGATCTGTCGCTCTCGATACGTTTTTTGTAAGATGGGTCCCATATCATGCGCCCAGTAGTGTTTTCAATACTAAAATTTTTGTTGAAAAAATGGTTTCAAAACAGAGGTGCTTTATCACACGACGCTAATAGCGGAGCTTAGATGGTCAGGTTCAGAAGATTTTAAAAATTATTTTACAGATGAGCGAAGAGTCTTTTCAACTTTTGTTAAATTTAGTCAACTTTTTTAAATTCTTTTCTGAATGCACTGCGTAAATTATTTATTTTATTTCTCACAATTTCTTGTCTCGCAGTAGAATCACCTGCCTTAAAATGTTTTAATAATTCAACATATCCCTATTTCCGTAAGCCTCTATTGACATAACATTTCACTTTCACTTTCCATAATGCTGGAGGTCTTTGATAAATATCAATTAATTTTCTTCTAAACTCCGGATTATTACATTTTTTCCCTGACATCGCTCGAGAAAATCAAACTCGTTAAAAGTTCTCAGTTCCGATCATTAACTGAACAAATTTGCAAATTTTTCCTATGTCCAGATCAACGCTTATCTTATGACTGCATGTGTATGGCAAACGTAGACTTCAGACGCGAGATTCGTCAGACTACGATTTCCCTCGATAAACACCAACCGGTGTTTCTCCCTAACAACCATACGTATTCAGTTTTCAATTCCGACAGCAGTCTGTCCGGTCGTGGCGTCTTTAAAAATTTTCATCGAAATTTTTCAAGTTCTCCCAAAATATAACCCATCTCGTTGATAGAAGACAAACATTTAATTTTCTATTCTTTTGCTCCGTAGGGCCTTTATTTTGGTTTTTAGGTAAAATATTATAAACTTCTTATTCTACGAAGGCGTGGAAAGGACATAGTAAAAATATTTTTATAATTGCCAGTTTAAACTTGTAATTATCTATAATTGCAACTTTAAACTTGCTATTATTCATAATTGCAAGTTTAAACATGCAATTATCTATTGCAACTTTAAACTTGCAATTATCCATAATTGCATTTAAACTTGCAATTATACATAATTGCAACTTTAAACTTGCAATTATACATAATTGCAACTTTAGGCAATTATACATAATTGCAACTTTAAACTTGCAATTAAGCATAATTGTCAGTTTTAACGTACCATTCGTTAGTTTGAGTATATGCATTTAGTAATATCGGGTGCCCCGTTGTATTTTGACCCTTTTTAAACCTATGTATCTTTTGAACTAGTTGAGATAATGAAATGCAGTTTTAACTAGTCTTCTTCTAATTTTGATAAGTTTTTTCCTGAGTAATCATCTTTTTTTGTTCACTTCCGGTTTAACCAGAAATGGCAGCGTATTTTCGGGGCTAGGGCAACTTTGTTATTTCAGATGGAACACCATGTATATTTTTTCACAGTTGGAAAGCACATTGTTTCCCCTTTCCAAAAATGACATATTTGTCATGGAAATTATATAGAGTAATGGTTTTATAAGGTTTTAAAGTGATTACTGCGTTTTATCGAAATGCTACGAAAAAAATAATAATTCACAAAGTAGACTATGGAAACAAAGGACAATATCACTTGCAAACCTCAAATTTTAATTAGTCTATTGACAACTCAGGTACTAAAGTTACTGTAAGAAAAATGTTAACTTTAAGTGAATAAGCTAAGTGTGTAATCTTCTTTGTTGAAACTAAATCTTACAAAATAACATAAGATTTGGAACTATGTTTAACAAGGAACCTCCAACAAAAATTTCAATTAGAAAAAAATGGTATAGAAACTTTTGGAATTCGGGTTGTATTGACTGTAAAAAAAGAACTCTAAATAATGAAAATGGGCTTAATAATGCAATTGAAATTTTGGAAATGACACAAAATGATCCTTCTTCTTCTACGAGAAAATTTTTCCGCAACAGGTATTCCGAAAACTTCTGTTATAAAAAATGTTCTTAAATTGAATGCTTATAAAATTTAGATTCATCAAGAATTAAAGGAAAATGATTTTCCAAAACGAGTACAATTTTGTAGAAAAATTCTTGATTTAAGTAGAAGATAGGCATTTTCTTGATAAGTTAATCATATCAAACGAAACGAAGCATCATTTCACTTAAATGCCAAGGTCAATAAGCATAATTGCAGAATTTAGACATCAGAAAATGCCAGAAATTTCCATCAGTATGTCAGATCCTGGTGTGCGATATCAAAACAAGAAATTTATGCTCCCTTTTTTTTAAATTGAATTGTCAATGCCCCATCATATTTGGACATATTAGAAAATTTCTTCTATCCGTAACATGAACAGGATAATTTGTTGAGGACTGTCTATTTCCAACAAAATGGTGCTATGCCTCATTATGCTGTCTATGATAACTAGAGATTCCCTGAATGCCACCTTTGGAAATCGTTGGATAGGAAGGGGATGTCCTACAGCATGGCCCCCTCCACGCCCAGAGCTCACAGTTCCAGATTCTCTCATATGGGGGTGGTATGTGAAAGACAGGTGTGAGAGCCTTATGTCAGAAAATTTAGAAGAACTTAAAGAAAGCAATCGAAATGTCTTTAATAACATTACCCCCGAAGTAGAAGCTATGACATCTTGACAACTATGACAAGAGAATAAATAAATAAATCTTTTGTAATTAATGTGTATTATTTTTTGTATTTCTTATTTCTTTAATAAATATTCTGTTACACTTTGTTATATGTACATTTTCAATATTAGCAATTTTGAAGTAATATGCAATTATTAATAAACTGATTTGACGTTTACAAGTAATGTTGTCTTTTTTGTTTCCATAGTCTACTTTGTGAATCATTATTTTCTTCGTAGCATTTCGATAAAACCATATAAAACCATCACTCTGCATAATTTCCATGACAGGTATGGCATTTTCGGAAAGAGGAAACAATCGGCTTTCCAACTGTGAAAAAATATACAGGGTGTTCCACTTGAAATAACAAAGTTGCCCTATCCCCGAAAATGCGCTATGTCATTTCCGGTTAAACCGGAAGTGAGCAAAAATGGACGATTACTTAGGAAAAACTTATCAAAATTAAAAGAACACTAGCGGAAACCGCATTTCATTATCTCAACTAGTTCAAAAGTTATATAGGCTTAAAATGGGAAAAAACATAATGGGGCACCTTAACTAAATGCATATACTCAAACTAACGAATGATACGTTAAAACTAACAATTATGCTTAATTGCAAGTTTAAAGTTGCAATTATGTATAATTGCAAGTTTAAAAGTTGCAATTATGTATAATTGCAGTTTAAAGTTGCAATTATGTATAATTGCAAGTTTAAAGTTGCAATTATAGATAATTGCAAGTTTAAAGTTGCTATTATGGATAATTGTATATTTAAAGTTGAAATTATAGATAATTGCGAGTTTAAACTGGAATTATGAAAATATTTCTACTATGTCCTTTCCACGCCTTCGTATTATTCAGATTTTAATGGAGAGCTATTCTTCTTCAGAATATCAATAGTTTAACTAAAAAGCTGATTTACTTAATTTTCGAAAATAGCCACCATATTCCACTGATAGCCATTTTCTAAGCATTACTAATGTAATAGCCGCCATACTAGTAGGTGACTATAGTTTGTTAAGCCTCATTTATGCGAGTATTGTCATTTATGCCAGGTGTTTTTTGGTCGTTTGCGTTATGAAATTAAGTTACCTTAACCGACTTGGCTAACCAGAAATCGTAATAGAAAACAAAATGTTTCCAAAGTTCTTCGGGAGACATATTGCAGGGAGTTGGGCTGAGTCGATATAAAGTATAGGAAACGTTCATGTCACGCCTAACGATAAATGCTTATAAAGATTCATTTTCTAGCGACAAAAATCTCTTTAGTATGACAGAACTTTAATACTTTTCACTTCGGTTAACACAAATAATTGGACTTGATGAAGCGTGGCATGATATTTTGAGAGTCGAAGTTTATTTTAGAGACTTCCGTACAGACAATACGTGTAACTCAGGATAATTTAGTTTCCGTGTAATACGTTGACACCACGTCCTTCAATCAAATTAAAATATACTTTATTTTCCAGAAGAAACAATGTTCCACTGGCAATGTAAAGGGAACAAGAAATATAAAAGTAAATGAAATTGACAGAAGAACAAAAAATAGAAACGATATAAAACAAAAATATATAAAATATCATACAAAAATATATATAATGTATCGTCATATACATATATTCTTCTAAATTATAATAGGATTTATTAGACTTTTAACTGCCGCGCCGAATTAATATCTTTAATACCATTAGGTAGGATGATTAGACATCTTATAACCATTGTAAGAAATAGAGTCTTTGTTATGGAACATCTTGGAAGTGACAAAGCAAGGTTATTATTTTGATGCGTGACAATGGGGATAAGTAATACTGATACTACTTCAATGCTTATTGCTTATGAATTAAACATACTGTTTCCAGAAATATAAATCACTCTAAAATTTCCACGGGCCAAAAAAGTGATTTACATGAATCGTGAAAACTCGCTTTACGCATATATCATATACATATTAAATAGTTACTGCATACACCCGATAAGAAATTCAAATTTATGCACACTTGCAGCCATGTAGTTTAATTCATTTAAGATGACTGATTACATAGCTTCCAGATGCTACTTTATTACAGGGGATATAACATGTTCTTCAAACTTTAGGTTGGAGTCGATATTAAATCCGAGGAATTTTGAGCATGACTTATTTCCAAGTACGTGGTTACCTAGAGGGATGTTTATAAGATTACATAAGATATTTATGAGATTACATACAATGCATCAACATAAGTTAGGAGCAATAAATGAGAAGGAGCACTGAACATTTATGGCACAGTTCTGCCACTGTCTCGCCACACAGTGGGATAGAAACATAAAAGTGGACAAAAATCGTTCTCCGGCTCAATTTTTAAGATATTTAAATATATTTTTTTAAACGCGTAAGGCTCCGATATTTTCATTATTAATTTTTTGAGGTTAGGAAATTTATTAAGAGTTTAAAAATATTTAAAATAATTTAAATATTTGTACTTTATGATGACAAAAATGTATCCTAAATATTTTGTTAAGTTACTGTATAGGTTTTTTGGGTCGCTAAGTCCGAAAATCGTAGTTCCGAACCCTGGACAACCCCCGAAATATGGAAAAAAACACCCTGTTTATGGGTTTTTTGTAATAATTTGAAAGTTAATCATAAATAATCCTATAAAAAAGGGCTAATTAGAGAGGGTAATAACTACCCCTAAAATGATGTAAAATAAAAAAATTTAATTCTATGAAGACAAAAATATTTTCTAAAATTATTAATGCATTTGAAATTCCATAAAAATGCAAGAACTTAATTTTTTATTGCACTTGAAGTTAGGGGTTTTAAAGTGTAGTTAAGGCTAGTTTTTCCCGCAAGTGTGGTTAAAATAATTTTTTATGAATTTTCTTTTAATAACATGGGTTCATAACCTTCATATTTCCGATAGATTTTTTTTATGAAAGTGTTCCTCCTGTATCTATCCAACACTAGTTTATAATCCAAGTTTTAATAAAATCGAACTTTTCGTTCTTAAGTTATTGTGCTTACAAGAAATATGACGGATGGAGAGGTGGACGGGTGGCGTACGAACCGGCAGACGAACGGACAGATGACACAAATTTTGAAAGCTATTCAAAATTGCATGATAAATACAATGATATGAAAATCTTTCTCTGTTATGTTTACGATTTTACAAATGTGTCGATCAAATTTTTATTTTTGTATTTTCGAAGAGTATATATAGGCCGGTCGTCGTAACTTTTATTTGATCATAAATTTAAAATAGCAATTTTATTGACTATTAGCAACCTTTTATCTTTGACCGTTCAATTGTTATAAACAAATTAAGGGTCCTAAATTAACAATTTTTTTCCTGTTCAACGAAAGGTCACATGGAAATTTTATTGTAGTCAAAATGTTGCATTTTGTTCATAGAATTTATAGTTTTTTTGTGTGCCCATATCTCACGCATTTTGCAATTCTTTAAACAAATAAGCTAATTTGTTTATTAAGGATTTGCGATTTTCCATGCATTTTTTGCACTCTCCACCTCCGTCAATCGATAAATATTGTAAAATCTACCATTTCTGTGTAATTTTGCCCCTTTTTCTTTGTTTTTACCACACCGCTAACGTTTTTTAAAAAAATTGCTTAGTAAACAAATGAAATATCTTGGCTCAGGAACGTCATATCGAAGTGCAATTGTCGTAAAATAAAAGATAATAAAAAATGAAAATTTAAACTAGAACCGGAGATATAGACCATTTTATGTTTACGACTGTCAATTGTTTATTAATTAATTTTTTTGAAAAAAATCTTATGACGACATAAAGTTAATATATTAAACAAACTAGTTTTCAATTGTCACACAAATCCATTGGTTTTTCATATATTTTATGCTTTTATAACAATTAATTTATGAACGCCGTACAACGTTCTTTAGTGTTTACGCTCCGAGCGACTTGCGCAGTAACAACTTTGTATATATAAAATTCGAAGCGCGCTCAGTTTTAAATGTGCTGTAAGTGATTTAGATTAGTTTAAAGAGTCATTGAAAGATATTTTCATCTTATTTTTTAATTTTTATAAGTTTAATTACTTTTTTCTACAGGGTGTTCTTTAGTGACGTGCTAATATTTCAGGGTGTGATTCCTTACGTCACTATATGAAGGAAAGATCATATGAACATATGTCCGCAACGGCTTAAATTTTTTGCTACGGGGTGTTGAAAATGTTTGTTTTTAATCGTTATTTTTTAATAACAAAAAGTACTTTAGATATTATTTTCAATTTTGGTATGTGTTAATAGGATATAAAACCACATATTTTAATTATAAAAGTTATTTATCGCTCCACCAGTGGCGTCCCTGCGAACATGCCCTGATATTTTTTACCTTTCACGCCACTGACATTTTTTCATGTGGATATTTTTCCTGATTAGCTTGATCAATTCTGCATGAAAACGTTCTCTTGCGTTTTTCTCGTCAGACGCACAGTTGAAACAATTACTTTCAAATTGAAACTAACTACACAGACCCACACGGAGCGTAAACACTTAAAAATGTTGTTCGGCGTTCATAAATTGATTATTATAAAAACATAAAATGTATGAAAAACCAATGGCTTTGTGTGACAATTGAAAACTAATTAGTTTAATATATTAATTTTATGTTGTCACAAGATTTAAAAAAAAATTAATTAATAAGCAATTGACAGTCGTATTCGCAAAATAGTCTAAATTTCCGGTTTCAGTTGTTTACTAAGCTATTTTTTTTAATGTCGGTTGGGGGGGGGTAAAAAAGAAAAAAGAGGTAAGACCACACAGATGTGGTAATTATTACCAATATTTATCGATTGCTGGAGGTGTAAAGTGCAATAAATGCCATGGAAAGCAAGTGCAAATGCCTCCTTTATACATACTAATTTTTTCCCCTCGCCGGTTCCACCGGAATACCCCCAATTTTGGGGCAATATAGCACAAAATATTTTTTTGCCAATATCTCGATTCTGAACAGTCCTACGAAAAAATTCACAGATTTCACAGTCCTTGCGACTATCGGGACATTGGAAATGATAACACCATACATAAAACATAAACTTTTTCAACTTTTTCCGGACAGCACGATCCACTACACCGCTGTATTTCCACCTTAAATGAAAAGTGGTAACTTGACCCCTGTGATATATGCATGCCCATATTACATTTGCGTATATCAGCCGTTGTATATACGACAGTCTCACTCGACCGCGACACCGCTGTCTTTTGACCTTGAACGAAAACTGGACACTCTACCCCATATACGAACATAAACATTTCCAAGTCAAGCATCGTATTGCATTCGCTCTGTATATCGACACTTCCATGCTTTCTATAAATATTTAAAACAATTGGTATTTACATCCATTATAATTTTATTTTACATTTTACAATATAGATATATCACCTCATTACGATTCGGTCATTATAGTTGGTAAAGGCGTTGACATCATTATGATTGGATTATCCACAAGTTGTTCAAACATGTATCTTATGAAACCAAACAAAGGGAAAACGGACGAAAGAAATTATACTTCGAACTCTTTTAAATACCCAAGAGAAGTTGCCGATAACATATTATTCCTCCAAGCATTGAGTGAATGTGACACAACTGTGCGTTTTTTAGGCAAGGAAAAGCAAAATTCGTTAAATTATTACAAAATACTGCAGGATTACATGTGGAATGTTTTAAAGACCCCCCCAATTCTCACTTTGATGTTATAGATATAGCAGGCCAAAAAGTTAGCCCTTTACGGAGCAGAACCCGATCACCATTCTTTAAATTAATTCGGGTAGGTACAAATTCTTTATAATGTCAGTGGCAAAAAGTACATGTAACCTTGCATCGTTACCTCCCACTGAGTCTGCTGCACTCTTTTAGAACGTACTATCAAATTCAGCAGTGGTACGGCACTACTAGAAGGCCTCAAGATTGGGGTTGGGTGAGAAAGAAAATTGGTTTGCTCCTATTACTACCAAAAACGAAGCTCCTCCACAAGAACTGTTGAAGACAATAAACTGTAAGTGTATAAAAGGCTGCAAAGTCGCATGTACTTGTAGAAAAGCTGTACTATGATGTTCCGTTATTTGTACAAATATCGAAATATATGTAGACGACTTAGGTCAAACCGAAGATCCCGAAGATAAGGTAGTAGCTTGTGGGCTAGTATATATGGAGATTGTTTAAGCATAAATGAAGCGACATGCAACAGGAACAGATTTGTCGACCCGCCGGTTATGAAACAATAGATCAAGGTCAAGGATAAACATTCACTAATGAACATAAATGTTGTAAACCAGAGTCGTCGGTTGTTCATAGATTTGGATTTATAAATATTTATTAACGTGGCCCTAAACACCTCAAAAACAAGATAAGAAAATATTTCCCGCATTACAATGAAAATATATTTATTGACATTCAATTAGAAAACTACCTCAGGAATTTTCAATACGCCTTGATACCAGCGTAAGTTGCAAAGCCTGTGAATGCTTTCATGATATGTAGCTCACGTGAACTATGCCTATACACGTTAATTGAATTATTTTAAAATAGTGATAATGTACTCAAGTAATATTGATATAAGTAAAAATGTTCTTACTTTAACCACTAACCTCTTTTTAGTTACATAACAAATGTGTGTCACAAGTTAAAGCTGAATGCGGTTTAGGTGAGCATGCCGTCCATATTTTACCACCAGTGTCTATTTGTCCTATTGTCCTTGATCGGCAGCGATCTCTACAGAAACGTGGATCTAAATACGGGCATGACAATGTAAGTATAAAAAATGTGGTTGAAAAAATTATTTATTTTATTATTACTTAAATTATTTAGAACACTGTTTATATCGTTATTTGAAATTTTTTTGTGTGAGTAAAACTCCCAGAAAATATCTCATCGAGGTGCTTTCTTACTTTTTTTACCGTAGAAATATGAAAAGTATTTACGGTATATGTGTTTGCGGACTACTTTTTTCAAAACAAATGCTTTATAATCATTTTAAAATGAATATAAACTGATGTTCAGTATATACCGCCAAAAAATATTAGTGGTGTTACAAATTTTATATATGTTAAATCAGCAAATATTTATTTTTTGTCATTCACTGCTAGCGGTAACCTCAACATTATTTAAAATGTCGATAAAGACGACTAAATCTTTTAAGTGAGTAGTACAAATAATTACAAATAACACACCCAATCACAACAACACAAAATATAAATAATGTGTCATTTATAGAAGATAGTGCCTCACAACCAATAAGCTAACGTTCTAGATATTCTTCAATATATTTAATTTTAACTAATTTTGATTATCAAGTTTTCATTGACGCCATTAATATTAATGCATTTGACTTTCTATATTATTGTTTTACTCTCAACGAATGCATCATTTCATGTGAATTTTTAACAGGGTGTCTCTAAATACCCACATTTCCCATTAGGGGCTGATTCTACGTGCAAGAATAATAAGAATACTTGCTGTAAAATATGTCCGGAAATGCTTCCTGATGGAGTTACAGCCCTTTGAATATGGAGCCTAAATAGAGGTGTTAACTGATTATCTCGGAAATTGATACAACTATTTGAAACTTGGTTCATAATTTTGTATTTTTGAGGCTTATTTTTGTATGGTATTGACTAAAACTAATATTATCCATAGACCGAGAAATCAGAGATAATTGACCTTTGCTTCTAGATTCTTGTATCGCGCACATTACCAAATGAATCATCAGTATTTCATTTAAACTACTTTTTCAAGAACACGGCTTATTGTACCGCTAATTATTGTAAAGTGGGTGTTTTTTAAGTAATATTAAGCGAGGAATCATAATTAAGCGTTAAACGACTAAAAATATAAATTAAAAAAATTAGAAATAAAAATTAACTATCCCTATGGATGAAATTAGTTTTAATTAGTACCATACAAAAATAAGCCTTAATTCAAAACTGGGAACCATGAACACATGTTTATAGGAAGTGTTCTTACTATTTTTGCTAGAATCAGCGCCTAAAGAGAAGTGTGTGTATTTTAAGACTGCCTGTATATATAAAATACAATGTTGTTCTCTATCGGGACTATTAGACTCAATATTATAACTTGACCACTTTTAGGGTTCCATATCAACTTCAAATAAACAACCAGCAATGTCTTTCCAAATAACCACCTCTCCAAATTCCGTTCCTTTGTTAGTTTTTATTAATCCTAAATCTGGAGGTAGGCAAGGATCCAGAATACTCAGGAAGTTCCAGTACATTCTTAATCCCCGACAAGTACATATCTTAGGAACAGGAACCGGACCCATGCCCGGTCTTAGTATGTTCAAGGATGTGCCAAATTTTAAGGTGGTTTGTTGCGGAGGTGACGGAACAGTCGGATGGGTTTTGGAAACAATGGGTATGTCCTTATTAATTTTAAAATCTGTAGTTTTTCAAACCCGGTGAAACTTGTATGAAAAATATTATCTTTTATTTTAACGTCGAATGTTCGCAGTATTCCAAAAACAAGCTCTGAAATGATTACACTAGTATTATCAGTATATTGAGGCTCTGATGCAATTTTCTTGCCATCTAAAACGCATGCGCATTTTCAAGCGTAGTGAAACCCGGTGAAACTTGTATGAAAAATATTATCTTTTATTTTAACGTCGAATGTTCGCAGTATTCCAAAAACAAGCTCTGAAATGATTACATTAGTATTATCAGTATATTGAGGCTCTGATGCAATTTTCTTGCCATCTAAAACGCATGCGCATTTACAAGCGTAGTGCATTCACAAATCCCAATATATGCAGATTTGCCCATATCACGCATCCTAAATTTTATATGGTGTCAACACCATAGAACGCGAACTTTTGACTATCATTTCTATAGTCAAACAATTCGTACATATTTATTAGGAGTAAGTGTAATTTAGCACCTAATTATATATCACTAATGTAAAATCTGTGAATCCAACTATCGAGAATAAAGTTTAGGCTTTTATTGTTATAAACTAATCCTAATGTTAGAAACTCGGTATGAATATTTGAAACTTAAATACAATGCACAAAGTCCAAAATCTAGTTACCATTACAATTGAAAAGAATAATAATAAAACTGTTGAGGCTACATTTTTATTGTTGAGATTATTATTCTGTAAACACACCAAGTTATCTATGATACATTTTTCAGATAAGGTCGAATTGGAATGTCAACCAGCAGTTGCGGTAATACCATTAGGCACTGGAAACGATTTAGCAAGGTGTTTGCGATGGGGAGGGGGCTACGAAGGAGAATCGATTCATAAAATGTTACACAAAATTGCCAGGGCTTCCACAGTTATGTTAGATAGATGGTTGATAGAACTATCCGACACGGAGCTTCCAGATCCCGACCAAAAGATTGCAGATACTCGAATCCCTTATAATATCATCAATAATTATTTTTCAATAGGTGTTGTAAGTATTTTGTTTAAAGTATCAATTGATCAAAATCTGTGATAAAAAAATTATAATATAAAATGTAATATTGCCGTGACAATCTCCTTACCGTTTCCTCCTTTATTTTAGGACGCTGCTATTTGCGTAAAATTCCATTTAGAACGAGAAAAGAATCCAGAGAAATTCAACAGCCGCATGAAAAATAAATTATGGTATTTCGAATATGCCACTTCAGAACAATTCTCAGCTTCCTGTAAAAATCTCCATGAACATATTGAAATAACTGTATGCAAATTGTGACATGATTGTTGATTAGTGTATTAAATAAATACTTTTTTAGTGTGATGATGTTAGTTTGGACCTAGCAAATGGGCTTCCATTGCAAGGCGTAGCACTGCTCAATATTCCGTATACTCATGGGGGCTCAAACCTTTGGGGTGAACACTTATCTGGTTCAAGAAGGCGAACCAAAAAGAAAAAAAGACAAAAAGAAATGAGTACTAGTAGCTTTAATTCTGTAGATCTAAGTGTAGCCTTACAAGGTAATAATTAGTTTTACATTAAAATGAAAATCAAAGAAATATGTATTGTATCTTACCGCAACTGAGGAACAGAAAACTGTGATAGCAGTGTCATTGAAAATTATTTGCACAAACATAAACCTTTTTTACTTAATTTAATTAATTTCATCTTTTAATATAATCAAGTAGCTGATGGCATAGTATTAATAAGCAAACCAAGACGAAAATGTAAAAAATTGACTATGAGACTGTTCGTACTGTTTATACAATTATTGATGGTTTCTCGACAAAATAGTGTTCTGATTATCCTGGGGAGTAGTAAGTGTCAAATTTGTGAAATGATACTTATACATGGTGTTCAAAAATGTAAAATATGTAAATTTATTATTAGACAAAGTGCCTTAATTTTTTACTTTCT
Organism: Stenurella melanura; assembly: GCA_963583905.1. NCBI lineage: Eukaryota > Metazoa > Arthropoda > Insecta > Coleoptera > Cerambycidae > Stenurella > Stenurella melanura. Next base: position 167,548,978 of record OY757310.1, read on the forward strand.
TTGAAAACTGTTTACCATAATTGTTTAAAACTCAAGCAGTACTGAGAACGAGGTTTACTCAAAAAGGGCAATAATCACCATTCACAGAAAATAGACGCCGAAATTTTATTTTATTAAGGCAAAAATTATAAAAATAGGCAAAACTTTTCATAAAGAATTATATTTTCTCGAAATATCCAACAAAAGCTTGGTTTCCCTTCTGGGGATATAATTTTCGTTTGTTCTTATACATTGTTAATTAAACCTTATAAAATTCCTTCTAAGAATGTAACCTACACTTCTTATATTAGAAAGAATAGTTTCTCTATTGAAAGGACTGCATTTTAGTAAGATAATAACTTAAGGTTTAAACGCGACCGTATTATTTTCAGACATTGGCGACGGGCTTATAGAAGTGATAGGTCTAGAAAATTGTCTGCACATGGGACAGGTCCGAACAGGCCTCAGAGCTAGTGGAAGGAGATTAGCACAATGTTCTTCCGTCATAATAAAAACCAAGAAAACCTTTCCCATGCAAATCGATGGGGAACCTTGGATGCAGCCCCCTACTACGGTAAGTGCCAATAATTACACATGTACTAAATCTGGTAGTAATCATACTGACCCTCGATAATAGTCAGTAAAACTATCATAAATCAATGCCATACTTTTTGTTCCACGGTAATTTTCAGTTGGTAGTCTTGATCATTATTATCTTAATATCTGAAAGTATACAATATTTTTCAATGAGAAGTGAGCATTTTAAATAATTATTTCTTTAAAAATTTACAAAGTACAAACATTGTCTTAAATTAGACCACGTTACCTCTTTCCCAGCCGCTTTTAAAATCTCAAATGCCTCTTTACCTATGTGACATATCCTAAAATGGTATAATGTTATAAGGAATACAGTATAGAACTATATTTATATGTTCATCTACTTAATATTGAAAATAAAAACGGAACTGCTATAATGAAACTTAGTTCGTCATTTTTAACTAACATTCTCAATAACAGTAGGAACATTTTATCATTTTCTATAGGAGAGTAAATTGTAAGACAAAAGATGGTACCTATTAATAGCCTAGCTGGTTATCACCTAACTTAAACCCAGATTTTCAGCACTATCTGGAAATAATTTCATAATTCTAAATAAATACATAAGGAAACGATCACTCAAAAAAAATGTACATGTTTCCGCTTTTATTTTCATTTTCTCAGTATCTAATTCAAGCACAGCACTAAATATTTCACAATGTCAAAATAATGTTAATTTAAAATTTGGAGGGGGTTGGCGGAATTGAGAGAACGCACTACTTAAAATTATATTCTTCATGTCCGTATTGATCATTGTATTTGATGTACATGCATCAACCACTTTTAATAAGAGTTTCTATAAAAAATATTAATATGTTTAATAACTGAATATGTGTTAAACGCTACGAATGGTAAAATACAGAGGGAATGAAAATTTAGGGGCCAAACCAACGCGTTTCTAATAGTACTGGTAGCGGACAAAATCCGAATAGTACTATCGCGCGATGTTAATTATCATTGGCGCACATCTACCCCGCTTTTTCTCAAGGCTTGCGGTGTTCATTGCATCTTCTATTTAGAAAATGAACATCCACCAAATAAAGAAATATTAATAATAGCTCATCTATTTGATGTATGACTTGTTTCGTTTCAGATACGTATCACTCATAAAAACCAAGTGCCAATGCTGATGGCACCACCTCCAGAGAAAGGAAAAGGCTTCTTCAGATTTTTTCGTAGGTAGAAATTTACAAGTTAGTTATCTCAAAGTGATATTAAATTTAATTATTCCTTGAAACTCTAGTCTCTTGCAAAGTTTATTTAAAAATGACAATAACCTTATTTATTCTGTATTTAAAAGTTTACATGTCAGTTTTATTTTGTTAGATAATTATTGTTCTTGCAATGTAAAATTATTAAAAGTATGCGAGTATTCTCGATTGTAAAGGGGTATTTATTATTATATGTGTAAGTGTTGAAAATCGATGTAATATTTGTTTTTCTTTTTCTTTTTGTAAGTTTCGCATTGTACACTAGTATGATGCTAGCTGCTATACAATAAATTTAAATACCCTCTTTAAAGGGTGAAAATAGTAAATGTAATATCTAGAAAATCATAGGGACCATATCGCTTCACTTGAATCCCGCCAAAAAGTACCTACGCCATTATTAATATGTAATTGAACTGTAGTTACTGTCTAGTTAAAAAAATGTAGAATGTACGTTGTGTTGTACGCAATTTCGATTAATTTTATGGAAATTAATTTTATTAAGTTACTTCTTAAATGTGATTTTACGACAATGTATCGAGTTTACTCTAATTACGGGGAACAGTAGTTTACCTTTGAATTAATTGGTTTTGAAAAAACACTACAAAATACTACATAACATCCGACTCGATCTGGAGGTCACTCCTTCCATATATGCTATTGACAGGAAACCTAAAAATGATGCTGGTGCACTTTTCCCACGCCTATTTCGTTAGAACAGTTATGTTATATTTGAGACTTAGTAAATAAGAAGAAAATCATAGTAGCTTTTCATAGTGTTTCATTGAGCCAAATGGTTACACCGCTTTTGGTTAGGGGTCAAGCGATGCGCGAAATATCCGTGAGTTAGACTGGAACAAAGATTGGCGTTAAACACCCACGTCAACGAAACTGTACGAAGAGACTACTCTATGTCCAGAAATAACACACTGAATAGACAAAACAAGAAATTATTGTACGTGGTGCCCATCATATACACGGTTCCATTGTGCTGCAGCATACCGGCCACGACAATCAGAAAGTTGAGGGTGCTAGAACATTAACCTATGCGTCTCATTTCGAATTCAGGCAGGTATACCTCCCTCATAGACCTTTTGCGCGTTGTAGCGATATAACCCCACTAGCGGACTACGTCGAAGAGATTCATAAAAATTCTACTCTTCCAAACTGGTCAACATAACCCAAATCAGACGACATAATGTTCTCTTCCGGAAAAAATATAGTCTGCCATCCCAGGCGTTGCCCATTTTCCGGCAGCCTCTCTAGCCAAACTTTACTGGTCATTATACTGTTATTGTTATTGTTATTTTTAATTAGTAACGTGTTATAATTATATATTACCGACTTTGGTCAAATTTTCAGTAAAGACTATGTGCATTTATTCCTAGACATACCACTAATTATTTATGTTGTTTTAACATAGGCGTATTGGAATGAAATTGAAAGAGTTATGCACGTTTAGACAGGGGAAAATAGTAATGTTATGCAATAGTAGGCAATGACTTGCTTAACTACTTACAACTCGTGACTCTTATCTCCGTTACTCTGTAGTTAGGTGTGTGGGAACTCTACATGTCTGGCTATGTTTTAGCTTATTTATCTCAAAAATAGATTTTTTTCTCATCTTTTTAGCCTGTACCCTTCAATTATTTGTTATTTCCGTATACGTTTTAAGCTGATCCGGGTTTGCCTCGCCCAGCCCTTCAACTGCCACGGCGCTTAGCAACGCGGATGTCTGGCTGGCTCTGGACCATATTTTAGGAAGACAACTATTTTCCAATGTTAATATCAATAAACATGTTTTGAATTGAATTGAATGACATGCTCTCTTCTATTAATTATATTATCAACAATGGGCGATCAAATATTGGATTTAATATTTGTACACTTAGTGCATTTGACGTAGAATATACGCACTTCTTCGCGTAAATATATTTTGTTAAAAATGTATATATTCTCCAGAGTTTTTACAGAAGACCACAAACGGAAGTAATACATGTATTACATATAAAAAGAAACGTACTGGAATATTAGAGGACACTGATACATAATTTGTTTTTGATCCTGAAATGAGTGCAAATACCTTGAAATTATTATGATCCCACAGGAAAGATATATATTAAAGTGTAATAATAAATTGTAGAAGCCCGCTTGTTTCATTACGAAACATTTGTCTCATCAGAAATAATTTAAGAATTACATATCCTACCGAGATTTACGTATTTTTTAAATTACTGTTATTAGCTGACCTTGCTGTGAAAAATACGAGAGAAACGCTAGAAAATAAATTCTCGTTTCAAATTTATTTCAGCCACCTACGTATTTTTTTGTTAAAGAACAAACTTTTTTTAAATTTTTATACGATAATGGTATTGTTTTAACACAGCCAAACAGAAGTAAAACAAATCTAATATAAAATATATTAATAAGAAAATCATCAAGTTGTCACCTATCCCTTTAATGAGCCAAGGAATATTGAGTACTTCATCAAAAAATCTTATGTGGAAAATATTTACATTCATTACTTGACGATTGTACATATATAGAGTATTAGATAAAGCGTAGCGCCGTTTTCTCAAAAGTATTTTTGCTATTGAAGAAATTCATAACCAGACCACCAATGAAATTTAAATAAGATTAAAAATTTAAGTATAAAAATATTTTTATATCTAGGTATATATTGTATTCGCCACAATAGGGAACTTTCACTTTTTTTACTGCATCAAAATGTTCTACTATATTAAAAAATAAGATATGCAAAATATGACGCCTTAATTCCCAATAATAAATTTATTATAAATTATTAAAGTTTTGCGCGCGAACGAACCGTTTCAAACAGGTCGTGACGTCACACCCTACAATATACAAGCGAAGACGGAGATCCCAGCACTCGGCCGCTTGATTTCATAGTTCATTTAGCCGTAAATACTCTTCGCAAATACAAAACGAAGAGTATTTCGTATAAAAGATGCCACCATAAACATATCCACTTTCGGCAAATTATCAGATTTGCCCTTTGAAAAACCTTCATCAGTCATTTTAAAATATCTGTACAACTGCAATAAGCGATACTATAAAACACAATTATATATTTATTATTTATATCAGTCACTAACAAATCCCAGTCTAATGACATCGGTAAACATCTGATTGTGTTGCTTCCCTTCGCGACAACTACCGAATATTGTAGGGTGTGACGTCACAGCTCGTTACGGGCCACTTCAATTTTATCGCTGTTTTTTTGTGACGTACACGTTTTATTACAACGTTACGCCATGTTTTTTAGTATTATTTTAATTTTTTAAATTATAGGCAAGTTCCCTATTATTTCAATGCCCACCATGTTCCATATACAGGGTATTTAAGTAATCTACCTCAATTAATTTTATGTATTAAAATTGAGCATAACACCTTCATAATATCTCGCCACGCATGCTGATTATCATGTATATCCAAACAAAAACGAGATTCGTCACTAAAAATTATCTTATTCAATTTCACTGCACAACTGCTGTCGTTAACACAGTGAGAGGTGGTACTAGATGGGGACAATATCCCTTCCTCTGCAAACTACAACTTAATCGCAAAAGCTCAATACGATCTCTTAAAGCTCAAAGTCCGAGATGGCGATTCCAAAATTATGTTGTTCATCGCTCACATCTTCTAACATATTCTGTTCTTATTTACATTATTGTCACATATTTGGCGATATGTGATTTCTTGGAGTTGTTCTTCCTTCACTGTGTAGTACGTGTGAGAGCATCACACATGTGTCGTGTTTGCCTGTTAGATGCAAGACCTCTTCAAAGCTCTTTTCCATCAATGCCTTACGTCAGTTGGACTGAAGGATGTGTTTCTACAGTAAGGTTTACTGTTTTACAAATAGTCTCATCCCGCCTAAAGCAAAATATGTAATAACAAATTTACTGACTTTAGATGCTCAGTTTAGTTTAGTTTAAGTTCAGTTCAATTAGCTTCACAAGAAGTATTACTAATCTTTATTCAACGATGACTACTTCCTGTCTTGTAGTCGCCATCTTGATTACTGGTACCTAGATAATAGATTCCTTGTTAGTTGCCATTACAGCGTACTGTTTACTCATGATAATATACCGGGTGTCATAAAAGTATGGGAACAGCAAAATAACTTGAAAAATACAAATCTAGAAAAAAGCTTTAAATACAGAAGTTTTAGAAAATTTCCCTGGCTATCCGACGGTGACTTTAGATTTGACCTTGACCGTGATCTTCAAGGTCATTTTAAGGTAAAGTCGATTTTTTCAAATGGAACCCCCACTTTTAACCCCGGAAATGGAACGAGCGGAAAATTTTTCATTCGGATATGACTTTCGGCACTTACGAAATTGACCTCTAAAAGTCATCTTTACACCATAATTTTGTAAGTGCCGAAGGTCATCTCCGAACGGAAAATTTTCCGCTCGTTTCATTCCAGGGGTTAAAAGTAGGGGGTTCCATTGGAAAAAGTCGGCTTGACCTTCAAACGACCTTGGAGGGCACGGCCAAGGCCAAATCCAAGGTCACCGTCAGACAGCCAGGGAAATTTTCTACAACTTTTTATTTGAAGTTTTTTCTGGGATTAATATTTTCAAGTTATCCTGCTGTTCCCGTACTTGTCTTGTTCTTACAGCATATGTTCAAATTGTTTGCCATTGACAGTTTGACAGTCAGCTAGAGGGATATAAAAATTATTAATTGTACTTCTTATCATTTATGGTGTAATCTCAGTACACACATCTATTATTCGCTGTTGCAAACTTGAAGTTCAAGAGTAAATATAAGTTCAAGAGTAAAGTAAACCAGCACCCAGTTGGTGCAACCATTGTAATCTCTTTCATTTCTAGGTGGCATATAATATAAAGTTATAGTTATTTTTGGCATTTGTCACCACTATCTTACTTTCCGGGGCCTTGAAGCAAACTTCCTGGTGGCTTTTTTTGGTCTGCTCTCTAAACTGTCTCTAAAAGTTCCAAAAAATAACTTAGTAACTGCATTAAAAGTGTGGACGATTTTTAGTTATTTACTGAAATATTTATAAGTGATTCTAGAAGAGGCTTCAAGACAAATTCAGTACAGCAATTTCCATTCAGTTGAGCTTAACTGCCCGTTTTTGTTATACGAATGGAAGCTAGCGATGGACGGCGCCAATATTCTCGACTTTTGATGACGGTTTCGGATGATTAGGGGTCGAGCTTGAGCTCTTTGTCCCAATCATCGCTGTAGACCTGGACCGGCCTTGTAAGAGGTGGGCCCGCTTTTTCGTCCAGCTCACCCCACCAACACACACAACAGCGAACGGTGTGGGTGTTGTTAGCAGACCTCTCCTGGATTGCGACGAATTTAGTTAAGTTATCTCAGCAAGCTTGTAAATAAGTAGAAAAATCTTGGCGAAGTTATTGAATAGAGAATGGTAAGTCTTATTCACAAGCGATCGAAATAGATTTAAGAATTCTTATAAGTCAAAACATGAAATTTTTAACTTTTATAATTCAGTAAAATCATCAGCGGGAAAGACGCCCGATGCCGATATCGAAATATTGAAATCGACATTTTCTTCACGTCGTGAATTGCATATGCATATGCGAAACTGGAAACTAGAAATTCAGGAATGAACAGAAAAGGACGAAATCTAATCTAACGTGTTTCGCTTTCGTTTTCAAATATGAACGTTTATGTATTCTGTCGAGTCTTATTAGAGACTTCTAGGACGAAATTTAATCTAACGTGTTTCGCTTTCGTTTTCAAATATGAACGTTTATGTATTCTGTCGAGTCTTATTAGTAACGGCTTCCACTATCGATTTTTTAAATTCATGCCTGTTTTTGGTCTCTGAGGTACCTATTCTATAATTTTATATGACCTGTTGAATTAATAAAGGTATGTTATATTATTAAATTTCTTAATTTTGTGGCGATTTTTAATTATCCGTGAATTTTGTTTAGGGTGGAAGATTTTCAATATATATTTTTGCTGCTTGTGCAGTAGATTTCACTGGCCATGATGAAAATGTCTATATTATTTCGTTTTTATATCCGAAAACCAAAATTTAACAAATTCAGTTGACCCTATACGCAAATTTCTGTACACTCATGTAAAAAAAATACTATTGTTTTCTAAGTCTGTGCAAGGAATAAACAAAATTCGTATTCTGTTTAGTTTTAAATAAGACAAATATTTTATGAGAGAATGACCTACGTCCAAAAAGTTTGAAATAAATCGAAAAATTCTTGCCCATTTGTGAGATAATCTTTGTTATTTTACAGGAAGAAATATTTTCTGAAAGAGTGACCTACCATTGTTTTTTTATTACATGTAGAAGTATTGTATTGACAATGAACTTTCACAGGAAATGAAAGTTGTTAGTCACAGATGGGAAAATCAACAAAGTCTGACAACAGTAACAATTTTGCCAGAAATTCTTGGAGACAAATAAAAAAGTTTTCCTTTATTTCAAGTAGTAATCAAACAAAATGATACTACACACCCAACAAAACACCCCGTGTAAGTCCTCATATGGATGCGCGACATTTTGTGTATACATTTTTTTAACTAGACATAATATAGGAGAAATTGAAATATAAGTAAGTAAATAAGAAAACATTACTAATTATTTATTATAACATTACACTAATATAAATAAGCATTTAAATATTTATACGCTTTAAGCGTTTGTGTATAAACTATGTTTATATTAAGTGTATTTAATATTATTAAATATTACGTTGTATTTTATTTATTAAAAGATATGTACCGAAGTATAGTTATTAGGATAGATTTATCGATATTGTACCATGAAATTCTGGTTCAAGAAAAGAGTTCTGTTTAAGTGTTTTAATTTACATTACAATTTAATTTGGGAATTATATTGCTACATGAAGAACAGATATGGTAGTTGTTTGTATGACAAATGTATAAACACATTAACAACTAAATAGGAGGATGGAACCTTAGTGCGACACCGATCATGAAGAAGTATTTAGAATTAGCAAAAGTGACATCAAAGAATTTTCGGGCATTAAAATAAATTAAAGTCAACAAATTAAGATGTCAGATGACAAAAGACAAAAGTAAGTATTGTGCCGGTTCAGCTAACCCCCACCACTCAACATTTAAGCCACGCCCCCTTCCCCGGGGGAAATTCAAAATCTTTGTTTAGAAGTACCAATAAAAATAATCTACAGGTTGGTAATTTTATTGATACAATTTACAGATCTGAGTTACTACCGGTAGAGTTGCCGCCGAAAGAATCGTGGCTTTAAAGTATAGCGTGGGAGTAATAACACCTACTGACATTTTAGTAGCATCGATTTACTAGCGTTGGAAAGACTGAATAATATGGCTTTGTATTGTTATGAGACATGAAAAACGTCTACAGATTAAATCACTACGATTTAATACCTTTAGTAAAGTTAAATGTCTGACAAAAACATTCCACTGATATTTGATGCCAATTATGAGAATTTAAAACTTTTTGTTAATTTCTACTTTAAAAGTTATATATCAGGTTTATAATGAGAAAGATAAGAAAGATTAAAATGGACAAGTTATCTTTCGAAATTTCTAAATCACCATTTCTTCCTATTTCTTTAAGCTGGACATGCCATCCCCTCTATCATATATCTCTCCTCCACTCCATCCCCTCCTCTAATGTTATTGGTCGGCAAGTGAGAGATATCCGGTAGTGAAAGATGGTCTCAGAACTCTCATTTCTTCTCTACTATTGTAGACAATTGATAGTATTACTGACAAAAAGCTTCTAGTGGCATTTTGCCGATAATGTAGGAGACTCTTAATTTTTTTAACTCGAGTTTTGTTTTATCTAGTATTTAATCAAACTTTGAATACAGCGTGATTCACTAAAAACTCCCCATTTAGTTTCCGTGGTAACGAAAAGAAATATTCAAAGTTGGTAAACACTAGTCCTTAGATGTTCTTGGTGGCTTTATTTTGTATTTCAAATGTTGCCAATAACAGTGACGTCTGCGGCGTCACGACGCCGAAAAGAAATTTTTCAATAACAGGAACCTTGAAAGGTGTGTGGTGCATGTAATGAAGCATTGCATTTCAATCAACTTTTATAATAGGAACAATTTTCAAAAAATCATCGCATTTCGAGATATTTGAACTTCAGTTTATTTTTTTTTAGTAACAAAAATGCCATAACTTTTTTTAAATTAAGCGAACTTAAATTATGTACATAATCATCTTATTAATTTTATTATCATTTGTTGACATTTTTAAAAAATACTCAAGATAATATTTTTAGATTTTTTTTATGAACATGTACAGGATGTCCCATTCAAAAATAAATAATGTAATTTCCCATTAAATCAGAAGTTGAAATATATTTATTTTATTAATATCTAAACCAGCCTCTTTTACTACGAAAATGAATTTTAATATCTCTTTCCGTTACCACGGAAAACTGACAGGGGGGTTTTAAGTGAATCACATGATGTCAGTATTGTTGAAAAAATTAGAAAGAAATAATATAGTAAGGTAAGATCGCAAAGATCGCCAGCTCTGAACTCTGAAACGGTTTGATCTACAGCAATCAGTGGTGCTTTTGTGGAAATTAAGAAACTGTCTTTTCAGCTATAAATCTTAGCACCTATAACTTATCATTTAAAAATGTCGCCATGGTGCCATCTAGATTAATATTTTAAATGATGCCTGTTTTTGATGTAGCTATTGATTGATTGATTTACCAGCGTGAGGTGGGCATTGCTGCCAATTCCGGGCATCCATGGAGGTTCGTTCCAACACGCAGCTTGGTCGTCCGCCGAACACGCCCAACGGACGGTCAAACCGCGTGCCGGAACCAAATACCAAATCTCGGATGTTTTATATACCGCCGGACCGGCTGCATACACTGGGTTGGATATGAGACATGTTTGTTGTCAGCAGCGAGAGCCGCATGACGCATGGGGTAGGAATATAGGATGGAAAGTGTAGGTGTTTGTGACTTCGGTGCTTCGTTTAATTTTCCATGCTTCTTTTTTAGTTTCCATCTGTCATCACCGGATGAGAAGTGCAGGCATTTGCAAGATGCTTCTTTTTATTTTCCATGCTCCTTTTAAGTTTCCATCTATTATGATCTCCTTATTTATTCTTCCTCCAAGTTTTCTATTTCTGAATCTAGCAGTGTGCATCTCCTTCCGCCCGCTTGCGTTCACTTCGTTTGTCTGCCAAGACATACATGCATTCGCTCGCTGCAGGAAGCTTTTTTTGTTAACCGTTCCACAGGTAAATATCCATTTACAGTGGAAGTGCCCTACCTCGCGATAAAAAGATTTTTATGGCGGGTTGGTTATGAGAAAGAGGCCCGAGAGAATATGTTGCACAGCCTGTATATTAGTGTGTTTCCACAATAATTACTTTCAACTGCCGCTTTCCAATTAGTATTTTCTATTTCATTACCTATATTTAATACATTTTCATTTTTACTTTTAAATTTTTGTCTGTTGTCTAATAATTTGTACTGTGACAAGGATTAATAAAACAATAAATAAAACTTGAAAATAAAACTTATCTTTTCATCCTTTTCTTATGTTACCACTTCCACGCATTAGAAACCAGTCCGTTGGCTTTCACTGCTGGTGTATTACGTTGCAGATGTTTACTTTGTCGTACTAACCACTTGAGAAAGGGTCGGTCGTCTTGCATATCTCTCATAGTATCCCCACTACTTTCTCCCACTTTCCCGCCCTCATTCCACATGATATAAAATAGACTATTATGTACAGATGAACAGACAGACGAACACATTTTCTGGCTTTAGTATCATTAAACAAACTCAAAAATATCGAACAGTTCACGGAAAGACAAACTTATCAAAATGTCTAGGTTGACTTATTTATTTAAATGCAGGGTGTTCAGTAACTAAATGTTTTCCTTTAAGGGGCGTTGCAGTCTATTTTTAAACCAGAAGGAGTAAACATGGAAATTTCATTTGCACCATAAAAGTAACCAGAAAATACACTAAAACCTTTTTGGCGTTTTGTGCAACCAACAATACACTACTACAGTGTTTTTGTGTGTATTTTATTACATTATATAATGCATCGACCTCTATTTGACCTCAAGGTATTTTATACAGCATCTATACCATTTACGCAATATAAGGGCACCAAGTAGGTAATTAGCCACTTTTACCATTAGATTTATACAAAAGGGATTAAAAACTGACATATACTGTGAAAACGATAAATTAGAAATTATAACCAAACAATTTATGACATGAAATTAAAATTTTTACAAAATGTCAAAATTTACGACTATTGCCTTGTGTATAACTGGCGAGGGCGTATCCAATCACAGATGAATAATTTAGCGCGTTAAATATAAAACTCTCCTGGTTTAAGAACAGACTATAGAACATAAAAAAATCTGATTTAAAAAAAATGATTTACGTCGATAAACTGCAGTTCCGGACAATCTTTAATCCACGAGAACACTGTATCTTTGAAAAATATGGGTCTCGATGGCTTTTGTAACAATTATGCCCTTCCATCGAAAGCTTAAAGCAGCCTGAATGTGTCATTTACATAATATATTGTAATGAGCGTATAAACTGTTATATAAGAAGACACATACTATTGCGACTGTTTGGATTGCAGGAACTAGCAAGTAAAATATTTCGACCTTTTCTAAAGTGTTTTCTATACAGAGTGTCCTGTAATAACGTGCAAAGAATTTAACTGCCAATTCCTTATCGAAACTGGAGGTGGGTTCTTCATTTGTTCTTATTTTGCAAAATAAGCCTTTCCTGTCTAGCTGTACCTCTTAAAGGGGTGTGCAAAAAAAACGGTTTTTAATTTTTATCTGAGAATAGTTTATAAGCACCAAATGATCATATCGGTACATATTACTGCCAAATTATGATCTGACACCTACTTGTTTTGACTAATAGGTCTCGTCGCTTTTAAGTAATCACTTAGACAGATGTAATTCAGTTCTTTTTTCACAAAAACGGTGGATTTTACGATATTTCTTCAAGAGGTCAAAATGTTACTAAATGAATCATAATATTTAGTTATTTTCTTTAATTCAAAGAAAATATAGTGGACAGAGAGATATTTACAAAATTATAAGAAGGGTAGTTAATATCGCCCCTTTATATACACACTAGATGGACGAAATACTTTCGTTAGATGCGTTTTCATTAGTTACTGGAATGTGCCAAATTTCGTCTCATTCCGGATACATTATTTTCAGATAGAAATTGAAAACCGTTTTTTTACACACCCCCTAAGGGGATATATCTAGACAAGAAAGGCTTATTTTGAAAAATTTTATATGAGGAACTCACCTTCATTTTCGATAAGGAATTAGTAGTTAAATTTTTTGCATGTTATTACGGGACACTCTGTATATTGTCTTGAACTGTGTACAGATAACAATGAACTAATTTTGGACAAACGTTTATACACAAAATTCGGCGTATTTTTTGTTCTATTACCCCCTCACGAGGAGGCATTTAATTCTGAGATGCACTGTAGATAAAATATTTTGAATTAGCTTTCATTCGACTAAAGGCATCTCTTTATAGAAAGAAGTTGGTACGTGTCGCTCATAAAATAGTATTTTCGTCATTCTAAACTAAAGACAAACAGCTGTGCCATTGCCGAGCCAAAATGGTGGCATATTTATCAAAGAAAATGTATAAATTATCAATAAACACTGAAAATTCTAAAGAGTTCCTCAAAATAATTCACTTGCACTTCCATCGAATGTGTAAGAAGGCCTCCATTTAGTAGTCACATTTGTTACTTTTTGAAGAACATTCTAAAAGATTCTAATGTTCAATAAATGCTTGTTAGAAATAAAAATATAATTTTTAAACTACCAAACAACTAAATATACTTTTAAAATATCTTTATGTAGCATATAATTTTATATCAAAAACGAACTGCCACTGAAAAAGAGAACGTGGAAAGTTTTAATTGCTGTTGAGCTTTAATTGTAATATAAATCATGTATATTGTAGAAATATTATAGAATTTTTGTCTATGCCTTGTAAATGTATGGCTTTAATCGTACAAAATGTAGATTTTTATATTTCTTGCTACGTCTTCAGGCTAACTGAGCGTTACTTCCTATAATTCTTTAATTTGTGACCGACGCGCGACGTTTTAATGTAATCTGAAACATGCCTGATGATGTAGGTCGACTATAAGTAAATCTGTTGTTGCAATTTCATCTATTACTACCTGGGCAGATAAATATTAGAAAATTTATTTTACGGAAGGTACTTCCTCGATTGCTTGACGTCCATTTAAAAATAGTGAGAAAAGATTACATAGTAATCTCTAAATATATTTCCATATTACTCATTTAAAATCGTAAAAAACAATGTAAAAGTCAAACATTACCTACAGTCATTTTACCTAAATCGACAAAGTTTCCAACTGATTTTTTCTCACAACAGTGATGGACTTGCTATCTTAAACAGAGTCTGATATAAATTCAATACATAAGTATCCGCTTAAAATTCTTAAGAAATATTATTTTTACTTTCAAGCCGTTTTGCAATAAACTAAAACCATTTCATTTATGTTAAAATACTGTTTGTTTACAACGGGATAAGTGGATATTTAATAAGGTAAATCTATAATACAAAATCTTTGTCATATAGTTCTGTCTGTTACCGAAAAGTGTCCGGAATTTTTTTTATACTTCCCTTGAAACCGAAAATTAGCTACAGATATTCGTTGGTATCTAAGATTTATAAAAAAAATCTCAAATTCTGATAATTCTATATGACGAATCCTATATAGTCCAGTCGGTAAAGTAAAAAACACACCAGAAGCTCGCAAAAATGTTATCTGAGATTTTCCTTCCGCAACTGTTAGTGCGAGGATTAAATATCACAAAACCACAAAAATCAGTTCTGGGGGTGTCGCTGTGAAAAAAGCCTTATTTTACTGATAACTCGTTAACCGTTGAAGATATAAAAAAATTGTTCATTATAAAAAAGAAAACTCGACTAATTGCCTAAAAAAAAGTCCTCTTGTAATTTTCTTGTATATGCCATGGTTTTCGAGAAAATCGATATTGACAAAAATTGCAAAATTTGTATTTTTAATGCCCTCGAATTTTCGTTTATTTGAAATTTTTTGCGCGTTGCCTATGCAAAAAATTGAATTGCTCGAAAACCAAACAAGCTACGAAGAAAAATGAAAATGGGTTTTAAAGGGGATACAAAATACTCTCTTGTGTTGCCATTTTTGAGGGCTATTGATATTTATTAGTATATAATAATAATATAATATAGTTATCTCTTGATTTTTGTGCATTTAACTATTCACAGGCCCATAAAAAATAACTGACTATAATATAAGTTATAAATGCATTGTATTTAGTACTTCAATGTAGAAAAAGTTAGGAATAAAAATATTCACATTTACAAATTTAGCAGCATGTTAAAGTTAGCCAAAAAAAATCCAAAAACGGCTGCATATTCATTTTTTTTATGATATTTTTTAATACAATGTTTTAACTATTAAATGATTAGAAACAATAGTTATATGATATATAAACTCAAAAAAAAAATTGAGCTAAGTTTTCAAGATGTTTGGGTCTTTTTTTAATTTTTAGGAAACAACAAGAAATTGGCCAAAATTTGGCTAACTTCAACATGCTGGTAAATTTGTAAATGTGAATATTTTTATTCCTAACTTTTTCTGCAGTGAAGTACTACCTTGCTTAACTTATATTAAAGTCAGTTGTTTTTTATGGGCCTGTGAATAGTTAAAAGTGCAAAAAATCAACAGGTAACTATATTATATTGTTATTTCCATATACTAATAGATATTAATAGCCATCAAAAATGGAAACACAAAAGAGTATTTTATATCCGCTTTATAACCCATTTTATTTTTTCTTCTTAGCATGTTTGGTTTTCGAGTAATTCAATTTTTTCTATAGACCGCGCGCAAAGAATTTCAAATAAACGAAAATTCGTGCGCATTAAAAACACAAATTTTGCATTTTTTTTCAATATCGATTTTCTCGAAAACCATAGCATATACAAGAAAATGACAAGAGGACTTTTTTTAGGCAATTAGTCAAGCTTTCTTTTTTTGTATCTTCAACGGTTAACGAGTTATAAGTAAATTAAGCCTTTTTTCAGCGAAAGGTGTTTTGCGGGGGGGGGGGGGGGTTGCGCGGTACCCCCCAGAACAAATCTTTATAATTATTGGACTAACACGGCGGTTTTCAATTGAAGTAGAAATTTAACTTTCGTATTTTTTTTATAACGAATTTTCTCAAACATTTGGTGAGCACGTACCAGTTGCTGCCCATATTTTCACTTAGTTGAGGGCCAAGAATAAAACCAATAAATTGCAAGTAATACGTATAACAACTGCAGTTCAATCAAAGACTTTCAACGACCGGAGAAGAACAATGTTAAAAAGTGCCATTTTTTGCTTCCAGTGACCAAATTAAAAAACCCATTAAATTCTCTAGATTTTGAGCCTCGTTGGATTGAGGTTCCTAACAAGATGCCAAAAATGTAAAGAAGACGTGATCTCAGGAATTTGGGGGGTGGTTAGTGGGGGGTAGGGTAGGGAGAAATGTATGTTGCTATCGCATTGAGTATTGAAACATTCTTTATAGGATTTTGCAAACAGCAGAAAAATTAACTATCTATAAAAGAAAAACTTTGTGTAGAAATATTAATGAAATCTTTGCATTCTTTCGATAACCTGAATTCTGGTTATGCTAGCAAATTAAAATCCTAAAATGAATTTGTCTAATTTCTTATTTGACAATTCTCATTCTAACACTAGCATCCACACAGTCCCCTACGGCCATGCAGATTAAACTAGTATCCACATAACCCCCTACGATTATGAAGATTCAGTTAAAAATGAGTATTCTTGAAAACGAATAGAAACAATTTTTTATCAATTTTGAAATTTTTGGGGAGATTTTAGTATCAGAGGAGAAGGGGTTTCAACTCCGGGGGTTGATAATGTGTTGCAAGGTCAAAGTCCGTACGGCCTACTCGAAACACTCGATCCGACAAGTCCTCGCATGTCTAGAATGGAGAAAGGCGAAAAGGGGAAGGTTTTTGCGTTTAGGGGTATTTCCCGACGAGTGGGAGTCCTAAAAATATCACCATCGTATTCAGCACCCTCGAAAACGAGGGGGTACCCAGGTCTCGCCTTGGGTACAGCACTTTTGATGTTTTTGCAACTTTTTCATGGAATATACGATATTAACTAATAAGTACTTGTAAGTCGAATTAGTTATAAAAAAATGTCTTTATAATTAGCTGTAAAATCTGTTTTACATTTGACAATGCATTCTTAGAAAATCTATGTACTGTGCAGTCCTTTAATTGAAATTTTTGGCAGCTATCAGTTATCTAATGAACGCATAGGTACTATAATAATGTTTAGTTATTTTCAGCTTTTCTGGTAGTATTGTCGGGAGTAAACAATTTTTAATCTTTTTACAGCTTTTCAAGACAAGTGCCATAACGCACTTGTGATATCAGAATCGGAATTGGTGCCCGAGAAACATTTAAAAATACAGTGTGTCCCCGGATTGACTTGGTATAATGTACAAAAAAAAATTGCGCCGCTTTCATTTTCTGGAGTCTCGGTCTGCTTGGCCTTAAATGGATTTTTACTAAATTACAGGTCAAATGGTATCTAACTGGCGGAGGTAAGCTAAGAGGAAAATAAATCATTGTAGGTAAACAGATTTTTATGTTAATTTTACGAAAAATTTGAATAGAATATTTTGCATTGAAAATTAGAGCCGTGTGCCAACTTTCATTGCATTTGAACGAAAAAAATCGGCAGCTGCTAGAAGCGGCTGGAATCTCCCCACCCAGTGGGTCTTTGAAGCCGAGAAGTGCACTAAATTGTGTGCCATAACGGCAGCGGTTGGCGCCGGTTGAGACTAGGCCCCGCCCCCGGGACTCAGCTGTCATCCCCGTAGGGCTTCGCCCCCAAAGTGACACCCCCCTTCAAATCCCCTTTATCGGTGGGGGCCAACATAACCACGCTCTGCGTCAGTCCACTTTTCTCCTGCAGTCGATGAGACGTCCCTAGCGCTTTCTAGTGACCAATCCTCAAACTCTGAATAATTATAAACATCTAAATATATGATGATACTTAATCATGTAACATTTTCCGCAATTATTAAAAAAGTTTATAACGAAAAAAAAGTCCGGAGTATGTAGAGATCGATCCGCCGATCTCTTGATTTGTAAGTCAACGCTTTAGCCCACTCTACCACTGAAGAGTGTGCTTTCACATATGCTATTAGTATAGAGATATTGAGTTTTTTTCCAAGGCCGTTGACATAAAACTATCAAAGTCGGATGATGTAATACTGAGCGGGAGCCTGTTACTATGTGGGAAGCGATGCGGTCTAGTCCGTCAGCGCCGATCGATACTGTACCGCCTGTTCAACTTTTTCTTCCATGCTATAGCGCTGTTTGTCAACTCCTTGGAACCACGAATTTTTATTTTTATTTTGTAACGATTAGTGAATTTTTTCACAAATTCAAGTTTGATTTGACGGCAGAAATAATGTTTTCCTTCTTCTTCCTATAATGATTTCAATCTTTCATGGGATGGTTAGGTGGTTAGGTTAGTTAGGTTGATTTTTATTTTGCTATCTAATTGTTAATAACTATCAGCGCCGCGGGCAGTATTAGCGTCGCAGACAACGAAAGAGGGTACGGGGGGTCTCTCATCGCTTTTTAACATTGGAAATGTTAATGTTCATATATGGGGTCAAAGTTACGAATTTTATCCAAGGCCGTCGACATGAAAGAGTCGAGATCAGATGACGTAATACTGAGCAAGTGTGCACAGTATGAGTATGCCCGGAGAACATGAAGTTATAATACGGTTGTGGTCAGCGCCAATAGTAGTCGCCATGGATTCACAAAGTTTGACAAATAACGAATAGTTGTTTTTGTAAAAGTACCTAAAATCATGTTTTTTGGGACGAATCGCAGCTGTTTCCGGACGAGGCGAAGCCGACGGTTGCAGCCCACTCTCAACTCTTTTGATAAGGAATTATTTGAACAATACATTTGGGGAAAAATGGATTGGTAGATTTGGGCCACAGCCATTCCTACCAAGAAGTCCGGATTTAACTTTTTACTATAACTGCAAGTTTATAACGACAAGTGTGACAATTATTTGGAAAGATTAAAAAATAACATTACTCGTGTGATCAGAGCCATATCTCTTGAAGAAATTAGAAGAAGTTACAAGGGATTTAGAAGAAGAGTGAAATTATGTGGTAATTTAGGTGGGGCACTATTTGAATAAGTTTTTATTTGAATTCGTTGGAATTGTTAATTGTGTTAAAACATAATACTTTCATTTGTAGTATTTTTTTTTGTTCAAATGCAATGAAAGCTGGCATATGGCTCTAACTTTCGATGCAAAATATTATATTCAAATAGAATTTTTCCGTAAAATTAACGGAAAGATTAGTTTACCTATAATAATTTATTTTCTTCTTGGGTTACCTCCGCGAGTTAGATCCAATTTGAACTGTAAATTTGGAGAAAATCTATTTAAGGTCTAGAAGACCGAGACTGCCGAAAATAAAAGCCGTACTAGTTATTTTTGGCTTGTTACACCTAATGCAAAGTCAATCCGGGGACACACTGTATATTTTCTTTCAAATGGCATTTCAAACAGCTGAAAAAAACATTTTTTTTTTATTTAAATGCGTCATCTTTAAAATTAAGTTGTTGATAGCTAATTTACAGGTTGTCAAAAATTGAAGATATTGTTAAAATTGGTTAATATAATATTATTTTTTATTATAATTCTATTTTATCATAATAGATACTTATGTTCCTTCAACAACTTGAATTTCATAATATTCCTGAAGTTTTTAACATTATTAAACAGGACAACCGAGTTCATTGGCTCAAAATATATAGAATTTAATGGGTTTTTTTAAGTTGGTCTCAGGGGAAAAATGGCACTTTTTTAACATTGTTCATTTCTCATATATATAAAAATATCTGTCGGATATATGACAAATTGGATGACTATTAAACCAAACCAAAGAAGTCGAATTTCTAATAAGTAATTGTCCTAAAGAGGGTTGGAAACTTTGGTTTGACAATGCCTATGAAATAGTTTGCACAAACACTAAAACTTCACTCGAATTCTATACTCGACGTACGTTTCGCCAACCATGTTGACAACATGTGAATAGGATTGAAACTGAATTTTAATCATCTCTCCAGTTAATGCTAACAGAATTGGCGAAACCTACGTCGAACATAATTCAAGTATGGCTTTTACGCGTTTTGGTAGTTTTAGAAATCACTTCATAAACATTGGATGGTTGGTGTATAACATGTAATAGTAATTAAAAACGTGTCGATTCTGTGATATAAATGAGTGATTTGGAATATATACATATTGACTACTGATTTATAAAGACTTTGAACTTTGCTTTTTTATCGAATGATAGAAGTTTACGTTATAACAAATTACTTTTTAAACTGTTTTATTTTTTATACCGATGTGTTTAATACAAAGTAGAATATGGTATATACTTATTTTATTATTATATAAGTTTTAGACATAGGTTTGTTATCATATTTACTAATAAATTTTATGTTCAAGAGTGTCAATTATTTTCTCCAAATCCAGATATATTCTCGAATCTCTACTAAAATTGTTGACCACGACAAATGTCGCTGATATAATTGTCGCATACTTCTTAAAAATGGTATCTTCGAGTAGTAGACATGGCTAAAATACCACTCGACAAATATATCGCATAGCAAAGTATGACAACACTGTATTATGCCTCTGCTTTATCAATAGAACAAGTTATCTGACAGCGCAAAATTTAGTTTAAATGTTAGTGAAACAGATTTAGATAACAAACAGTATTATCTACGATCGTGTAAAAAGTAACAGTTTTTTACATCATTTCCAGTGTAAAAAATGGCCTTTTATAAGAAACTGTGCAATAAATTTTTTTATTGCACGACTTCTAAAAAAATTATCAGTAAGGACAACAATATTTTATTCATTTTTAATTTTTAACAATTCTTACTTCTACTTTGCAATTAGCACAATTTTCAGTATGAATTCTAGGCAACTCGTGACTCCTCGATGTAGTAGGCAGTATATCATTAGCGTCAATGGCATCGTTTGAGCTTGCTTCCTCAGATAGTTCTTCTTGCAAAATTTGATGTGATATCTCAATTTTGTTTTTAACTGATTCTTCAACGTAAGATTCTGGCACCGTCGATGACTGCCAGCCACCATGCCTCTTCAGCTGTAAAACATCCCTTCCTGCATCTACAGATGACCTTCTGAAACTATGACCAGTATACTCATGTACATTGGAAAACCCAAGATATCTCGCAGTTTCGCTTGGTATTGTAATAACTGGGGTTTTATTCCCCTAATTACATGATTTAATTAGACATTACCATTGGCAGAGTACGGAGTGGTCCAATCACTTTGCAAACTCCGTCGATATTATAGTATATCCATCGAAAACAAAACTGTGCTTACCCTTTCTTTCTAGGTGATTTTATCCTTTTTGGTGTCCATCAACCAGGTTCCTTCACAAACAAACTTTACTGAATATAAAATGAGCTTAATTTCATGCCAAGCAAATAAAACACGTGATTTCTCAAAACACTTAAATCACTATATTTACATAAGAAGATGAAAGCAAATGAAATTGACAATCACAAACACTAAAAGACGACTAAATAAATTAACAAACAATAATTACTCTATATCAAGAAATAAAATGGTCCGCGGCAATTTCAAATCTCTAGCTAACCGCGACCGAACATTCTTAATTCGCTTACAACACATTAATTTTCTACTTATTAAAACCGGCAAAATACGAAACAAATGTACTTAAACTTTACAATTGAACAAGGTTCGCAAAACGAAAATTTACTATATCCCGTAGATAGATGCTGACCGAACCGAAGCTAAACCAAGAGTCCAGATGTTATCTTAATAGAAAAAAGACGTTTCAAAAGTGGGCAGTAAACTTTAAAAGCTCAACCAATTAAAACCTTCTGTAGTTTAAACGGTACCCCCTATTTGAAATTACCTCACGGACCATGTTATTTATCATATGGCCTGCCTTTAACATTTTATAATACCAGTCCAGCAGATGGAAAAAAACCCCTTTTGTTCCTTTGCTTTGCCTTTGTATAGGGGAAAAAATCTGCCTTCTTTGGTCTATCTATCTTAGTCTATTACATAGGTTCCTGGAAGCCTCTATCAACTGCTTTAGCCCTGAAAATCTCACTAGACCACCCGGCGAGTCCTTATTTAACAAGCTCGACAAACGAAAAGAGAATTGGACATAAAATAATTTGGATGGTTATTTATTGTCTACAAGTGGCTAACGTCGACTACCTAATAAATAGTAAAGTTACACAAAGCACGTTTCCGGGACTCTAAAATAACATAAAACAGATGTATCTACGACCGGTATTTTACGATAGTTTACTAAAGTCTCGACCCATTAAAATGTTACCAAGATCAGAATACAGTTATTCTGTTGCACAGGGCCGGACTTGCCTACCTTAATTTGACTTTTGTTACATTGCCCCCCCCTTTAGATTGAAGCATATTGGTTTTTCATGACTAAAACAATTGATTCGATCCCAGTATAGGTTTATTACAAAAGTTTAAAATTAATTATCTACTAGGGTCCCCGCGATTCCCGTCACGATCACTGAGTAACTTGTTCACTGACACTTACATTGAGTTCCGTCACTGCACACCAAGTCTAAGGTCCGGACAGTCACCTGATGTCGTCTTCGCGGATGGGAAGACACATTGTTGGCAGTAACTCGTTGTCGGCATTGTTTACTGCAGCCCGTCTCTCGCTGGTTGAATCGTCCTGCTGTTGTAACTGGCTCTGTCCCCCTGGATGGCTCTCCGTGGCTACTCGTTGGCGGTGGCTCTGGACGCGGTCGGTGGTCTTCCCCTGGACCTCGTGGCCTCCTCCTTGCGGAACCTGAAACTCATCAGTACGTATAAGTTCTCTGTGAATACGTAAGGACCATATACGCCTGTTTTCCGCTGGATCCCTCTCCTGACTGGGGTGCTCGTCCTGATGTCCCTCCTGTCGTGGCACTTCCCCTGCGGAGATCCGTGTGCCCACCTCGGTCGGTGCGTAGTTTGCAGGTCCCCTGGCGTGTTCGTGGCCCTAAACCCTCTTACTGACCTAAAATTAAACTTAAAGAAAAAAAGAAACACAAACAAAAGGAAAGACAAAAAAACGTTCCTTCGGAACGCGAACAATCGGTGGTCCCGGATGGATGATAGGAACGGCGCGATCTTGGTTACGTAATCTCCGGTCCGTATGTTTCCTTCGATTCCGCGGCTGTTTCTTGTATCGATTTGGTGTTTCACTAGTTGGCTTGCTGTCCCATAACGTGTTTTTATTAGTAGAAATAACTACTCTAATACGCACTACCCTTTTCAGTCTGTAACCCTCCAAGTGATCCCTGTCCCCTCTTCTCTCATCCTTAGCCGTATAAGGAGTCTTGCCGGGGCACTGTTCCGAAATCGGGCTAACCTTGGACAGACACCAAGTGTATAAGGAGGGGGGGGGTGGAGTGAGAAATGTCTGTGGTATTGTAGTGATTGAGAATTTCCACGACCAGGTATTCATTGAAAAACTAAGTCGTAGCTTAGACTGTTGGAATATGTGCGTCTTCACGAAATCGTGCATCATCTGGGTGTTTCTGAAACTACCCCCCATTTGCTGCTTTTTCGACTCGGAAGTTGTAGTCAGCGTAGTCGTGGAATTCTTTGGGCTATTGCATGATCTCTTCAGTTTGACAGTTGCGATTCGCGGTGCAACCCTCAATTCCTTATATCATATCCGTATGAGTTGCCCCCGTGTCGCGGTACTGTCAAACTTGTCGTACGTTTTATCGGGTGGTGTCCCAGGAGTCGTAGACTTGTTCACCACGGCAGAGTCTGAGTGGTACCATACATCTGAAGGGCGTATTTCTGTGGCCACGCGGCTTGGGGCCCTAATCACCTCTCCTACTCGGGGTATCCGGCTATTCCCGCAACGATCGCTCCGATCCGCTCGCAGCAAACAGTCACTGTCGGAGACAGCGAACGCTACTCCTCCTGCTGGATTATTGTTGTCTATAATCTGTTGTCCTTGGGAGAGCCCGTCACTGGTTAAAAGGTTAAACTACAACCGCATAAGTTCATTTCACCCCAGTCCAACCTTAGGACCATATTGGAAAAAACTAACTTTCCATTTCCTTTGGAGCAATTACTAAACCTACTTCAAAATTTCAGTTCTGCTCCGCTAACCCGTTGTCATAACTTTGGGGAGGGGGTAAAATGTGCTTATTATGCCAAATATATCTCTCGGATATATTACCTGGTCATAGTTGAAAGAAAGGGAGTATTTCTACTAACATCAACGTTTCCCGTATACTTATTTCTTTATCCATTACTTGTTTCGACGCGCAACTAGCGAACACCCTGTATATTGACTCATTAACTATATTTTATCTCAATCTCGTTCTGTGCTCGTCTCAATTTACCCGATTTACGGCGATCCGGAATTCCTATGCGTCTCCATAGGTAGGGGAGAAGGAAAACAAAATAAAAAAAAATAACCCTAAATGTAAAATATGACAAAAAAAACATTATATTTCCCTGGATCTGGAAAGAAAAGTGAAACTCTGCATTAGTCTATATCAAACCTTATCTTTCCATTCGTCCCTATCCTCGGTATGTCTCTCATCTCCTATTTTTGTTCATCTCCCCCCTACTCATTTGTTGGACCCCAAAAGAAAATTCACAGTCTCACAGCCCGGTGCTCTCCTCCAGGTTTTCGTACATGTTACTAAAGACTCTAATTTTATAAAAATAAAACTCATAAAAATCACTCTAGCTAAAGCTGTTACCCCATGAAATATTTTTTTTTTTTTTTGTTTTACTCTCATTCTTAAACTCAATGCCATATTTCACTCATAATTCTGCCAAAAAAATATATATATATTTTTCTTCTTAATGTCCTAACGTCTCCTAGGGCTGTATAAATTTGATATATCTACATTTAATCTTATAATAATCAGAGAATATCCGTAACCCCTTTTGAACTTGAATAAAACACTAAAGTTACACAAGAGAAACTGAAATTATGCAACTATATGCCTCTTATCTAACACAAAATGATAGTCTAAACGCTATTTCTTATATTTTCTACCTAATGTTTACCATATGCTCCTGAATGAGCTCAGCCTCTTTAACAATAGCATGATTTTGCCCCAAAAGAACACAAAAATCAAAATGAAATCAAAAAAATTAAATAGAATTTTTCTTCTCTTATCTTTCTATTGTCTCTGATATTTTCTTCAAAACGTAAATATTCTAATTGTATAGTTCGAAAATGATGGGCTCTCTGTATTGTTTTATTTCCAAACATGTACTCTGCATTAATTAATTTAGAAAATTTCATTCACTCTCCTATAGGTACTATTTTAATGTATTGGCTATGATTTATTACTGTCTATAATAATTGGGGTTACGTACGACATTTTATCCAAGCTTTCTGTGACCAAATTGCCTGTATTGGCACGCCCCTGTAAACGTTTATTACACCTGTAAAGCTTATTGCACTTAAGATTGCCTTTATTCATATTAACTAAACACTAAATTTTCTAGAGGTGGAACACCTGAGACTGCAAATTTCTTATCAGCAACTTCTTACCCCGTTTTTGTCTCTAAGTTTAACAACAAAGAAATATTTCTAAATCCTTGTTGGACTCTCGGCATAACTCCACTCTACGATCATCATCTATTCTTTTATTCACTAACAATATTCAATTCACAAAGTTATCTCAGAAGTGCCCTTCCGGTAAAACCTTAACTTTCTCTGCGTATTTCTGCTTTTTCTTATATCACCATGACCCTGTACTATAGCCGTAGGTGTACTATTTATTTAATTAATGTTAATTAATTTGTCTGATAACAATAACGCGCCAATTCCGTTCACTTTGAGAATACCTCGCGCAAAATTATTGACTGGACCCATATGATGCATTTCTATTCTATAACTCTGGGTTTATATGCCCCATGAACTGCAATGTATACTTTTCTTTCTCTTCTGTCTCGATTTCTGAGTCTCTAAATTTGGATACTAATTAATTTCTGTTTATTGTACTCGTCCAATAAATAAAATTTATATATCTGCTCATCTATATATGTATACTCACACATACATTAGTACGCCTCCATGCCTATTTACCTATAGATATACATCCTCATCTACCTACGTCAAAATTCATACATTTTCACATATCTATATACTCGACATGTACACACTCATATACGTACACATATGCCCATATACATGTACAGACTCGCCAATCAATAGGCAGTACGAGCACTGTCTCCCCCGTAAATGGTTCAGAAACAATAAAACCCTAGGTAATTTTCTTGTTTCCTGCATTCCGAAAAGAAACAGGTGATTGCACCTGGCTTAATTCATGAATCGAAAATTAATTTCTCCAAATTTAGAGGCTCAACCCTATCGGTAACTCTCTACCTGTAGTTATTATGCAAATTTTAGCGATAAATTTTTTTGTACCTGCCCTCTATTACTTTGACCTTCCAGGGAATATTAAAATTTGCGATTTTTAGCTCTAGTTCTTTATATTTAACAAATAATGCCGCTTAATTACTCATGAGATATATTCTAGAACTTGTCGTATCCCTAAAAAGACCTAACCAGTCGTGAATTAGCTAAATTCTCTGTTATTTTGATCAAAATATGTAAATGTACAACGCATAACTCGGTTTCCTAACACC
The DNA here is from genome assembly GCA_963583905.1 of Stenurella melanura. Lineage (NCBI taxonomy): Eukaryota > Metazoa > Arthropoda > Insecta > Coleoptera > Cerambycidae > Stenurella > Stenurella melanura. The sequence goes on from OY757310.1 coordinate 167,575,622, forward strand.
AATTTAATCTTAAAAAAAAATTAATTCGTACCATTTCAAACCATTTATGTAAATTAATTCCACACATTTTTCAACAACAAAAGAAAACACTTCTGTTACTTTGAAAGCGAAAGGGCAAATTTTCTCTAAACTATCCTAACCAACTCTATGAACCCAAATACAAAAAAACAAACTACTTTACCTGTAACCAATTGTGCATGTGATGTCGCAACAAAAAAAATAATAATAAGGGGATACTGTAACCAAAATTGCATAAAAAAAAATATTTTTAAGTTCTTATTATTTATCGATAAATCATTAATCAATTACTTAAACAATTGCACAACTCTGAAACAAGCAAACGAACTATTGGAAAACTATATCTTGGCCTGAACGTGGCGCCAATTTATGTACATTAACATAGCTTATATTTCTAAAATTCACTTTATTAGGTAACTAATTGCGATTTTTGGGTTTCGTTTTAACGTATCTTCCACAAAATGTACTATTACAATTTCCGCGGTAAGCTGTCTCTCTGAAATGAAATAAGTACTCTAGCTTACTTTCTGGCTAGCATTTTATTCCTTCCTTACTTTGAATTTTACGAAAATATTCATTTACTACTACTTTAAAGTGAGAAAGCAAACCAACAATAATCAAAATATATAGATAGCTCTTGCTTTCTGCCTGAATGACCTACTTACTTAAATTCCCTGTACTTTCTTTCGTGTACTTGCTGTTAACGTGAGGTTATAGTAATTTATTCTAACATAGTAATTTAATCTGGGAATGCACATATTTTAATTTACAACAAAATAACATAAACACCTTGAAAAATACGGTTTTCGCTTACGTAACTTAGGTTTTCGGTATATCATATATTTGGCAAACAACCGTAACTTTTTCATTGAGTGACCTATATACTCTATCTATCTAAAATGAATATTCCCGCTAAAATTCTCTATTGGGAATTACAATGACTTCGTTACCTGTGCGACAGTGCTAATTGTTTCCGTGCATAAATAATTTTTATAACATGTTTCCCGTGTCATGCTTAGCTATACAACATTTCTACCTATTTTAGCTACTGATTGCATCAACCTGTATATTATAATAATCCCTGGATTAATTGTCCTTTTACTTTTTAAATAAACCTTGTTTATCTCGTGCCACTTGCCTTAGCTAATCTGGTTACTATCTATTTTACTGCAATTTGCTAGGTATTTATTATGTGTGATGACCATTTATTAGAGGTACCTAAGTTTATAAATAGGGTTTTGTCCGAACGAGGGTGCAATAACCTCGTCTACTGCAATAATTTAACGCTAGGTCCGTATTTTTAAATTTTACTCGACAATATATTTCTAAATATCGTTTCTAACCTCGTCTACTGCAATAATTTAACGCTAGGTCCGTATTTTTAAATTTTACTCGACAATATATTTCTAAATATCGTTTCTCTAAATACCCTACTTCACAACAGATCAGTAAAATTCCCTTCTTATTCTCAACACTCGGTAAATAGGAGCACTAATTTCTACATATACTTTGTTTATTGCTTTGACACAACCTTAATTCTTTTATACACATATAACCTTATGAATTGCCTATTGTAGTTAAGTTTCAGGGTATTTTTTACTTTGCTATTTAGGAATTAAACACAAGCCGTTCTTACATATACTACAATATGCCCCACCAATGATAATATTTTATTTTTAACCTCTACTTTCTTTACTCATTTTAATTTACTCTACTTGACACATTCACGAATCATTACTCTAGCAAAATAAATTAATTCTATGAAATTCTCAACGTATTGGTATAATTTTACGAGTTAAAAAAAACTTTTACTTTTTGAAATCACTAATTTAAACACTCTTAGGTAATTTTAATACAAAATCAACAACGAAAAATGACATATGTTAATACGTAGGTTCATTTTAAAAGGCGAATTTTGAAAATTCTAAAAAATGCAGTGACTCAATTAATTAACTTGAATATTAATCGGCTATGCAAATTTTTTCCTTAAAAACATCCTTTTTAGACTGCGCCACTGTAATAACTGGGGTTTTATTCCCCTAATTACATGATTTAATTAGACATTACCATTGGCAGAGTACGGAGTGGTCCAATCACTTTGCAAACTCCGTCGATATTATAGTATATCCATCGAAAACAAAACTGTGCTTACCCTTTCTTTCTAGGTGATTTTATCCTTTTTGGTGTCCATCAACCAGGTTCCTTCACAAACAAACTTTACTGAATATAAAATGAGCTTAATTTCATGCCAAGCAAATAAAACACGTGATTTCTCAAAACACTTAAATCACTATATTTACATAAGAAGATGAAAGCAAATGAAATTGACAATCACAAACACTAAAAGACGACTAAATAAATTAACAAACAATAATTACTCTATATCAAGAAATAAAATGGTCCGCGGCAATTTCAAATCTCTAGCTAACCGCGACCGAACATTCTTAATTCGCTTACAACACATTAATTTTCTACTTATTAAAACCGGCAAAATACGAAACAAATGTACTTAAACTTTACAATTGAACAAGGTTCGCAAAACGAAAATTTACTATATCCCGTAGATAGATGCTGACCGAACCGAAGCTAAACCAAGAGTCCAGATGTTATCTTAATAGAAAAAAGACGTTTCAAAAGTGGGCAGTAAACTTTAAAAGCTCAACCAATTAAAACCTTCTGTAGTTTAAACGGTACCCCCTATTTGAAATTACCTCACGGACCATGTTATTTATCATATGGCCTGCCTTTAACATTTTATAATACCAGTCCAGCAGATGGAAAAAAACCCCTTTTGTTCCTTTGCTTTGCCTTTGTATAGGGGAAAAAATCTGCCTTCTTTGGTCTATCTATCTTAGTCTATTACATAGGTTCCTGGAAGCCTCTATCAACTGCTTTAGCCCTGAAAATCTCACTAGACCACCCGGCGAGTCCTTATTTAACAAGCTCGACAAACGAAAAGAGAATTGGACATAAAATAATTTGGATGGTTATTTATTGTCTACAAGTGGCTAACGTCGACTACCTAATAAATAGTAAAGTTACACAAAGCACGTTTCCGGGACTCTAAAATAACATAAAACAGATGTATCTACGACCGGTATTTTACGATAGTTTACTAAAGTCTCGACCCATTAAAATGTTACCAAGATCAGAATACAGTTATTCTGTTGCACAGGGCCGGACTTGCCTACCTTAATTTGACTTTTGTTACAGTATGTTCCCAAAGGTATTAATACCTATCTTCTGAACAGAACACTTTCCATTACGGTAGTTCACAAACAGTCGATCATGTTTTGTTGCTGGTGACCTAGGAGTAGAGTATTTTTTGTAAATTTCAACCATGTTTTCCAAGTCTCTCGTTTTACGGTCAATAATAAAAGTTCGAGGTTTATTTGTTTTTGATGTTGGAATTCTCACTATCAACATATTACCAATATCTTGCACATCACCAACGCTCATTTTATAAGGCTCGTCTCTTCTGCATGCACCGGCAATGCCAAAAATTGCTACAACCTACGTCATTAAATATCTATCATTAGGTGCTTCGTTTACAAATGTGTATATTTCATCTATGTTAAAAACTTTAGATTTCTTGGAACGATATCCTACAGACTGCCGCTTCATATAAGCCGTTAACTTAGAAAACTGTTTAAGATCGATGTCCTTTTCAGCTATCAGTAAATCTTTCACCATTGAATATTCCGACCAAAGGCTTGAAGGTTTTATACGCAAGGAATACATTTTCCGTAAGATTCTTCATTATCTTCAAAACATACCAATCGTTGAATCGTGTATACACCAACTCATATTGTTTTCGGGACTTCTCAGGTATTAAAGTTGACGTTGCCGCTGGTGCCATCTTCATAACTTCTGGGGGAGTATTTTGAAACTCTTCTACATTACTATAATCACCATTAAACATTATTAACTAAATATTTTATTTCAAACATTCAAGAACAACAATGGCGACTTCAACTACGCCAGTTTATTTATAATATCGTTTCCTTAGTTACTCACAGATTATCAGTCACGACCATGAAGTAACATAATTAGAATGGCGACTTCAACTACAACTCAAATAATATTAACCGTCAAAGTGACATTCACACAAGGTTGATACAGTTTTACAAATATTCATGAAAAATTGCCAATTTCTTACAATAATTGGCACGATCGAAGATAAAACGTTGTAAGACACACTTGTAAGAAGCCTCTTTATTGCACTCATGGCTTTTAATCTAGCCATTCGTGCAATAAAGAATGGCTTTTTACACTTGTATCCTAAATAACTATTATTCGTGTTAGCAGCTTTAGTAATAATAGTTTTATTTTGGTAGAGTTATTTAAGACCCAGACATTTTGTTAGGTAAATATTCTACAAAATAACAGTACCTAATTTCTTGCAGATTAAAATTTTATGTCAGTTTGACATAATAATAACAACTTTTACACTCGAGTCACAGAAGACAGGAACTAGTTCCTATCTTCTGTGCTCGACTCAAAAAAGACCACTTTCGTCTTTGGAAACGAATTATATTTCATCTACTTTCTTCTACGTTGCTGTGAATCTTCTTGAATTTCTAAGTTTTCAACTGTAGCAAGCATATTTGCCTTATTCAAGTTAGCCGTTTTTAAAAACCAGCTGTCATTAATTCGCATGCGAGATACAATGTCGTGTGGTATTTACCCACTCATTGAACATTCTACTGAAAATTGTAGAACGCGACATTCGAGAATACATATTTTCAGAATCGTGCGAATTTTGGTAGACATCTTTCCAAAGCAGTAGGCGACTTTCGGACATAGAAACTCCAGAGTAGACCCCCTGAAGCCACTTGAAGCAAGCCTCGCCTAGATTTAAAAAGACCGAGGTCTTCTTCATGCAGGAATGGGTGGAAAAACCACATTGGAGAGAGACTGGATTGTTTTAACTGATTCCTTGCTGACTAGTCAAAATCAAAATGTGTGGTTTTTTCACTTTAAGCCATTTTTTAAAATAAATTTGGAATACAATTATGTTTTAAACTATTTATCTAAAAAACTCGTTCAAAATATATACTTAAACAACATACATAAACTCAAGAAGAAATTGAAAATTACTCATATTTTTAAGAGCTACTGAGATAATTGAAATAATAAGATTTTAACTGCACTTGCTATACTAATTGCTTACACAGGCACACGCAAAAAAGGTCGTGTGCATTTGAGGAGAACTTGATACCCCCTGTATTTTGAGCTACTGAATGCGATTCCGCCGTTAAGGCTTTCATTAATTTTTAGCTATTTTTTGAGGTTAGGGAAAGATTCCGATGTGATAAAACAATTTTGACGGTGGCATCGAATTCAGCGACTGAAAGTATAGGGGGGTATCATGCTTCCCTTTTTTGTACGTGCCTGAACGCAAGGACAGTTTATCTAAAATCTAGATACAAATTACAAAAAATTCAAATAAAACGAAGAAGAACAGTTAGGGTACACATATAAAACAAAAGTTACCTTCTCAAATGTACATTATAAATTAGATACCTACTTAAAAGCAAAAACATAAAGTAAACATATTAAACAGAACTAACTTTAAAAGAAAATAAAACATGATTTACTCCAATACAAAAATTTTAAATTAGGTTAATTATTGTAAATTTTGTACAAAAAAACTAATTTAGCTGCTTTTTCGGTCCCTAAACGATTTCGAATCTTAGAATGAATCAAACCAAATGTTGAAAATATTCTCTCAACCGAGGCTGTACTAGCTGCAGCAGAAAATAATTGCTTGATAATCGGAAATAATTTGTCAATAATATATTTCTTTGGGATTTCCACCAGTCCAAGGGTTTTATGTTTTTAAGAATTTCTTCGTGAAACGTAATATCGGCAAAAGGCTCAGATTTTGCCAGAAATTTAATAATCAGTGGTAGTAAACCACTGTCGGGATATAATTCATTAGCGGCTTCTAAAGCACGATTCTTTTCACTTTCTGTTAATTTATGCTTTGTTTTCGTAGGGTCTAGCATGAAGGCTAGCAAATGGTATGAGGTGATATACTGGTCGTATCGGCATCTAAATATTTGCTTTTGCAATAAGGTAATGTCAATTTCGTTAAAATGCGACTCAGATATTTTAAATTGTTCTACGATGTCTGATAAAATTACACCGTTTCTTTGAAGCCTATCTAGTGCAACAGATTTAGGTTTTACTAGTGATAAATAATCTTCATCAGTTCTTTTTAAATAAATGTTTGAAATTTCTACTATTTCTTACTATGCTATCAATTTCATTTTTATGTTCCTCGGTAGTTTTAAAAAGTGTGGGCCATGATTTAACGAAACCCTCCAAGCAGTCGGCAAGTGAGTTCCATCTTACGTCAGAAGGTAAAGGACGTTTTTCTCCTCCTTCTTTTGCGTATGTCGCAGAGGCAAAATGATTGTTTCAGAAGTATTTCACAACGAACGTAACGTGTTCCTTAATTTCACGAATTTCCCAATCCTTACATAACAAGGTTAAGTTTAAAATGTTTAAAACGTGTGGAGCACAACCATAATAAAAGAAAGTAATAACATTTAGTTCTGTTGATTCTTTAATTTGATTTCTCATAGCATTCATATTGGCAGCATTATCCGTCACAAAACTGCTTACTATACAGGTATAGTCAGTCTTTAGAATTTTAATTAAGTTTGTTGCAAGTTCTGTTAAATATGTATGTGGATTTCCAGATGTGTCTATTGTGTCTACTAAAAAGGAAGACCCATTTTCCGTAATTAGAGTTGCACATATTATTGGTTCATTGTGTATGTTGGACCATCCATCCAATGACAAACAAACTGAACTTTCTGACAAATATTTAAAACATTTACTGTTTCTTCGTTATACATTTCATCGAGCAGTCTGTTGGACACATCATGTCGAAATGGTGGTACATATCCAGGTCGTAAAAGCGTTATTGCGTTTTTTACTTCAGGTTGTTCAATACACATGAAACTGCTGTTTGTAGCATAAAGAGCTCAGAACTGAAGTTAGGCACTACGTTCCTTTTTTTACTTAATGGCGTAGAAGATAAGAGCGGCTGTGGGGCACTCTCTTCCTCCGCAACTTGTTGTAATCTACTCAATTGTACCTGTAATAAAAAGCAAAATTGTTATGTTGTTCATTTTTAAATCCAGCTACACACAGACAGGCATAGATACTATGCTTTATTCTTAAAACTAGAAGTGAATGAAAAGGTCACATTTGTCCATGGAAAGTTACTAGAAATCTAGAAAATGCACTAGATCATTTTAAAAATTTGAATCTAACTCGTCTCCTGATGGCATAATTGGCCTTAGTCGCAGATGATAAAAAATAGGTTCTCTTAATATTTTGTCTTAATAAGAAGTTATAAATACATATAAAATAACACTGTACTTACATTGGACACTGTTCCTGAACTAGAAGGACCTTCGTTATTTGTTTCTACACTTTTTACATTACGCGAAGCACATTTTTTCCAGTGGACTTTTAGTCGATCCACAAGCCCTTGCATTTCTACTTTACATGTATTACATGTAGCTCTACTACCACTTTTTCCATCAAGCTTACTTGATTTTTCAATCGAATATTGCCAAATAGAATATTTTTTCCTTCCACTTCTATTAGAGGACATGTTAAAAAATTATTTCGTATTTAAATGCTATAAAGATAATCACTCAGACTCGCTTTCTCACTTGTTACGCGACAGATTAGCAAATATGGCAATTCGCATCATCCCCGCATTATAAAGAAAGGGGAGTTTTTAAGTTCTGACAGGAATTTTCATGTATGTACGCTCTAGCTTATTTTACAATTATATATACAAGTTACACAATTAGGTGTTTTCGCAAATTTTAAATTCACTTTCACTGTGAAGATAATGCTTTATTATAGTTAAAAACACTTGAATTTTGAGAAACAGTCGAATATTACCTTAAAATAAGCCATTTTAATTTTGTATTGAAATTCTTTCGCCAAAAACACTACATTCATTTGTTCACTACGACCTCATGGCGCCATCAGTTATATTGTCAGTGTCATTTTGTGTTATAAACACGTTATTTTGCAGATAAATTTCCTAAAGTAGCTTTTACAAATTATTAGTAGTATTAGGTAGGCGTTACTTACTTAATCACATGTAAAACGTAAATAAAGTGAATAAAATGTTGTGTTTAACAATTTTTAAACGCGATTTAAGAAACTAATATAACCGATGACGTCACCGCGTGTTTTGCGTACTCATTCAATTACTAAAACTTTATGTTATTTATTTGTTGAAATTTTAATTTGATGGACGATATAATGCTGTTTAAATATCAATAAGTGCTTTAGTATAACAAGTACTTTATTTTAATAATATCAAAAAAGCAAGTTTGCATATATTGAAAACACCTAATTTATTCCATTTGTAAGTTAAACAAAAACTATCTTTGTTAATATAAGTATTAAATACATTGTCAATGTCAATTATTACGATGTTTATGTAAAAAAATAATTTTTTTTTTTTTTAAATCATGATTTTTTTTTGATTTTTTATTTTTTTGAATCATGATTTTTATCAACCCTGGTTACGAAACGTTTCGTTTTTTCTTTGGGATAGAATTTACACATATACGTACATCGGATAATTTATTAGAGTGTCTTGGCTAAAGGAGTGCATCCAAGGTCAGCAGTGGGAAAAAAGAAGCATGTTTACTATTTAGCTATTTTATGAAGTTAAAGACAAATCCTGACGTTATGGAGCAATTCTGACGCTGCTCTACTCAAATATAAATTAGCACTTTTTTGTGTGTGCTCCTGTGTTATTAAGTAGATTTCATTGAATTTTGTTCTGCCTCAAAAAAACTTACAAATTGTCTATTCAAAAAATAAAATTAATTAAAAAAAAAAACCTTCTCTAAAGTATAACTGATAAAGACAATAAGCAAAGAAAAATCATACCTTAAAGTATGTTTAGCTATTAATGTGTGCTGTAATTATTTAATAAGATACATATACAGGGTGATTCAGAATTACGTGGAAACACTTCATGGGCCAATGAGATTAAATAGACTAGGCCTACAGCCAGAAATAAATTGTAGGGTGCTCTCATCGGATGTCAGGTGGTGCCAATTCCTTTACAACTTAGGAGAATTTAGGAGAATATGCAAAATAGCTTCAGACAGGGAATATTGGAATTTCTTCAATAGATGCTCAAATAATCGCAGGGGGTGCCGAGCACCTCCGGCAACCCGCTGGCTTTAGGTCTCATATAGACCCTAGTCAAATATCACTTAATAAGGGCAACGCAAGTCTCAACGGGGGTTCACGGAAGTCATTTTTCTTAATTACTTCTATACGGCTTGAAATATTGGATGTGGAAATATTATAGGCGGAAATAAGATGCAGTAAAATTAATTTTTCGATGACCACTCAGGAATGATTTTATCAGCGTTCTTAAATGATCAGTCGCTGAAATACTTGCAACACCACTCGCAATGTCTCAGTGGTTGGCTCTTGAACTATCGGGACCAGCTTGTATGAATAATCCCTTCCGTTGGCGTTGTTTTCAACCGGCGATGCCAAGGTAACTACATACATGCCAGTTTTTAATAAGAATAAAAATTTTCTTAATTATAAAATTGAACCTTGTCTTCATTTGGCCCACACTGTATATCAATTAAGATTTGACTGTTGAAATCGAGGTAATAATTAAGAAGTTAAAGTCTACAGCATTTTTGAGGAACACTATTATAATCTGATATTCGGTGTCGGATATTCCATGTCCTTAGTAGGTACATTAAATGATTAGTTTGTTTTAATTGATTTGATTGATTCATTATGAGTTTGCAGAAATGAACCGTGAGTCTTTTATTGTTCAAAATACATTTGCTGTTAATGTTTTTAGTTTTACCCCAAAGTCCTTTCAACGTCTAACAATTGCTGTTATTGGTCTTAGATGGATAATACACCAAATTTCTGATACGTATCTGTTTATAAGGGTTCTTGAGATATTTAAAAATACTTATTTTTTATTATCTTTAAATTCCTGAATCTAGGAAACTAAGTATATTTCAAACAAGTCCACAGAAATTTCTTGTGTCATCCTGAATCGCAGATTCTGTCATCATATTTTTAAATAACATTCGTCAGCACCGTATATCACTAAAAAACCCAACTTGGCAGCTTAATATAAGTACCTTCATCGATGTCGAACAAATTGGAGAAATAGTTCTCCTATTTGTAACAATACTTGTGATTCCTCAATGGTTGAAATTCTTTCCTATAAATTGAACAAGTTACCACGCATTGATGCAAAATGACATCGACTAATTTCGAAGAGCTTTCCGAAAAAGCACCTAACCTAACAATGATCATTGGATTCGTGCAATAGGCAAAAAGTACCTACTGTATTAAGAGAAGTATATACCTATCTACCTATTAGACTTTAGACATTAGAAGAAAAAACTACATTTAGAATACTTACACTGTGATTTACTTAATTGCGACAAACCCAAAGAAATGACACACAGTGGCAACATGATTAATAAATAATAATAACCTTGAGTTGTTTCCTTACTCTGCTCTTTTCCGCAAGTGTCATATAACGAACCATCACAACAGCACTAATAACACAAATAAACAGTAAAACTACCTTAATAGAAACTTATTTTGTACAATGTTTTGACACAAAACTAACCGTCAAAGTTGTGCGCGATACTACACCGATATAGATACACGACGCGGAAATATTTAGAACTAATCGAAAACAATATTATGTTTCGGCATGGCCTACGCTTTTCAGTAAGCAAAGCTGTTTTTTTTATGAGGACGGTAAAATTAACCAAACCAAACACCAAACCGTTTTTTCGCCTAAAGTGATTTTTTCAAATGGGCATACAAAGTTGAAATAAACTTAAATGAGTTTTGATACTTAAAACGTTACTTCTCATTTGATGGTCTCGAAAACGCTTTAAATAGGTAGGTAAACCTGAGAAAATATTTTCATATTACTGTGTTGGTGATCGAATTCTGAACAACTTTCAAAATGTCCGTCTGTCCGTTCGTCACGTTTCTTGTAAGCACGATAACTTAAGAACGAAAAGTTCGATTGTATTGAAATTTGGACAGTATCTAAGTTAGTGTTAGCTAGAGGATGAACCACTTTTGAACAAAATCTATCAATAAATAAAAAAGTTATACATTTTTTATAAAAAAAAATTTCTTAAGTACCTACATAATTTTTTTTTATGTTTTGTAATTAAACTAAAAATGTTTAAAACTGATATGATTTACAAAAAACTACGAAGAGTATCCTATAGAATGTGCAACAATTATATAAAAATTGATGTGAATCAGCGAGGAGTATAACGGTTAGCTTGTTTATGATACCGTTTAAATAAAAATTATTTAAAAAATTGCTTAAGTTTTGTAGTATTTATGTTGACCACTGATATAAAGAAAAATAAACAAGCTTTAAAAATTAAAACTTCTCATTTGAACAGTCCAGCCCAAGAAATCTGAACTCCTAAAATAATCAACAACAATAAAACAAATTTAATAACACATATCTTTATATATACTTAGCTCCAACACCTCAGGTAAAATTAAATAAAAGTAGAGAAGGCATTTTTTTATAAACTAATTTTCATCAAACTTATCATAAATAAATTGATATTTTCAAACTTTCTTACCCTATATAATCAAAACAAAAATTGTCAAAACATTGTTGTGCTATAAATTTGTTTAGTTTGTTTATGTTACATCCAAAATTTACCTCTTCACCCACTTATTTTTAAATATGTCATTATTTTTCCTTCAGGAAAGACCTATCTGACGGTATAGAAGCACTGTGTCATTTTTCTTACATGCAGTAAGATTTTTAAAAAATTTGAGATTTTATTTAAAATTAACCCTACATTGGGGGTTGATATTATATTTTTTAGGAGTTATATGTAAAAAGGGACTTCAGAAATTGAGAAAGGAGACCAGAATACCTTATAGGGTCCACTTTGATCCCCTAATATAATTTTATCCATTACATCCAAAATTCCACCACCCCCAAGGGGGATGTGTATAATTTCCGTATTTTATGAGTTGGTACGGGGTTGTACGTGATAGTTTATAAGAAAGTGGCAATTGCACCTTGAAGAGTAAAACTATTCAAGCATTTTAAGCCCAACTACACCAAAATCCGTTCAAAATTGAGCGACTTACAGAATTTTGAAAAAAGGGGAGCAAAATCCCCCACTGTGCGCCAATACTCCAAGAGGCGTCGCAACACGTGTTCACTGTAGATGTTAAAGACGATCTGTAACAGCATAGTGCATTCCCGCGGCTGACGCCCTTCCCAACTTTACATTTGTCGCGATTAACACTGTAATGTTTGGTGAAAGTATCGACAAAGCAAAGTTTTTTTCAGTACAGTTGCCGAATAATAAAGACTAGATATTTTGATATCCCCATCAATCAATCCATAATTTGTCCCATTCCTAGGGCCGTATTTAAGATCTGTAGACTCCTGGGCTAAACTTGTGGTGCGGGCCCTACTGGAGGGGGTGTGGGGGATTTAAATGAGAAATAGGGAGTCCAGAAATGTTTTAAATAATAATAATAATAATAAAAAATTTATTGCCCAACAGAATCCTCCAGTTACAGGACTATTTTACAAAATAGAACTAAATTATATAAATGCAAACTATGCAATATCAAATATAAAATATAGAAAATAAAACTATAAAAAACCGTATAAAAAACTATTAAAAAAACAGTATGAAATATAAGATTTAAGATATAAAAGCATAAAATCATTATTTCGTTTAGAGTAGCTTAATATTACGGTTATGTATTTGAATGTAGGTTACAATCTATTTCGAACACATAGTTTTATAGTCTTGGAGTAATTATTTAAAGAAAGATGGTCACCAACAGAGTCATATATTTCCATCATGAAATAAATAGGTGTTTTAGCAAGAATATTTCTTCTTTTAGATGGTAGTGCAAAAGTAAAGGTTTAACGCAAGAATACGCGTGGAATTCTAAAATTAATTTGAGATAGGAGTTCTGGAGAGTCTAAAAAAAAAAAATTTGAGAACGGAAGTAGATTCTCTTCCGAAACGTTAACTACCTATAGCTTTGATTTTCAGTTTTTAGTTTATAACATTGTTCTAGTTTATATATTTTTAGGTGTGAGACTTTTTGAAACAGTCAAGTACTCAAGAAGGGGGTCAATGAGATTAAATAGACCAGGCCTACAGCCAGAAATAAATTGTAGGGTGCTCTCATCGGATGTCAGGGGGTGCCAATTCCTTTACAATTTAGGAGAATATACAGAATAGCTTCAGACAGGGAATATTGGAATTTCTTCAGGAGGTGCTCAAATATTCCCAGGGGGTGCCATGCACCTCCGGCAACCCGCTGGCTTCAGGTCTCATATAGACCCTAGTCAAATATCACTTAATAAGGGTAACGCAAGTCTCAACGCGGGTTCACGGAAGGCATTTTTCTTAATTACTTCTATACAGCTTGAAATATTGGATGTGGAAATATTACAGGCGGATATAAGATGTAGTAAAATTAATTTTTCGATGACCAGTCTGGAATTATTTTTTCAGTGTTCTTAAATGATCAGTCGCTGCAATACTTGCAGCACCACTCGCAATGTCTCAGTGGTTGGCTCTTGAACTATCGGGACCAGCTTGTATGAATAATACCTTCCGTTGGCGTTGTTTTCAACCGGCGATGCCAAGGTAACTACATACATGCCAGTTTTTAATAAGAATAAAAATTTTCTTGATTATAAAATTGAACCTTGTCTTCATTTGGCCCACACTGTATATCAATTAAGATTTGACTGTCGAAATCGAGGTAATAATTAAGAAGTTAAAGTCTACAGCATTTTTGAGGAACACTATTATAATCTGATATTCGGTGTCGGATATTCCATGTCCTTAGTAAGTACACTAAACGATTAGTTATTGTTTTGATTGATTCATTATGAGTTTGCAGAAATGAACCGCGAGCCTTTCATTGTTTAGAATACATTTGCTGTTAATGTTTTTAGTTTTACCCCAAAGTCCTTTCAACGTCTAACAATTGCTGTTATTGATCTTAGAGGGATAACGCACTAAATTTCTGATACGTATCTATTTATAAGGGTTCTTGAGATATTTAAAAATACATATTTTTTTATATTTTTAAATTCCTGCATCTCGGAAACTAAGTATATTTCAAACAAGTCCATATAAATTTCTTGTGTCATCCTGAATCGCAGATTCTGTCATGAAATTTTTAAATAACATTCGTCAGCACCGTATATCACTAAAACCCCAACCTGGCAGCTTAATATAAGTACCTTCATCGATGTCGAACAAATTGGAGAAATAGTTGTTCTATTTGTAACAATACTTGTGATTCCTCAATGTTATTATAATTCTTTTCTATAAATTGAACAAGTTACCACCCATTGATGCATAATGACATCGACTAATTTCGAAGAACTTTCCGAAAAAGCACCTAACCTAACAATGATCATTGGATTCGTGCAATAGGCAAGAAGTACCTACTGTATTAAGAGGAATACCCTTAGTAGTTCCCCTGCGAAGTTTCAAGGATTACGTTTTAGTTTACCCCCGGCAACACCAACTGTACGAGAAATAACTTTACATTTCATTTGCTAGTGAAGAGAGAACGGATACGTCTTCTCTTTCAACCGCAGGCGCAGTGCGAAGTGGGAAATGTCCAGAGATTTATTTCATAGCATTATTACCTGAGATAACCTATAATTTATATGATACGGATCGCATTTGAAGTGAAAACAGTGTAAACAGATAATTATTGGACACGAACAGGTGGTGTGTCTGATGTAGCATCAGACTTTCAATCGCGGGGTTCTGGGTTCAAAACCTGGTGCCTTCTGCTTTTTTTCTTATTTGTTCGTAGAAAAGTTATAGGCATTTATATATATATATAAAAAAACATTATGGGTATTTATGTAAGATATAAAATACTATAAAGAATTTTTTTAGGAATTTTGACGAAAGTTTACCGTATTGCCAGATACTAACTTTTAAATTTTATTCAGTATCCTGAAATACATCATTCTATAAATATTTGTTTGTATTATACCTATTATTGAACAAAAACCAGAATTGAGTGGCATTCCCCCATTTACATATTTTATTGAATATCAAAATTTTTACAAATTACCCGAAAATTTGCTTTTATAGTTATGAAAAAGAATGTTAACATTTTCCTACCAACATATGATACAGTTATACACCTACCAGGACAGGTGGCAGCAAAAACAGGGACGTCCTCACTTATGCATTTATTTTTTAAGAAATTACGTACAGGACGTATTTGATTTAAACATTCATTTTTTCGTAATCTTATTAAAAAAAGTGTAATATGTACTTAGCAAATACCCAGTATTTTTATCCCAAATGTATTTTTAAATTCTTTTTACCAAAAACAAATGTCAGTTTTCGAAATTTAATTAATTTATTACTGTTTTCTTAAATATTTTTTATATTTCAAGTAAGCCGCCGGACATTACTTAAATTGCCAAAGCTCACATTTGCATTTAGTGAAAAATATTAAAAAATATCTCTCAAAAAAAAATACTGCCTTAACATATTTTATTCAATAATTAAAATATACAACATTGCAGGAGCCAACCGCACAACCACGTCGCGTAGCGTCGTGGTGTTGGGCGGTTGTGCGGTTGGGCGGTTGACTAATTATATTCCATTGCATTTTTCTAAGGTTGTTTCTAGTTTGATTTTCATTAAAATGGAAGTATTGGTAAATCAAACAAGGTAGTCTTGTTGTCACATGGTATTTAATATATCCATACCTATTGTCATTAAAATTGGAATATTACAGAAACGCCGCTATAGACGTCGGTCGTCGTCGAAACGAAAAAATGAAAGAATATGATTCTCGGTATTAAAATTTATCAAATTCAGAAAGTTCACAACAATGACGTTAGGCGTCGGTCGGCGCTGAGACGTAAAAATGCAAGAAAATGAATCTAGGAATCGAAATTTGTCAAATACACGAGTTTTACAAAAACGACGCTAGGCGTCGGTCGGTGTCGAGACGTAAAAATGCAAGAACATAGATTTAGATACACAAGTTTTACAACAATGACGTTAGGCATCAGTCAGCGTCGAAACGTAAGAATATGAATGTAGGAATTAAAATTTATCAAATACACGAGTTTTACAAAAATGACGCTAGGCGTCGGTCGGCGTCGAGGCGTAAAAATGCGAGAACATAGATTTATATATCAGATGAAAAATATTATAAAGAAATCTGAGGGCTTGGCTTCCCGTATAGGTGCGCACCAAACCGCAAGTATTTGTACCCTACACAGCTTGCTTTTACACATTTTCCCCTATTCATATACCTATACTTACATCGCCACCCCTTCAACGGAATCATCTCAAAGTATGATTTAGTTCCAATTGTCGTTATAATACAGATGTACCAAATTTCAAGCGAATATCTCAATTTTATTGTATCAACCTCTTTAATAATAGAGTAGGGGGGGTGGGGGGTTAAAAAATATTATAAAAAAATCTCAGGCCTTGGCTCCAAATACATACACCGTACTTCAAGTTTCTGTACTCTTATCAGCTTGCTTTAATTATTTTCCCCTATTTACCCCTATTTAACCCCCAACCCTTCAACGGAATAAACTAAAAATATAATTTAGTTCCAGATGTCATTATAATATATACGTGTACCAAATTTCAAGTGAATAAGTCAATTTTATTTTATCAACCCCTTTAATAATGGAGTAGGGGTGGTGGGGGGGTTGAAATTTGTTATTAAAAAATCTGAGGCCTCGGCTTCTAAATATAAAAAATTGGAGGCCTTGGCTGCTAGTATACATACACCAAATTTCAAGTTTCTGTACTCTTACCAGCTTGCTTTACCTATTTCCCCCCATTTATCCCTATTTACCTCCAACCCTTCATCGGATATGTTCAAAAAACAATCCAGTCCAGATCTCGTTATAATATATAGGTGTACAAAATTTCAAGACAATGTCTTAAACCGTTCCGGAGAAAATGTGCTGACAAAAAAAAAATTACAGACAGGCAGACCGACAAACAGAAATTTTTTTTTCGCTGAAATTTAAAATCTCGACGTTTCATGAAGTTCTAAACCTATTTCAAGAAATAAAATTTGATTTTTTTTACGATTGCTGTACTTCCAATCCACTACGTGGATGTGGAAGTAATTCCTCTTTTTTTTCTTGTACCATATTGATACACTTTGGGCCTTTAACTATTGTTTATACCCATTACGCGATTAAATGTGTTCCGGTAAAAATTGAATTAAAATAGGTACGCAACAAGCTCAGTATATATATTTCTCTACTGTAGTAAAAGTCAAAGCCTGGAGAATGAGAAGTCTCAAGTTAGACAAAGAGCCAATGCGTATATGATCCGCCTCTCTGGCTAGGTGGAGATGGAAAACATGCCTAAACAATTTTTAAATTACATGCGTAATTGCCTTGAAGTATAACTCATTAAAAAATTGCCATTTTTGAATTATGTTTAAACGAATGTGTAAACAAAAGATGATAGAATTATCTGACCGATGCTTTTTTGAGAATGATATCTAGAAGTATGTGAAAATTAAATAAATATCAGACAATCAAATGATAAAGTTTGTGATTTTTTTTCTTAAGATTGGTTCACCGGATTTGAAAAAGCAATGGTCACATTGTAGAACTAGTAGCTAACTTCTTCTAAAAAAAAATGAGTGTGAAACTTGTAAAAATAAAGCTGCTAGAGATCAGCGCGTTTGTTATATTTCACGTATATTTCCCGCATGCGAGGATTCCTCTTAAGAGAAGTATATACCTATCTACCTATTAGACTTTAGACCTTAGAAGAAAAAACTACATTTAGAATACTTACACTGTGATTTACTTAATTGCGACAGACCCAAAGAAATGACACACAGTGGCAACATGATTAATAAATAATTGTAATAGGCAGATACCTTGAGTTGTTTCCTTACTCTGCTCTTTTCCGCAAGTGTCATATAACGAACCATCACAACACCACTAATAACACAAATAAACAGTAAAACTACCTTAATTGAAACTTATTTTGTACAATGTTTTGAAACAAAACTAACCCGTCAAAGTTGTGCGCGATACTACACCGATGTAGATACACGACGCGGAAATATTTAGAACTAATCGAAAACAATATTATGTTTCGGCATGGCCTACGCTTTTCAGTAAGCAAAGCTGTTTTTTTTATGAGGACGGTAAAATTAACCAAACCAAACACCAAACCGTTTTTTCGCCTAAAGTGATTTTTTCAAATGGGCATACAAAGTTGAAATAAACTTAAATGAGTTTTGATACTTAAAACGTTACTTCTCATTTGATGGTCTCGAAAACGCTTTAAATAGGTAGGTAAACCTGAGAAAATATTTTCATATTACTGTGTTGGTGATCGAATTCTGAACAACTTTCAAAATGTCCGTCTGTCCGTTCGTCACGTTTCTTGTAAGCACGATAACTTAAGAACGAAAAGTTCGATTGTATTGAAATTTGGACAGTATCTAAGTTAGTGTTAGCTAGAGGATGAACCACTTTTGAACAAAATCTATCAATAAATAAAAAAGTTATACATTTTTTATAAAAAAAAAATTTCTTAAGTACCTACATAATTTTTTTTTATGTTTTGTAATTAAACTAAAAATGTTTAAAACTGATATGATTTACAAAAAACTACGAAGAGTATCCTATAGAATGTGCAACAATTATATAAAAATTGATGTGAATCAGCGAGGAGTATAACGGTTAGCTTGTTTATGATACCGTTTAAATAAAAATTATTTAAAAAATTGCTTAAGTTTTGTAGTATTTATGTTGACCACTGATATAAAGAAAAATAAACAAGCTTTAAAAATTAAAACTTCTCATTTGAACAGTCCAGCCCAAGAAATCTGAACTCCTAAAATAATCAACAACAATAAAACAAATTTAATAACACATATCTTTATATATACTTAGCTCCAACACCTCAGGTAAAATTAAATAAAAGTAGAGAAGGCATTTTTTTATAAACTAATTTTCATCAAACTTATCATAAATAAATTGATATTTTCAAACTTTCTTACCCTATATAATCAAAACAAAAATTGTCAAAACATTGTTGTGCTATAAATTTGTTTAGTTTGTTTATGTTACATCCAAAATTTACCTCTTCACCCACTTATTTTTAAATATGTCATTATTTTTCCTTCAGGAAAGACCTATCTGACGGTATAGAAGCACTGTGTCATTTTTCTTACATGCAGTAAGATTTTTAAAAAATTTGAGATTTTATTTAAAATTAACCCTACATTGGGGGTTGATATTATATTTTTTAGGAGTTATATGTAAAAAGGGACTTCAGAAATTGAGAAAGGAGACCAGAATACCTTATAGGGTCCACTTTGATCCCCTAATATAATTTTATCCATTACATCCAAAATTCCACCACCCCCAAGGGGGATGTGTATAATTTCCGTATTTTATGAGTTGGTACGGGGTTGTACGTGATAGTTTATAAGAAAGTGGCAATTGCACCTTGAAGAGTAAAACTATTCAAGCATTTTAAGCCCAACTACACCAAAATCCGTTCAAAATTGAGCGACTTACAGAATTTTGAAAAAAGGGGAGCAAAATCCCCCACTGTGCGCCAATACTCCAAGAGGCGTCGCAACACGTGTTCACTGTAGATGTTAAAGACGATCTGTAACAGCATAGGGCATTTCCGCGGCTGACGCCCTTCCCAACTTTACATTTGTCGCGATTAACACTGTAATGTTTGGTGAAAGTATCGACAAAGCAAAGTTTTTTCAGTACAGTTGCCGAATAATAAAGACTAGATATTTTGATATCCCCATCAATCAATCCATAATTTGTCCCATTCCTAGGGCCGTATTTAAGATCTGTAGACTCCTGGGCTAAACTTGTGGTGCGGGCCCTACTGGAGGGGGTGTGGGGGATTTAAATGAGAAATAGGGAGTCCAGAAATGTTTTAAATAATAATAATAATAATAAAAAATGTATTGCCCAACAGAATCCTCCAGTTACAGGACTATTTTACAAAATAGAACTAAATTATATAAATGCAAACTATACAATATCAAATATAAAATATAGAAAATAAAACTATAAAAAACCGTATAAAAAACTATTAAAAAAACAGTATGAAATCTAAGATTTAAGATATAAAAGCATAAAATCATTATTTCGTTTAGAGTAGCTTAATATTACGGTTATGTATTTGAATGTAGGTTACAATCTATTTCGAACACATAGTTTTATAGTCTTGGAGTAATTATTTAAAGAAAGATGGTCACCAACAGAGTCATATATTTCCATCATGAAATAAATAGGTGTTTTAGCAAGAATATTTCTTCTTTTAGATGGTAGTGCAAAAGTAAAGGTTTAACGCAAGAATACGCGTGGAATTCTAAAATTAATTTGAGATAGGAGTTCTGGAGAGTCTAAAAAAAAAAAATTTGAGAACGGAAGTAGATTCTCTTCCGAAACGTTAACTACCTATAGCTTTGATTTTCAGTTTTTAGTTTATAACATTGTTCTAGTTTATATATTTTTAGGTGTGAGACTTTTTGAAACAGTCAAGTACTCAAGAAGGGGGTCAATGAGATTAAATAGACCAGGCCTACAGCCAGAAATAAATTGTAGGGTGCTCTCATCGGATGTCAGGGGGTGCCAATTCCTTTACAATTTAGGAGAATATACAGAATAGCTTCAGACAGGGAATATTGGAATTTCTTCAGGAGGTGCTCAAATATTCCCAGGGGGTGCCATGCACCTCCGGCAACCCGCTGGCTTCAGGTCTCATATAGACCCTAGTCAAATATCACTTAATAAGGGTAACGCAAGTCTCAACGCGGGTTCACGGAAGGCATTTTTCTTAATTACTTCTATACGGCTTGAAATATTGGATGTGGAAATATTACAGGCGGATATAAGATGTAGTAAAATTAATTTTTCGATGACCAGTCTGGAATTATTTTTTCAGTGTTCTTAAATGATCAGTCGCTGCAATACTTGCAGCACCACTCGCAATGTCTCAGTGGTTGGCTCTTGAACTATCGGGACCAGCTTGTATGAATAATACCTTCCGTTGGCGTTGTTTTCAACCGGCGATGCCAAGGTAACTACATACATGCCAGTTTTTAATAAAAGAATAAAAATTTTCTTAATTATAAAATTGAACCTTGTCTTCATTTGGCCCACACTGTATATCAATTAAGATTTGACTGTTGAAATCGAGGTAATAATTAAGAAGTTATAAGTCTACAGCATTTTTGAGGAACACTATTATAATCTGATATCCGGTGTCGGATATTTCATGTCCTTAGTAAGTACACTAAATGATTAGTTTGTTTTGATTGATTCATTATGAGTTTGCAGAAATGAACCGCGAGCCTTTCATTGTTCAGAATACATTTGCTGTTAATGTTTTTAGTTTTACCCCAAAGTCCTTTCAACGTCTAACAATTGCTGTTATTGATCTTAGAGGGATAATGCACTAAATTTCTGATACGTATCTATTTATATTTATTTGTAACAATACTTGTGATTCCTCAATGTTTAAAATTCTTTCCTATAAATTGAACAAGTTACCACCCATTGATGCATAATGACATCGACTAATTTCGAAGAACTCTCCGAAAAAGCACCTAACCTAACAATGATCATTGGATTCGTGCAATAGGCAAGAAGTACCTACTGTATTAAGAGAAGTATATACCTATCTACCTATTAGACTTTAGACCTTAGAAGAAAAAACTACATTTAGAATACTTACACTGTGATTTACTTAATTGCGACAAACCCAAAGAAATGACACACAGTGGCAACATGATTAATAAATAATTGTAATAGGCAGATACCTTGAGTTGTTTCCATACTCTGCTCTTTTCCGCAAGTGTCATATAACGAACCATCACAACACCACTAATAACACAAATAAACAGTAAAACTACCTTACTAGAAACTTATTTTGTACAATGTTTTGAAACAAAACTAACCGTCAAAGTTGTGCGCGATACTACACCGATATAGATACACGACGCGGAAATATTTAGAACTAATCGAAAACAATATTATGTTTCGGCATGGCCTAACTTCTTTTATGTTCTGACAACCGTTTACATTACATCAGTAATAAAACAGACTCAACGTATGCTAACCACCTAATAGAAGTAGGTCACGTGTTCAACGAAGAGTTTAAAATTTTACACACCGAGAAAAAAGGGTTAAAACTCGATTTACTAGAATCTCTAGAAATAAATAAACTAAAGTCGTCTGATATTTTATTAAATGACCAAATTGAAACAAACTCATCTCCCTTACTAAATTTATTTACTTAGACTATTAAAATTAGATTCAATAAATTTCCTAGAAATATATGTTCCATTTAGCAATTAAAATTATATTGTACTTTTCCGCTTAGCAATTAAGATTAGGATTACATCAAAATTGTATAAAACCATATAGTTTGTGCATTGTAAAATTAGTATACCAGTACTCAATATCTGAAGAAGCCACTGTGTGGCGAAACAATTGTCATGTTGACAAGAAATAAAGTGAAAATCAAAAACTAATATAGTTTTCTTCCCAATTAAAACTTCTCATATGAACAGTCCAGCCTAACAAATTTGAACTCCTAAAATAATCAACAACAATAAAACAAATTTAGTAACACATATCTTTATATATACTTAGCTCCAACACCTCAGATAAAATTAAATAAAAGTAACGGAGAAGGCATTTTTTTATAAACTAGTTTTCATCAAATATAGCAAATTTAACATAAATAAATTGATATTTTCAAACTTTCTTACCCTATACAATCAAAACAAAAATTTTCAAAACATTGTTGTGCTATAAATTTTTTTAGTTTGTTTATGTTACATCCAAAATTTACCTCCTCACCCACTTATTTTTAAATACGTCATTATTTTACCTACAGGAAAGACATATCTGACGGCATAGAAGCCCTGGGTCATTTTTCTTACATGCAGTAACATTTTAAAAAACTTTGAGATTTTATTTAAAATTGACCTTATATTAGGGGTTGATATTATATTTTTTAGGAGTTATATGTAAAAAGGGACTTGAGAAAGGAGACCAGAATACCTTATAGGGTCCACTTTGAGCCCCTAATATAATTTTATCCATTACATCCAAAATTCCACCACCCCCAAGGGGGGATGTGTATTATTTCCTTATTTTATGGGTTGGTACGGGGTTGTACGTGATAGTTTATAAGAAAGTGGCAATTGTACGTCGAAGAGTGAAACTATTCAAGCATTTTAAGCCCAGCTACACCAAAATCCGTTCAAAATTGAGCGACTTACAGAATTTTGAAAAAAAGGGGAGCGAAATCCCCCACTGTGCGCCAGTACTCCAAGAGGCGTCGCAACACGTGTTCACTATAGATGTTAATGACGATTTGTAACAGCATAGGGCATTTCTGCGGCTGACGCCCTTCCCAACTTTACATTTGTCGCGATTAACACTGTAATGTTTGGTAAAAGTATCGGCAAAGCAAAGTTTTTTCAGTACAGTTGCCGAATAATAAAGACCCCCCATCAATCAATCCATGATTTGTCCCATTCCTAGGGCCGTATTTACTGTAGACACCTAGGCTGAACTTGTGCTGACGTCCTACTGGGGGGTGGGGTCCGGGGGATTGAAACGACAAATGGGGAGTCCAGAAATGTTTTAAATAATAATAATAAAGAATTTATTGCCCAACAGAATCCTCCAGTTACAGGACTATTTTACAAAACAGAACTAAATTATATAAATGCAAACTATACAATACCAAATATAAAATATAGAAAATACAACTATAAAAAACTATTTAAAAAACAGTATAAAATACAAGATTATAAGATATAAAAGTATAAAATATTTATTTCGTTTAGAGTAGCTTAATATAATTATAGTACCCACATTTCATTGTATCATAAACCTCAAATTAAAGTAACCGCAGTTACAACTTATTGGCAGCTGGCATATAAAACGCCATGTACGTAGTTAAAAATTGACGTATGTGTGTAAACAAACATTTAGATTATTTTTCATTACAATCTATTTCGAACAGATAGTTTTATAGTGTTATGAATTACACCCTCTTGGAACTGGTGATAATACGCCATGCCTACTAATAGTGACTGGAAAGACTCCAGAAAGAACCATGGACTTTTCTAGAGTGTGGTGGAAGAAGATTCTGGTTCAATCTAGAGGTAATTTCAGAGTATATAAGGCGCGATTACCGGGGAGAGGAGGAAGTTTATTAAAGGCAGTATTACACGATCCAATAAATCGACCGATTTTTTGTCCTTCAATTTATTGGTGTGTGTAATGCATAAAAATCTGCGGATTTATTGGTCAAGTAAAATCGGTCAATAAATCGAGCAATTAGAACATGTTCTATTTTTCCTCGATTTTATAGGGATTTTCTAGTAACATTTTTTATTTCACTGCATTACCAACATTCAGAATTGTAAGGTTAGTTTGATCTGTTTTTAGTTCTCATTCTTGCTTATAAACAAAGTTGTGATATACCGAAAAATCCAAAAATCCATCTCTTATGACAAACACTTAAAAAGTTTTATCTGCTGTCCTTGTTATTAATGTACTGTGTTAAAACTTTGTACTTTGTTTTTTGCAAAAATGGGACGTCTAATTTACGTTGTCTTTCAAATCGCCAGAAGAGAATACGAAAGCTAAAATACATTGTTTATGTTCTGATGATCATGTTGAAAATAAAAAATAGAAAACCTCGCAGATGGTGGGTGCGACCATGGATTGATCAAAATAGAGGAAATTTACACCTCTAGTACATAACGAATTTATGTGTACAGACCCAGAGCAATTTCAGACTTTCCTAAGAATAAATTAGGTCACTGCTGTGAATTTGTCAAACAACAAAACTATCAAAAGTCAAAACATTGAAATCAGGGCGACAACCAAACGGCAACCGTCCAGGGAGTAACTAAACGGAGGATTGACATACCTGATTTAACAACAATAAATCGAATAAATATTGCTGCGTGTAATACAGTTTCTTTTTTTCAATTAATTGATCGATTTTTTTACCAATTAATTGGCCGATTTCTTGACCAATTAATCGTTTCGTGTAATACTGCCTTAAGAAGGCAGTTTATAAAAGTGAACCAGTTGAAAAGTGAAAAAGTGAGGTTAAATAAGAAGTAAAATAAAGTGTAAAGGTTATATTGAAGTACTGTATAGACAGTAAATTATTAAATAAAGTGTTGGTGTTTATCTCTTGTTGAAATTATTTAGAACCCACGGATTCATACAGGGTGTTTCCTAAGAGGTGAAAATACGCAACAATAGTTTTAGAGTAATTATTTAAAGAAAGACTAAACATGTGACAATGGTCACCAACAGAGTTATAAATTTCCATCATGAGATAAATGGGTGATTTAGCAAGAATATTTGTTATTTTAGATGAGTGCAAAAGTAAAGGTTTGACGCAAGCCTACGCGTGGAATTCTAAAATTAATTTGAGATAGTAGTAGTTCTGGAAAGTCTATTGTTTTATTGATTAGCTTGTAAATAAACATTAAATTTGAGATAATGCTTATGTTTTCTAATGAATCCAAGTTAAACCATGTTAACATTAAATAATTTGGATTTCCCAATTCGGGGTATTGGTGATCTATTTTAACACATAAGTATTTAAGAAATTTTCGTTGAACAGATTCTAATAATTGTGAATATTTCTCATAAATAGGATTCCATAGTATTGAATCATACTCCAATTTCGAACGCACAAAACACAAACAAATATAATAACACCGAGTGTTTTTAACGCCGATTTAGTATTGAGTTAATGTGTCCTGTGAATTCCAATCTCAAGTCGAACAGCATACCCAAATCTTTAATACTTTCACAACGAGTTAAAGAGATGTCGTCGAAACTATATGAATATTCAACCAAATTTACCTTTCGTGAATAAGTATAGATATAGATATATTCATTATTACTTTATTCACTAGGCACCAATGGTAGTAATTTCACTAAATAATTTCAGATCATCCGCAAAGAGAAGTTTGTTGCAATTCAGTCCATATCATAAGTCATTAATAAATACCGAAAATAAGAGTGGACCCAAGTTTGAACCTTGAGGTACGCCAGAAGTTGCAACATATGTACTTGATTTAATACCATTGTACTGAACATACTGTACCCGACTTTGTGAATAACAACCTGCAAAAAACTTGAACAGAAGCATTTAAAGGTTGTTATCGAGGCTATTATTAAATTATACAAAATTTTATTACACAGTATTTAGAAGACGATTTGTGTTATGTTCCCAAAGATGCAAAAATGAGTATTTCAATTTTAAAAACAACATTGTAATTTTAAGTAAACATGTTAGGCAAATGCAAGATAAAAAAAGAAATGTAACAAACAAGCAAATTTCACTGATATTTAATTCAAATACAGTATTTTCCCAAATAATCGGAATTCAGACTTGAAATGAAAGTGTCAAATAATTTGAAATAAAATGCATACAAATATCTTGATAAGAAATAAAGGTCTGAAGAAGATCTATCATTCTAAAGGAACTGCTTGTTCAAACAATACCACAATTCATCACTAGAGGGTTTATTTTTGGCCGCTGTAGTGGCCAGCAGTGGCGGCCCGTCAGGGATGGCAGGGTAAAATTAAAAAGTTATTTTTATTTATGATAATATTTTTAATATTTCACTACTTATTAATCCTCCTCCGGCAAGTTCACATATGAATCCATTTAATCTTAATACCGGGTTGCTTGCCGTTAATATTTTATGCGCATGAGCCTAAATTCTAAACACTAGTAACCAGGGTGGGCAGCGAACATTGAAATTGTGGTATACTACGTCTACGCATATGCTGGTCATTCTCTTCGATCTTACGCATGCAATACATATCAAAATGGGACGTATGTCTATGTCTTGCGTCTTTAGGCGATTTATATCTAGGGAGGGCATGTCAAGAAAATTTAATAAACTTATGTAAGTGGAAGTAGTGGTTAAAAAATTTAATTTTTTTAATAAGTTTAGAATGTTATGAAACGTGGAGATTTTAAATTTGAGCAAACAAGATTTTCATCTATTCTATAGTAGTGGTAAAAATATTTTCAATTTTTTTTTTATTTTTTTTTTCATCTATTCTATTTTTTTAATTTTCATCTATTCCATAGTAAGTGTGGTAAAAAAAGATTAAAATTTTTACCAAAAACATGCTCAAATCTTTTTTTTTGTGCAAGAGGTTTAGGATGTGGAAATTTTAAATTTGAGCAAAAAAAAAATTTTCCATTTATTCTAGTGGTAAAACATATTTCAAAAATGTTCAATTTTTTTTTTTGAAACGAAGAATATTGTCTAAATGTTATTTGTAGCATTATCTTAATTTTTTCTAGTTCTTTGGGACTTCCTGTCACATGTATTTTATCTTTTTAACCACCAAAATGAAAAAATAAGTGTGCCAGGAAGTCCCAAAAAATTAGAAAAAAAATAGGTTTAGAATGCCATGAAACACGGAAATTTTTGATTTGAGCAAAAAAAAAATTTTTCATCTATTCTATTATAGTAGTGGTAAAAGAAAGATTACAAACTTTTTCAAAAAAATTTTCAGTTTTTTTTTAAATAGGCTTAGAATGCCATGAAACGTGGAAATTTTAAATTTTAGCAAAACAAAGTTGTTTTCATTATTTATTCCCTTTAGACGGTCCACCTTATATATTTTCCAGTGAAAGTTTAACCATTTCTTCGCTGACAGTAGCGTCAGATACCTACCAAATTTGACTGTTCTCCGTCAAGTAGTTTTTTAGTTAACACACCAACAGATAGACAGGCAGACAGACTGACGGAATTGAAAAAAATATATTGTTGTAATCTACATGAAAGTCCAAAAAAATCTCGGAGGGTGATTTTTTCTCGAATACAATACTTCCCTTCGGTATGCGAGGGAAGTAAAAAACGAAAAATTTCTTTTTTTAAATTTCTGTATATAACTTTTTTCTGAGTGGATTTAGATATAGGCGTCGGTTCACAAAAAAATGATGACGTAATTCCCGTCAAAATGGTGACCAATAAAAGTATTTTTTGATAAAAATTGGCCAAGATACAGTCATCTAAAGTTACCTACTTCTTTACGATTTTACCACTTTTTACATTTATACCATGTTATTTTTAATTTTTACACGCAAAAATTATTTTTATTCTATACAAAAATTACTTTCGGTTTATCAATAATAATGATAAAGGTATTTGTTTAAATTTTGATATTCATATGATCTTAGACATAAAAAAACTTAACATGAAATAGAATGATAAAATACATGTAATTTATCAATAAAAATATTTTATCTTTGGAGAAACATTTGGAAGTATTTTTAAATAATAATGCAAGCCCTGAAGATATCAGTTTCGATTCTGAACACATCGTAATTTCTCTGTAAGGCATTAACACCAACGGCAATTAGCACAACCAAACCTCCTGCACCGCAGACTTTACTGGTGCAAATAGCTTGTTGGTGCATAAAAGGTTGTCACGGAAATTGTGACTGCAGAAAATTAGGAATTAGCTGTTCCATGTTCTGCAAAGAATGTATGGGCTTAAATTGTGAAAACGCTGATGTTCCAGAAGTTACGAAAGATGTCCAAAACGATGTTGAAGAAGATATTGATATTCAATTAAAAAACATTAAGAGATAAATATAATAGATATGTAATTTTCAAAAAAAACGTCTTTAAAACAGCAGAGTTTTCTTATGTCTAGGGTCATGTGATTATCAAAATTTTTAACAAATGCCTTTATCATTATAATTGATAAACCGAAAATAATTTTTGTATAGAATAAAAATAATTTTTGCGTGTAAAAATTAAAAATAACATGATATAAGGGTAAAAAGTGGTAAATTCGTAAAAAAGTAGGTAAATTTGAACGACTGCCAATTTTTATATACTTTTATTGGTCACCATTTTGACGAGAATTACGTCAGCTTTCTTTTTTGCGAACAGATGGCTATACCTAAATTCATTCAGAAAAAGTTATACACAAAAATAATAAAAAATTGAAATTTTTCGGTTTCTTTAAATAGTTTTTTTGACTTATTTTGTAGAAAAAAATGTTTCCTTGACTTCATAAAGTGCCATTTGTGTATGTGTATATAGTACAGTAAAAGTCGACCTTCTCTATAGGGGGTGCTCACAAATAAGTCCAGGCAAGCTGATTTTTTCAGGGTCGATGGAGGGGTGTCTCCCGAGTATCCAACCAAAAAGTCACAGTCCACACCCCTTGTAGGGGATATTCTCTACAACTTTGCCTAATAGAATTTTTTGGTAACTTTGATTTTTGACGGTCCTGCACCCATTATATGGAAAAACATTCACCATATTTATTTATTATAGTTCGGGAAATATACAAACAAAAGGCTGAATAGCTGTCTTTTGCAGGGTTGATCGAGAACTGTCTCCTGAGTCTCCAACCAAATAATCGCAGTCATACTCCTTTGGGGTTTAGCGCAATAGGGGGGTCTCATTATTTTTGAGTCACGTACTTAATGAAAATCTCTACAGCGTTATTTCCTTACAATTATTTTTTTTAATGTTGATCAGTAGAGACTTCATTAAATGAAAAATGTATGCGGCTACAATATTGATTTTTGTCTGTTGTTTATATGTTTAAGGGAGGAATGCAAGGTCACACCAAATGTAGTGAACATCTGCCTATTTCAATAGGAGGATGGGGGCGTTTTGTGACCAGTATGTTGCATATGTTAGACAGCAGTTTGTGGGGAATGTCTTCATCATATTTGACGGCTATCCAGATAACGATAAAGACTGGGGCACAAAAACATACGAACGTTTACGTCGCGCTAAACAAACATCACCTGATTATGTTTTTGACGACACGACAGTACCACTGGCGTCAAGAAAAGTTTATCTAATTATCTGCGGCAGTCCGGTATTGAAGTTCTACAAGCTGTAGAAGATGCTGACGTACTAATCGTGTCCACAGCTCTGGAGAGATCAGCAGAGTTTAACGAAATATAATATAATCGGTGAAGATATTGACCTGTTGGTGTTATTAGTCGGATTATGCTCAGCATCAACCACCAACGTGTTTTTAGGAAGCCTGGGCGAGGACAGAAACCACAACGTATTTAGCAGTTGAAAGCACTCCACCAAATACGGAAGGGGATACGGTTTTTTCAGTGGTTGCCACACCACCTCCTCGATGTTTGAATACGGAAAAGAAAAACTCATCACAGTGATAGAAAAACATCCCGAACTACAAAAATTCGTTTCGTTCTTTTTCAATAAACGCAATGATACTCAGACAGTGACTATTGCAGGAGAACGCATTATGATGATCTCATTGTATGGTGGTGATGGTAAGGACGATTTCTTGAACGCTTTCCTTTACAAATGTTTCGTTCGATCAACGGCTAAACTTAAAGGCAATCTTTCTACGCTTCCACCGACTACAGACGCAGCCAAACGACATTCCCTCAAAACGTACCACCAAGTACAAATGTGTCTTGGCCAGTACCTAGATGCAGATGAATGGGGCTGGGAAAAACAAGCACGCGGTTGGATGTCGTGCATGACTACAAGAGACCCTGCTCCAGCAGATCTTTGTAAGCTCATATCATGCCAATGCACAGGATCATGCCGAGCAGCCCACGGTGGTCGCAAAGCTGGTCTGAAGTGCACAGCAATCTGCAAACACGGTGCAGGTGCAGTGTTGCCAATTGCGGTGTAATTACACCATTGGGGTGTAATTTAACCGGCTGCGGTGTAGCTTTCTAACATTTTTTAATGCGGTGTAATTGGGGTGTAGTTATGTAGAATGCAGGAATCAGATCAAAAAGTAAATTGGTAGTAGAGTTCAAACTTTAAGTAGCATAGTACTGCACTACTATGATAGTAGCAAATGTTATTTGTAGTATTGGTAGTAACGTATAACATGTGACTCTGGAAGCTGGAAGAAGAAGAGGAGCGGGCAGGATGGGAGCGGTTTTGCGTCATTGTCATTCCGTTATTCGTTTTTGGTTCGGCTAAAACCTAAAACAGATTTGAGGGAACTGGGTCTTACCTTCATAAATTAAATGTATAAATAGATGCAAATAACGTATTCGGTTATTTTTGAACGACTGTGCATGAACAGGATAACGTAAATGAAGAGGCCTAAAATCTTCGTATTATTGAATTTAATCATAAGATAGTTATTTTTATATTTGTTTTATATTTGCTCTTGTGTAATACATTGTAATGTATACCAAAGATGCTCAGTTTTCGTTATTTTATTAAAATATTCAAACCTTATCTATATATTGCGTTATTTCAATCGTTACTAGTTTTACCGCGCATTTTGTTTGGCAGTAATTGACATCTTTTCAGAGTCTCTTTATCTTGTTTTTGTTTTTTCCTATAAGATTACACGTGTGCGCCGTATCCCTAAAATGTTGGGGTTTTTTCAAATAATAGCCGATACGACTCAGTCTAATCAGTCTTTGTTTAAAGAAGTTTTGTTGGGGTGTAATGCGATGTAATTCTGGAGAGTTGCGGTGTAATTTTGCCAACACCTACTGGCAACACTGTGCGGGTGAGACCTGTGAGAACGTGCAAGTTTTACCAACAATTTCATTAATGTCAGCGATGATGAAGATCTTTACGATTACAACAAGCAAACAAGTGCCCAAGAACCACTCGTCGACGAGGAGAACATTTTAAACCTCACTGACGATGATCATGCACAAGCCATAAGCGAACCGCGAACCCGGTCCCTCTTCAATGAAAGGACGGCTCGAATGGTGGGAAAACTGTCTTTATACGATCGTGAATTAGGCCTTCTGGCGAAATCACTTAAAAAAAAAACACGCCCAGAACGGTACCTCAGGGGTGATGCGGAATTGACAATTAACATTAACACGTAAAGCACATCACTGAAAACACAAAGTTACCTGGACATTACATCCTATTTGTGTGTCAACCGTTTTACCTCAAAATTTCATTTGAACATCCCTATTATATATGCTTGAATGTTAAAAAATAAACAATCTGGAAACGCGGTGTGACTGTTATTAAGTACAAGTGGATATTATTAAATCAAGAGACTACCCCTATTGCGCTAAACCTCGATGGGGTTGGACTGCGATTATTTGGTTGGACACTCAGGAGACAGCTTTCGACCAACCCTGCAAAAACCAGCTATTCAGCCTTTTGTTTGTATATTTCCTAAACCATAATAAATAAATATGGTGAATGGGCGCTGGACCGTCAAAAATCAAAGTTACCAAAAAATTTTGTTAGGCAAAGTTGTAGAGAATATTATTATGTACAAGCTGGAAAAAGAAAATTAAAAAAAAAAGAAAAATAAGAAACCACCCCTATTGCAACGCCCTACAAGGGGTGTGGACTGTGACTTTTGGTTGGATTCTCGGGAGACACCCCTC
The DNA here is from genome assembly GCA_963583905.1 of Stenurella melanura. Classification (NCBI taxonomy): domain Eukaryota; kingdom Metazoa; phylum Arthropoda; class Insecta; order Coleoptera; family Cerambycidae; genus Stenurella; species Stenurella melanura. The sequence continues at coordinate 167,608,171 of OY757310.1, forward strand.
CATCGACCCTGAAAAAATCAGCTTGCCGGATAAATTTTTTTTGAAAAATGATATCTTTATTGGACTAATATACTAAAAACGCATAGTTAAAAATCTTAAGAGTGGACTAATTCGCTCCGTTCTCAAAAATCCAAGCCTAAATTTAATAGCACTTTTAGATTTATCATTGTTAGGGTACAATTGAACATATGATACAATAAAATGCCTTTAACGAATTAGTTCCTTTTACCCGTTTTTTTTTCGACATAATCAATAGCCTATTGTACTTATAGCTCTTTAATTTAAAAAAATGGCGGAGGATCCGGTGAAACAGTAAGTACTTGAATAGACGTTGTTAAATTCACTAAATGGCGAAGGAGCCGGTACTTCTCAAAACCTATATTATTTCATTACTCTTCCAGTCTACATCTCTGCTGAAATGTTATGATGATATGGCCTATCCAATTTCTATGGGTTATGCACCAAATAATTCGCTAACCAAGCTTTTATGCATGCACTAGTATATTATAGAAAAAATTGAATTGCTCGAAAACCAAACACGCTAGGAGGAAAAATCAAAATGGGTTTTAAAGGGGTAAAATACTCTCTTGTGTTTCCATTTTTGAAGGCTATTGATAATTATTAGTATATAAAAATAACAATACAATATAGTTATCTCTTGATTTTTTGTGCATCTAACTATTCACAGGCCCATAAAAAATAACTGACTATAATATAAGTTATAAATGCATTATATTTCAGTTCAAGGTAGTACTTCAATGCAGAAAAAGTTAGGAATAAAAACATTCACATTTACAAATTTAGCAGCATGTTAAAGTTAGTCAAAAAAAATCCAAAAAAGGCTGCATGTTCAATTTGTGATATTTTTTTAATACAATTTTTCAACTATTAAATGATTAGAAACAATAGTTTTTACATAAACTCAAAACAAAAATTTTGAGCTAAATTTTGTTTGGGTCTTTTTTTAATTTGGCTAACTTCAACATACTGGTAAATTTGTAAATGTGAATATTTTTCTTCCTAACCTAACCTAACTTTTTCTGCATTGAAGCACTATCTTGAACTAAAAGATAATGCATTTATAACTCATATTAAAGTCAGTTAATTTTTATGGGCCTGTGAATAGTTAAAAGTGCAAAAAATCAAGAGGTAACTATATCATATTGTTATTTTTATACACTAATAGATATCAATAGCCATCAAAAATGAAACACAAAAGAGTGTTTTATATCCCCTTCAAAACCCATTTTGATTTTTTTTTCTAGCATGTTTGGTTTTCGAGCAATTCAATTTTTTCTATAGGCCGCGCGCAAAAAATTTCAAATAAACGAGAATTCGTGCGCATTAAAAATACAAATTTTGCAATTTCTTTCAATATCGATTTTCTTGAAAACTATGGCATATACAAGAAAATTACAAGAGGACTTTTTTAGGCAATTAGTCAAGCTTTCTTTTTTATGATGAGCAATTCTTTTATACCTTCAACGATTTACGAGTTATCAGTAAAATAAGACTTTTTTCACCAAAGGGGTGGTTTTCTGGGGGGGTTGCGCTACACCCCCAGAACTGATTTTTGTGGTTTTGTGATGTAAAATCCCTCCAGTAACAGTTACTGAAGGAAAATCTCAGAGAACATTTCTTGTTATGGAAATCTTTATAATTATTGGACTAATAGGAAAGAATTTCAAAATTTTGCAGTGACAGGGTTGCCGCTGTGTCCTAAAAATCACTAAATAATGGGGTGATTTATATACCCGATGAAGTTTTTTCATTATATCTAATATAAATAAATAAATATACATAAAAAAACTTGAATTATGTATAGCACAATATGAAAGTTGAGGAAGTTTTACTAATAAAAGCTTCTGCATTTTCTTGTTGGTGGCACGAATTTCCAGTAAATAATTAAAAAGCATTGTAAGTTCCTCACGGAATAATAAGGGATAGATGGAGGCATGTGTTCATCCATTGACCTGTAAAATGGCGCGCCTTAAGAAAGAAAATATAATAATTTCTATAATAATCATCGAATTAAAATAAAGTAAAAAAGAGTTCTAATGGGACAAGTTCCAATTTTCTTATTTATTACTCTTAATAGTGACATTTGATGTATACTATTGTAAATATAATATGAAACACTCACTAGTGAATTGGTAGACTTCTTTCCCCGCTTATGTTTCTACTGTATAATTAGTACAATGCTAGAAAAGAAATTACCTCTATTTACCGCTATTTTTCAGTACAGTAATTTTATATTTAAGAATGCTGTAAAATATTCTGAACGTTTCCATGGTACTATTATATTGCATTAGAGATTTCTTATTTCATCACAAAATATCCCAAAATGCGTGAATCAGGGTATGTCCTTTCTTTCATATAGTTCGTCTGTCTCGTATGAATAATTTAAAGCCTCATAACTCTAGAAACATTAAGCTGAATGTACAATCATTCAATATATAATAAGCGTTTTGTAACAAATTTTTTCGGCATAAAGGAAACATAAGCAAAAATGTTGGAGCAAGCATGTCTCGTTTAACTGCTGAGATCCCGTTGTTTATGGCGCTCTCTTTAGAAATTAGGGGCAATTAGTACATAATTTGGCATGTCTGCACATTCATGTGTAACGAGTTACAGGTTATACTATTATTTTAATAAGAATTCATATAAGTAGTTTTTGAATTATCATTATGGATCTTTACAAAAATAAGTATAATATAAGCAAAATATTTTTCACGGTTCACAGTGGGTAAAATGCCTGAAGACGTGGCCGTAATCCTTAGATCTATTTCAATATTGCTGACAATGAGTATATACGGGTTTCCGAGGTCGCTGATTTCAGTTTTGATATAATTAAGAAACAAAATGAAATAGTGGATTCAATATGGCCGACTTATTTATTACAAAATTGGTATCATCAGCTGAAAGTCAGTGTATAGGTTTTTACGAGGTCGAATTTGATATCATTTAAAAAATCCAAAATGTCGGATCCAATATGGCCGACTGTTTCATTTAAAAATTTGCTTTTTCAGCTGAAAGTTAGCGTATAGGAAGTTTCGAGGTCGCTTATTTCTAATTTGATATACATTTTTGTTAAGAACATAGAACTAACTGATATTTTGTAAAACATGAATACATGATAAAATATATTATTTTCATATAATTTTACTGCAACTGCTACTTCTCGTGGAATCATTTTTATCATCGCCACTTTGCATTGTTGAATTCGAATATTCAAATATTGGCTCAGTTAACAATTCTACCGCTTAGTATGTCAAGGATTTAATTTTTTTCACGGGCAATTTACGTAGGCTCAAAATAAAAGGATTTGGCGCTACCATGAGCCTCAAGAAAACATCTTCCTTGTTTCTAGTTGGACTAGTTTTTTCTTGACCAATGTCAGTAACAACATCGTTACTATCATGAAGGGGATTATACATTGCTAAGTCAAAAACTTCCTTCCTGGCGAAGATACATTTTTCATGGCCATATGTCATATTATCTGTAAAAAAAACATAAAAAATGGAATTATTATAGTTAGGTATTAAATTTTAACAATAAAAAAGGAGTGAATTTTGTCGCTATTTTACTTTAAAAATTTAGACATAGGCGTTGCAAATATTAAGATTAATACATATTGTTATTATAAATACAATATGTATTTGTAAAATATTTAACATATTTACTGTACAAACATGTTTTTTAAACCTTTTTATTCATGTACTATACTAAATGTAAATGTTTTATTTGTTACAAACCGTAAAGTAAACGCATTCATGTGCCGCGACTAAACAAATTAACTAAACAAAAATGGGGAAGCTGAGGGAAGCTGATTTTTACAGGCATTATGAAGAGTCTGTAACGATCACAGGGAAATTGGTTTCTAGGCCGGAAACTGTGGGAAAATGAACTTAATGCTTTTTACGAATTACATTTTTTAAAGCAGGAAGGAATAAAATTCATATTTTACGTGTTAAATTTGATTATAAACAGCAATGTCATATAGTAAACATCTCACATTAAATATCTATAGCCTTAAGAGCTGGCTACGGAAATTAAAAATGATAAGGTTCGGTGAAAATTTATATGTAAGAACCCTCCTTACGAGCTGAAAAGTACATAGCTCTGCAGCCAGAAGTCCATCCCGGAGAGGGAACCGTGGGCGGTCAAACAAGTTAATTTTTAATCAAAATAAAATCTTTGAGTGCAGTTCTGAAATTTTGTATAATAATTTTTAACTGTAGAAATTGCGTAAAATTATTGCCAGAAGTCTAGGTCGGGGATTAAACGTTGCCAGAAGTCGGTAAAGTTGTAAGAAAATTGTTCAAATTATTAAAATTTGACATTGGTCAAGATGCAGTTCTGTCGATTTTGTTTTTATATTTAAAATCTCCCTATTCTTCCAGGTTTTCCGGTTATTAACGTACCAGTAACATTAATGGAACAAAAAACAAATCAAGTTCGCGAAATATCAAAAAATGCAATTTTTCGTTCACTTCTGTCGGCTGGAATTTTCGATTTCGCACATGCAATTAACGATGCCGTGAAAATGCAAATTTAGATCTTTCGATATCGACATTAGCCTTCCTGCTATTGTATTTATTTAGTTATGAACATTTAAAAATGTCATGTTTTTCATTTTCCGAGGAGACTAATTGAAATTTCAAGTCCACCCCGACCGTAGCACATAGCGTTAAGCAATAACATTCACAGTGAATTTCTCGGTTTGAATCCTGCAGGAGTGTACTTCTTTAATTTGTTTTGAACTTTTTTGCTGATATTTCTTATCCTAAAATTACACTGCATTTACTTATTTATTTATTTCTTCAGTTAAAAACTATAACTACACAGAACAGAGATGCACTCAAAGATTTTATTTTAATTAAAAATGAACGCGTTTGACCGCCCTCCCACGTTTCCCTCCCCTGCAGAGCTAGTAAGGAGGGTTTACATAACAATTTTCACTGCACCTTATCGTTTTTAATTTCCGTAACCAACTCTCCTAGGGCATAGAGTCCCTAAATCGAAATTTCGAGGTTTTGGCCACGTTTTCGAGCATTTTTCCCAGTGTGCGGCTGTTGAAAAACTAGTTCATTCACTATTTTCTGTGCATAAACATACTGAATTGTATTTGGAAAATTTACTAATACTATTTTTGTTAAATAGTTTTGTAAATATAAGTATCGCCAACAGGTAGACCGACAACAGACCAACGTATAGATACTCGCATGGAATTGAGAGAACTTAATTTTCGTAATATACATAGCCTGAAATGTGGGGATCCAAGTAAATCTAGGAGAATAAATTTTCACGAATACCTTGGTAAACATGAGAAATAATGTGGATAGGAACCTTTTTAATATACCTTTTTGCGGAGATATTATAAGTAAAAACTTGATTTCTTTTATCAGTACCCTGATTTTACCCCTTGAAAGGGTTATCCTAGTTTGTTTTATTTAATTTTTTGTAGAGAATCGGAAAATTTTGTGTGGATTGGATACAATTCGAAGTTGTGGCACTGATTTGCCTTTAAGGACTGTACTAATACCTAATATAGTTGGTTGTTATTAAACTGATTACACTATCAGGTATTCACATAACTGGAAAGGAAATAGTTTATTTTAAATTCCCCTCCACAAGAAAATCATACAAGGTTAAATCATCCTTGGACGCTGGCTCGAAAAAATATAGATATTCCTTCAAACCAACCACTGCAACATGCTCTCGTCATTGCGCATGCGCCCGAGTCCTTAAAAGCAGATTCGTAGTTGTAATTATAAATCGACCAAATATACAAAAATAAACTAAATTATTATTAGGGCCCAACTTAGACATCGATAAAATCAACTGACATAACTTTGTAATGTTATAAAACATTTGGCCTATACATGGACTAGGATTCAATGCGAGAAGAGAAACAGAGAGAGAGCGAGCGAGAAGCGACTAACTAGATCAATATAAGACGTCGCAGACTGCGAGGGATATTGCAGTTTTGTTCAATATCTAACATAATAATTATCGTTAAAAAACGTGCAAAATGAATACGAGGCATAAACCTAATATAATTATCAATAAAATACCACCAATTCTAACATGAGACCTATAAATCAGTAGTGAAATATTTAACAATTAAATTGATCTATGTTAGATTAGGTACCTCAAATAAATGTGATTGTGTTATTATCTTAATTTTAGACATTTCCAAGATGTATAAAATCATATTGGCTTCCTTAGGTAATATAAATTTAAATTATTATGCTAAATATTTTGTTTTCTTTGAATTAGAAAATATTGAAAAAAACAGTTTTGATCTTGATCTCCAATTATTTGATTTATAAAGCTAAAATAGATTTAGAAGTGTCTTAAAATAAATTTTATAAATAGGAATATAGTTTTGATTTTAATATTTTTATAGTTTCGCGAATTTTTAATCAAAGTATTAACTTTATTGCAGTTTATTTTGTATCTTTTGGAAGTTCACAGTGGGAGTGTGCTCGTGAGTAAAAAATAACAACTTTTTCTGTAATTTTGCTTGAAGTAATTATTACTAATACTTATTTAGATTTTTTATAGAAAATTAGTTAAAATTTTTCATGAAAATAACAAATGCTTATATTATCAAAATTATAAATAACATACTAATAATTTCACACCATATAATTTGTGTAATATTTAACCACATTTTTCTTTAATTGTACATATAGCAATAGTGGCAACTGCGACGAAGTCGCAACTCACCCAATTTTCTTTTAATCTAAATTATTTCATGAACCAAAACCAAATTTTTATAATCATTTGCAATACTTCCTTTTAGTAGTGATCATCCAGTGTACATTTGTAAAATCGTTTGCACTATGAAATTTTCTTATGTTTAGCACAACTTTATGCATGCTTGTAAAAATTAATATTGACATATTAGACCAAGCGCTGGAGAGGAAAAAAGACAAAATACATCAAATTGAGGCAGAAGGTTACTTTTTTTAATCGCGTTGATGGCGAATAGAAATCTCTGCTTATTTTTTACGGCGAAAAGAATTTAGAAAAAACAAGTTTTTGCGACAACTTTTTTTCTTGAAAAAATGTAAACAATAATATTATCTATCACTCTGTTCAAATCCAGTGTTAAAATAATGAAATCTAACCTCAAAAAAAAGAAAGAAAAAACAAACTTACTTATTGATTTTAAAATTTAGCTACTTAGACCTAAAATTATTCTCAAGAAGGTGATGTGGACCGATTTTGAAAACTTTTTTTGCGCAATTTAAGTTCAGAAGAGTAAAATTCAGAGAAATTGACATAATTTTTGGAATGTGGCATGTTTTTAGACTTAACTTGTAGGTTTTTATCTCTATATTCATAATCTGAACAGGAAATCTTTTAACCCTTCTCTACGCTGGAAATTTTAAATCGCTCTAAAATTTCCATTTTTTTCGAAATTCACGATCTTTTTGTAAATGGTATTGATTGATTGATAGATTGATTTGCCAGCGTAAGGTGGGCATTGCTGCCGATTCCGGGCAATCGTGGAGGTTCGTTCAAACACGCAGCTTGATCGTCCGTCGAACACGCCCAATGGACGACCAAACCGCGTGCTGGAACCAAACCTCGGATGTTTTATATACCGCCGGACCGGCTGCATACGCCGAGTTGGACATTGGACAAGCTTGTTGTCAGCAGCAAGAACCGCATGACGCATGGGGTGGGAATACAGGATGGGAAGTGGAGGTGTTTGTGAGATGCTTCTTTTAAGTTTCCATGCTTCTATTAAGTTTCCATCTGTCATCATCGGCTGGGGTGTGCAGGTGATTGCGACATGCTTATTTTCAGTTTCCATGCTTCTTTTAAGTTTCCATCTATGGTCATCTCCTTATTTTTCTTCGTCTAAGTTTTCTGTTTCTTCTGTTTCTGAATCTGGCAGCTTTTATATTTAATTTTTTTTGTTTCGATTTATTAAGCGTTCTATGGGTAAATATTCATTTACGGTGGAGTTGCTGGGAAGGGCCCTATCTCGCGGTAACAATATTTTTTGCGCATTATGAGAAAAACGGTCCAAAGGGATAGTTTGCTCACCCAGTAGGGATGTCGTTTCTTTGGAACAATCGGTTTCAATTTACAGTAATTATTTTCAACTGCCGCCTTCCAATTCCGGGTATTTTCTATTTCATTACCTATTTTTTTCTCTGTTGTTTAATAGACTGCCCTATGACAAGGATTATAAACCAATGAATAAATATCTTTTCAATTTTAATTTCTAATTTTTCAATTTAAATAAGGAAATAGACTTCATTAATGAGCTAAACTAAATTAAAATAAAGTAAACAAAAACATCTGTTTCATTCACATCTGGCTGGCTGTTGCTTATTTTATCACCCACTTGAAGGAGGGAGCGGATCCATCCAGGTATAGATTTCACGGTCAAGCAGTACACTTTCTCGGGTTGTTTATATACACTCTTTTATGTCTCTTTATTCAACCAACATAATTTAATCAAATATCAACTATATGAAATAGCCAGACTCGTGCTAATTTATATCAATCAATGCAGAATTGTTTACGCTTTAATTCAATACAATATCGACGTTTTGTTGCCGCCTTATCCGGATTTATCTCGAGATCTTGTGCCACGAAACGCGCGTCTGTCACCGAATTCGACACACTTTGAACAATCTTTTTGTAAATGGTATTGAAACAAGTGTTTTAAACTTTGGATTTTTAAAATCCGAGACATCGATATTGTTGAAAATAATCTATTATGAAAAAAGTTAGTAATATTGAGTTCAGTTTAAAACATTTTCCCAATAGAAGATATTTTTTTTATTTTTCTTTCACCCATGCATCTTTCAGAAATATATATACAGGGTGTTCTAGCTCTATTTAGACAAGCATTATCTGGAAAACAGTAAGACATAGAAATAAATGTTAAATGGAAAAAGATGCATTTAATGATTTTATTTTCAAATCTACAAGGCAGGTTATGCAACTTTACTTTTTCAAATGGAACACCCTGTATATTTTTATATTTTTGGATTATCCTTTTGTTTCCGAACAAATTTTATTAACCATGTTCCATACCCACCATTAACGGTTTACGATATGCCAACGGTTTAATCTTGATTCCACAATGGTCCATTTTCTTAAACTAATAAAGCTGGCCTTGAAGACATATAAAAACTGAAATTATTGACTGTTATTTTGTGACCGTTCCACTGACAGTTGTTAATTTTAAAACTCGATTTCATTTTCAAATCAAATATGCCATCACTGTTTACATCTAATTAATACGTTGATATGTTACTTATTTATAGCGAGTGTAGAAAAAAAACACGAGCCGCGAGGCAAATAATTTTTTTAAAAAGCCTCATTACGTGGGGGCAAAATGGAACACTGCCGCATAATTCGAACATTGTAACACGCTTCCTGACAGCGATTTGGAGGGAACGGGATTGGTAATTAGGAATCTGTTAAGTACCCTGCACGGTCACCTGATATGTTGCCCCTCGATTTTTTCATATGGGGTCATTCAAAGCAAGTTTTATACACTGAGAAACCAAATAATCTTAATGATATAAAGAATAGGATTACTCATGCCTGCCGCCAAATTATAAGGAATTCTTGTAGGTACACGAGAATTTTTAAGGAGAATAATTACTGTGTTTGTATTTGTATGACCTTATGATTACGGTAATTGAAAAATGTTATCCCAAAAATTTAACTGGTAGTATCTCAACAATGGTTAATGATAGGTATACGACACGGTTAACAAAATTTGAGCGGAAATCGAAGGAGAATCCAAAAATGCAAAAATATACAGGGTGTTCTATTTCAAAAAATAAAGATCCATAACCTGCATCATTTTTAAGGTGCCTTGTATATCTAAAATTGTAATTATTAAATGCATCTTTTAAGGCAGTATAACTTATCCATTTAACATTTTTTCTATGCCTCACCATATTCTAGATAATACTTGTTAATATAGAGCTAGCACACCCTGTAGAATATGTTTCGCCTCTCGCTAACACACTTGCGTGTTTTACTCAGTGTTTTACACATCAACTTTAAATCTTTGTCAAGCAGTCAACAAAACTGAGTATTTTGCTGTCTATAAAAATGTCTCGAGAATGGTTAAAAATATTAAAATTTAAGAAAACTAAAATTTTATTAAGAAAAATGTTCAGAATTGCTAACTTAGCATATACCGTGTGACTCAGCCAAGAGAGACACTCTTGCAACTTTTGAATGGGTCAATGGCTTATTCTCTTTGGAGTAATGACATGAAAAATTTAAATTATATGATGTAAAGAACCAAAATGGCCGACTTCCGGTTTCAATGTAATTTGCATTAAAATTAAATTCTTCAATGGGCCGATCTATGCAGTTTTGCATATTTGGATTCTACCGGCCAAAACACATATGATCCAATCCTCAAATATAATTTTGATTTTCATAATAAATTTTCTTCTTCATTTTATTTATAGATGATGACTCAATATTGTTAACATTGGATTTGCAATCATCTGTAAATATTATCTCTTTAAGTAATACAATTAAATATGATTTATTCTTCATTAAGTAAGTTTGAGAAATCAGTCCTACTCAGGGTCAACTTATTCAAAATAATTATTGTAAGAAATTGAATAACAAAACATTTCTTTTTCTAATTACTGATTTATTCTAAAGAGAAAGTAGACATTATGCATATATAATTCTCTTCAATCTGAAGGTCTATAGCCCAGTCGTCAGGGGTTTTAAGGTGTCACTAAATGTTATAAGGTTGAATTTTTCAGAATAAGTTGGAGTAGAATACGGTAAAAAAGTTTACAGCTGTAAGTTGCCGGCGACCCCTAAAAAAATCGAATATATTGACCGAAATTCGGTTCTTGGCCAATAACTCTAAAAAGAAAAAATATATATCAAAGAACTAATAGCACTAGGCGATAGAGGGGGAATTTTCACATCAAAGACGTATATGAAATTTTTTTGTACGATCAAAAATGCGAAGCGTGCGCGGTCACGGACGCGCTACACTAGATTTGTTGTAAATTTTGAACTAATTTATGAAATTGACCTCAACAAAGCTTACATGAAATGATGAACGTGTGGCTATTGGATTATCATATTTTCAAATATAAAAATGAATGTATGTAGGAATAGTACATATATGAAGTCGGAACATATAGAGATTTTCGATGAAATCGGTAAAAGCTCTACCATTTCTACAATTTTTAAGATAAAAATCTGAAACTTTCACATATTACTCTTGAAGTAATGTCTAAAAAGATATATAGTTATATGCTGCTGTGGAGTAACTTTTTTTAAGCAGATATAATTTTCCGGCTACAAAAACAAGCTGTCAGAATAGTGGCTGTTGCTGGCTTCAGAGACCACTGCAAGCCAATTATTTCCACATCCACATAGTGGATTGGAAGTATAACAATCTTAAGGAAAATTGTAATTTTTTTTTTATTGAAATAGGTTTAGAATGACATGAAACGTCGAGACTTTAAATTTGAACGAAGAGAAAATTTTTGTCTGTTTGTCAATCTGTCGGTCTGTCTGTCTGTAACTTCTTTTGTGCGCACGTTCTCTCTGGTACGGTTTAATATATTTACTTGAAATTTAATATACGTATGTATTATAACGAGATCTAGAACTGGATTGCTTCTTGAACTTATCCGGTGAAGGGTTGAAGGGTAAATAGGGGTAAATAATTAGACCACGCTGGACAGAGTACAGAAACTTGGGATTTGGTGTATATACTAGAAGCCAAGTCCTCAGATTCTTTTACAATATTTTTCAACTCCCTCCACCACATGTGTTATATCTGTGATTAGATTATGTTTCGAGATGATTCCGTTGAAGGGTTGGAAGCTAAATAGGGGTAAATAAGTAAAGCAAGCTGGTAAGAGTACAGAATATTGGGATTTGATGGCCCTGATTTTTTTATAACATTTTAGATATTCGCTGTATGAACATAAGTCTGCCAAGACAAAGTCGCTTGACCAAACATTTTCCTTTAGACAATCTCTGTTGATCACTAAATGACCTTGAAAATGACCTTCGAGGTTAAATCTAAGGTCACCAGGTGGTGCCCCGCCCCCATAACCCCCACAACTTTCACACAGGTGTTTCCCGTTATCTGGACGAGATACCGGCCTGAGAAGATCGAGAGGGTGATTTGAACTTCAGGTAATCTCTAAAAAAGTATCCCGCTTTTTCATAATCCGCAGTCAACAACGCGTTTCCATTTGATAAACAAAAGTTGACCTTGGAATGGCCTTGACCTTGACCTGATAGGGTTAAGTAGACTCCGGGCTCGAATTCAGCAACCCCAAAAATGTATAAGAATCGTGGTTTCCTCTCTTAAATGTTGTTCCCAAGTTGGCTTTGGAATGGCCTTGACCCTAACCTGATGAGATCAAACATCTTCGAATTCAGATTCAGTTACCCCCAAGACGAATAATAATCGTGGTTTCCTTCGCTTAAACGTTGTTTTCTCAATTTGACCTTGGATTAACCATTACCCTAACATGGTCAAACAGACCCCGGATTCGGGATTCAACGACCCCAAAAACGTATAAATATGGTGGTCTTATCTGATGCACAGAACGCTTTTTGTGAGACTGTGACTTTATTATTTCCTGAGAAACACTTACCGTCATAAAAATTGAATAAATTCATAATTGTTTGTGTTTTTACAAACTTTGTGTACTTAAATTGTTTTTGGGTACGTGTCTTTTTTAAAATTTCAATATGTACACCACTACATGCCTTCACAGTATGCAATCGATAATTCTATAGGGAGTTACATTATTTTGTCTTTCTTTCTTTCTTTCTCTTGATTTTTGACGTTATACTATGTAATTTAGTTAAATATCTATCTATCTATCTACCTTACGTAAAAATAATTATTTTCTAATTTTAATTTTTATTATTATTAGTATCATTTATCCAAGAGCCGCTGAAAACGAGAGAAATGGTTCGCAAGAACAGTGTTAAAGTACTAATTGTACTAATTGTGACAAAGTGACCCCTAACATCCAGACTGACTGGCGGAGACGTGTGGTAATTTTTAATAGCAATGTGAAAGACGAGGGTTAAAACAATTAAAATAAATATTTTCTCCTCGGATTATGAAAGTAGAGATAATAGCCTACAACTTGAGCTTAAGAACGTCTATATTAGCTCCCGATTCCAAAAGTTATAATAATTTTACAGATTTTTACTCTTTTGAAATTAAGTCAAGCAAAAATTAATATTTCGGTCCACATGCTCTTCTTGAGGACACTATTAGCTATAATTTGCTAAATTTTCAACTCACTAGCATATTTTTTAGAAATTTTGGCTATAGAGAAGTATACCTAGTACAGGCAAATTAGCCATTTAGGGTAACAAAAATTAATAAAAGGATCATCTCTGGGATTTAAGTAGGTAATAATCTGGAGAATGAGATGATGCATTCTTTGCACTTCCAAGTTCCGGGAAAATTCAAAAAAATTTGGAAAAACTTTTTGATTTTCAGTTTTTTGCTCTAGCGGTCAAAATAATGAAAATAGAGAAAAAAGTTCCTATCAAAAGTTGTAGCTCGTCTCTTTCTCTACAAATTTTCGTCTTACTTAAGCCGTTTAAAAGATAAATCAAGTTTTCCACTTATAAGTATTAAGCCGCTTCGAAATGCGCGAAAAATGAGAATTCTCCGGGAGTTTCGTACGACTGGGCTCGTCGATCGATAATTCTTACTATTGAGGACCCCTAAAAATATGAAAATAACACAAAATGTAGAGAAAAGTCTCAGCTTTACTGTGGAACTAATAACAACATTCATAAAAAAATTTATCATAGAGAAAAACTGTCAGAAGGTGGCTTAGTAAACGTTGTACAACTGATCCACAGATTTATTCATATCTTTGCCGGGAGTCGTTAGAATGATAATTCATTTTGCTTATATATTCTTATATAATGATATATTAATCCAATTAACATTTTATTGCAATTACTTTTGTTGGAAAAATATGCCTTACGATCAAATTAGTGGGTATATTTCTCATCGATCAATCACCTCCAAATTTTGGAGTTCAATTCACTGTATCTTAATTAATAATAATAGCACAGTCTTAATGTTTGGATTATTAAGTACAATAAAACATATTTTTTCGAGTGACTTTAAAGTTTTTTAAATGAGTGCAGTACTTTTTGAATTTGTCTACATTATTCATACACGTTCAGAAAGTGCACAATTATACAGTAAAACATATACAACTTATTTGCTTCTATACATTCAAATATAGATTAAAGTGCGTGGAATCGAATCCATGCATACTGTTACGGGAGAAATAGGTAGGACGCATGAAACTCAAAGATATAAATAAATCAACTGTATAAAGTTTACTAAGCCATCTTCTAACACTCCTTTTCCATGACAAAAATTTATATGGATTTTGTGATTAGTTCCACATTAAAGCTGAGATTCTTCTCTACATTTTATGTTGTTTTCATTTTTTTTTAGCGGCTCTGAATAGTAAGAATTATCGATCAATATGTGTCCGGCCGTACAAAATTCTCATTTTCCGCGCATTTCGTAGCGGCTGAAAACTATAAGTGGAAAACTGGATTTATCTCCTAAACGGCTTAAGTAAGACAAAAATTTGTAAAGACCTTTTTTGTAGAGAGAGAGACGAGCTACAAATTTGGTTCTAAACTTCTTTCTGTATTTTCATTATTTTAACCGCTAGAGCAAAAAAACCGAAAATCAAAAAGTTTTTACAAATTTTTTTGAATTTTCCTGGAACTTGGAAGTGCAAAGAATGCATCACTCCATTCTACAGGTTATTACCTACTTAAATCCCAGAGATGACCCTTTTATTAATTTTTGCGAAGTTTTTACAAGATTTTAGTTAGTTTCTTTGATTTCTTGAAATTTTGAAGATAGATTTAATTTTTTGGCATCAATTTTAAACATGGATGCTCTTATTATTTGCAGCTTTAATCTAAAATTAAAAAACATTCGTGAGATCAGCTGTTTTTTCAAAATTGTTTTGACCATGAAAAATAAGATTTGTATTCATCAATCTGCCATTTTTGGAATTAGAAAATCTAGCGACCAGAAAATACCTAATAATTGGGTGAGGGATTAATACAGCAGCCTTCCTCCTCATTTTGATGAAAAAAAATTCTCTGTCGCTTAGTCTATATACACCATTTCTATTATTTGTAGAAATTCTAACTACTATTTTGGTTTATTTTTGAATGATATGATATATTTTACATCGTGATCAAGTGCGTTGTTACTTTTAAATAGTGAAACAATTGATATATTTTTGAATAATTAAGAAGCATTATATTTAAATTATAAGAAAAGAGAACGACGTGTGAGGATATTCGTAATAACTCACGGGGATTGTGAGAAAGAAGCCCTTTAATTTAACATAATCAGTGCTTACATGGCAAATCCATATAATTCAACGGGTTAAGTTTTTAATATAACATTTATTAATTGTTATATAGTTTCTTTGTAGCTCAAACGTCGTTTGTAACTTCATGTATTTGTATATGTACGATAACTCGAACTTTCCCAATAGGAAATTTGATCAAATAAAATGTAGTCATTAAATTTATTAAATTTGGTATCACCAGAAGTAGTACTTTACCCTGAAGATATCGGTTATTTATTTAATGATTTTTTTACTAAAGAAGGCCGTCCAGACACAATAGTTTCATATTACAGGACACAGTGTGTGTGTTACATATACAGTGTGTGCCCAAATTGATTTTACAAGAGAAAAACTTTTTTATTTCTGATTTTATGACAAGTGGTTCTTGAAAAAGTGTTTGCTGAGTTGAAAAACATAATTGGAATCGTCAAAAGTAATGTGGGATAGGAATATACAAAACACTTAGTAAATATTTTAAAAACTCCACTGAAGATTGCTCACGTTTTTCATTTTGTAACTAAAAGAACAAAAACAATGAAAACTTTTTTAAGATTACAAAATTATTTTTGATCTCAGTCAATCCTCTTTATGATATCATTACGAATAGTTTAAAATGCAAAGTTACAGAGTAGTTTTTCCTGTATACCTACTTCCATGTAGTAGAACAGTAGTAAGTAATCGTAAAAAAAAACTCAAATTTTTTAATTGTTGAAATAGGTTTAGAAATGTGGAGATTTAAAAATTCGAGAGAAAACTAAATTTCTGTCTGTCGGTCTGTCTTTTGGTCTATCTGTCGGTCTTTAACTTTTTTTATGCCCACGATTACTCTGGAACAGCATAAGATATTGACTTGAACTTTGGTACTCGTATCATAATGAGATCTGTAACTAGATTATATTTTGAGCTTATTCCATTGAAGGGTTCGAGGGTAAATAGGGTAAAGAATTGATAAATAAGTGATGCAATCTAGTAAAAGCCTAGAAACCTTGGATCTGGTGTATTATATATACTAGAAGCAAAAGTTTCTAATTTGTTTTTAATATTTGACACCCCCACTATCACCTCCACTCCATTATTAAAGGGGTTAACAAAATAAAATTAAGGTATTGACTTGAAAGGTACACGCATGTAACATAAGATCTGGTACTAGATTATATTTTGAGCGTATTCCGTTGTAAGGCTAGGGGATAAATAGGGACAAATAGACGTAAATAAATAATGCAAGCTACTAAGGGTCCAGAAACATGCGACTTGATGTTTATACTAGAAGCTAAGATCTCAATTTTTTTTGTAACATATGCCACTCCCACCACCCCCGTTCCATTGTTAACATAGTAAAAATAAAATTAAGATGTTTATTTGAAATTTGGTACAGGTGTGTATTATGTATTGTAATGACATCAGGAATTAGATTTTGACATATCAGGATGTCCTACTTTTTGAATTATTCACGGTTTTTTGTTGAAAATTATAATTTAACCAAAAAAAAAACATGGAAGCCTATGAAACAATTGAAACAGTAGAAACAAAATAACAAAAAAATAACAACTAGACTTAGGTAGGTAAGTGTTTAATGCAACAAACTATGTAGATATCTACCTGCCTAATTCAATTTGAACAGGTGGGAGTTTTCAAGAGAAGAAATCGACATTTTTGGGCCGCCTCAAATACCCGCCTAATCTTTCAAGTTAAAAATCAAATTCAATTTTCCATAAACGTTTTCTGTTTAGTAATGAATAATCGGTTACATTATTGGTACATGTATGATGAAAATTTGTAAGGAAACAAATATTTAGAGGTTTTTAGTTCAAGATTTTGTCGATAATCTTCCATTGGCATGCCGCCTATGGTATCAAATGGATGAAGCACCAGCACCTTCAACAAATGCTATAGATTTCAGACTGAGATAGTTGTTTCAAGAAAGATGGTGGGGCAACAGAGGTCAATTTCTTTGGCCATCTGGATTACCGGATCTGACACAATTAGTTTTTTATTTATGGGGGCGAGTTAAGCATCGGGTTTATCAAACTGCACCCGCAATTAGGGGAGACTTGAGATTAAAATTAACACAAGCTATACATGAGATTGATGGCAATGAAATCAGAAATGCTACTACAGCCGTCCAACGTCCGATTATTGATTACTGTTTAAAACAAAACGGTCGAGCATCTTCTGTATTATACGTAGTTAGTAGTCATTTAAATGTCATTCTATGCTAAATCAAGTATTTTAGCTAATTGAATTAGGTAGATAGATATCTACTCAGTATGTTGTATTAAACATTTATAGTTTACTTCAGACTTATTGTCCGTATAAAAAATGTTGGGGGTCTTTGATCTTTACCACAAAGTCAAAGGCGCCGACACTTTATATGCCGCCTAGATAAATGAGAATAAGTATATCTAAGTTTAGTTGTTATTTCTTGTTCTTTTGTTTTATTGTTTCAATTGTTGCATAAGCATCTATGATTTTTTTTTGGACAAATTATAATTTAAAACAAAAGAAACTGTGAATAATTCAAAAAGTACCTTTGTTAAGTATAGGACGTGTTGATATAAGTCTTCTACATCGAATGTTATAATAAAATTTGGCACATATCTTTTGAAAAAATGGAGTTTTTGATATTTTTTTTAGTGTCATTGTCTAAAAATCGCAGCAACCACTGGAAACTTCATTGGTCCTATCATGATCACTTAAATGATTCCTTGAACTGTAGGGAATCGATTGAGAACTAACCTAGCCCGAACGGCTTAACAGATACGAATTTTTTAATGGACCATTCCGTCTCTACAACTTAATATAAACCATTCATATATGTCACAAACTATTACAGATAAGTACCGACAACCTGACCCCTTTATACTCAAATTTTAAGAAAGATATCAAAATTGTGTGTGTCCATTTAAAAAAACAAAGATGTCACAACTTCCAGTATTTCCGGAAGTGTCATTTTGGAAATATTATTTTCGAACGAACTCGCAATGGTCGACTATGGCAGGATACCAAATCTAAAATGTCTATCTTATTTGCAAGTGGGAAATATTCTAATGGCCGCATTAAAAGAATCACCCTTACAGTATCAAGATGTTTTAAGATGCTTGGAGGGATGATCTGGATGTGGAAGTAGTGATTCCTTAGGTTTTGTTAAAATAAGACTTATAATATTAAGCAACTTTTTGTTCTACCTTTTAGTTATAAAATGGAAAATTTGACACTTCCACAGCGCGCCAGTTGTTTTATCTAATTAGTGCTATTATACATACGACATTAATTAATTATCATAAGAAAGTTACATAATAAAAAAATTAAAATTGATTTAAATTAATTCAACAAATTAATATTAATATAAAAATAAATTACTATGTAAAACAAATTTAAATATAAATGAATGATCAACTGGCACATTAAATCACGATATGATTGCAGTGCTACTACCTATAAATTGCCTTCGATGCCTTTCGATATCAAAGAGAGTAAAAGTTTACGTTGAGCATCTACTAACTTTACACCGTTCTCTCGTCGTTTTACCTACGAGGCTGTTTCGTATTTCCACATTTTCTCTAAAATTCGAAATAATTAAAATTATTTTAATCATCTTCAGATGATGCCAACTTGATTGACGAAACGCGTGTTGAATATTAGCACTTGCCGTCAATTTCTGTCTGGGTATTGGATTAAAATATAATGCCTAAAATTACATAAATTTGCGGCAGATTTCGGCTAACTAAAACGTATCGCCGCTCCACCAATTTCTTTTCCTTTGAAAGTAGTTTCTACAAAGCAGCGACACTCTTAAACATAAGACTCGAATTCCAACACTGGATGTACGTTTGGCCAACCAAGTAGGCATCATCGTGAGATGATTAAAACTGGAATACAGCTGAACCATATCCCGATGCTGCCAACATGATTGGCGAAACACGCGTCTAAGGTTGATATTCAAGTGTTACGTTCAAGAGTTTTGTGTTTGTGGGAAGTAGTTCAGAGACAACGCAGTTCAGAGCCAGTACGTGGTTCTGAGTTGGTACGAGGAGAATATCAATGCTAGCCATCCATGTTAGATGAAGCTGTTACACGTTACATGCATTATACATTTATACAGTGTGAACCTAAAGAAACGCACAAAATACACATATCTTTGGTATGTGTCATTTGTCAAAAAAATCATCGAACAGGTGGATTTTAGTTTTGTAAACGCTACATTTTGTCACTATATCAAAATTTATGACGTCATTAGTTTTTGAGTTATGACGTCATCATAATTTTTTTTAAATGGAAACAGACATTTTTCTTTACTGTTTTTGGTGGTATATTCCTTTAGCTTTCCGGTGATATGAAAAAAAATGATATTACCTAAGCCATTCTTTTGGAAAAAAATATTTTTGGTGATTGATACCTTACATAAGTAATTGTGAGAAAAAAATCATCTCCATTGCTCAAATTGCGACCCTCCAACCATTTGGTATTGACCAAGATGGCTGTAGACACTTTGCACGCTGTTCTGAATCATCTCATGGGCAACTCGTCTCATCTCCAAGCCAATTCTGTCTATCAATTCTTCTATGGTATCCGGTCTGTTAAAATACACCCTTGACTGTCAGTAACCTTAAAGAAAAAAGTCCAAGGGGGTTAAACTCGGTGAACGCAGGGGCCAATCAATCGGACCTCGACGACCTATCCAGGTTCCAGTAAAAGTGTCATCTAAAAACTGACGTACTGCTATCCCAAATTCCAAAATGAGGTGGGGCCCCGTCTTGCTGAAACTAGACGTTTTTAGCAGGAATATCTTCATCTTCATAGTTCGGAAATATAACTGGTAAGGCTGGCACTAACTCAACTCGCAAAAACTGTAAATATCTTGCGGCCGTAAGATTTTCTTAAATAAAAAAGAGGTCCCAATAAACGATTACCAATCATACCTGTCCACATGTTTACTTTGCCTCGTCGCTGTGTATGGGCCAATGAGGATTTTCGCATGACCAATGCCTACAGTTATGCCGATGTACAGTCCCCTTTGAAGAAAATGTAGCTTCATCAGAAAAAACAATGTTCTTTAAAAAATTTGGGTTTTCATCGCACAAGGTCATCAACTGTCACAAAACTGTAAGCGCCGATCTGGATCGTCCTCATTCAATTCGTGGATTAATTGCACTTTGTATGAATGGTATTTTTCTTTTTACAATAGACGTACAACAGAAGTTTGACTCACGTTATGATATAAAGCCAGCTGCCTTGTCGAAAGATGGTGGTTTTCCTCACTTTCTAGAAGAATATTTAATTAGGTTCCGTTGCTTGTGCTAGGGCGACCAGATCGAGGAAGGCCAGCTACACTGCCAGATTCATCATATCTAGCCACCAATATACTTACAGTGGATCTAGAAATTTGCTTTTCGGGATACTTGGCATTGAAAACATTACATGCTTCCTAATGAGTTCTCAGCCTATCACCATATCCAACCATCATCAAAAGTTCTACCCGTTCTCTTTCACTTAAACGTATGCATTCACTAATTTTACACTGTCTCAGAAGTGTCACAAAACTGAGGTTCCATACGTGCCAGGAATAAAAATGTTATCGATACTTTACACAAAGAGGCCTGTATCTCTCTGTTGTTAAGGTGATTGATTTTTTATTATTTTCTTTGTTTTGTTTTTATATCAAATGTTTTCATGCTAGTTAAAACAAAAATGTAGGCAACAAGATTTATCAGTCCATAAGAAAGTGGAACATTACTCGTGAATTTGCGAAAGGTAAGCTATTTTTACACAAAATATCATTTTTCCAAAAGAATGGCTCAAGTAATATCATTTTTTTTATATCACCAGGAAGCTAAAGGAATATACCACCAAAAACAGTAAACAAAAATGTCTGTTTCCATTTCCAAGATTTTTTTCAAAAATGGCACATACCAAAGATATGAATTTTGTGCGTTTCTTTACGTTCACACTGTATTAAATTCAACTGATTCAGCGTTTTCTGAATACATTACACAGTTTCGTTCTAACTTGCCTAGAATAATGTGGTTAAATTGAACACAAATTATTGAAGACAAAAATAACATCACTGACGTTCTAGTTTTACATACAATAAAAACGTGTGGAAACGTATCAAAAATTTTAAAAAATTACCTAAATTTAATACAAGATAATAATAAAATTAACATTATATATATGCTTTATTTTTCAGTGATAATATTGCTAGCTATAACAACAGTTTGTAAAGCTGAATGCCAAAGTAAGTTTGTTATGTATGCATTTCTTTAATGTTCTATGTGTTAATAATAATTGTTTCTAACAAATAAATATAGACTGCTTTAACATCTTTACTATTTTTATCTAGTTTTATAGTTACAGCTGAATGTAGCTCTCCAGAAGACATTCTTTATTCTTGTACATACTTCACACACTCTTTAGAATGTGGTGAAAATTTTATGTAAATGGAAACTGATCCTGAACCAAGAATCGAATTAGAGCCTCAAGACGGTACCTTAGAGATTACTTGAAAAGTGCATTCCTAACCAAGCTTTTTGCTTTTCACTCTGTTAGTCTTGTCTATAATAAACCTGCTGACGGGGCCCAATATTTTTGGATTTGCCTTATACATTATGATGCTATTAACAAGGACATTAATGAAAAAATTTCTTTCTATTTTAATTTACCACCAAAACATAATACTATCCTCGACCTAAATTTCGCTAATCAAGATGGCATCATGTGTGGTATCAAAACTAACTATCTCACAAACAGCTAGCAAAAAGTAGAAGGCTTTGTTAAGAATATCTTTTAGAGATGATTTCCCAATCAAACTTTTTGCGCTCTACTCTCTGAATCATATCAACGTTTGTCTTAGCAATGCGACTGATACTCAAGTAGTTTTCATAAACACCAAAAACAATGAGTACTCGCCACGCGATGCTCATCAAGATGGCATCTTCTGGAGATAATTGCTTCTGACAATTTTAAGTAAACTAATTTTACACATCTCCTGATGATTCCAACTTTGTTAACGAATCGTTTATCGAGTATGGTATTCAGAATGTCGGTGTTTTTGGAAACTGGTTCAATATTGATAAAAGTCACTATTAGAATGGGCCTATTACGCTGATCAAATTGCATCTTTAACATGACCAATACAATATCGGCAAGTAAAAAGTTTGATTGGGACCTTACATTAAAAATGTTGATTAAGTCATCGAATACGACGGAAAAATTTCATGTGCTAATTTTGATACAGAAAAAAGTTTAATAGGAAAGTATTTCCGGTTTCACTTTCGAAAAACCTTTCGGATGTATCATTTAAGTCATATTCCTGAAAATACTTTCTCAAAAATTTATATAAACTGTCATGATTTGTTTTGGATGTTATACTAACCGTCCTAGTCATAATAAAAGATTATGTTACTATGAACTGATCCATCACATCCCTCCTCAAAACATGATCGCGAGTGGCTTTTTAAATTTTACTCGGTAACCGTTGACTCTACACAGATTTTTAAGTCGAGCGGGTAAGTGTAAGAAGTCACATGATGGACATTTTCGCTTTGTTTATAATTTAAGTATTATTCCAGTGTTTTTATTTATTAAATGTTGTTTAGGAGCCAAGCATATAAGCAAACATTCAACAAGAGAAAACATTTATTTGATTATTTGGTCATTTTAACAATGTTTCTTCTTCTATGAACACCAAACTTCGTGTCACACGAATAGAAAAGAAAAGACTGCCCTGGAAAATCATAAATTTAACTTTTATGAGTGTCCATTTTAGATAAAGTAATTAATTATGGACAAAGACATATTACTGAAATAATGATCTACAGGCACACAAAGCAGTTGCGGTGAATAAATAAACAGTCAGAAGAGTATCGTTTTAGTACAGGCAATCAAGGCAAAATTTTGTAAAAACCTCGCAAAAATTGATAAAAGGATCATCTCCGGGATTTAAGTAGGTAATAACCTGTAGAATGGAATGATGCGTTCTTTGCAGTTCCAAGTTCCGGGAAAATTAAAAAAAAATTGGAAAAACTTTTTGATTTTCGTTTTTTTTTTTGCTCTAGCTGCTAAAATAATGAAAATACAGAAAAGAGTTTTCAACAAAATGTGTAGCTCGTCTCTTTCTCTACAAAAAAGGTCTTTACAAATGTTTGTCCTTAAGCCGTTTAGGAGATAAATCCAGTTTTTCATTCATAGTTTTGAACCGCTCCCAAATGCGCGGAAAATGAGAATTCTCTGAGAGTTTCGTACGTCCGGACACATCAATCGATAATTCCTATTATTCAGAGCCGCTAAAAAAAACGAAAACAACATAAAATGTAGAGAAAAGTCTCAGCTTTAATGTGGAACTAATCACAAAATTCATACAAATTTTTATCATAGAGAAAAAGTGTTGGAAGATTGCTTAGTATACAGTTGATTTATTCATATCTTTGAGTTTTATGCATCCTGCCTATTTCTCCCGTAACAATGCAATGGGTGCTTTTTCATGCATGGACTCGATTCCAGGCACTTTAATCTATATTTAGTGAAAATTTCATTGAAGTATGTTAAGAAACAAATAAGTTGTATATGTTTTACTGTTTATCTTACTTTTTATTGGGTATTTTGCCACTGAAAAATATTTAAAAAATTAATGAAAAAACCTCTGCGCCAAACGGATCAGACAGAGGTTGGTTCTTGAGCACTTGACTGTTTCAAAAAGTCTCACACCTAAAAATATATAAACTAGAACAATGTTATAAACTAAAAACTGAAAATCAAAGCTAGAGGTAGTTAACGTTTCGGAAGAGAATCTACTTCCGTTCTCAAAACTTTGGCAAAATACCCAATAAAAAGTAAGAAAATCTGAATATGCCACAAATAAACAATTACAGACAATATTTTACTGTTTAATTATGCATTTTCTGAACGTGTATGAATAATGTAGACAAATTCAAAAAGTACTGCACGCATTTAAAAAACACTAAAGTCATTCGAGAGAATATGTTTTATTCTAAATAATAATCCAAAAATTAAGACTGTGCTCTTATTATTAATTAAGATATAGCGAATTGAACTCCAATTTTGGAGGTGATTGGTCGATGAGAAATATACCCTCTACTTAGATCGCAAGGCATATCTTTCCAACAAATGTAATTGCAATAAAATGTTAATTGGATTAGTATGTCATTATATAAGAATATATAAGCAAAATGAATTATCATTCTAACGCCTCCCGGCAAAGATATGAATAAATCTGTGTATCAACTGTACAAAGTTTACTAAGCCATCTTCTGACACTTTTTCTCTATGATAATTTTTTTTATGGATGGATTAGCTCCACATTAAAGCTGAGACTTTTCTCTACACTTTTTGTTATTTTCATTTTTTTTAGGGGTTCTGAATAGTAAGAATTATTGATCGATGAGCCCGGTCGTACGAAACTCCCGGAGAATTCTCATTTTTCGCGCATTTCGAAGCGGCTTAAAACTATAAGTGGAAAACTCGATTTATCTTCTAAACGGCTTAAGTAAGACAAAATTTGTAAATGCCTATAAATAGAAAGACACGAGCTACAACTTTTGTTAGGAACTTTTTTCTCAATTTTCATTATTTTGGCCGCTAGAGCAAAAAAAACCGAAAATAAAAAAGTTTTTCCAAATTTTTTTGAATTTTCCCAGAACTTGGAAGTGCAAAGAATACATCAACCCATTGTCAAGGTTATTACCTACTTAAATCCCAGAGATGATCCTTTTATTAATTTTTGTTACCCTAAATGGCTAATTTTCCTGTACTATTTATGGTTTATCATATAATAAGCCATTTCGTCCGTTTAGTGGGGTCGATATGACATGAAAAATCCTCGGAAGTGACAACGTTTCTTTTGAATTTCTTTTTTGTGATATTATTAAGACGGACCTCCCGAAACTTGTGGTGACCCGTGTGGGCTACTCAGGGGTGGTGGGGAGGGGGAAATTTACGTGTAAATAAATGGGACATCAGTTTTTCGGACATAACTCGCTTAGTTTGATTCGGATCGAAAAATGATATGGTGTAAAAATAAAGGGCTCGCAAATGCGCGTAAACTGAATTTTGAACGTAGCCCTGACATTCTATTATTTATTTGCCTGTAATTTGATTCGTCATGTCCCACACTAGTATATATATATATGAAGTGTTGGTGTTCTTCCGGGTGTTTTCCCGTGTAGTTGGTAGGCTCCTGTGGGAGCCACGCTTGTCTAAACGACGTTTCGGCGGAATCTCATCTGCCATCTTCAGGTTCTAGCTGAATGCTGCCTGCTGCTGCGGCTGCTGCTGCTGCTATTGCTGCTGCTGCTGCTGCTGCTACTGCTGCTCCTCGTTGCTCGAACTGAACAGTTCAGTTCGAGCAACGAGGAGCAGCAGTAGCAGCAGCAGCAGCAGCAGCAACAGCAGCAGCAGCAGCCGCAGCAGCAGGCAGCATTCAGCTAGAACCTGAAGATGGCAGATGAGATTCCGCCGAAACGTCGTTTAGACAAGCGTGGCTCCCACATTAGCCTACCAACTACACGGGAAAACACCCGGAAGAACACCAACACTTCATTTAACACCCGTGAAAACCTAAGAAACAACATATATATATATTACATATATATTATTATAAATGTATCACGCGCGCGTGCAGGCCCTAATGCAGTTAGAACTTTGTGGTAAAGGGGTTCTGAAAGAGAATTGATTGCCCTTGAAAATGAGCCCGGCCCAAAGTCCCCAAGCCGTTCTCTTACCCTTCTATGGGCTAAACACTACCTCCCCTTCTAATCATCGGATCGCAATATGTCCGGGCTCAAATCAAACAGAAAAAAATGTCGTATCCAATGGCGAAAAAATGTCTTGCTCCACCACTTTCCTTCCTGGCGAAAAATTACTTAAAAAAACATAGGTTTTTCCGCAACCATTTGTTTATTTATGCCGAAAATTATAAACAAATGATAAAAAGTTGAGGTAGGAACATTAATATACAATGTCGCGTTTGCTGGGTGATATGTGGCCAAAACTGCGGAAGTTACAGCAGTTTGAATTTTATTTTCGTTTTCCCCTCCCTCTCCCCTCCCAATCGAACCAGTGATTTAAAATTTGGACACAGTACTTTGGACCCGACTATCTACTGAGGAAAAAAAGCAAGGCGCTAAGTGGCTTTCTTCCCCGTGGGAAACGCGAGCACGGCTCTCGGTACGTTCCCGCCGCAGCGGAAAATCCGTATATAAAACTGGACCTTCAAATGGTAATATCTCGAGAACCGCTGGACCTATTTCGACGAATCAAAATTCAGTTTATGCCCCTTTATTTTTACCCCGTACAATTTTTCGATCCGAATCAAACTAAGCGAGTTATGTCAGAAAAGGTGATATCCCGTATCTTTACATGTAAATTTTCCCCCCTTCACCACTCGTGAGTCGCCCACACGGGTCACCACAAGTATCGGGAGGTCCGACTTTGTATCCAAAAAAAAAAATTAAAGAAAACATTGTCACTTTGAAACCCAGATCGACTCCACTAGTTACTTTCATACTAATTTCGTTCCTACACAAAGAAGCGTTATAGTACTTTTCTTATTTTATTTTTTATCTTACGACTGTATCTTATCATTGTTTTTAAATTTTGTCTAACAGCAAGAAGTACCTACGTTTTTAACTAAAAATATTTTACGCTGGGTAAGGATTTTATTTAAGGTAAGGTTTTATATGTTGTTTGCTTCTGTCTGCAAGTTATATTATCTTTGTGTTTATTTTTATTCAATTGTATACCTTTATGTTTGATGATTACACTTACATTTGCATTTTGAAATTTTATCTGTTTGAAAATTCAATTTTATCTTAATTATAAAATTATATTCGTTAATAGCAATCTCTTTCGGATATCGAAAAACCGAAACTTTTTTCCATTGGTATAAAGTTAAGTCAACCAAGTGTTCACTATTGATGTTAAAGACAATTGAGATACACCATAAGACGTCAAATCTAACCTACTTTTTGTTCCTAAATAAAAGGGCACATTAAGCTAAATA
The DNA here is from genome assembly GCA_963583905.1 of Stenurella melanura. Taxonomy (NCBI): domain Eukaryota; kingdom Metazoa; phylum Arthropoda; class Insecta; order Coleoptera; family Cerambycidae; genus Stenurella; species Stenurella melanura. The sequence goes on from OY757310.1 coordinate 167,635,612, forward strand.
GCATTTATAGTAAACCTCAATGATCTGAAGACGCATACAAAATAATGTTAACACAAAAGACGGAATATATTCACAATGACCTCCTATTATTAAAAATGTGCATAGAAATAGCTGTTACCGAGTCAAATTAAAAAAATCTCCCCTGATTAATTCTATCATATGAAGACTTTTACTGTGTCCATTAGGACGGCTAGTAGAGTACCTCCACCGGAGTTAAGTTGGGTATTAAGTCAATTTTCTAGTAATTCACTCTGTTACACATCACACGAAACGTTTTGGTAAATTCGATGGCATCCTGTATATGACTGTAAATATATATTCATCAACCTAGAGGAATGATTATTTAACTGTAATTATCTATAAAATTTTCGCTGCATACATTGTTTAGTAACAGTTTTAATACAACTAGCATGTATGGAACAAATAGTTTAATGTTAAAGTGTTTAATTTCTAAAATGAAACATATGTTATTGATATTGCAGCACGGCAAATCTATTGCTACGAATGCGATAGTTGGTCTGATTTGAGGTGCAAGGATCCCTTCAATTACACAGCCCTGCCAAGGGACCAACCGCCGCTGATGACCTGCAATGGTTGCTGTGTGAAGATGGTGCGGAATGCTAAAACTCGTAAGTATAAAATCCAAAACAATTTTATAATCAAACGTTCTCTCCATAAAATGATATGTACTACTATACCAACAGCCAATACTATAAACAACGCCGAAAGGATCCTTTTAGAAAAGGATCCTTTATGCTTAAAGTTGACTTTAAGCACAAAGGATCCTTTACTAAAAGGATCTTCTTGGCGTTGTTTATGGTACTAGCAGTAACTATTATATCAATGATCGTTTTATTGTATGTTTTTATAAAATCCCTTCTTATTTAGTATTATGCTGAAGATATTTATACTTAATATACAGGGAGGTTCATAAGTAACGGATACATTTATTATATATGTAATTCACAATATTATGAGTAAAATTCAAAAACACGTCAATTTTTAATTCTAAAATGAAATTTTTTTAGCATTATTTTATACCTCCAACCCCCTTGGAGTGACAGCTATCCCTTTAAAATTTTTAAACGGAACGAGGGTGCGTGTGATAGCTCATTTGAAAGGGTTTTTAATTATCTATCTATAGTTCAATAATTATGAAGATTTCCATAACAACAAATGTTATCTGAAATGTTTCTTCATTAACTGATAGTGGAGGGATTGTACATCACAAAAGCACAAAAATCAGTTCTGGGGGTGCCGCGCAACCCCCAAAAAAACCACCCCTTCGATGAAAGAAGACTTGTTTTAGTGATAACTCGTTAACCGTGGAAGATATAAAAAATTGCTCATCATAAAAAAGAAAGCTAAACCAATTTCCTAAGAAAAAATCTTCTTGTAATTTTCTTGTATATGCTATGATTTTCCAGGAAGTCGATGTCTAAAAAAACATTTGTGTTTTTAATGCGTACGAATTTTCCTTTATTTGAATTTTTTTGCGCGTGACCTGTAGAAAATGTTGAATTGCTCGAAAACCAAACAAGCTTGGAAGAAAAATCAAAATGGGTTTTAAAGGGGATATGAAATACTCTCTTGTGTTTCCATTTTTGATGGCTATTGATTTCTATAAGTATATAAAAATAACAATATAATATAGTTACCTCTTGATTTTTTGCGCTTTTAACTATTCACAGGCCCATAAAAAATAACTGACTTTAATATAAGTTATAAATGCATTATTTTTTAGTTCAAGGTAGTACTACAATGCAGAGAAAGTTAGGAATAAAAATATTCACAGTTACAAATTTACCATCATGTTGATATCAGACAAGTTTTGGCCATTTTTTTTATTGTTTCCTAAAAAAAAGACCCAAACATCTTGAAAATTCAGCTCTTAAAAAATTTTTTTAAGTTTATATATACTATAACTATTGTTTCTAATCATTTAATAGTTAAAAAATTGCATAAAATAATATCATCAAAAAATTGAACATGCAGCCGTTTTTGGATTTTTTTTTGCTAACTTCAACATGCTGGTAAATTTGTAAATGTGGATATTTTTATTCCTAACTTCTTCTGCATTGAGGTACTACCTTGAACTAAAAGATAATGCATGTATAACTTATATTAAAGTCAGTTACTTTTTATGGGCCTGTGAATAGTTAGATATACAAAAAATCAAGACATATTATTATATTGTTATTTTATTGTTATTTTTATGCACTAATAAATATCAATAGCCATAAAAAATGGCCACACAAAAGAGTATTTTATATCCCCTTTAAAACCTATTTTGATTTTTCTTCCTAGCTTGTTTGGTTTTCTAGCAATTTCATTTTTCCTATTACCCCGCGCGCAAGAAATTTCAAATAAACGAAAATTCGCGGGCATTAAAAATACAAATTTTGCAATTTCTGTCAATATAGATTTTCTCGAAAACCATAGCATATAGAAGAAAATTACAAGAGGACTTTCTTTTAGGCAGTTAGTCAAGCTTTCTTTTTTCTAATGAGCAATTTTTTTATATCTTCAACGGTTAACGAGTTATCAGTAAAGTAAGGCTTTTTTCACCGAAGGGATGTTTTTTTGAGGGGGGGTTGCGGCACCCCCAGAATTGATTTTTGTGATTTTGTGATGTTTAATTCTCCCACTAACAGTTACTGAAGGAAAATCTCAGATAACATTTTTTTTGCGAGCTTCTGGTGTATTTTTTACTTTATCGACTGGACTACTAGCAATATATAGTATATTATTCAACGAGCATATAATGATGGCTATTATTCACGAGGGTGAAGTTTAAAACACGAGCCGCAGGCGAGTGTTTTAAATCACCAGAGTGAATAACAGCCATTACATGCGAGTACTTTGTCCACGACTAATAAATATTTAATATTTACTTAATTCATCTTCATTTCATTTCTCCTATTTAAGAAAGATTCATATGTCATCATATATAATTTTTTCTATTTTTCGGGCAACAAGTTTAATTATGCGATTTTTGCAGTTTTCTTTATCTCTGGCGGTGCCAAATAAATCTCGTCTTCACTTCAGTATCCATTTATCTAATTATATTACTCTTCTTGAATACATAATATGTAAAATTGTTGTAAATAACGTTGGCGTTGAAATCGTACAAATTTTGACGTTTCAAATCAATTACAGAATTTCGCTTTGACACATTGTCATGGCTTACTAATAAAATAATACAGTTTGTAGGCACGTAGATAAATGGCTTCAAAAACAATGTTGGGGATTGTCGCGTGTTGCTAATAGATGATGGTTTGAAAAAAAATTACTAATGTAGTTTTTGAGTGTTCTTTAAAGTACCTCTTCGGCATGTACCATTTGAGTGCTTCCTAGAAAACTTAGAGAGACAACACTTGTCTTTTGATTGCTGCGATTTTGACATTTTAAATTTTTAGTAAAATGTCATTTCTAATAAACAGCTGACTGTCCTCATTATTCACTGCAATCAGTGAATAATGAAATGATTATTCACTGTAGGGAATAATCGATAGCGTTATCCTTGAAGAAACGCATACATAATGAGTACATTATTTAATAGTCGTGGACAAAGATTTTTTAGTTTTCACCTGCATATTATGTGTTTTTATTATACCTTGGATACGGTTACCATAAAAACGCTTATAATGACCACGGGCATAATGAGCGGGCGTTATAGTCATAACGCCCTGTTATTTGAGAAGCGAAGAAAGAATAAATGTTTTATATTCCTTATCGTATATTGGTTTGGATTTGACCGGCATTACATTTTCTGTGGCTTTTCATGCATTGTTTTGGATACTTTGTGGTATTTCCATATTAAGTTTCCTTTTTCCTATAACATCAACAAACGTCAGAATATCAACAACTGTCAGATACAGTTAATAAACGTCAAGTACCAGCAAATGTCATAGACTACTAAATGTATTTGAAGAGTGAAAAGTCAATTTTTCATTAGAAAAATACATTTTTCGTGAAAAATAAAATATTGTATGCACCACGAGCGTTATTAGATTATAACGCCCATCAGGCAACATACATCCCTCGGGCCAAAGGCCCTCGGGCTGCATCATCTTCGCCAAATTTGCTAGAGGAACGTTTCTTATTCAAGAAAACAATAATTTATGCATTACGTCACGTTAGATCATAGAGGGCATCGCAGGACCTATATCTGATGAATTTCTGTCATATTTTTTTGGACGAAACGTTGTGGTACTTTTGCCCAAAAAATCCGATGAGGGCGTCATTTTCACGTATAAAAGATACATTTAGTAGAACTTGATAACTCCAACCGGTTTCGAAGAAATTGCCGTTAAATTTTTTGAAAGGCAAATTCAAATTTAATGAAACAAAGTGTATTTATTGAAAACAGCACAAACGTAAAGGAAAACAAAATAGTAATAAGAGCGTAAACTATTTCTCACTTTCGTATGAACTAATGGAGTATTTTCATTGCATTGACATTGGCATTGAGATAAATACATAAATCAAATATTGTGTAAAATAAGGATCTAATCTTATTAGATGACCAAAAAATAACAAAAGAGCTGACTTAATGATGACATTAGTATTTATTGTATAAACTCCCCCCCCCCCATGCAAGAACCCCATTGCTTCAATTTAGAGTAAATTTTCGATATGGTTTCCACCTACTTCTATGCCTGTTCTAATTATTTTCATAAAAGATTTTCTTAATTTGAAAACTATATTTTCCTTGCCTCTAATAAAAGTGGCTGCGTTTTGTATTTTGTCCTACAGTTCTTCTCTTGAATTGATAGTATTTGCATAGGCTAAGGAGTTCAATATAGAAATGAGGGGGAGTTCCATCTTGCATAAACCACATTCTGTTCCGTATGTCTAGCATGAAAGCATATGATATATTAGCAAGAGTATTTTGAAGAAAAAACAGATGACTGTCCATTTTTTGAAGGACAAAAGGTCCCAATAATTGATCGCCGATAATACCACACCAAACGTTAAGCTTAATTTTGTGCTGAAAATGCCTTTTTTTAACGACATGATGAATTTCTACTTCCCGGTAATGGGTATTTCTCCAGTTAAAAACTCCTCGGCGAGTAAAAGTTGCTTCGTCGGTAAATAAAATGTTCTTAACAAAATTTCGATCCGCGTTGTGTTTATTTAGAACAAATTGACAAAATTGTAGCCTTTGTAGAAGATCCCTTCGAAGTAAGTTTTGTACAGATGTGAAGTGATATGGGTAGCAGCGTTCTTTGCGTAAGACTCTTGGAATAAATTGTTTACTCACCCCTGTTTTCAGCTGACTTGAGGATCTTCGTCCACACGAACTAAACTTTCTAGTTCTTGATCTGGAGTAATTCGTTTCGGTCGTCCTACATCATTTTTATGTCGAAATGAACCCGTTTCTCCCAAACGACGAAACAGATCTAGGAAAATCTTATGCTCTGGCTGTATTCTATTTCGATATCTCGCTGCAGCACGACCGCTAAAATTTTTTTGTACGTAAACACATATCATATCCCTCATTTCCCTATATGAAAAATTAATGATTAAATGACGTATATGACAGAACTAAAACGTAACCAAAGCACCTTTTCAATAAATACACTTTGTTTCATTACATTTTAATTTATCTTTCAAAAAACTATTCAAATGTTTAACGGCAGTTTCCTCGAAAATAGTTGGAGTTATCAAGTTCTACAAAGTGCACCTTTTATACGTGGAAATGACGGCCTTATCATTTCTGGTTAGAAGTACCACAACGTTTCGTCCAAAAAAAAAATATGAAAAAAATTCATCATCAGATACAGGTCCTGCGATGCCCTCTATGATCTAACGTGATGTAATACATAAATTATTGTTTCTTAGAATAAAAAAAGTTCCGTTAGCAAATTTGGCGAAGATAAGTCAAGAGGCTGTTGAGTTATTGCAAAAAAACGAACAAATTATTTGAATTTTGACACACTGTATCTTTTTCCACAGCAACATTTTACTAAAGCATATTTGGTTATATCCTCATATTTTGGCCCAAAGATTCTACCCCTGAATATGGCCTATTATAAATGGTCCACCCTGTATATCAAATAGAAAGTTTTTTAAACCAGGAACGTTATTTAAAGCAATTTAAAAATATTTTTACCAGTATTAAGCTTGAGAAAGGCATTTGATATGTTTGCTGAGAACCTCACGTTATGCGCGCTCCGCTTAGTACGAGTCGTTTCTCTGGTGGGCGCTCGGGCCTTTTTGGGGTTCGCTCTGACTCTTCGTTTTCGGTCTTCATGCCCACCAAATAACATGACAATTGGCGTGTAGAGAGGGAGAAACAGTTGCACGCATCTTCTTCTAAGCGACATAATCTATTCCTTGGATAATAAATACGCTCTCATGGGTAAAGTCTAAAACCAAAAAGTCGGGACTGTACCTATTGGCTTCCGATCGCCATCTTGGAAAACGCGAAAGAAGTTGTATCTTCGTTCCTGTTCGTTTTTTCGGAAAATATATGAGAACTAAAGTTGTAGAAAATCATTTTATATTTCATTTTTAATTAAACTTTTTGTTTTTTGTAGGATTGATGTAAAAGTTACAGCTGTTTGAAAAAATCAACTAATCAAAGTTTTTCCATATTTAGCACAGAAATGGCAGTTAAAATAGGTTTTGGGTTAAGAGTTAAGAGCAGAAAACAGAATATTGTGTTCATAGTAAAAAAAGACGTTATTTATACCTATAATATTGTTTTCCGTTTCCGTGGACACAATGTATAATATAATGTACACCATAAATATGTGGAATATTGGAAATTCGTTAGAGCTGCATTCGTACTATAATACATCTCGGTACAGAATAATGAAATTGTCAATTTTCTAGTTGAAATTGAGTTCACGGTATCGTGAGCAATCATACATGGACCAGGCGGAGCAATATACAAGGCACGCGCAAATGCTGAAATCTGCGGGGCAAAATTCGCGCATCCACAAGTTTAAAACTATCAGTATTGTCTCAATGTTATTTGTAGCATTATCTGAATTTTTTTTCCTTCTTCAGTTCTTTGGGACTTCCTGCCACATGTGTTTTTTTTTCTTTTTAAGCGGTGCTCGGGGAATCTACAAAATATCACAATTAATAATAAATAACACAAATAAATATAAAAACTTGAAATTAAATATTTCGCCGACGTTTCGGAAATCCAATCTGTTTCCTTTTTCAAGGCTTTTTTGAAAAATCTTTTTTGCTGTGTATGATAAATACACAGCTCTAAGAATGTTTGCTATATTCAATATTCATAGATACTTACTATTTACATAGAACTGTTGATATAGAGGCAGATAGCAAAACAAAAAATTAAAGAATCCGCGATAATATTATTGAATGGAGATAGATGCGTGTCGAATTGTTCCGTAGATGTCTGTACAACTTGGTTGCCAATGTTAAAAGAAGAACTTCACAAACTTAACATTGTATAAAAACTAAAAAAACTGTTAACTATATCAACAGTTCTATGTAAATAGTAAGTATCTATGGATATTGAGTACAACAAACATTCTTAGAGCTGTGTATTTATCATACATACGGATTTTTCAAAAGATTTCTGAAACGTCGGCGAAATATTTAATTTCAAGTTTTTATACTTATTTTATACTACTCATTCTTTATTTATTCTCATTGTAAACACTAGTATTTGTGTTATTTATTTTTAAAAAGCAGCCTCTGATCCTTTGACGTAAAAGTCACAGGCGTAGAGGGAAGATGGAAAAAAATTTAAAACTATTAGTCTCAGAAACTTTGTTGAGCATTTAAACTAAAGGTAATAACGTCTTTTATAATTTTTATTTAGAGTTTTAAACCCGGAAGTTTCATTTAATATGAAAAGGTACACTTGGTAGAACTTGATAACTCCAACCTTTTTCGAGGAATTTGCCGTTAAACATTTGAATAATTTTTTGAAAGACAAATTCAAATTTAATCAGATTTTCTGGTCAGAAGTATCACAACGTTTCATAAGAAAAAAAATATGAAAAAATTCATCATCAGATACAGGTCATGTGGCGCCCTCTATGATCTAACGTGATGTAATACAAATATTATTGTTTCTTAGGATAAAAAAAAGCTCCTCTAGCAAATTTGGCGAAGATCAGTCAAGAGGCTGTCGAGAGAACCAAAAGAATGTACCTCTGCACTATGGCCTATTATTAATGGTCCACCCTGTATAAGCGATGCATAAATTATACAGGAAATTTTCTGTAGTTTAATTTATCACCTAACTATTCTAATTAGAAAATACAAAGTAAAACTTCGAAAACAACATCTCAACATTTATAAAAGCACCAAATATCAAAACTCGCTTTTCAGTAAGTAATTACTGGAGTATAGAAAACTACGGCATTTTATTGATTTCAGTGTGGGAAGACCCTCTTTTTTGTCTTACTTTGTGTAACGTTGCTATTGATAACACTAAAAAAGTAACGTGTCTCCGATTGACCATAAAAGTTTGATTTTATGGATATCTGATAGGCACTAGAGCATCTCCTTTACTGCCGAGTTCATAGAAGTAGTATTTTATCGAAATGACACTTTGGTACCTACCTTTTAAATTTCCATAAAATCAAGTTTTGTTTTTACATAGCAATCTCATAGCAACATAATAGTTACGATGATGAAGATAAAATTATAATACATGACATATTCGCAGAATTAATGATAACTCTATACGATCAATGTAAAAGTTATATATTCAATAAGGCAAAAATATAAACCCAGTCTACTGCCTTTGCAAAATTCATAGTCTTAGTACGAAATGCCAGCCTCGGTTGCTAGGTTTTTGCCTTATTTAAAACAATAAGTAAAAAAAGAAAATTAAGTTAAACGGTTTTATTGTAAAGAAACATAATAATGATGCAGATAATTTACTAAAAGCTAAAAAATAATTAGGTAGGTACCAGGTACCAGTCATCACACCACTCTCCTCATCAATCTGGAGCATTTAACAGACTAAAATAAAATCGTGGGGCGAGTCGAATTTCTATTATCTACAGTCAACCGCTCATATAATTATAATGCTTTGGATGCATCTTCTCAATAGACAATTTATGCAAAATGTGTGTAAAAGTAAATCCGTCACTAGCGTCGTGGGACATCGCAGAACGATCATTTACTCAGGTTACGCTACGCCCCACGATTTTATTTTAGTCTGTTAAATGCTCCAGATTGATGAGGAGAGTGGTGTGATGACTGGTACCTGGTACCTACCTAATTATTTTTTAGCTTTTAGTACATATAGGTCTGTTATTAATATTAATGTTATTAATCTTATTAATCTTTTATAAATCTCTGTTCAACTGTTGTTATTTTTCAGTTGTATTTGCAACTAAATGCCTTTTATATACATCTAGTCTCTTATATGTGTTCTTGTCTTTTTCCCTTCTCTTTATTATTTCACATATATTTTGTAAAAATAAAAATTAATAGTTTAGTTTTAAGCACACCTGTTGTTAATATTATTAATGTTATGTCCGGGTAGGGTTAAGTAGAGTAGCTTCGGCTAGACTTCGCCCTTGGTATTATGTATGTATTAATACTAAATAAAGGCAATTTATTATTATTATTATTATTATTATTATATGCTGCATCATTATTATGTTTCTTTACACTAAAACCGTTTAAGTATAATTTTATTTTCAAGTTTTTAGTTTTTTATTTAGTTACTTAATATTTCTCATTCTATTTAGTTCATTTAGTACCTTGTTACAAGGTTTTTTCCTGTCAGTTGTCTAAACTCTATGATTCGCCGTTTTGTTTCGGACGCCATTTTGGATTAGGAATTTTTTTCTAAAGTGTACTGTATTCTACTTGTCAAGCCCTTTCATTTGATACCCATATTGAGGGGATTAAAAAAAGTAGTCCTCCATTTTGTGGTGGCGGCCATCTTGGATTTTGAATTTTTTTCATGCCGTACTGTATTCTACTAGTTAAGCTCTTTCATTTGATACCCATATTGAGGGGGTTCAAATAAAATATGTAATCCGCCATTTTGTGGCGGCGGTCATCTTGGGTTTAAAATGATAATGAATATACATAATTGTATTGTCATCAGAACTAAAAGTGTGTACCAAATTTCAGATCAATCGGTCAACAGGAAGGGGGTAAAAGTTTAATTACTAGATTTGACCCACACAAGACAAACAAATTAAGCTAAATAAAACCGTTCAAAAATCGGTAATAGTATATTATTTAACGAGCGATAAGTAATAACTCACGCAGATGAACTTTGTAGTGCGAACCGTAGGCGAGTGCTGTAAATCATCAAGTGTGTTATTATCATTATCGCAAGTAAAGTAAACTTCATAATTCTAAGTCAGATAAAAAATTTCAAAGCTTTGTCGCCTATTACCACTAGGATAGAGCGGGTCATGCGTTAAAAGAAGAAATTAACCCATTAGCGCCCAGAACTATTTTTTGTTTTTAATTTGATTTTTAATGGCTTATAATTTTCAAGAATAGTGTACTGACAATAAAATAAAATATTAAAAAAATTAAAAAAATTTACAAAAACGGAAATATTAGCTGCTACCATATGGTATCACTGGGCGGTTAAGGTGCAATCGATTAACAAAAAAACACATTTTTACTCTTTTGCAAATAAAAAGTTATATGTATTGTGCAATATTTTTGAAAAAAATGTAAACACATGTATGAAAATCTACAGAAACAGATCTAGGGCATGAACCTATTTATACATTTGTGTGATATTTGGCAAAACATGGAACACATAACCCAACATCACACTTTGCACACATAGTTCTTCCAAAAGATTTGCAGTCTACACCAGCACATCGGCGTCTGTTACATGGAGCAACGTAGTGGTGCATACTATCAAAACGTATAGCTGGAAAAATGGTCCGGGAGGTGGCTGTTTTTGCAGGCCCTGGCATTTTAGCAGCTTCACCGTAACGCGCCAAATATACCTGTACTAATTCTCCTCTAAACAGTAAATTTGTAGTTTTACTATGGTGTTTTCTGTATAGTAACCAAGCGTTGTTTATTGCAGCATCTAATAACCATGTAAATATATTCCAATACCACTTCTTACTTCTCACACCAACTCGATAACTGGAAATACACTCATCCATGAGATCTGTCCCGCCCATATTTTGGTTATATTTGGCGACGCAGTATGGGCGATCTACTAAAATATTGCGTTTTTCAGCCTGCGAGAATCGTTTGACGGATCCCACAGGAGATACTCCTGCATCTGTCGAAACCATTGTTACTACAGAGTTATCAAGCCATCTCACTAGAAGTATTCCATAATTTTTCTCTATGACGTGTTGATATTCGCCTCTTTTCTTTTTTGAAAAAGCCTTTTTGTCCAGCAACGTGCATGATTTCGGTATCCGGTTTTCTCTGATAGTACCTACAGCACCATAACCTAAATATCTTAGATAACTAAAAAGATTAAACCCTGTAAACAGATTGTCGACATAAATGTTGTACCATAAATGTGGTAATTCTTCAAGCATCAGTACTAATGGAGACGCTGATTTCCCAAAGAGTGTATCGTATTTTACATTTCCGCGAGGATTTTGGCCCTGATATAGATCAAAATTCACCAGATAACCTTCTGTTGTGTTCAAACACCACATTTTGTAACCAAATCTAATCGGTTTGCCACGGATGAACTGCTTACATCCGTGGCGGCCGTAGTATCGAATCATTGATTCATCAAAGTCAAGATTCTGAACAGGCACAAAATTGTCCAAAAATCGCTCTTTAATTTTATCCATTAGAGGACGGATCTTCCACGCCTTATCTGAAGCATCCATTTTAGTATTATCAGCCAAATGGAGAAATATTTGGATCTGTAGAAAACGATTTCGCCGCATAGAGCTACTAACCAATAAGTTTTTTGCATCATCCTTTAAATCCCAATACATACGCTTTGATGGAAGAGTATTATAGCCGCTTAGAATTAGGATAGCCAGGAAACATTTAATTTCGTTTGCTGAAATTTTTGGATCGGGCTGGTTTAAAAAAATTGCATATCTTTGAGTCTCTTTGATTTCTACCAGGTATTCAATAATCTCATTGTCAAAAAACCTCTCAAATATGTCAACACATGACAAGTGCTTATATTGGGAATAATTCGCCTCTGGAAAAATGTGTTGTGCAGGTTCTACATCACCTTCGGTCCAACAGCAATCCAATTTTTTGCGGAGATGATCATTGATCCAAATGTAGTTTGGTTGTACGTGCTGCTCTGTCTGCATAAGATGTTCTTCGTGGATAACCTGAGCGGTTGAAGTTGGAGGTTCCTCAGGTACGGTTGAAGGCTCGACACTATTGTCACCCAATCGAGTGTTGTCGATTAGTTTGACTTCCACAGGTGCCCGTAGCTGTCTACCCGTTAGATTGTGAATCATACCTCCCTCGTCCTCATCTGCAGAATCTTCATCGGTGTCAACGTTAGTCTCAGGAGGTTCAATAAATATCTCGTCTACTTGAGCAGCAATATTTTCATCGGCATAAACCATATCCAGAGCTTCGGATAAGGTTAACCCTCCTCTGAAATAAAACCGCATATTATAGTAGTGTAAACGCCGTGTGATACCATTTGGTATCACTGATATTTGACCACCCTATAGAAAGTTGCTTTCAAAAATTAAGAAATATACATAATAGCCTGGCAAAGTATACCTCAAACCTAATATATTGCACTACTTATTGTAGAAAAAAAAAGCGAAGTCAATGAAATAAATTTACTTACATGAATCGAATGTCCATGATTTTTCAAGGTTAAGAAATTTCCAAATAAAAACACGTGTTTACAACTGCCACAATAGCGTAACTTCTCCCGCAATAGTTGTCGTACGACTGATGGTATTCGGTTAAGCCAAATCGAGAATAAAATTTGACCCCCACCTAATTGTTTAAGAATGCCCGCCCCAAGAGTAACAGCTGATTTGTTGATACCATATGGTATCACTGGGCGCTAATGGGTTAAGGGAAACTCGCCAGTATCAGTTATAATTTCTAATAATACGCCACTCATCCCTAAAATATTTTACGATCTAACGGTCACTACTGTTTACTTAATTTTTTACACTCATACATAATGCTGTAAAATGGCAAGCACTTTTATGGCCGAGTTTTATGGCTTTTTTTGGGTGTCTCGCGCCGTTGGGTGTCTCTTTTGTCGGGACTTTTTTATTTGGCTTAGAAATACGAAGTTCACTTTAGAACACTATACTTTATTTGTGATTATAACAATAAATATTAATAGGCTAGATGGCGAGGGATTTTGATTGGATTTTTGGCCCATAGGCGAGATTATTGTTGGAATCGCTTCATTTTAGGGTGTAGTTGAACACTCTAAATTTGCTTACAAATTAGTGAACCGCTTGCTTTTATAATTAGCAATTAGTGAATAAAATAGGCCCTTTTTCTACATTTCTTTAAATATCTCCATTCCTGCTAACTTTTAATGTAACACATGCAGTAGGAAAATTGTTTGTTATTATATTCTCTAAAAAATGAGCACCGATAGAGATCGTTTGTAAATGGCTTCCGATGCTTTTAAAACACGTTATTTTCACTATTTCTTTACTCGAAAACAACTGCACATAGACGGTGTCTATGTTGTCCCGATAATGTACAAAAAATTTCGGCAAGATCGGTTTATTACGTTTTGAGTAATTAACGATCTATTTTAACATTGGAAAAGTTAATGTTCGCGTATAGAGTAAAGGGCAAAAGTGATTAGACCTATTGTCACCTACGCATCGATGGTATGGTGGACAAAAGCAAAAGAAAAACCAGCACAAAACAGGTTGCAAAAACTGCAACGGTTAGCGTGTCTTGGAATCACAGGTGCAATACGCACCTGTCCAACAGCAGCAATGGAGGCGCTACTGGATCTGCCTCCCTTGCATATCCATGTTAAAAGGGAGGCAGCTCTTGGCGCCTACAGGATACATTCTAATAAGAAATTCAAACCAGGGGATCTGGTTGCTCATAAACGAAGTCCAGTTAGACTCAATGACCAAGCCCACAGACTCCACACCAAAAAGGTTCGACTTTGAGAGAACCTTTGAAGTGGTAATTCCTAGCCGCCAGGTATGGAGCTCTGGAGGTCCACAATGGGAAAAAGGATCACTCATCTGGTACACGGATGGATCTAGGACGGATGAGGGAGTAGGCGCCGGTGTATACGGCCCAAACTGCACGCTGACAATAGCCTTGGGTCACACTCCCACCATCTTTCAGGCAGAAATATATGCCATAGATCTTTGTGCTCGACAGTGCATAAATAAAGGCCACGGGGATCAAGAATCTATATAGTTTCAGACAGCCATGCAGCATTCAAAGCTCTGGGTTCATTCACCTTTGAGTCACAAATTGCCTGGGAATGTCTACAAACATAATAAAGCAACTGGCAAAAAACAACAAGGTCAACTTGATGTGGGTGCCAGGGCATGAAGGAATAGAAGGGAATGAGATTGCGGACGACCTTGCAAGACAGGGTGCCAAATCGACATTCATCGGACCAGAACCGTGTTGTGGGATATCAAGAAGTAACACGACGGAGGAGGTAAGAACATGGGAGGATGAACAAAAATCCTCCTACTGGAACTCAACTCCAGGACAAAAACAAGCGAAAAAGTTCATTACTTATTCGCAAAAGAGAGCTAAAGAGCTACTTGAACTCAGCAAAACGGAATTAAGACTGCTAACAGGTCTTTTCACGGGTCACTGCCCATTAAAATACCATCTTAAAAAGATGGGCAAGGCTGAGGATGAAAGTTGTCGATTCTGTACTAAGACAACCGAAACGTCGGCACACATACTTTGCACATGCGAAGTATTAGTCCGGCAAAGGCTACAACACTTGGAACAGGTGATTTTAACACCTGCAGAAGTGTCAAATTTAGCCCCCAGGAAAATTCTAGGATTCTTTAGAGGCCTAGGATTGGATGGGAACACATAGATATGGGGTAATCACAAAAGATCTTTATAGGTCGAGGTGAGGAGAGGTCAAACGCCTGAACAACCCAAATGTAATCTGTAATAGGGCAAAAGTTACGAGTTTTTTTCCAAGGCCGTCGACATGAAAGTATCAAGGTCAGATGATGTAATACTGAGCGAAAGCCTGTTACTATGTGGGTAGCGATGAAGCGGTGTAGTCGGTCAGCGCCGATCGATATTGTACCACCTGTTCAATAAAAGGCGGTATGGAGAGACCAAATCTTGTAGCATCGAGACGGGACGCATTAGTGCTGCTGCGGCGGACAAATAAAGAAGCGTGATATCATTTGTCTCACTATTTATTCCTTGCCCTAGTGTTCATCATCAGCCGTACGGTTGGCACATAGGTAATGTATCTAGCTTACAGTCTATTCCATGTCCAGAAGTCTGTACCCGCTCCTGACTAGGAATAGCAGACTTAACAGACAACTGAGTGAAGGACAGCCAAATACCAAAAGTTTGCAGTGCAGAAAGATGGTAGGAAAAATGACATGATCGTTAAAGCAATTTTGGGGTATTCGGAAATCAAAATAACCTTGAACCTGCGAATTTGTACCCAACTCTGTTGCTCACTTTTTGTCCTCTTCACATTAAAATTTTGACAACCTAGTGATTCTGATTTCAGTACAAAGTCTGTATTCTATAGGTACATCTATTCTCCTAATCACGACAAATTAGTAATAACAATTGATAAAATGTCAATATTATAGTTGGCCTTTTTATATTTTTAATTAAAAAAGATAAACATACACACAAACTTGTGGTACGCAGTTACACAAACCAAAACTCTTGTGAATTAACCAATTTGTACCGCAATAACTTAATAAAACACGTTTTGCAATTTAAACAAATGACAAAATAAAGTATTTAAGTAAGGATGATGTAATTTTTAAATTAAAATAATTGCATTTTCCTTTTTTTAACTTAATTTAACTATATAGTTTTTGTTTTGTAAGTATATAAGGAAATTGTTGGACAACATATTTATTCAGTATTTACCATTTTTAATTACTTCAGAGAACATTGAATCTCATCAACATTTTCACGAATAAAAGCATTCTAGAAAACTTCTAATTATACTATAGCACGCCTGTTAGTGTTGTTGTAGTATTAGTCGCATGGATAATTCTCGATCCCATAGAAACACTGAAAACAATTTTCCGTGCCTACTCTGAATTCAACAGAAACTTCAGCGAATATTTAATTAATAATCTTTTCATTGACTATAAGTTAGTATTCTACTGTAACAGCCCAAATACTTGTACCGCTGATTGAAATTTTACTTGGTTATTTATCTTAGAAATGGAGGATAACGGAGAAATTGTTTTCAAGACGAGCTCAAGGTTATACTTTCCCAAAAATAGAATAGTAAATTAAATTGAACTTTGACGTTATTGATTATCATGGGTCAGAGTTGCCAATTTATTAATTTCATACCGAATAGGCCCAATTCCGTTCGAAGCAATTGTCACAACATAATTAATAAGTACTATGTACCACCCCAAAATGCATCCCGAATTTAATTATACACAGGCAAAGTACGGAAATAAGTAATAAAATGTTTTTAAACTCGATATTCTTTGCGGGGAGGTTCGTCATTTTAACGTTGCAATTATGTTAAAATAAAGTAGGTAAGTCGGAAGAAAAAAATACCTTCCTCGATATTTCAGATTTCTACGTTTCAGATAAAAATAAAAATCTTTCAGTTCTGTGGGTGTGTGTATATTTTTCAGTAAATTGGATCCCTGATTCGTGATCAGCGATAACAACCCCCGAGTACTCATTTTCAGCCGAAAAACGAAAAAAATACGAGTTCTCCTTGATAATTGACTCTATTTCCGATCCGCCATTTTGAATTTATCAAATTATACTTCGGATTCGTAATCAACGACCTCGAAAAGCCCCGAGTTCAGATTTTCAAAGTCAAGACATCCATTCTCATTTCTTCTAGAAAATGGCCCTATTTCCGGTCCTCCATTCTAAATTTCCCAAACTGGACTTCAGATTCGTGATCAGCGACCCCAAAAACCTCCGAGTAACCATCTTCGTCTAATTCTATGGCATATTGTGTATGATAACATATTTTTCAATTAATTTAATTAAATTGGTCATTAATATTGGCCAATTATTTGGAAAAAATGAAACGAAACATAAAAGGTACTTATTTTTACTTCCCTCGCATACCGAAGGGCAGTATTGTATTCGAGAAAAAATCACCCTCCGAGATTTCTTCGGATTTTCACGTTTCAGATCATGTAGATTACGAAAATATAGGTTTTTCAATTCCATCAGTCTGTCTGTCTGTCTGTCGGTTGGTGCATTAACTAAAAAACTACTTGACGAAGAACAGTCAAATTTGGTAGGTAGCTCATGCTACTGTCAGCGAACAAACGGTTAAACTTACACTGGAAAATATACAGGTTGGACGAGCTAAAGGGAATAAATAATGGAACAATTTTTTTTTTGCTCAAATTTAAAATTTCCACGTTTCATGACATTCTACATCTATTTCAGAAAAAAAAATTTTTGAAAATTTTACCAAAATTTTTGGAAAAATTTTTACCACTAAAATAGATGAAAAAATCGGTAAAAGTATTTACACAGAACTTCCCTCTTTATTTGCGCATGGCGGACGCTCTAAAAAATTAATAATTACAAAATGATATTGAAAATAATAATCGGAATATAGTTATCACTATTATTACAAAGAAAATCTGATAAGTTTTGGTCAAAAAAATATACAGAGTGCTCATCCAACAGCAAAAGTTCAATACTAAATGACAGGTGCCAAATATGGAGGGCTTGCACAAATATCTTTACAAATGTACACCATGACTGAATTATTTCTTGGGATGACCACCCTGTACATTTTTAAATAAAAGTATAATAGGTGCATATGCCAAATGTAATTGCCATTGGTCACATTTTCAATTCCAGAAGTATAGTGGTGGTTAAAAAATTTAATTTTTTTTTAAACTTTCCAAAAATTTTGGTAAAAAAAATATTTTTTCTTCCGAAATAGGTTCAGAATGTCATGAAATGTGGAAATTTTAAATTTCAACAAACAGGAAAGTTTCCTTCTATTCTATTATAGTAGTGGTAAAAAAATATTATAAATTAAATTTGTTTTTTAAATAGATTTAGAATGCCATGAAACGTGAAAATTTTAAATTTGAGCAAAGAAAAAAAATTCCATCTATTTTGTGGTAAAGGGTTTTCCAAAAATGTTGGTGAAAAAAATTTTAATTTTTTTTTTCCGAAATAAGTTTAGAATGTCATGAAACGTAAAAATTTTAAATTTGAGCAAAAAAAAAATTTTTCATCTATTCTAGTGGTCATTTTTTTTTCAAAAATGGTAAATAATGTTGCAGTTTTTTTTCCGAAATAGGTTTGGAATCTCATGAAACGTGAAAATTTTTTATTTGAGCAAAAAAAATGTTTCATCTATTCTATAAAAAAAGAATTTTTTTTATTTTTCAAAAAAAATTTTAAATTTGTTTGAATGGGTTTAGAATGCCATGGAAATGTGGAAATTTTAAATCCGAACAAAGAAAAAAAATTTCCATCCATTTTAGTGGTAAATTTTTTTTTTAAATGGTAAAAAAATTTTCACTACCTACCAAATTTGACTGCTTTCCGTCAAGTAGTTTTTTAGTTAATGCACCGACAGACAGACAGACTGACTGACGGAATTGAAAAACCTATATTTTCGTAATCTACGTGATCTGAAACGTCAAAATCCGAAAAAATCTCGGAGGGTGATTCTTTCTCGAATACAATACTTCCCTTCGGTATGCGAGGGAAGTAAAAAATTGTTTTCTTTGTTCAAATTTAAAATTTCCACGTTTCATGTCATTCTAAACCTACTTCAAAAAGAAAATTGAAAATTTTCTTGACAAAATTTTTACTTTTTCTATCACTAGGTACTAAGTATAGAATAATGAAAAAATGTTTTTGCTCATATTTAAAATTTCCACGTTTCATGGCATTTTTTTACCATTTTGGAAAAAAAATTTACCACTAGACTAGATGGAAATTTTTTTTTGCACAAATTTAAAATTTTCACGTTCCATCATGGCATTCTAAACATATCTAAAAAAAATGATTTTTCTTTACCATTTTTGAAAAATTTTTACCACTAAAATAAAATTTTCTTTGTTCAAATTTATAATTTCCACGTTTCATGGCATCTAAACCTATTTCAAAAAAAATTTTTGGAAAAAATTTTTATACTTTTTATCACTATTATAGAATAGATGAAAAAATTCTGTTTGCTCAAATTTAAAATTTCCACGTTTCATGACATTCTAAACCTATTTCGGAAAAACAATGTAACATTTTCTTACTATTTTGGAAAAAATGTTTACCACTGGAATAGATGGGAAAAAAATGTTTTCTTCTTCAATTCTTTGGGACTTCCTGAAAATTAAAGAATCCGCGATAATATTATTGAATGAGGATAGATGCGTGTCGAATTGTTCCGTAGATGTCTGTACAACTTGGTTGCCAATGTTAAAAGAAAAACTTCACAAACTTAACATTGTATAAAAACTAAAAAAACTGTTTACATATATTAACAGTTCTATGTAAATAGTAAGTATCTACGGATATTGAATATAACAAACATTCTTAGAGCAAAAAGGAAACAGATTAGATTTCCGGAAGGTCGGCGAAATATTTAATTTCAAATTTTTATACTTATTTGTGTTATTCATTTAAAAAAAGGCAACCTCTATCTGATCCTTTGACGTAAAAGTCACAGGAGTAGAGGTTATTGACCAGTAACAATTGATATTTTGTAGATTCCCCGAGCACCGCTTAAAAAGAAAAAATACAAGTCCCAAAAAATTGAAGAAGAAAAAAATTAAGATAATGCCACAAATAACATTTAGACAATATGAAAAAAAGTTTTCTTGCTCAAATTTAAAATTTTCACGTGTCATGGTATTCTAAACCTATTTTAAAAAAAAATTGATGTTCTTTAACCACTACTACAGAATAGAAGGAAACATTTGTTTTGCTCAAACTTAAAATTTCCACGTTTCATGACATTCTAAGCCTATTTCAGAAGAAAAAAATTTGGAACATTTTTTACCAACATTTTTGAAAAATTTCAAATATAATGAAATTTTTTAACCACTACTAAAACTTTCACTCCACTACGTGAATGTGGAATTGAAAATCTGACAGATGGCAATAATTTTTGGCATATGCAACTATTATACATCACAAGAAATAATTCAACCATGTTGGACATTTGTGGTATTTGCGCAAGCCTTCCATATTAGGCACCTGTTATTTAGTATTGAATTTTTGCTGTTGGATGAGCACTATATGGATTTTTTGTCCGTAAATAAAGTATTATTATTATTATTATTATTATTATTTTTTGACCAAAAGTTATCTGGTTTTCTTTGTAATAATAGTGATAACTATATTCCGATTATTATTCTCAATGTCATTTCGTAATTAATAATTTTTTAGAGTGACCGCCATGCACAAATAAAGAGGGAAGTTCTGTGTAAATACCTTTACCGACTTTTTCTAAATGTCTTTCTGAAGTCTTTGCAACAATAATGAAGTTAATTGACCTGTACCTTTTTTTAGAGGTTTTCAGATGTTTCATGCTATAATGACGCGACTACAAGGATCTCAATATTTTTAAAATGGCTGAAATATTTTCATTCAGTGACTCCTGTGGCTTTGGTGTTAAAATAACCTATCCCACGACAAAGTGGTGAGCAATACTTTCAAATTAGGCGCTGCCACTGTCACTACATATGAACACCGATGAGCTTCTGAGCCTCTCGTCTAGGTAATTTGCCTTGGCAGAAGAAACGGGCCGACACTAAATAAATAAATAAATCAATTTATATGAATATACACACAAGTCGCATAGAGAACAACTCTTCATTTTTAATTTTTTTTTAAAGTCGATTAATAAATCTATTATATCTAATCTCAACCCTGGCGCATTCGCCAATATCTCAAATTATAAAATTCATCCATGTATTAACATAAGCAAGTTGCCAATTCATGAGCACCCCTCCCATTAGAGATACTCGAGATACAAGCGATTCAAGTAATTAGTAATAGTTTTGTTTTCTATTAATTAATGTCGTGCTCTCTGAGTGATTACTCTATATGGGACCTCTTGCGACAATGCATTGGTCAGAGAGGTATAATCCAAACATTTACACACTTAATGGGGAGAGCGTCATTATGCTAAAAAATAATTTGAACCTCGGCGACTAAAACACTTGAGTAATAACCCAAACATTAAATTCTTGTGGTCCTTCTATACTGTGAGCATGTAAAGGTTGGAATAAATTCATTAAAATAGTTACAAAACAAGTGACAAAAATTCGCTCAGACCCGTCGATTTTTAAATACATTTCTCAATCTGTTTATTTAAAAAAAAAGTGCTGCAAATATTTGTTTAAAAGTTATGACGTCATCGCCATTTTCTTTAAATGGCAACCCCCACTTATTAAAATGTCATTTGAAAGAGCACATTTTTCTGCATACAGTACGTTAAATTCTAGGGAGTATTGCATGAAGAAATTATCGAGAAAAAACATTTAACCTTAATAGAACACATTCATTACTTATCGTCGAACCTTTTTACAACTTACACTTTTTTTGTGTTTACGCTTTTCTTCACTTACTTAGCAATGCAGACCTGACTCTAATACATTAGTTGGTTACGCGCCTTGTAGTATTATACCTAGAAAAATATATGTTTTGAATTGTTTATGGTAATACTAAGAAGTTTTTTTTAGCTAGTTTTTTTAACGCCGTGTGGGTCAAGCGCGACCCGCATAGAGACAGTAGTAGTAGTAAGACAATAGTCATTTACGCCGCAGAACGCTATAGATTCGATTAGATTTATTTCCCAAGAATTAATGTTACATAACAATAATAATACAATATGCTCGTATAGTTACATACCTAACATAGTGCGCCTTAATCAAGACATAAGGGAAAGTGCATTTACTTAAATACGTTCATTCATAATGAATATACAATGTGCTTACTTTAAATAAATTCAAACATTATAAATATACAATGCATAGAAAAAAGTTTGGAAGTAAACCCTTTGAAAACCTTTTATGGATGAAATTTTGTAGTGAAGTATTCTTCTAGGTTATAGAACACGTAATTATTTAAAACTTTCTTTAGTCTAATTTTGAATAAGTTTGGGTTGTTTACGCCAGTGATAGAATTTGGTAGGTGATTATAAATTTTTACTCCGGAGTATAGAGGTCCTTTCCTATTTGTGACAAATCTATAATTTGGTGTAATTAGTTTTGAATTAGATCTTGTATTGTAATCATGATATCAGTGGCTGTATATAGAGATTGACTACAGTGGGTATACGTTAAGTTTTTAAACGCCATTCTACAGGACTCTCTCGGGCGCATACCACAAATTGCTCGTATAGCACGTTTTTGTGTGATTAAAATGTTTTGAAGACATGTTGCGTTTCCCCAAAATTCTGCACCAAATTGCAGTATGCTTTGAAAGTATGCAAAATACACAGATAGTGCTGCTGATATTTTCTTTGATATTCTTTATTGCATAAATTGCATGTCCAAGTTTTTTATTTAAATCAAAATATGTGTCGACCAATTTAACGATTTATCAATATATATTCCTAGGTATTTAGTGTCAGTTACTGATGCTATTTGACCTAGATCTGTTTGAATATTTAATCTGGTATCGGTGCGCGTGATTTTTCAAATGTTATATTCATTGTTTTCTCAACATTTAAGAGCAATTGATTAACATGAAACCAGTTTGTAATACCATTCATTGCCTCTTCGCTTTTAACTTTAAGGCCGTCCAAGTTATCATCATTTTTATCAGTGATAAGTGAATTATAATATATATTTAATAACATCTGGCAATTTGTCGAAGTCGTTAAGGCCTTTATAGAATAAAGATTTCATAGATCTACTTAAGTGGTACTTTGGCAAATAAAAATTAGAATTTGATCTAGTTGGATAACTACATTTGAGAATTGTAAATGAGAAACTCTGCAAAATAGGAGGGTAACAAATTATTCAGTATTTTAAAAATAAATATCATGACGTTTAAATACAATCTCTCAGATATTGAAATCCACTGCAATGTATTAAGCATCAATGTTATACTTGTAGGTATATTTACTACATTTAAGTATTATGCGCATACCATTTTGTAATTTTTGTAATGCTGATAATTTAAATCGAGGGAATAAAGTAGGCTGGCACAATAATCAAAATGCGGCTGGTTGTTTTATAACGTTATACACTGTAATTTTTGAGAAAGTTGATAGACGTGACGCTATTCTGCCGAAGAAAAACAATTTTTTACAATTTTTTTTATAGATATATGAAAAGTGTGAATTAAATGATAGGTAATTATCTAGCATAAAGCCTAGATACTTAAATTCTGTAACAAATTCAGTGACATTGTTATCGATGCTTAACTTGCGTTGCTCTATTTCGATGTTTCTATATCAATATGGTGTAGTTAATATCATTGCTTTCGTTTTACCAATATTTAATTTCAATTTATTTGCACTAAAATAGGTGTTGATCATTTTTAGGGAACTATTCATTTCTGATAGAGCCATATCAAGGTTACTATTTGAGACTGAAAGAAGTGTGTCATCCTCGAACAAATTAATAAAATCACAACTATGGAAAAAATTTATATCGTTAATATATATTAAAAAGGGGGGCGGCCCTAATACTCTCCCTTGAGGTACACCAATGTCATTGCTAAGAGAGCCAGAAAAAGTGCTATCAATTTTTGTAATTTGCATTCTATTTGATAGGTAGTCTTTGAACCAACTTAATACATTACCATCAATACCAATACTCTTCATTTTATTTAGTAATACAATACGATCAATTGTCTCGAAGGCCCGCTTTAAGTCAAAAAATGCAGCTATAATATATCCTCCTTGATCGATTGACTTTTTCCATTTTGTATTGAATATAACAAACATTAAGAATGTGTATTTATCATACACAGCAAAAAAAGATTAAAAACAAAGCCTCGAAAAAGGAAACAAATTAGATTTCCGAAACGTCGGCGAAATATTTAATTTCAATTTTTTATACTTATTTGTGATATTTGTCAAAAAAGCAACTTCTAACTGATCCTTTGACGTAAAACGTCACAGGCGTAGTTATTTCCCAGTAACATATTGGTTAATTGTGATATTTTGTGTAAAAAAGTGAGGATTTTCCGAAGCATAATAATGGAAATTGTGCCTATTAACAAATCCATATTTATGAAAAGTTGCCTCATCAGTGAATAAAACATCATTGAAGAAGTTGACATCATCTTGCATTTTACCTCTGGCTCAATTACAAAATTGTAGGCGCTTTTGAAAATTCGACCCACAGACCGTCTACTTATTCCTACTAATAAGCTCACTTCTCTTTGACTAACATGGGGATTCTCAATCGTTATCAGCACCACAGAAAACTCATTTTCTTCGTTCACAACACGTTTTATTCTTTCACTTATTTTATATTCGATATTTCCAGTTTCCAGAAATTTATCGAGAAGGTTTTGGAAGCCGCTAACATCAGGAATCCTTCTTTCAGGATAACGTTGGTGATAAATTCTATTCGCAAGTAAACAATTTCTGTTTGACTCGTCCAAAACAAAAGTCATGTCTACAGGTTCCGCTTTTTAAAATTCAAATTGTACAATTCCAAATATTTTAAATTCAATACAAATTGTAACTAACGACCGATATAACTATGATAAATGCTCCGTTGTACACGACAATTTATGCCAAACTGAGGTTTTATTGCTTGTCGAATAACGAAAACGGCAAAAAAATGTACAAAAAAACATTACAGTAAAGGACCTGTTAAATACTATTTACTCATTTGAATAGATTGGAAGAAATGGTCCCACTAAATGGCCTCATTTCAAAATTGCATAAACGTGTGTCAATAAAATGGACGACATGTCGGACACCTATTATAAATTTTTCTAATGAATTATTTGAGGGAACCTTTTTTTTTAAGTTTATTCTCGAATTTGATACTTATTTATTTATGAAACGAAAGTGGTTGCAATTAGCCATAGCGAAATACTTACAAAAAATGTTCGTTTTTCATTTCTACATCACATCGTAGAAAAATATACAGGGTGTTCCATTTGAAAAAATTGAGAAAATTGTTTAAAATGTTCTTAATTGAAAAATAATTTTTGGCCACCCTGTACAGTTTTAGGAAATGAAACTGATTCAAAAACATTAATTAGATGTCTCGTAACTGGTATTCACATAAGTTTTTCTTAACTCTTAAGACCCATAACAATTGTGACTGTGGTGATTTTTTAATATCCATCTGCAGATTGCATTATTTTAACAATGCTAATGAGCTCACTTCTCTTTGACTAACATGGGGATTCTCAATCGTTACCAGCACCACAGAAAACTCATTTTCTTCGTTCGCAACACGTTTTATTTTTTCACTTTTTTTTATATTCGATATTTCCAGTTTCCAGATATCTATCGAGAAGGTTTTGGAAGCCGTTAACATCAGGAATCCTTCTTTCAGGATAACGTTGGTGATAAATTCTATTCGCAAGTAAACAATTTCTGTTTGACTCGTCCAAAACAAAAGTCATGTCTACAAGTTCCGCTTTTTAAAATATTGTACAATTCCAAATATTTTAAATTCAATACAAATTATAACTAACGACCGATAAGTATGATAAATGCTCCGTTGTACACGACAATTTATGCCAAACTGAGGTTTTATTGCTTGTCGAATAACGAAAACTTCAAAAAAATGTACAAGAAAACATTACAGTAAAGGATCTGTTAAATACTATTTATTCATTTCAATAGATTGGAAGAAATGGTCCCACTAAATGGCCTCATTTCAAAATTGCATAAAGACGTGTGTCAATCAAAATGGACGACACGTCGAGCACCTATTATAAATTTTTCTAATGAATTATTTGAGGGAACCTTTTTTTTAAGTTTATTCTTGAATTTGACACTTATTTATTTATAAAACGAAAGTGGTTGCAATTAGCCATAGCGAAGTACTTACAAAAAATGTTCGTTTTTCATTTCTACATCACATCGTAGAAAAATATACAGGGTGTTCCATTTGAAAAAATTGAGAAAATTTAGTTTAAAATGTTCTTAATTGAAAAATAATTTTTGGCCACCCTGTACAGTTTTAGGAAATGTAACTGATTCAAAAACATTAATTAGTTGTCTAGTAACTGGTATTCACATAAGTTTTTCTTAAGACCCATAATTATGACTGTGGGGATTTTTTAATATCCATCTGCAGATTGCATTATTTTAACAAAAAAATTCATTACATCCAAGTGGTTGGGAGATATTCAATGGTAATATAAAAATGAACAGAGCCTAGAAAGAGGCTTAAAAAAATATACTGATATACATAGCAATCCATTTTTAAAAAAAGGCACTTGGTCTTGTAATTTCGTCTTGGCTCGCCCTGTATGTTCGAAAATAATAACTCGAGATATCAAGGTCCGACCCACTATTGCCCCACCCTGTATAGTCCAATAATTATAAAAATTTTCATCGCAAATAATGTTATCTGAGATTTTCCTTCAGCAACTGTTAGTGGAGGGATTATACATCACAAAACCACCAAAATCAGTTCTAGGGGTGCCGCGCAACCCCCCCCCAAAAACCACCTCTTCGGTAAAAAAAAGCCTTATTTTACTGACAACTCGTTAACCGCTGAAGATTTTAAAAGATTGGTTATCATAAAACAGAAAACCTGACTAATTTCCCAAAAAAAGCGTATTGTAATTTTCTTGTATGTGCCATGTGAGAAAATCGATATTGAAGAAAATTGCAAAAGGTCTATTTTTAATGCGCGCGAATTTTCGTTTATTTAAAATTTTTGCGCACGGCCTATAAAAAAAATTGAATTGCTCGAAAACCAAACAAGCTAGGAAGAAAAATCAAAATGGGTTTTAAAGGAGATATAAAATACTCTCTTGTGTTGCCATTGTTGATGGCTATCGATATTTATTAGTATATATAAATAACAATATAATATAGTTATCTCTTGATTTTTTGCGTTTCTAACTTTTATAAAAGCATTATCTTTTAGTTCAAGGTAGCACTTTAATGCAGAAAAAGTTAGGAATAAAAATATTCACATTTACAAATTTACCAGCATGTTGAAGTTAGCCAAATTTTGGCCAATTTTTTATGGTTTCCTAAGAATAAAAAATTGATCATATGATACTAAATTGCATGGTAGGGACAGACACATGAAACAGGTTCCTTACGATTACGAATCACTCTGCCAAACGAAAGCAGCTCATTTTATAGCTAACTAGATCTCCCAGTCTAACCCCAAATCACTTATCTTTAGGGGAAAATTTTAAATCTACAATTTATCGCTTCGAGGTGAGTAGGGTTTATAACCTTGAGGAGTTATTGAAAGTGCTTATGTTCATATGAACATTTGTAATGTACATGGAACACCGGTTTTCGTTAATTTTGAGCGTTTTTTTCCATAAAATGCAGCTACCCCATCATTACGTTTCAATTTTCTGCAACATAGTAAATGGGCCGTGCTTAACTACCCCTTGTATTCAATCACTGTGGGAGACACGTATCTAATACACACTCTTTTTTAGAATATGAAGTAGTGAGAAGAACCTGCACGTCTCAGCTTCAAATCAACCTATTCATGGTGGACCATGTGTGCATGATGGAAAGTAGCGGAACAGGCCACATGTGCTTTTGTGAGGAGGACATGTGTAACAGGGCACAAAACACTCTGAAAACCACCCAGTTAACAACCTTACTAACTGTAGTTTCTGTACTTGTACGCCTGTGCATGAATAGGTAGACAATAGACAAATAACCAACAGAATGCAAATCCCTATGAACACCGGAGAGACATTGCTTCAAATTTAGTCTCTGACATAAGTAAAGTAAGACTATAACTTCTGTAGGCACTAAATGCAATAAAATTTAACATTTAGAAGATCGCGGCATGTGAATTAAGAAGTCAATTGTTTTGAAGCAATGTTTATATTTGTTGTAGCAAGTAGAAGTAGTAAAAGAATTAACGATTTATTGCAAAGATTCTCATAAGATAATATTTATTGAATGCTCATCCATTACTAAGTCAGTGAGAACTACACAGCACTCTGATAGGCCTCTATCAAGTGGCTTAACTAACATATAATACATGTATATTGTAAAAATAAAATATCACCCGCAGATAATTAATTTGTACATAATTCTAGATATCTTGACTCCTTGCCAAAAGGTAATGGAACGAGATAGGTATCTCATATTTATGTCTTTTTTTACTTGTCTTCCTTAGCGAGACACCAAAAATTAAGTATTATTAAAATTAGAATATAACCTTAAGACAAATAAGGTTTAAAGAAGAGTAAAATTTGCATAAAAATACACTAATGATTAAGTGTTTTTGTCTACACAATAACCGCCATATTTAGATAACAAAGAGCTATAACGTACAGGGTGAATCGAAATTTAGTGGCGTATATATAAGAGGTAAATATAATTTCGCTAAGTTTACTTTTAAATTGGTTTTGGTATTTGGGAATTTTTGTTTACTTCTCTACTGGATTTTATATTAAAATTTTTTTGGCACTAGCAAAAATCAATTTAACTCTTTCCTATACCGTTCTCACAAATAATCAAGTACGACTAGAAAAACCAAGAACACAAACACAAAAATAGATTTGAATTGTAAGTTGTTCAAGGTTTAGTTCTTGGGATGCTAATATGAAAGTTTATTTAAGAAGACGAAGCAAGCTACTCAGGGAGGATTTATGGTAGGCTCATAGAAGCTTGGAGATATGTTAATGTTTACAAAATTATTATATATAGTGTGTCTGATCTCACACATACAAACCTCATCCTGAATTTTTTTTAGGTCAACTTCAAATTTTTGCCAGTTATTTTTATTTGCCTAAAAAAATTACTTCGTCGATCATGGCCTCCTTAGAACAATTAAAAAAACACGAAAATGTTAAAAAATAGGCTTTGTTTAATCGAAAAATTTTGTTGCAAAACAATTTTCAGAACAGCAAAGTTAGCCTATTAGTACGGGAGCCCATCGACGAAAGTGGCTTGACGCACCGCAGTTGACACCGCTTGGTGGGGATGTTGTAGGTATCTGTAGCTACCATCCCCCCCTCCCAACGGCAAGTCACATGACCTCGCTCTCGTCGGGAGAGAGGCAAAAACAAAGGACTGCTTAAATGTTGTCAAAAAATTCTGAAAAAATTCAGGCACACTTTTTGGGCAAAAATAATCATCATTTGTCTCTTCGTGTTTTTTCCCAAAGTGCTTCTCCCAGAAAAAAATTACAAAAAGAAGAATTCTTAGACCTTTATTAATTAGTACAGGAAGCGTTTTAGAGAAAAACTCCAAGAGCCAAAAGTTGCTTATTTTTGTTCTAAGAACGCGCCTGTAGGTTTTCAGAAAAATAATTTCGGCAACGAATTTCCCTAATTTTTTTCTTCGGAAAAGTCACAAAAAATTCAGACGTATTTCTCAGTTAAATACAAGCAACTTTAGCCTCTTGGACTTTTTTTATAATATTTTTCAACACCCCTACCCCATTAAAGGGGTTGACAAAATAAAGTTGAGATATTCATTTGAAATTTCGTACACGTATGTATTACAACGACGTCTGGAATTAGTTTATATTTTGAGATGATTCCGTTGAAGGGTTGGGGGTTAATTTGGGGTAAATAGAGGAATATAAGTAAAACGTTGGTAAGACTACAGAAACTTGAAATTCGGTGTATGTACTAGAAGCCACAGCGTCAGATTTTCTTATAATATTTTTCAACCCAACCACCCCTACTCCAAATGAAAAGGGTTGATAAAATAAAATTGAGATATTCATTTGAAATTTGGTACACGTATGTATTATAACGACGTCTGAAACTAGATCATAATTTGAGATGATGCCGTTGAAGGGTTGGGGGTTAAATAGGGGCAAATAGGGGAAAATAAGTAAAGCAAGCTGGTAAGACTACAGAAATTTGGGATTCGGTGTACCTATATACTAGAAACCAAGGCCTCAGATTTCTTTCTAATATTTTTCAAACTCTACCACCTCCGCTTCATTATTAATGGGATTGATAACATCAAATTGAGATATTCACTTGAAAGTTAGTACACGTATGTATTGTAGTGACATCTGATTGAGATGACTCCATTGAGGTGGTAGGTTATAAATAGTGGAAAATAAGTACGGTAAACTAGAAACTTCATTTTTAACGTATATGGTAGAAACCAACTCCTCAAACTTTTCTATGACATCTACCCCAAATATTATTAAAATTCTATGACCAATAATTTCCACATACTAGAGTGCAAACATAGTCAAGATGTTTCCTTTAAAGTGACTTGGACGAATAATCTGGATGTGGAAGTAGTGATTCCTTAGGCAGCGGTTTTTTTTTTGAGAGTAGGAAGCATTTTGGAGAAAACCACTAAGAGACAAAAGATGCTTATTATTGCCCAAAACATGTGCTTGAATTTTTTGGCAACATTTAAGCGGTTTCTTGCCCCTCTCCCGAAGAGAGCGGGGTCACGTGACCTGCCGTTGGGGGAAGGGGGGGGGATGGTAACTACAGATGCCTACAACACCAACCACCATATTTAAACAGGAAAGTACTATTGTGCACCTTGGGCAAAGTTACCTCAGTTACTTGACAGAAATGCATTAAGCTGAAGGAGAAAATATGGCATCTACATGTCAATATTAAACACATCATCGAACCAATAACAATAAACATTGGTAAAGGATATGACACTTTTTTCTCTTGCTTCTCAATTCGGCCAAAAGCTCTTGATTTATAACAAAATCCATGACACATGTAAACAAAACCAATCCAGTGTGTTCCGATTTTCGTTTCTACCGTTTATAATCACTGTACACTATCTAAACAAAGCGATACAACTGTTTTTTTCTAAACATACAAGTAATTCTACAAGCATGAAATTCATTGTCAAGAGATAAATGTATGAGTTTAGGAAAGGAAATTAAAAATTAAAATTGAATAGAATCTATTAGGTAGAGAGTAAATGCTGAAAAATACCCCCTTCTTGAAAAATACAGTATCCCAATTGATCGTAGAAGCTTCTCGTGAGATTTGATGGTAGCACAAGTCATGATTTCTAGCATTTCTCTGTCATCATCAATGATAGCTGGCTTGTTATCTCGGTAGAGGAAATGTATCCGTATTATTTAAGATTTTGAATTCCTGCACTGTAGACAGTACGGTTCTATCTGCGAATGCCCTTGCAAATAATTCTATGTCTCGCCTCGCCGCATTATTTAGGTGCTGCCATTTAATTATTGGCTTTCTTCTTTCTAAATTATACATTTCCATTTTGCCGGAATCGAAGGTAAAGTAAAGCTCTCTACTGTACTATTTCTTCAATATGCACAACGTTCAGCATTGTTTGATGCATTAACACAACTGGAATTCATCATACATCAGAAATCGTCGTATCTCAAATCGGTTCCTGCTAACGGACGAGTCAACTGGACATATTGCTTCCATGTTCGTATTTGGCTGATCCAATCTGTTTGTACTCACATACATACACATCTATGTATTGCCGGAATATACACCGGGACACTCATTTCACATCATATTTTGATGACATTATAGAGATATACACAAAGGTAAGAGAGCCGCAGCATGATAAAAAATAAATATGCAGCAAGGTTGTAACTAGAAATAATTTGTAAGGGATGTTCATCGAATTTCAGGGGGTGCCAATTAGTTTACACACTTATATTTTGATTTAAAGAAATTAAGCAATGTTGTGAAGGCTTCGAAATTTGCAGATGCCAGAAAATTATTTAAAATGCCAGTGAAGGGGACGGCTTAAGTCTCCAATATTTAGTCATGGAAGCATGACTTCTCTCCTCTTTGCCTTGTAGTTGGGGACATTTTTCATAATGTTCATTTTTAGAGTCTGAAAATTTTTCGAAATGGTGATACTGTACCAAACGAGAACTATGTATCAGGATGTGTAGCATTGTTTTTATCAAAATATGTGGTAAAAAAAGAACGGTTAAAAGTGTATCAAAGTGGACAGTACTACATTGCTTTGGTTACAATTTTGATTCTTAGAGAATGTTCAGCAAGGGAATATAAAAATATACTTCAGAAATTATACCTAAAAGTGGTGGAAATTTGATTTTTCAAATTGAGGAACCACATTTGATATAGGGATATTAGGTACTTTGTATTTGAGCAAATTCAAATTCGGGCCATTCAACACATACGTTCACTTTGGGAGAATGTTTTCATAAAAATAATTCCAAAATTCTTGGGAAATAACTAAGCAACAATTTAAGTTTGCTCTCATGGCAAACTAATCAATTGAATACATTCTTTAAAATGTGATTTGTTTTATCTTTAAATGTGGGGGGCGGGGGGTTGCAAACGAACGTTCGCCTCAGAAATGTTACCATCTTCAACAATAAAGGTAGGTATTTACTTTTGAACCAATTTTAAACCATTTAATTGTCTAATCTCAATAAATCTCAAATATTACATAGAAAAACTATTTGATCATAGCCCACAGAATCTAACGATGTTAACTTACAGGCTGTCCATAAATGATGATATGAGGGGGTGGGGGCTCATGCAATTGTGATGTGACAATACAAGAAAATAATTGTATGCCTAATATTTTGATTATTTTTTATCAGCATCTTTGATATTATTAATTTATAATAAAGTTAGCGGGATGTGACAGACAGGGGGTGGGATGGATCGGGCGAGCGTGACAATGTGACACGGGAGGGGGGGGTCAAATATTAGCGCAAAAGAATGACATCATTTATGAACGGCCCCTTATAAACCAAATATTAGGATATTATTTTCATATACGAATAATTGAACTCTAAATAATAACTCAAAAGAAGAATATCATCTGAAACTTTGGGTAAGCACATACACCTAAAATAATTTTCTTGTAACTAGAACTTACAAAACGATGTCAATTTTCAAAGAAAGCATTTAATATGTTCAAATCTGACTTGTTAAAATTCCTACTATGCTCCATTGGGAATCAACTCGACATTTATCAGATATTTCAGATAAATTAATTGTTTCTTACAAATTAAAAACAAATAATTCACTTCATTTGATTCAGCCCATAAAGTTCCTTAAAAAATATAATAAATATGCCATGAAACACATGTTTACTACTTCCTTAATACATCAGCAAAATAAGTAGGTGCTCCTAAATATAATTAGGTACCATTCTTTATCCTTGCAAAATGCATATCAACCAATTGTCATACTTTATTAACCGTTTCATATCGATGTACTGTGTATTTTTGAAAAGAAACTTATTGAATTTGATTGTTTCTTGGAGTCATATACTTACTGGTGTTTCTTTTCAGAAATATTTCAACGTATATTTCTAATTGTTATTGTAAAAACATTAATGCTCAATTTTTTCAAGATATACTTTTCAGTTTATTTAATGTCATTGTATACTTATAATGAGTTTATTTTCAATAAATAGAAATTATATTAGAATTAGACAGCATGTTTGCACGATTTGCACATACATTATAGAAGAACTTGCAAATTATAGCAGAAAAAAAAAGGTTCAAACTCCAAACATATAATAGAACGTACATGATTTGAATTCAAAGCGATTCTGACAGTTATTCGAACAATTCATACCTAAAAGAGTATTAAACCTAATTAATAACATTTGTCGACATGAGTTACATATTATTACATGAATACATGTTTAATAAAATTTGCTAGAGTGAACGTACATTCATCTTAAGGTGGCCATTCCCTAGAAAGAGACATCCGATAGGGAAATATTTATTATTTTTGCCCATAACTTTTTTTCTTAGCAAGTATATTTAAAAAAACTATAAGAGTACCTAAGTAGAACCATAACAAGACGATTACTATGAATTTTCACTCAATAATTTCAGTGGTTTGCAAAATAGCTAGATTTAAAACTACGAAATAGAAAGAATAACAAAATTTTCTAATTTAAATCTAGCTATTTTGCAAACCACTGAAATTATTGAGTGAAAATTCATAGTAATAGTCTTGTTATGGTTCTATTTAGGTACACTTAGTTTTTTTTAAATATACTTACTAAGAAAGAAAAGTTATGGATAAAAATAATAAATGTTTCCGGACGTCTCTTTCTAGGGAATGGCCACCTTAAAGATCAAGAAAGGGCCGCCCACAACTTATTATATGACAATGCAGGTAAAATAACGCTTTGTCTCCATAATAGTTAAAAAATAACAAGTGAACTTATTTTTACATTTTTAACAAAATTAAAATTATATATTACGTTAATCAAAATTAATTATTTGAAAAGTTCACTCTGAAGAATTTCAACAATCAATACGTTTTTTTTAAATAACTGATTTGTTTTAATGTTGGTAACAATAAGTAACAATAATTGGTGCTTTTAGGGAATTGAACTTTCCAAACAACACTTTCCTAAACGACATCGCTGAAAATGTGCTGACCTTTAACTGTTGGATGTTTTAGTCAGCACAAAAAAATCATGCAAGTTTAGTCAGCGGTGAAACTTAACCTCACTTTCTGTCGTTCTTTGGTGTTTGTCTCCTCCCAATAATCTATGTTGTTCGTTTCTTAAGAAATGCAGATTAAAGAGGTATTAATATTAAATGTATTTATTAATAATCATAAAAATATTTGTGACCTGACATAACCTCAATTGTAGTGACATTTAGCAAACTTGCAACAGTTTGTACCTACAATTAAAAAGCAATTAGATCGAGAGCTATTGTATTCCCTAAAGATACCTAATCTTAATACCTCTAATTCAAGTATGATTTATTTTGAGAGAAAAATTAGAGATTCAATATTGTCTTTTTCTAAGAAATTTCGACATCAAGACACGAAAAATTTGAAATTGACTAAGTTCTTTTTCGTATTATTAAGTAAAATTGTTTATTTTATATTTCCGTAGGCATACCTGAAGTAGTAAAAAAAGAAAACGTCTGACCATTTCTTTTTCATGTTATTCACGTCTAGGCATGTTTTGTGACCTATGTATTATCCTAGTTGCCCTCTATTTGCTACATAGCAAGTCTGACAACATTACGCCATCTCTTATGGTTGCCAGAGGCATGACTTCACCAATGCTATTCCCTGTCAGTTTCTTGGTGATATTAGCCCAACGATTTGGAGGGCTTCCTCTTCTCCTCTTGCCATTTAGTTCTCCTAAATTATCAACCATTCTATATTATCCTCGCTCTCATTAGCATAGCTAAAATGGGACTATTCAGGAGAATTCGATGCTCAAAAACTGCTTTGGGACATTTTTGGAGAATGGAACCATGGGCATGACCGGCTGTTTAAGGAATTTACCAACATCTCCAGATCAACGTTTTGAAAGTATCAATTTGCCTCCTAATAATCCATGTCTCAGACATGTAAAGAAAGCGAGTCGGGTTTTTAGGCATTTTGTCACACCAGATTTTGCTCAACTGGCAAGTACTGGCGTGTGATAATATTACCAGGGCAATTTGTGGTAATTGCAGACATCTGTCGCTCTCTTGTTATGACATGGTACGAAAACTGAGGTTCTACAAACATCAGGCCAGATTCCGGTCTTTCTTACCCTTCGGAGAAGAGCCTTGTCTGTCTGACTCTCTTCTCATGCTAAAGCAGCGTTGATACCTTGAGCCTTGTATTTCAACCAGAATTTGAGCTGTTATCGTTTCACATTTCTACATATCTTTGGATCTTCATCCTGTAGTAGATGTCACTTCACTTATGTATATTCTCAGAATTTATTTTGCAAGGCAGGTGGACCATCGGTTATGATTAGCAAACGTTTTTGTTTTGCCATGGATATGGCTAAGCGGCTTCTACAAAAAGGTGTAGCTGCAGGTTTGACTACTTATAGACATATTTTAGTAAATATCAAGATTCTCATTTTTTGTATTAAAAGAATCGTTGTCAGTATGTGCGTTTATAATTATTTGCATGTGTAGAAAGAAAATGAATCATTCTTAACATTTGTTCACAATTTCTTTTACTCGATCTTGAAATGTAAATATCGAACATCAGTTTCTGAAAAACTCTGAATCTACTTCAGTACCACGTGCACCTATAATTTACAGAATTTAGGTATGTGACTTCCAAGATTTAACGACCCTTTATTTCAACATCTGCAATAGAGAAATCAGCAATGTTTGGAGTTTTCCTTAATAATTTTTGTTTTCGATCTCTGCTCTATCTCACCAATGTGTCTATTGGAATTGGAAAAACTTGCACTTCTCAAAGGAAGTTTATGATCTAATTAATATTGAAAAACTTGCGATGAATACCGAAGTCATAACATTAAATATTTTCAGCCTGTTAAAAAGCATGTAGTTTGAATTTTTTTCCGACTTTTTAGCCACAACAATTTTGCAAGATTTTTTTTAATGGCTGTCAAGTTTCCAAAAATGTAGTAATTTCTCTCCCTTTGATTCTTTAATGATGTGTATTTCAAACCAATAGTAACATTTGGGATGAATAAACGAGTTTCCAATGCTTTATTTGTTTGTTAGCCTAGTACAACATATATTTCTTACGAATTTTTATTTAATTATTACCACTAC
This sequence comes from Stenurella melanura, assembly GCA_963583905.1. Classification (NCBI taxonomy): domain Eukaryota; kingdom Metazoa; phylum Arthropoda; class Insecta; order Coleoptera; family Cerambycidae; genus Stenurella; species Stenurella melanura. The sequence goes on from OY757310.1 coordinate 167,672,274, forward strand.
ACAATTATTTGCATGATTAAAGCCAAAAATGCTTTGTTGAAATATAAAACACACTTCACTCCACCCCTCCACCTCACAAAAGTAATTTAAGGCCTTTCTCGTTATTTACGTTATGTATGCTACTGAGATTTTCCAATTGTACGACATTATACCCGATAATTTACCAATTTTTATCGCGTTATATGCCGTTAACGGAAAATGTCAGATTTTTGTTGTTTTTTAAAGAAAAATATGTAAATAGAATTAAAATGTTACAAATAAATTATTGTTATAATAGTTTTAACTATATCAAAATGTAAAATAAATATTTACAATTTCCAGTGTTTATTTTTACCACCAAAACTCAACGAAAATATTAGGTTAAGTATGGCGTTTTAGAAAGTCGGTAATGTACTCGCGTTTTAAAATTGTGTTAAAAAATAGGATAATTATTATGGACTTTAACAAAAACTACTGATCAAATAGGTCGCACGACTGATTAGAAATGATATAAACATTGGATTATTTAAAAAACCGATAAACTTTTTTTGTGAAGTTCAAAGTACAGTGTTGAAGCCTAACCTACAATAATCATCTAAAGTTTTCTAATCAAAGCTAAGTTTTTAATGATCTTAGTTATAGATAATACCACTTTTATCAATGCATAATCCACGGACATTACTTAAGAATATTTACTTAGGTAAGTAATTATCAAACATTACAATACAAGTGTAGTTAATAAAAGTCCATCCATCATCATGTCAACATGTCATTGTCTTGTGACGGCAATGCAATTTGTTTACGTCTATCAACCAATCAGCTGTTGCTCTTTTTATAACTTGTTTTTCTCTTTAACCAAAATAACTTCATAACTTTTTCAAAATCATACTTACTTTATTGTATGGAATTAACAAAAACAAACTACTGCATTCATATTCGTTCGCAAAAAAATCGAATAACGTATTATAACAAAGTTGGCAACGTTGTAATTGTAATGCCGTTTGTCGCAGTTCAGGGTTTCCAACATAAAAATAGGTGCTGCTACAAAGAATTTATATAAATTCTTTGTGCTGCTACTATTCACATTTCCTTTAATAAATCAAGTGAATAATAATAATAACCTTAATCTTTGATATATTTACAACAGGTTTCATTTATGTGTCTATGAGGGTTGATAAAATAATTATTGTGCATCACGATTTGAAACATGGCAACATTGATCACTGATCAGAGACACTTTCCTTTTCACACTGGTAACTGACCCAATATAGTGACGTTCCATTTGACTATTCTGATACTACTTACCTTGGAGTGAACTAAGGTCTAAAGTGCTGTCATATTCTTGTGTTTGTAGAATATAGAGAAATAGGGGTAGAAGGTAGAATATAGAGAAATAGAGGCTATTCAATAAATAATGAGCGATGGGGAGGGAGGGATAGGGATCCACAAAACGTGAACGTTCTGAAAAAATCAACAGAATTTTTTAAATTCTTTTACCCTTAAACGTAGGGGGAGGGTGTAGGTGTTTTCGCTATGTGCAAATTTGCTTTCTTGATATTATTGAAATACTTGTTATACTAAAGCACTTATTGATATTTAAACAGCATTCTATCGTTCATCAAATTAAAATTTCAAAAAATAAATAACAAAATTTTAGTAATTGAACGAGTACGCAAAACATGCAGTGACGTCATCGGTTATATTAGTTTCTTAAATCGCTTTTAAAAATGGTTAAACACAACATTTTATTTACATTTTACACGTGATTAAATAAGTAACGCCTACCTAATACGGGATTTGTAAAAGCTACTTTAGGAAACTTATCTGCAAAATAACGTGTTTATAACACAAAATGACAGTGATAGTATAACTGATAGCGTCATGAGTGTGTGGTGAATTGATGTAGTGTTTTTGACGAAAAAATTTCAATACAAAATTAAAATGGCTTATTTTAAGGTATTATTCGACTGTTTCTCCAAATTCAAGTGTCTTTAACTATAATAAAGCATTATCTTCACAGTGAAAGTGAATTTAAAATTTGTGAAAACACCTAATAACCAATGTTACTTTTGGAAATTTACATTTGAGATACCTAATTGAAACCCCTCATTCTTTTAAATTTTAGTCTGTTAAAAGTCAGAGAAAACCTTTTCGTTATAACAGAAAATAGAAGACAAATATTACGGGAGCTGGGTGACTTTTTTGTACGTCGTCACTTTATGCTCTATTAAATATTTTGATCATTATATGAATGATAATGATTCATAGAATCAACTTCTGGTGGAGACACGTCCATCATATGTTATCAAAGTTGTTAAAAAGATAAAGTTATAGCACACATGATCATTACATCTTTTTTTGGATGTATTTAAAAATTATGGATATAGAAAATTATTCCCAGAACTCCCATCAGTTAATCAGCCAAAAAGATAAACGTTTCCAAAGATCCCCACAGAATTCTTTTGGGAAATGGCTTATAATATTAAAGTGATAGATTAATAGACTATTGTGATATAAAGAGTAACAATCGGCCCTTTTCAGGGCCACATGATGTGTTAAGCCCGATCTTGCAACCTCCTTGCGGTGCACATCGGCTCATGCTAATGCAGATGGCCATCTCTCTAATCGGTAAGCGTAAACACGAGCTTAGGACATATGCTGTAGGCTCTAGCAGGTGTATCTCTAATTGATCATCTCTTAATAAACATTAACCATAATCGACTCCTAGTATTAGTTGTTAAAAGTCAATGTTATATCTGACGCTAAAATCTTTCGCTCATTTTTTTATCTCAAAAATAGGGTTTTCTCTATTAACAATACTAAAGTTAACCCACAAATAACCTTGAATATTATAAAGCTCTGAAACTTTTACTGATATTATATGTACAGACATATTATATATTATACAGATATAATATAACTTATATTATACAGATATACTAATTTAAAATACCTAGCTTAACACTACTCTATAATACATGAAAAGTCCAACTTTTGAGCGCTATGTCTCAAAACCGTGAGTTGTTATGAGTTAAAACCCTTAAGAACTTTTGTTCTACACATCAAGAACTATCAGAATCCAGAGTTTTAAACAGTTTGACCGAAAGCCATTTCCCATAAGGATTGAGGGGTCCTTTAAAGCAAATTCAGATTTTAATTGTATATTTTATCATTATAAATTCTTTGTCCTTTTTAAAACAAATATATTTTATCTATGATTTATGTTCGATGAGAGAATTAATTAACGTACACATAGTTCTTGTAACAAAGGTTTCAAAAAAGCCACCTATAGCTCCCGGACCATATTTTACCTAGCTGATTGAACATATACAGAGTGTTTCAAAGTTAAAGGTACATACGTTATTTGTGGATAGAGGGCATGTTGGTGGTTCCAAATTACCCGGCATTAATGCATCCATCGTCCTTCCTTACTGAGATACAGGATGTTTGATTAATTTTGGCCAAATTTTTCCTTGATCATGACTATTGAACCACCCTGTATAATCGGTTCATAAAAAGAAATCCAGGTCCGGCTTAATTAAAAATTGACAATATGTTGGTTGTATAACAAAATTTTGTAATGTTTCAATATTCGAAAATAGTGGAAAAAAACCGAATAGAGTAAGTAGCTCACTTAATTTGTTTGCGCATTTCATTCATCAACCTTGATTACTTGCCGTAAATACAATTTCATTAAAATGATCCAGACAGTTGGAACTTGAATATTTATTTCAGGGTTAATTAACAAAACAATTTAACTTTTGCAGCAGTGACAATTTTTTCACTTCTAGACTAGGTAAGTGAACTAATGTAAAATAATTTTGAAAACAATGTAGATTTGCACACATAAATCAAAATATTACTTAATTTTGTAAGTCTGCATTTAAAAATAATATTATTTATTATAATGCATGTATGTACAATAACAATAAATATGTGAAAGTATAATAAATACATAACTACAATAACTGTTCAAAGTGGCCTCCATTTCGTTGAATACATTTCCTTGCTCTAGTAGTAATATTTCTAATTGCGTGTCTAATCATATCCGGATTATTTCTAACTTCTACGCAAGCGTTATTAACGCGTTCCAAAAGTTCCTCTCTACTGTTAATGGCTACGTCATATACTTTTGCTTTTAAATGTTCCCAGAGATAATAATCAACAGGATTGAAATACCTTGAAGGCCAATGATGAGGTCCATTTCGACCTAACCACATATTTGGAAAATTGTCATTTAGGGAATTTTTCACAATATTCCTAAAATGGGGCGGAGCGCCATCATGCTGCTAATACATTCCTGCAATATTTTCATTTTCCAATAACACAGGTAAAATTTTTTGGAAAAAGTCTAAATAAAGTTCACCTGATGATCCGGCAAGGGGGATATGTGGTCCAATCAAATGATTGTTGAATACACCGCACCAAATATTAACCGCAAATCGATGTTGGGATTTATTCTGTCTTACAGCATGTGGATTCTCTTCGGTCCAAACATGTGAATTTCGTAAATTATAAACACCATCTCTTGTAAATTGTGCCTCATCTGTAAACAGACATCTGTTAAGAATTCTTCGATTCCGAATAAATCCAGTTACTAAAATTTAACCCATGAACTTCATCCCATTCCTCTATAACCTCTGAACCTGTTGAACATGAAATGGATAGGGATTTTTTTTTTTTTTTAGTGTTCTCCAAACAATAACATGTGGAACACCTAAAGCATGACCCACTCTTCTTGTGCTAATTTTTGGATTATTTGCAACAATATTAATTTAGTATATTCTCTTCTACCGCTAAAGTTTGCCTTACTTGATGCTCGTTTAAGGTGGCCGTTGGATACCGACCATGATTTTTAGAATAATTGACGACTCTAGCAAAAGTTTTATGATCAGGAATTCGGCGTCTAGGAAATTTTCTTTGATATTCTCTCACAGCATAGATTATATCCGCATATTCACCATTTGAAAATTGATAAGGCATATTATGTACTTTGTAATGTGGGTAATAATATTAATACAAATAACAAATATTTTAGAATAATAAAACCCAAGTATGTCGAACCAGTAAATATGAACTGTCAATTGTCAAATATAAAATTTTCAGCATTGCCATTGCCTACTTGACGACAAAGCATCTATGTTATAAAATCATCTCTAAGTTTTAGTAAATGGATTTTCGCATTCTTAACAGTTGTGTTTACAGATGAAGCACAATTTACAAGAGATGGTGTTAATCATTTAAGAAATTCGCATGTTTGAACAGAAAAGAATCCACATTCTATAAGACAGAATAAATCTCAACATCAATTTGCTGTTATTATATATGTATTTGGTGTGGTTTCAACAATAATTTGATTGGGCCACATATCCTCCCTGATAGATTATCAGGTGAACTACATTGTTTTTAAAATTATTTTACAATAGTTCACTCACCTAGTCTAGAAGGTAAGAATTGTCACTGCTGCAGGTTAAATTTTTGTGAATTAAACCCTGAAATAAATATTCAAGTTTCAAACTGTCTCGACAATTTTAATGAAATTGGATTTGCGGTAAGTAATCAAGGTTGATGAATGAAATGCGCCAAATTAAGTGAGCTACTCTATTCAATTTTTTCCGCTCTTTTCGAATATCGAAACATCTACAAAATTTTGTCATATGTTGATTTTGACATAAAACATATTGTCAATGTTTTATTAAGCCAAACCTGGATTTCTTTTTGGTTTATTATGAAGTTCTATCAAGAAAGATAAGCGAAACATGTATTCTAAGTATGAACCAATTATACAGGGTGGTTCAATAGTTATGATCAAAGAGATATTTGGCCAAAATCAATAAAACATCTTGTATCTCCGTAAGGAAGGACGATGGATGCATTAAAGCTGGGTAATTTGGAACCACCAAAGTGCCCTCTATCCACAAGTAACGTGTGTACCTTTAACTTTGAAACACCCTGTATACATTGTATTAATTGGACAAAGATTCTCAGTATAACATTCTGACATTCACAAATGCACTTTTCTTACTTGGAAACTGTTTTTAAACTGCATGGTTTTTATTCTATTTTTAGGAATAACTAATTTTTTTGGTATCTCTATTCAAAACTTTTCTAGTGAAGCTAACTCCATCAAATTCGATAAAATTTTAATTGTTTCAAAATTATCAAGGTATGAATTCGAGAGAAAGAAACATAAAAAGCTCCAAGATAAAGAATTAGAGCAGTTTCTTAGAAAACGAGGGACAGATTTTGAAAAACTGATATATTTCCATGACTTACACAAACGTTTCGAAGAAAATGTTGTCAGTACCTTAAAAAATATGGGCGTAGATGTAGATGTGGTAAATAGGTAAGAAAACAAGTTGAACAAATATTATAATGCAAAATAAATACATATGATGTTGTACAGATTTAATTGTACTGAAGATAAGATTGAAAAGGCTCATGTTGTTGTACCAATAGGAGGTGATGGGACATTTCTATTAGCATCTAGTAAAGTAATGAATAACAAAAAACCAGTGATAGGATTCAACTCGGACCCGAATAGATCAGAGGGTCATCTGTGCCTTCCTAAAAAGTATTCCACAAACATCAGGGCAGCAATTGAAAGACTGCAAATGGTAAATAATTCTCTTGTAGTATATGTATTATCAATTATATTGTAACATTTTAAGGGAAAATTTCAATGGTTAATGAGAAGTCGAATTAGGACAACTCTTGTAGTAAGTGAAGAAGAAAATTTAATTCCAAATTACTTACATGCAATTGATGGAGACCGGCCAAATGCTGTTCGTGAAGTAAAAAGTGGCGCCAAAATGTTGCCTTTTCTGGCTCTGAATGAGGTAAACCCAACAGTTAGGTATATGAATTAAAACAAATGAATACAGTATACTTGGCTAGACTTCATATAATTTTCTACATATTCTTTTTCCTTATTACCTATCAGTGCCTAATAACAGCAAAATATTAGTGTATGATATCAAAGTGTGATCATTAAATACATATTATTTAAAAATTTTCATCTGGAAAGCGGCTCTCGGTTAAATTGGCTAAAAATTTAGTAGGTTATAGTGACTCACTGATAAAAAATTGTCATGGCCACAAGGTCAGGGAAATTGCTAGTTATTTTTGCAATTTCGAACGTTCGCATTTTGCCATTAGGTTAGGTTAATGTGTGAGTGAATTTATCAGACCCACCACTGTGACCATCTAGGTCTATTGTGGCTGACTCCTAGTTATAATTCACCCAACAGGTTCGGCTTTTTAATAAAGCCGATAATCTTGTTGGGTGAAAAACTGTCCAGGTCCTCTGGCTCCAGTCGCCCTTTGCCAAATAGTGAGAACCTGGTTCTTTCTACAGCAAGACAGGTACACAGAACGTGTTCCGCCTGTTCATCATCCTCCAGACACAGATGGCATTCGGCGTTTTCCACCAGTCCAATTCTGTGTAAGTAATGATTTAGTTTGCAGTGCCCAGTGTAGAGGCTAATTAGAGCTCTTAGGTGTAGCCAATTTAAGTTTAATAGTTATTTAGTTCTTGACTTTAAGGGGTATGTATGTATTATTATATGTAAATAGCGTATTATCATACATAGAAGAGAAGAAAAATATTCTTTGTAGATTCCTCGGACGTTGTTTTTATTATTTTTATAAACGTGAGCAGACTTTTAAAATCCGCAGTACTCAGGCCTGTCGGCCCATTGTGCATTCGCGACATATAGGATCTCCTAGAAGAGACCAGCGTTCTCCACAAAGGATAGCAGTCTGGTCCAGGGTTGATCCCGTTGTTCCCCCGGACATTATTTAGAAGTGAAAATACATTTAGCAGGAAGTGCCAAAAAGAATAATATGAGAATTAACAAAATGCCACAATTAATATTTAGACAATATTAAACATTGTAAAATGCCATATAATTTCATGTATGCTTATATACTTCCTTCCTAAACCATTATTCCATCACCAACAAATACATCCAATTGAGAGATGCGACTTCAATATCTTTCCAGAGATTAGTTACAGTTTTTCACTTCTGTTCGTTTAATTCGTTAATAAATACCACGCTGGTTCAGTCAGCAGCTAGCTTCTCAATTAACATGTTTCTTCACAAAATAATTACGAATATTTAGGAATAAGTTCCGTTATATAGTATTTCACTTAAAACTGCTTTGTAAGTATGTGTAAATTAATTGATGTACTGGCAAATATTTTAATTTTCAGGTATTTATGGGTGAATCATTATCTGCTAGGGTATCACATCTCCTACTGAGGTTAAATGGCTCCACAGAAACAACAAATTTGAAATGTTCTGGCATTTGTGTATCGACGGGTACTGGCTCCACCTCATGGCATTTGAGTATCAACAGACTGCCAGTACAAAGTGTAGCAGAGCTGTTAAGATTAATTGATATTGATGCGACCGAAGGAAAGGATGGCCTTGCTTCAATTCTATCTGATATTTACAACAAAAATTTAGTATTTCCATCAGGTAAACACATCCGTAGTTCACTAAAAATTCAATTACAGTAGAGCAACAACGTATTTCATTATTATTAATACAGCATCCAAACATAGGCGTAATTCGGAGGGGCAAGGGTAAGCAACTGCACACCCAATATTTTGAAAGAACATTAATTTGTTTGAAGCCGGAAAAAATAAAATAAATTACACCAATCAAGTCCAAAGTTTCCAATACAATTAGGCAGGGGCGGATTAAGACTTTGTGGGGACTCTGACTAAATTTTGAGCGGGGCCCTTTTGCAATTCTCGTAAAACCACAGACAGGCGAGTTAAACCCCAGATGCCCTGGGGAAAGCGAATTTGATACTGGTAAACCTCAGACAAGCGACTTAAACCCCAGATGCCCGGGGGATAGCGAGTTCAATACTCGTAAAATCATAGGCTACTAATTATAATTATACATTACTTTTACGTGGCACGTCTATAATCAATGATATACTTTAAGGTCTAATGGGTTTAGGATTTCTTTTCTAGGTGAATGGTTTGCTTAGGATGTTTTACTAATTTTTATACCAATTTCTAAAACCTGCTTTAAATTTAAATTTTTAGCGAAATGTCCCATGGGAACCCATTTTTTAATAACAATTTTGTAAACAAATCATAAATAACGCGATTCTCGATTCCAAAATACTTCAATCAGAAAGTATGGGTTAATACAAGAAAATGAATCGTATATGTATAGTGTGTCTCACTTAAGTGTGTAACTGCATAATAATTGTTTTGTTTTTTATCCGATTTGAATCAAACTGATCTTAAAAATAGAGGTCACCAAGTTCTATTTAAGACCACCAAATAACTTTCCATCTAAATTCAAAAACCACGAATCCGAAGTTTAGTTAAATTCTAAAAAAAAATGAGGTCTTGAAAAGAATCTTTTTGAAGCATTTACATAAAAATTATTTTTAAATTTATTGTTTTGAAACAATTTAAATAAATGAATAATAATTACAACCAAAAAATTTAAATATATTCTATCAAACCTCCATCAGCCCTAATGCATGCCTCAATTCGTTTTCTGTTAATTCATAAGTTTTCGGAGACTTGCAGAATTTAACTAAACTTCGGATTCAGGGTTTTTGAATGATTTTTGTTTTTGTTAACAAAATTTTTTGATTAAGAAATGCCTACTATGACTTTTTAATTTTTTTCATACAATTTAGTATCGTAACCTTGCATAGAAAGTGATTTTGTCGTCGTAAATAGACCTTTGTGACCTTTATCTTTTATGATAAGTTTGATTCAAATCGGTCAAAAAACAAAAGAATTATTACGCTGTTATAATCTTAAGTGAGACACACTGTTGCACTCTTAAGTGAGACGTATTATGTCGGAAGGATTTATTGTTTAAAAGTTGTTAACGTTTAAACATTGAAAAATGCGATTTTTAGTTTTTTTGACCTTTAATAACTTTTGAAAGAAATTTTTAGATTCTGCAAAAATAATCGAAAACTTCAACTTCAAAATGCCGAACGATTTATAAAAATTATATCAATGGTTCCAAAGTTATAGCATACTATGATTACTATACTTAGGTTGCCTGCTGTCAGAGACATGGTCTGTAATTGCAAAAGCATGGCATGCTGCGCCGAAAACTCTCAATTTTGAAATCGGTGTAACTTTTATATTGATGTAATTCTTATAATTCGTTCGGCGTGTTGAAGTTAAAGCCTTGGACTTTCAGAATATTTTTTCAGAATCTAAAAATTTGTTTCCGTACCAAAGTTATTAAAGGTAAATAGGCTAAAAAACGCGTTTTTCAATGTTTATGCATTAACAACTTTTTAAATTTAAACCTTTTCGACATAACATACATGACGTTTTTCTTGTTTTGACTCATACTAGTAGTTTGGAATCGAAAATCGTATTATTTACAATTTGTTTATAAAATTGCGAAAGCTCGTGGAAGTTATCGCAAAAATTTCAAATTGTACACATCAGCGAGCGCTCGCCAACATATCAGCAAACGTATGCAAGCGACAATCATCTGGGGAATATTCGCACAAACATTCCATGAACGATCGCCAAGTCTCCCTATTTTTGCACAAGCCTTATTTACCAAATTGTTTTTTCATGCCACTCGCTTTGCCTTTTTTGAGTTTAATATTACCTGTGATGTGATAAACTGACTTTCCCTAGGTCATTTGGGTTTAGTGTTTCCTGTCTATGGTTTCATTTTTTATAGCACTTGCTTTCCCTCGGTCATTTGGGTTTATAGGGTTTGTTTGTTTGTTTATTCTTCCAGACATATATTAACAACATTATAAATACAAGTATAAATATATAAAACATACTTGCACATAGTAAATAAAATATAAATAAAAATACTATAATATATGTCCAAAAGGGACGATACAATGTAAGCACCTAAGTGATTAAACACTTGTATTGTGCTTTAGAAAAGTGTGCATAAACTGCAAAATACAAATTAACCTAAAAGCACTAGGAGTGTACGCATAGCAAAATTTACAATTTAATTTGAATTAAATTATTCAGTTGTCTAAAATTCCAATAAAATCAGTATAATTGTGAAATATAAATTTTTTTGACAACACTGAGAATTGTTTTCGATTCTTAATAAATTTGATCTCTAATGGTAGTAGGTTATATGTTTTAGGCAAAGTATAGACAAGAAATCTATGACAAATATTTTTATTAAATCTAGGCTTGGATAAAAACTCATTAGCAATACTACGAGTGTGGTATATTGAAGATGTGTAATTCAGTTTTGCTCTATTTTTAAATGCATATAAACATAAATTATGAAAATATAGTGTACGGATGTTACAATTATCGACAGTATAGAGTAAATTTGTATGATACCTTTTTTGTTTCCTAAAAATAATTTTTAGTATATAATTTTGTGTTACATTTAATTTCTGTAATGAGTTTTCATACATTCCTCCCCATACTATGATACCGTAACGTAACAGTGATTCAACAAGAGACTTGTAAATAACTAGCAATAATTTTTTTGAAAGGAATTCTCGCAATTGGTAAAATTTGTAAATAAGCTTTCTTATTTTTTTCGATAGGTAATCTACATGATTACCCCATTTTAAATATTTGTCAATGATTATTCCGAAGTACTTGATCTCATTTGTCTCTTTAATTTCATCTTTCAATCCAGTGATTTTTATACTAGTGAAATCAGGTCTGTTAGCTTCAGTTAGAGAGAAGGCCAGATAATGAGTCTTATTTACATTTAATGATAGATGGAATGTATTTAACCAGTTCTTAATTCTTTCCAAACCTGACTGAACAGCCTTTTTGGTTTCCATCCAGGAATTTTCACAGAAGATAACTACCGTATCGTCAGCATAGGATACAATTTTTTTTGCACATGTTCTTAAGAATAAAAGAGAATTTATGTAAGCCAAAAAGAGCACCGGACCGAGGACTGTCCCCTGAGGAACCCCTATTTTCACAGTATCTCTTTCACTAAGAATATCATTTAGTTTAACATATTGACTTCGATTTGTCAGGTAACTGTGAAAGACATTCAACACCGAACCACGAATGCCGTAACGTTCCAAAACATTCAACAGCTTTTCGTGGTTGACGGTGTCAAATGCCTTTGCTAAATCCAGAAAAACTGCAATGCACCTCTTGTCTGTATCTAAACTCTCTGTAATATTCTCAATGACTGAACACATGGCATCACTTGATGCTTTACCTGAACGAAAACCAAATTGGAGCTCATGTATGATATTGTATTGGTCAAAAAATTTTACCAGACGAGTCCTCAAACATTTCTCAAAAATCTTTCCAAAGTTATTAATTACACTAATAGGTCGATAATTGCTAATTTTTGTTTTATCACCAGCTTTATAAATGGGTGTGACTATCGAAGTTTTAAATTGATCTGGAACTATACTTTTAAAAAAAATTAAATTAATTATATGTTTGAGAGGCTGTAAAATATACTGATGAATTTTTTTAATAATGTCAACTGTTATTCCATCAATGTCAGGTGAAGTATTATTTTTTAATGTGAATATATGTTCTATTAATTCATTTTCCGTTACCGGATTGAGAAACATGGTATTAGGATTTATAGTTACATTTTCTTCTAAGGTTGCTGGAACGTCTATGTCTTTGACCATATTTAAACCAATATTGGTGAAATAACAATTACAGTGGTTTGCCATCTGCTTATTGTTATTAAATACGTTTCCTTCATCATTAACAAACTGAAATGTATTTTTATTATCAGTTTTTTCATTTGTTGCTTCAGATATTAACTGATCATTTAAGAATTACAGGGTTCGCTTTGCTTCTATCTATTGGGTTATCTGTGAAAAATCCTCGCCTATCCAATAAAAATGCTGAAATTACGCCACTGCATCCACAGAAAGATTAATGGTTTTTATGATATCTATATAATATTTTCACGAGGCAATTATGAGAACAAATTATATTGTAGCATGTTTATGTTTAAATAGAAAACCAGACAGAATATCTATAATTTATCTGTAGTCTAAAATATCTGTATGTTTACATTTGTTTTAGATGATAAACGAATGGGGTATACAATTCGAGACTTAATATCAGCTGGAGTATGGCCGCAACCAAAAGGAATCAAATCAAGGGGTTTTGCGACAAAAATCGAAGTTAAATCAAACTGCTTCGATGCCTCTCTAGTCGTTGATGGTGGTGTAGCATTCAATTTCAATGATGGAACCATTGCACTACTTGAAATTGTGCCCGAGGATGCACTGAGAACAGTTATTTTAAAAGACTAGATATTGTAAATATTATGGGAATTTGATTACATTTTCAGTCGGTGACTTTTAATGATAAAGATTGCTGGAGATTGTCTATATGTAATAACATATTTGTTTAGAGATGGGAGAAGTCTTCACTTATATAGATTAAGAGAAAAAGAGGCAAAAGCTAAGAAAATTGATTATATACTCAAGAACAAGCTGAACTCATTGATATTCAAAAAGTGGTTGCTACAAGTCTTCTAGTAGTACAAATTATAAAATTTTTAACAAATATATAAGTAAACTGTAAATTTAGTAATAAGCACATAAAATAAACAACTTTAAAATATTTTTGTAAATTATAATTTTTAATTTAAGTAAATAATGATATATAATCAGGGCCCGATTTAAACTTCCTGAGGCCCTTAGCTGACTCTTTAATATATAACATACATGTCAAATTTTCTTAAATGTTCAAAATTAAGGATGAAATAAAGCAAAGTTTATTTGTGACTAAACCTAATTTTTTTAAAAATTAGCAGCTATTTGAAGCGGATGAAACATCCTCCCCTTGTTATTACTGCTTAACTATGAGATGCGGGTCTCTGATCCATGGATGCTACAATCTGTACTTATCATTCCGCCACTACAGGATTCAGTACTTCCATGTCCCACCACACTAAGGTTCCTAACAATAGTTTAAAAATTATAAAGACGTGCAATGACAGAAAAATATTGCATATTTACTCTAGGAGCATAAGGAATTTCTTAAAATTTTAGGTTTGCATCTCTAAGAACAGCGCTAGCTGTTCTCAGTGATGCAAACCTAAAATTTCCGCCTCTAATAATAAAAAAGTAGCTAATCTCATACACTATTTTAAGTAAAGAATGTCGGCGTCTTTGTATGGTGGTACAAATTGTACCACCACTCAAAAGACATGACTTTTTTATGTATATGGATAGCCAAATTGGAATTTCGAGAAATGTTTAGATAAAATCCATGCAGTTTTGCCATCACTTATGCAACATGTTTGTCATTGAAGGACCACGTAGAAGCTCAAGCAAGGAAAGCGTGCGCTTCCTTATGGATGTGCAAACGCATCTTCGGTCTAAAACAGGGAATAAGTCCGAAGATTGCTCTTTGAAAATACACCACTGTGGTAAAACCCCTCATAACATACTGGGACTGGTGTGGTGGCGCTGTCAGGAGCGATCCACAATTAGGGCCCGCCTATATCAAGTTCAAAGGCAGCTTACCTTGGAATTACAGGAGCTATCAGAACCACCCCAATGATAGCAATGGGGCCATTCTTGGGCTCACTCCCTTGCATATCAAGGTGGAAGTGGAAGCTACAAACAAAGTGACTTCAAGGCTAGTTTTAAACTGTCATAATATTTTGACAGAACTGTGTGAACACAACTCTGTCAAACTTATATGGGTGCCCGGTCACAGAGGTGTGGAGGGCAACGAAGAGGCAGACCGGTTGGCGGGAGAAGGAAGCAACAACTCTGTTCCCTGGCCCTGAGCCAGCCTTCAGTCTGCCAAGAAGTCTGATTCAATCAGAGTTACGAGATTGGGCCACTGTAAGGTTCAACAACTATTGTTGGACCCAGGCCCCTGGAATGAGGCAGTCGAGGCTCCATATAAAGGGGCCCTCGACTGACTCAACCATTAAGTGGTTGCTCGGGCTCAACGGAGAAAAAATGAGAAGGATAGTAGGCTTGGTAACAGAACACTGTCCTCTGAACAAACATCTTCATACTATGGGGTTGGAAAACAACCCTATATGTAGAATGTGAGGAGTGGCGGACAAAACCATCACTCATATCCTATGCAGTTGCGCACATTTAGGAGCATCAAGGTATAGGCATCTCAAAAGGCAATTTTTACAGCCGGAGGAATTACGGGATCAACCCTGGAACAGACTGCTATCCTTTGTGGACAGCACTGGTCTCTTCTAGAAGGTTCTCTCAAAGGTTCTTAAAATACTAGCCTTCCCTAGAATACTAGGACACCTTTTGTAATGCTATGCTACTTTATGCTGATAAAAATAGTTCATCAAGTTGAGTAAAAAAGGTTCTTACTTCTCTAGCAATAAGTACAGAAAACTGTTTATCGATTTTTTTGAATTGTAATTTTTTAGTTTAGTCAGTAAATGCTCAAAGGGGGGATGTAAAGAACATGGTGAAGAAGAAAATTTTTGTTTTCAGGGCCCCGTTTGGAGTAGTTAGTTGCATATTAAAAGTCCTCGAACCTACGAGATGATTAAAATGGTGCAGAGGGGAACTTTTTTGGTTTTTCGCCAGTGTCTCAAAAACAGTGCATCTATTCAAAATGAAAGCTGACAAAATTTCTTGAAAGATTACTACCATACATTTTTTTTCTATTTCCAGTAGGCTTTGAGACATCCGCTAGTGAAAATCGCAAATTTTCGAAAAACACTTTTTGCCTCATGCTTTTTTACAAACTTTGCCATCTAGTGTGTCAGCCCTTAGTTTTATAGCAATGTCCTTACCAAAGAAGTTGTGGAGAATTAAATTTCTTTTAAAATGAGTTATGTTATTATTATACTCTTCGCAAATACAAAACGAAGAGTATATTGCATTCGATCAGCACATTTCTAAAACCGGTAATATTGCTCACTGTGTTGGTGATCGAACTTTGAACAACTTTCAAAATGTTCATCTGTCTGTCCATCATGTTTCTTGTAAGCACGATAAGAACAAAAAGTCCGATGATTGTATTAAAATTTGGACAGTAAGTCAGTGTTAGCAAGAGGAAGAACCCTATTGTTTTTGAACAAAATCGATCAATAAATAAAAAAGTTATAAATTTTTTAAAATAAATAAAAAACATGTTTACATATTTTTTTATTATTTGCAAAAAAAATGCGAAGAGTATCCTATAGAATGTGCAACAATCATATAAAAAGTGCAGTAAATCGGCGAAGTGTATATCAGTTAGCCTGTTGATCTTCAAATGATAAAAAGTTATAACAACTTGAAATTTTGAATGAAATCTGCCTATGAAATCTCATCATTTTCAGAGACCTGTTCAACGAAGCCATACACGTTGGGGTACACATTCTTTTTCTGAAAAACACCTGTGACATGCAGACGGACATGACGAAATTATAAGGGTTCTATGAAACCTTAGAAACTACACTTTGAAAAATATATTTTGATTTTTTGAGAATGTTCACTTTTTGTGCACCACCTCCACCCCTATTGTTCACTTTGTCACATTTTCTGTATCCCCTCCGGTCCCCAAAAAGTGAATGTGTTTGTTGAATAGCCCCTAATGAAATATTACATCAATTTAAAACCAATATTTAACCTACATAAAGTTCCGCAAGGTTCTAAGTACGTTACAGCCCTTTTTTTAAATTGTGTCCTTTTAATAAATAATAAATTAATTCAACTGCATAATATTATACTATGAGTACTGAAGTCAAATATCTCAAATATAATTTAACATATTTACTTAAACTATATTCTATTACACCAACATTTTATGGTAATCTAAATTTTATATTTGCTGTCCTAAAGAATTTTCTGTTTATAGGGTTTACAACTCTTTGGTTGTAAACTAGCGGATATCTCAAAAGCTACTGGGATTAGAAAAAAATTAGTAGTAAAACAATCAGGGCCATGCGGTGAGGCAAGGCGACCGCCTAAGGCAGCACGATTCAGGGGCGTCATTTTAGCAGGTGTCTGCATGCTGTTCTGACACGTTTAGTGTTATATAATTTGTTAGTCTTTCGTTATTTGCGGGTACTCTCCCAAAGTAATAATTTTCAGTTCACATTTATAATATAAAAGATATGAACGAAGCAGTTCTAAAAGCAAATTGTGATGATTTCCATCTTGTGTTGAAGGATGAAGATGATTGCGACATAGATGGTGCGGAGTTAAAAGAAGAATTAAGTGACCTGTCAAAGTGTTTACCCTGCAACAAGGATCCTATGGCTAAATTACTTAAGGTGGCCATTCCCTACAAAGAGACATCCGATAGGGAAATGTTTATTTTTTTGGCCAAACTTTTAGTATGTTTACCTCCTAACTACTCCAAACACAGCCCTGAAATAAAAAATTCTGTCCCTGACCACGTCCTCTACACCCCTCTTCATTGGCTGAACTATTTATGTAGTTTTAAGAAATTGAGACATTGTATTACTTGCTTATGACGTCATTTTGTATTTGTAGAATAATATGAAACCACAATAAGCCTTTAAAATTTATTGGAATGAGCTAGCCGATATAAATTATGCGGTTGGATTTTTTTGTCTAGCACTTAACCCTTTCATTCCAGCATTGGTATTTACATCGAGCCAGCTGTATGGCAGCGGGAGGCGCCTGCGGATTCGTACGGTATGTGAAAACTTATAAATTTTTTTTTAATGAATGATTTATTTAGCACTTGGCTAGTTAAAAAAGGAAATACAATAATGCGTTACTATTACATACATACAATAATAAATTGCACTCTTATCTATTGCTTAAGTAACTAAACACGTTTAAAGACATGTAGATTAGGCGAGACCTTAATTTCCTTAGGAAGAGCATTAAAGAGACGAACTCCTTAGAAGAATAAGGGTTTTTGTAGGGACGTCATTTTAACTGAATCAATATTGTAACTTTGCTTAGAACGTATATTATAGCTGTAAAAATTTGATCTCTTAACAAGAAATTCATTGAAGTATGCAGGTAATTGTCTATGCTCTATTTTGTAGATTAGTATTAAGTTCGCCTCATTAATACCCTCCCAAATTGTCAGCCACTCTAATGCTTGCAACATGTCTTCTACGGGGTATAGTTATTACAATTTAATATAATGCACATTGCCTTATTTTGCTGTATCTGTAACCTGCATATCATTTTTTATACAGGATATTAACAAAGAACTATAATAATTAAAATGAGGTAATATAATGGTATTATATTGCTATATATCCACACTGTGGAACACTACCTAAGTGTCGTGTTTGAAATCATAAATAAAATTCACAAATTTGTATGTATTTTTGGAATTAATCATAACAGTTTTACTTTAACGGATCATACAGAAGCAGGAGTATCTGTGGTTTATTTAATTGATTCAAGTTCACTTATTCTCATCGAGTAGGATGCAGAGAATGAAACTTGATATTGAATACGAACAAAATATTTAAATAAACATAAAATGAAGTTATTTTAGTTTAACAAGGTTATTCTAAATAGTATATAATAAAACATGAACTGATAGAGAATCACAATCTCATTTAAAATGATTTAGAATGAAATTGGAAAACAAAAAGGTAAATTTTATAAAATCTGACATGCATGTCAAAACTTAGGGCTGAAAATCATATTTTGTGTAGAAACACTGTAAATCTACACAAAATGAATATTGAATGAAAGACTATCAACAGTAGTTGCAGTGCAGCGTAATTATTTTAGAAATAGTAAGTCCATATATTACAAAACACTGAATGACATTTTAAGTTTTCAGATATTTTCAAATATCATTGCAGAAAGGTGTTTTGTAAATGATATTTCACATCATGCAGAAAGAAAGGACTAATAGTATGATGTTAAATGTTTGTTGGCGTATCAATTTCTTGTTTTAGTTTATAATATAAGTATTCTGTCAGTATGGAAACTGCAGTACGTTTTTAACTACTAGCATTTTGTGTTTATCATTGCTATTCATCTAAATGTATGAATTAGTATTTATTTGAGATTGGAATTGTTAATTGTAGTTATAAGTAGATTTTAAGAAAGTGTATGTAATATGTCAATATATTTCGAGTAATTATAATTATTCACTTAATCCTGAAAAGTAGAATAAGAAACTTATCAGGAAAAATAAAGAATTAAAAACAATATTCACTTAAGGTAAAGAACAAACAAAACTGAATAGTGTAAATTTTAAATTAAAATTAAATTTTGAAATATTAGATCAAAATAGAAAAAAACAATTGAAATATTGGAAATTAACCCATTGAAACGACTAAAAATAACAAATCAGTTGATCACACACCGCTGAACAGCGAGCTGCGAAATATATTCATCCAAGAATAAATATTAAATTGAAAAGAGAAGAAAAGTGGTGAATAAGTTGAAGGTTACAATTCAGATATATTGATATCAAGAAAAATTTGTAAAGTATATTAAATATAAAAGTGAGTAAACTTTAAAAGTATTAAGAAGTAGATTATCCGGAAAGCAGATTTAGAAGTATTTGTTAATCCAGTTAACAAATTTATATGGTGAAGAAATTTCAAACGTCAATCAAGTGATAGAAATATTTCAAGGAAATCAGTTGAAAATAAATTGGAGGTTATAAACAAACGTCAATCCAGAAAAGAAGAAGAAGAAGCCTTGAGAGGTTTAAAAACGAAAGGCTAAAAGCTGAGCACCGCACCTAGCTTCGCTTTTATGCGGTTGGTGGCGCTCATGTGTTTTCGTGTTTTGCTTTTGTAAGTAACAGCTGTTAACTCATCCGTGACTGGTTTTGCCATATTTAAAATTAATTAAATAGTTTAATTGTTTAAATAAAAATGGCAGTTATGTGTGAATTGTGTGGTGTAGTATTTGGTCGGCAGACATCTCTAAACAGACATAAAAGAAATGTGCATCTTTTAAAAAAAAGTAGTACCTGTGTCCTATCAAAAATCTGTGTACAAAAATGTACTTATGCCATGAAAATTCATGCAATTCTTCCTTTAAAACAATTGTTGATCTTGTTTTCCATCTTCGTGAAGAACATAAATTACCCATAGAAGAAGAAAACATGGAATTTAAAGATTTTTCAGGTTAACTGTTCCAAATATTGAAAAGAAATTAAACTTTTAATTTTCATTTTTTTTAGAGTTTATGTGCTGGAAGAATGAATTTGAAAAGAGAACAATGTCCAACTATATTTCGATGTGTGGAAAGAGGAGAACAAAGCAAGGCAGTTATGTACAAATTTTTAAATGTAATAGATCTGGTTAGTATTTCCTAATAAAATATTAAATATTTTTAGAGATACAAATATGTAATACGCCTATTTTATAGGAACAATTCCTCAGGTAGGAGATAATAATTTACGTTTGAGAAAGTTTCAAGGATCCTGTAAATTGAATTATAATTGTATAAGTCGATTGAAAATTACATTTGATAATGAACAAATAATTATTGTTCAGGGAATACTAACACACTATGGGCACAATATGGATATCTGCGATTAAGTCTTTCTGACAGGCAACTTATTGCATCCAAGCTTCTAAATGGTGCTTCTTATTCCAAGTAAGTTAATATAGGTACTTAACTGAATACTATTTAAAATTTATTAAAACATCAATATGGGTACTTTTTGAAAATGAATAGTTAATGTATAAAAATTATTTATTTCAGAATATTAGATATGAACAGAGACAGAATTGGAAAAAAATTGAAACGCGTGGATCTTTTGACAAGAAAAGATATGTTAATGTTCAAAAAAGTTTTAAAGTAGAGATCAGTGATCTTATGTATTTTATAAAAATGCAATACCTACCCATTCTTCTATTAATAATTTGTAAGAATTTTTCAATAAAGTACGTGGTACTGCTAACTCTATACCTTTTATTTTTTTTTAATTTACCTCAGATATATTAAATTTTGTTTAATTTAATTCTTTGTTTTATTGTATAAATTAGTTGATATAAATAAGTAATTTATTTTGTTTTAAATTATTTCAAGTATATGTGAAAATTAGTGTCTCAACAATTTAACACGCAGTATAAATGTTTTGTGTCAATGTACAATAAACATATTTATATATAATGTATTGTTTCATTGCTCACTATTAATGTGAGAATGACCTTCCCAATCCTTAATCCTTACTTTAAAAGAATCAATAAGAAATAAAATTTTGTTTATACAAAAATTCATGAATAAATGAATGACTTATATTATTGTTTATATTCATGGTTATGTTTTAAATCAATATACTATTAACAATTTTTTTTTAAGGGCGAATCTATATAAAATTCATATTAGGATTTATAAACATGCATCATTACACGACTAGTGTTTGAATATGCCGCGAAAACAGCATGACAGTTGTTATAAAACACATGAGCGCCATCAGCCGCATAAAATCGAAGCTCGGTGCGGTGCTCAGCTTTTAGCCTTTCGTGTTTAAAAAGTCAGTCAAGTGACATTATATTTCAAGGATCATAATAACCAGTTAGAGGTTACAATATAACATTACTCGAGTCGAAAGAAAGACAAGGTAAAGCTTTACAATATCAGAAATCCATGGTACATATTTATTTTAAATAAAGGCCATATTTATCATTTTAGTTAAGTTAGATTTTGTTATTTAAATTTGTTAATTACATTCCAAGTTCAAATTTGTTAATAAATTAATACTTTGTTCGTTCAATACTGAGTTTGATTTATTTAGATTGTTATCTTGATCGATGAGCATTTATTGAACCGACTTCGTTGGACCCTGAGTAAGACCCACATAGCACGCGATATGAAATGAACATTCAAAACTCATTGTCTACATTCAAACAATATTCAGAACTTCTTTTACATATAGCCGTAATATACATTTTGCGACGTACTTATATCAATATAGGAAAGATATTGCCAGTACGTTGTACGATATTCCTATATATACCTATAATATACGTGAAATAATGTTGATTCTGCGATATACACAGAATATTGTACGAATCTTCTCAAAAATTTACTGATGTGTCAAATATTATATAGATATACAATAGGCAATATTTATGCTATGTACTTAATTCAATCTCTTTACAATTTACAAATGGAATATTTTTACAACATGATATTTTCGTATACTGTAGACATATACAAAAAGCTATATTAATTTTGAAATCTTTAATAAATATCACATATACATTTAATGGATAACATATGTGTATCATCATATATATCCTGATAATGTACCAGTGGAACATTTCTGCAACATAGAATTCATGTTTGTATTTTTAATATTCAAAAAATGACATTCAAAAGTTGAACACATGTACACTACTGCTGTATGCAATAAAACACAAATTAAATTTTAGAATGGGGTGTAAACATATTGAGCCAATCGTTGGCACACGTAAATTATGTATACCCACCGACAAAGCAGTTTTAGCAACATTGCAACTGAAACTTGAAACAATATAGCTCTAGTAATATTGCACAGCAATATGTTACATTTTGCAAAGTACCAATAAGATTTATGCGGTTTTTGACTGATTTTGACAGCGTAATGCTGCATGCATTTGGGCTATATTACATAAAAATTATGGTAAGTTAAATATTAATTCTACGCCAGTGTTGGTATATAGTGCCTATCTACCTCATAACAAAAACAAATTGATATTTCTCTATCTAGGCTTGGTTTAAGTGCATTTATAATCATCCCCTGTGGCGAATGGCATACGTTTTATAAATTATAAATCGTTGGTTAAAATTGTAGATATGAAATATGATTTAAATTTTGAATCCAGACTTTGGACTTGTGATCGTTTATTAAATAATAATGAATAATAAAAATGATAACTTATTCATCCCTTTTTCAATTTTCCTACTGTATTTAATTAATTAGTAGCTATCGGCATTTCTTAAGCAGGTAGTTCGGACTTGAGAAATGATTATTTAATTACATTTTATCGTTATAATTAGATTTCCGCTTTCCATGTCGTTACAATCGCCCCTTGTCGAATTTTTTAAATGCGCGCCACGTCCTTAGATTAGCGCATGCTCTTTGCCACCACAGCGCACAGGCTGTCAAATGTCGATTTCAATTCGTTTGTGTTTTGTTTTCCCGTGATTATTAATTATTAGTTCATGTGTGGGTACATTAATTGCTTTGCAATAAGTATTTTACAATTGTACACAATACAACTACCTACCACATAGTTTTAAGGATGACCCCCTTTGTTGTCATTTGCTATTTGCAGATATTTTATATTCAGATACTAAAGTTTAATGTATCCCTTTGTACTTACCTGTTGTTATAATAATGGCGGCGTTTGTAGGCACCAATTTTTTTAAAAGAAACGGAGGTAGTGGTTGGTGGTCACTATTCAAACGGAACCAATTTGACAAATCATTGAAAAACAGGAGAAATCCCAGATGAAACTTGGACACTTTACGGGGTGTTTAAATCTTATTTTTAAGAAGGTAGGTTCGATCTATTTCAATATTAAGGTGCTTTTGTTTATTTAAATCACAACCATTGGTTTTAATTACAACATACGAGTTGTTATATTTATTCGTATTAATTTGCTTTATATCTATTTCAGAGGATTATAAAAAGCTGCAATTAGGTAAATGGAAAAAATCAGAAATCAGATGTACAGAGTGAACAGAAACAAATCAAGGGACTATATGTACAAAAAGCATATTAGCCCTCCGAAAAGATTATTATTGTCAGATGAACATAGTGATATCGAAGAACGTATTGGAAGCCGTCGACTTCCCAAAGTGAAAGAAATGTTGTCTTTACTGGAAGTTGAAAGAGAATATGTGTTCTTCTAATAACTCTGGTAGGCATTTAAAATCACAAACACAAACATTTCCGATTTTCAAAAAAATACCTATAACTATGTTTTGTTTTATGATAATATCAATTTGTTTAATTTGTTTTTGATTATTTTTATTTTTTTCTGTAAGATGTGTTTATTATTTTATTTATTAACTTCATCAAGGACAGTTTTTAAATTGAAATACCTATTCAAATATAATTAATTGTTTTTTCTTTTATAGTTGGAACTATAGCTCGTGTATCCCCACCTCCTCTCTACTCAGGAAAAAAATACCTTCTCCCAAAAATTGGAAAAGCCAAAAGAAAGTATTCAGCCAATAGGAGCAGGTGACGTGTTCAGAATGCCAAGTGGAGTTTCGCAATTAGAAGTAGCGCCATCGGCAACACCCGGACACTAGTTTTGAAAATGTAAGCCCTCCAGTTTTTACTATTTTTTACTTACTGGCCAAATATTTCTTATAGTAAAATACGACAGTTTATAAGTTGCAAACAACATTTTTTTGTTAAAAAAATATTAATCAGTTCATAAGTTGCAAAGCACATTTTTTTGTTTAAAAAATGTCGATTTAAATTCTTGGCACAATTATTATTTATTACTGCAATTCATTTTGTAACAAAAAATAAAAATATATTTAAAGTAACACAATTGTTTTAATTATAACTCTTCCTATTTTATAATTTAAGATACATAATTGTTACGACGATGTAAAGTAGTTAATAGAATAAAGTCATATTTTGCTCTGAACAATTTAAAACATGATTTGAATTAGATAAAACTTTAAGGTAACGTAATATGATTATCAGACTTTCGTAAATGTGTTAAATATGACTATTAAAGCTGAAGTTTTCAGAGTGATAAATGTGTGATGCATTTTAAAATGGTTTCTAACAGATCTTATTATTAACGTAAAAGTATTTTTTTTTGCTATGATATTCTTGGGCCTTTGTAAAGTATTGTTATGGCAAATGCAGTTTTATTGGTAGGTTTATTTAGCATTTGTGTGCTCCATTCAACAAAATTTGATCAATAAAACATGTTTGAGTTTAACTGAAAAGTAATGGTAAAAACAAATTTTCCATGCAGTGTACATTGTTAGAAGCAATAAATATATATTTCGAAATATCTTTACAATATTTTTTCAGCATACATGCAGATCTACAAGACGTATGTGTACGATATGCTGTGGGATGAGAACAACCATTAGTATACAGGATGTTCCAGTAAAAAGTCTCAGGCTGGATATCTTCTAAACAAATAGAGACGTTTTATTTCTGTAAAAGCCAGTTTGTAGCACATAAATAGTGCTTCAATTTTGAATATAAATGAATGGTTTTTGAATATATCAATGTGTAGATGGTGCTGGGCTCTAAATAAATCTTATTTCTTTGGGAGAAACTTCAAAACCTGGTTTCTGTGGAAGGGAAATACATTTCTAAGTAGATTTTGTTCTTAAGAAAAAAGGCAAATCTAGCCGTTTTTGAGATGTGTCCAAATATTGCCATTTGTTCCTATTGAATAGTTGTAATCTCTGAAAGATTTATTTAGTCTTTAAGGGGGACAATCTGTATATCATAAACTTTGAAATTTTGATTTATATGAAAATGCCTTAAATGTCATTTTTTTTAAATCACTTAAATAGTGAAATGTTTCGGAAATAATTATTTAACAGGAGCAAATGGCAACGTTTGGATACAAATATCTCAAAAGCAGTTGGATTTGCGATTTTTTTTAACAATATTTACATAGAAATGCATTTCCCTTTACACAAACCACATTTCAAAGTTCCTCTCGTCGAAATATTTCTTGCTCAGTGTCATATATGTATAAACTGACTTTTACAGAATTAAAATATCTCTATTCATCTAGAAGATATCCAGCATGGGAGTTTTTATTGGGACACTCTATAATCTATTTTGAATAAGTATTAAACATTTATTCAATATACTATTGTTGCTTTGCAATATTGAAAGTATACATATGGATAACATTGCCTATATGTAGGGAACACATTTGTGTATATTATAACTATATTGTAAAATAAATGTTTATTTCAGAATATGTTTACAATGTGTCACCAACATGTTTGTGTATATTGCAGAAATATGTATAGTATGTGAAAACCTGTGACAAAACAACCAGTATACAACTTATTTTGAATCAGTATTAAATATTTATTCAATATACCATTGTTGTTTTGCAATATACATTGTATATTGAAAGTATACATGGATAATGTTGCATGTATGTACGGAAAAGGTTTGTGTATATTGTAACTATATTGTAGAATGAATGTACATTTCAGAATATGTTTACAACGTGTCAGCAACATACATATGAATATTGCAGGAGTATGTATACAATGTGAAAACCTGTGACAAAACAACCAGTATACAACTTATTTTGAATTAGTTTCAAATATTTATGCAATATACTAATTTTATTTTGGAATATGTATAGTATATCGTAGGAATATGAAAATGCTAATTGGGGAGTCATTCTATAGATTGTAGATGGTCATGCTAATGGTGTTCTATAGTCTATAATATTAACAGCTTTTAAGAAACTGTTTGGCGCTCAATAAAATCATTTCAATTTACTTTCAAAAAGTAATTTCGAACGTATAAAAAATAAAATAGAAATCAGAATATAGAACAATATATTAACATTTTAGACCACTGCGATAAACAACTGGCAATTGTCTAAATGTTATTTGTGGCATTATCTTCATTTTTTTCCCTTCTTCAATTCTTTGGGACTTTCTGCCATATGTATGTTTTCTTTTAAGCGGTGCTCGAGGAATCTACAAAATATCACAATTAACCAGTATGTTATTGGAAAATAACCTCTACGACTGTGACTTTTACGTCAAAGGATCAGTTAGAGGTTGCTTTTTTTTAAATAAACAACACAAATAAGTATAAAAACTTGAAATTAAGTATTTCGCCGACGTTTCGGAAATCTTATCTGTTTCCTTTCTCAAGGCTTTTTTTGAAAAATGTTTTTTGCAATATATTACTGAATGAGGATAGATGCGTGTCGAATTGTTCCGTAGATGTCTGTATAACTTGGTTGCCAATGTTAAAAGAAGAACTTCACAAACTTAACATTGTATAAAAACTAAAAAAAACTGTTAACTATATCAACAGTTCTATGTAAATAGTAAGTATCTATGGATATTGAATATAACAAACATTCTAAGAGCTGTGCATATCATACATATCATACACAGCAAAAAAGTTTTTTCAAAAAAAGCCTTGAAAAGGGAAACAGATTATAGATTACCGAAACGTCGGCGAAATATTTAGTTTCAAGTTTTTATACTTATTTGTGTAGTTTATTAATAAAAAAATACAACCTCTAACTGATCCTTTGACGTAAAAGTCACAGGCGTAGACGTTATTTACCAGTAACATACTGGTGAATTGTGATATTTTGTAGATTCCCCGAGCACCGCTTAAAAAGAAAACATACATGTGGCAGGAAGTCCCAAAGAATTGAAGCAGAAAAAAAAAACAACTATAGCAATACGTCTAAAAAGTCCAATATTTTTCCCCAGTTTTTTACAGAGATAATGTATGTGAGGAGAGAAACTGAGTTGGGGGTCTAAATAAACACCTAAGTATTTAATTTCCAACACATAGTCAATCAGGTCACCATTTATATTGATGCCCAAGTCTAATTCAGCAAATTTTCTACAATTAGCCTTCAAACGTATCTACATTTTATGTTTGATCTATTTAGTTTTAATTTATTTTGGCAAAGCCAGTCGTACAAAGTTCGAAGTTCATCATTCAGAGTATCAACAACTCCCGGAAGTTCTTCCACTAACACAAATTAAAGTTTCGTCCGCAAATAGATTGACAAATGATTGTTTTAAACCTATATAAATATCATTCACATA
The DNA here is from genome assembly GCA_963583905.1 of Stenurella melanura. Classification (NCBI taxonomy): domain Eukaryota; kingdom Metazoa; phylum Arthropoda; class Insecta; order Coleoptera; family Cerambycidae; genus Stenurella; species Stenurella melanura. The sequence continues at coordinate 167,699,904 of OY757310.1, forward strand.
GACAAACACAAGGGGACCGAAGACACTCATCCCCTGAGGAATGCCACAGGTAATATATTTCAATTTTGCTTGATATGTTGCCTCCTACTCTCGTCATTTGATACCTGTTCGTTAAACAATCCTTAATTCACTCTAAAGCACTACTACCTACACACCATATATAACTGCAACTTTTTGATAAGTATATGTCACGATCAATTGTTTCAAACACCCTTTGCAAGTCCAGCAAATAAATGCTACTTCACAGATGATCACCTCAATAATTTTATCGACAACTGGAAATAAATTATTTGGCCTGAAATCTGCGGGAGTTCTAGGGTTGGTAATTTTTGGAATAGGAACTATCACACTAATTTTTAATTCACTAGGTACTTTTCCAGTGAGGTAATAATAATAATAATAATATACTTTATTTCAGGAAAATCAGTCTTACAAAATATTTTTTAAAACTAATTGAATGAAAGATGTTAATCTAGGTATTGTATTTAACAGTTATTTCAAATCATAAAATCCTAAATTAAAATTTTGTTTTAAAACAACATGATATAAGATATAAAAAGAACAAATAAATAGAAGCAAATAGATTTAGGTTGTATTTAAAAATTCCTTCTCATTATATGGCTCAAGAGCTAAAATAATATTAAAAACTTAAAATGAGGTTATCTCCTTTATTGTTGTAGGCAGTTTGTTATAAACTTTATACACGAGTAAGCAGGGTTTCTCTCAGAGAGAATTAGTCAATGCTGTGGTAAATTATAGCATAAAGACATGGTGTTATGTAATTTACCCTACATGACCCCCTTGTATTTAATCCTGAGAGTAATCTTATAATACGTTTCTAACCTACTCCTCAGATAGCCATGTTGATAGTCATTGAACAGCTTATTTATATAATAATAATAATAATAGTCTTTATTAGGAAAGCATGTACATACAATACATCCAATCGCTAAGGTGAAGTCTAGCCAAATATAAAGATTTAGTAGTCTGTTTGCTATTGCTATCTCAAAAATTGTTGAAAGAGATGGTAACAAACTTATGGGTCTATAATTCTGAATATGGGTAGTAGGGATAGATCATATCCATTATGCGCTATACGTGCTTCATTTAGCAATATAAATTAAAATAATCAATTCAATAAAATTTTATTTATTTCAAACATATAAAAAACAGATTTTCACAAAAAAATGCAAAATAAAAACAGAAACGAACTAAAGTGTAAATATGGCCTCGCGTAAATATCCGGTTTCCGTGCTGGGAGCATGAAAAATTTTTGCGGATTTATCCGGTTCAAGGAATTAAAGAGGTAAAATGGCTTCACAATAAATTTTTAAAATTAGTTATAATAAGCCACGCCCCCATTTTTCCTTACGTGTAATGCTGACGTGACTTATGCCGATCGCTTGTTCGAAGTTGTCTAATTGACTGCATACAAATCTCTCTTTCAAATTCAAAATACACGGAGTAACATGCTCTGCTCAAATCAGCATCCTTTTTTTTTTTTCGTGTGCCTGTGTAACCTTAATGTTCTGACGTCAGTGTGCCTCAAATGGTACAAAAATCGATTAAAAAATATGAGAAAAGAATAATAAATAAGAATTGAACAAAAATATAATAGTGGAATATCACAACTTTCGTGGCATAAGCCATCATTAATATAAATACCACTTGCATTATTTTTTTAAATAATTCATAATTATCAATATTTGTACATTTTTCTGATATGTTATAATCTTGAAAACTATTGTTCATCTTATCTACATCACTTTTCCTAGTATCACATTTTCGTTGCTATATTTTTATTTATTTATACATGACCTTTTTTATGTGCCGAAGCGCAGGGGCACTCAGACAGAATAAAGGTCATGTACTTTTGAGCAGAGCATGATACCCTCCTGTAATTTGAGCTGTTGAATCCGATGCCGCCATCGGAATTGCTCCATCACATCATGATTTTTCCTAATTCCCTCCTAATCAAGATTTTCATTGATTTGTAGCAATTTTTTGAGACTAGGAAAAGTCCCAAAAACAGAGCAAATCTGACGGCGGCATCGGATTTAGCAGCTCAAAATACTCGCTCTGCTCCTTTTTTTTTTTTTTTCGTGTGCCTGTGTAATCTTAATGTTCTTACGTCAGTGTGCCTTAAATGGTACAAAAATCGATTAAAAAATATGAGAAAAGAATAATATAAGAATTGAAGAAAAATATAATAGTGAAATATCACAACTTTCGTGGCATAAGCCATCATTAATATAAATACGACTTGCATTATTTTTTTAAATAATTCGTAATTATTATCAATATTTGTACATTTTTCTGATATGTTATAATCTTGAAAACTATTGTTCATCTTATCTACATCACTTTCCCTAGTATCACATTTTCTAACAACCGCTGCTATACTTTTATTTATTTATACATGACCATTTTTGTGTGCCTGAGCGCAGAGGCACTCAGACAAAAAAAGGTCATGTATTTTTGAGCAGAGCATGATACCCCCCTGTAATTTGAGCTGTTGAATCTGACACCGTCAGAATTGCTCCATCACATCATGATTTTTCCTAATCCCCTCCTAATCAAGATTTTCACTGATTTTTAGCAAATTATTTTGAGACTAGGGAAAAGTCCCAACAACGGAACAAATCTGACAGCAGCATCGGATTTAGCAGTTCAAAATATTCGCTCTGCTCCTTTTTTTTCGTGTGCCTGTGTAACCTTAATGTCCTTACGTCAGTGTGCCTTAAATGGTACAAAAATCGATTAAAAAATATGAGAAAAGAATAATATATGAATTGAAGAAAAATATAATAGTGAAAGATCACAACTTTCGTGGCATAAGCCATCATTAATATAAATACCACTTGCATTATTTTTTTAAATAATTCGTAATTATTATCAATATTTGTACATTTTTCTGATATGTTATAATCTTGAAAACTATTGTTCATCTTATCTACATCATTTTCCCTAGTATCACATTTTCTAACAACCGCTGCTATACTTTTATTTATTTATACATGACCATTTTTGTGTGCCCGAGCGCAGAGGCACTCAGACAAAAAAGGGTCATGTATTTTTGAGCAGAGCATGATACCCCCCTGTAATTTGAGCTGTTGAATCTGACGCTGCTGTAGGAATTGTTCCATCACATCATGATTTTTCCTAATCCCCTCCTAATCAAGATTTTCACTGATTTTTAGCAATTTTTTGAGATTAGGGAAAAGTCCCAACAACGGAGCAAATCTGACGGCATCGGATTTAGCAACTCAAAATACTCGCTCTGCTCCTTTTTTTTTCGTGTGCCCGTGTAATCTTAATGTTCTTACGTCAATGTGCCTCAAATGGTACAAAAACCGATTAAAAAATATGAAAATAGAATAATAAATAAGAATTGAACAAAAATATAATAGTGGAATATCACAACTTTCGTGGCATAAGCCATCATTAATATAAATACCACTTGCATTATTTTTAAAAATAATTCGTAATTATTATCAATATTTGTACATTTTTCTGATATGTTATAATCTTGAAAACTATTGTTCATCTTATCTACATCACTTTTCCTAGTGTCACATTTTCTAACAACGGTTGCTATATTTTTATTTATTTATACATGACCTTTTTTGTGTGCCGGAGCGCAGGGACACTCAGACAAAAAAAGGTCACGTACTTTTGAGCAGGGCATGATACCCCTCTACAAATTTTTAGCAATTTTTTGAGATTAGGGAAAAGTCCCAACAACAGAGCAAATCTGACGGCGGCATCGGATTTAGCAGCTCAAAATACTCGTTCTGCTTTTTTTTTTCATGTGCCTGTGTAATCTTAATTTTCTTACGTCAATATGCCTCAAATGGTACAAAAACCGATTAAAAAATATGAGAAAAGAATAATAAACAAGAATTGAACAAAAATATAATGGTGGAATATCACAACTTTCGTGGCATAAGCGATCATTAATATAAATACCACTTGCATTGTTTTTAAAAATAATTCGTAATTATTATCAATACTTGTACATTTTTCTGATTTGTTATAATCTTGAAAACTATTGTTCATCTTATCTACATCACTTTCCCTAGTATCACATTTTCTAACAACCATTGCTATATTTTTATTTATTTATACTTGACCTTTTTTGTATGCCGGAGCGCAGGGGCACTCAGAGAAAAAAAAGGTCATGTATTTTTGAGCAAAGCATGATACCCCCTGTAATTTGAGCTGTTGAATCCGACACTGTCGGAATTGCTCCATCACATCATGATTTTCCCTAATCCCCTCCTAATCAAGATTTTCACTGATTTTTAGCAAATTATTTTGAGACTAGGGAAAAGTCCCAACAACAGAGCAAATCTGACAGCGGCATCGGATTTAGCAGCTCAAAATAGTCGCCCTGCTCCTTTTTTTTCGTGTGCCTGTGTAATCTTAATATTCTTACGTCAATGTGCCTCAAATGGTACAAAAACCGATTAAAAAACATGAGAAAAGAATAATAAATAAGAATTGAACAAAAATATAATAGTGGAATATCACAACTTTCGTGGCATAAGCCATCATTAATATAAATACCACGTGAATTATTTTTAAAAATAATTTGTAAGTATTATTAATATTTGTACATTTTTCTGATATGTTATAATCTTGAAGACTATTGTTCATCTTATCTACATCATTTTCCCTAGTATCACATTTTCTAACAGCCATTGCTATATTTTTATTGTCTAATTTATTTCCCCTATTTTGTTTACTTTGTGCTATATTACCTAGAGACATTTCTTTAAATTTCATATAACGCCGAAAATTCGGACCTATATAGTCATAATAGTAGTATCGTATATCGTCATTTAAAGCTTCGTTAAAACTGTTATTATTATTTAAACAGTTTACATTGATATTTGACTCTGCATATAGTGCAAAGGTATGCCTTTCTTCCTTTTGAGACTTTTTGGTTCCATCGATTAAAGTTTGATGAACAGGCATTGATATCTTTTTTTCACTAGTGCCATCTGCAACTTCAACAGATTCATCCAAAGGCATATCACGAGAATTCTCCATGAATAGCTGGAAATGTGTGTCAACAAATTCATAAGTAGATTTTAAACCACCATTTAAATTTTTTAAACAGTGCAAGTCTTGATTTTCTCCATCACTATTTTCATTAAAATTATGTTGTATCCTAGTTATTACTTTACTGTTTGTCTTATTTTCTATCTGTGATATTATTTTGTTTTGCTTGCCAGTTATTACTTGTTCTTTGGAAATCTCATAAAAAGGGTTACATAATAAGTAAGGCCTATGTATATCACAACTCTCACTGAGTATATTTTGCATGAAATAATCAAATCCATCACCAAGAATACTATTTTGAGGACTTGTTAAGGGGTTAATATTATATTTCTTATCAATATCAGGTACTTTATTTATTTGTACTTTGCAAGTATTACTGGCTTCTGCTCTAACTGCTATGATTTTTTTATTTGGTTTCGTATTATCTTGCTCCATTTCATTAGTTTTCTTTTTATTATTAACTATTATATTTGGTTTTACTTTACCTTGAACATTGTCTGAATTTTTTGTACATATTTCTTTGGTTTTCTTGTTTGAGTAATTTTTTTTGTTCATTCTGATTCCTAAATCATTTATTTGTACAGTATTATTTTCAATCCAATTAGAACATTGAACCTCTGTCCTAGCCTCCTTATCATTTAAGAACATACTTGGCATGAACCATTTCCTATGGGTTTCTTTCTCAATCTCTTTGTCCTCCATTTCAATCCTTTTCAATAATTCATTGAATTTCACCAAGTCTCTTCGTATTTCATTTAATACTCCAAAACCATAATCAACTTTAGAAATTCTCTTCTTTTCAGTAAAGCTACAGGAAGAACTAGGTTGATTAAAAATAGCTCCACCAGAAGACTGCAAGATTTTCTTTTTACTAGAGCTACAGGAAGTACTAGGCTGGTTAGAAACAGCAACACTGGAGGACTGCAAGATTTCCTTTTCGCTTAAGCCACGGGAGGTATTAGGCTGGTTAGAACTAGCTCCACCGGAAGACTGCAAGATTTTTTTTTTACTAGAGCTACAGGAAGTAGTACTAGGCTGGTTAGAAATAGCTCCACCAGAAGACTGCAAGATTTTCTTTTTACTAGAGCTACAGGAAGTACTAGGCTGGTTAGAAATAGCAGCACTGAAGGACTGCAAGATTTCCTTTTCGCTTAAGCCACGGGAGGTATTAGGCTGGTTAGAAATAGCTCCACCAGAAGACTGCAAGATTTTCTTTTTACTAGAGCTACAGGAAGTACTGGGCTGGTTAGAAATAGCAACACTGGAGGACTGCAAGATTTCCTTTTTGCTTAAACCACGGGAGGTATTAGGCTGGTTAGAAATAGCTCCACCAGAAGACTGCAAGATTTTCTTTTTACTAGAGCTACAGGAAGTACTAGGCTGATTAGAAATAGCAACACTGGAGGACTGCAAGATTTCCTTTTCGCTTAAGCCACGGGAGGTATTAGGCTGGTTAGAAATAGCTCCACCAGAAGACTGCAAGATTTTCTTTTTACTAGAGCTACAGGAAGTACTGGGCTGGTTAGAAATAGCAACACTGGAGGACTGCAAGATTTCCTTTTTGCTTAAACCACGGGAGGTATTAGGCTGGTTAGAAATAGTTCCACCAGAAGACTGCAAGATTTTCTTTTTACTAGAGCTACAGGAAGTACTAGGCTTAGAACTAGCTCCATCAGAAGACTGCAAGATTTTCTTTTTACTAGAGCTACAGAAAGTAGTACTAGGCTGGTTAGACATAGCTACACTGGAGGACACCAAGATTTCCTTTTCGCTTGAGCCACATGAAGTATTAGGCTGGTTAGAAATAGCTTCACCGGAAGAGGGCAAGATTTTCTTTTTACTAAAGTTACAGGAAGTAGTACCAGGCTGGTTAGAAATAGCTACACTGGAGAGCTGCAAGGTTTCCTTTTTGCTTGAGCCACAGGAAGTATTATGCTGGTTAGGAATAACTCCATCAGAGGACTGCAAGATTTTCTTTTTACTAGAGCTACAGAAAGTAGTACCAGGCTGGTTAGAAATAGCTCCACCGGAAGACTGCAAGATTTTCTTTTTACTAGAGCTACAGGAAGTGGTACTAGGTTGGTTGGAAATAGCTCCATGGGAAGACTGCAAGATTTCCTTTTCACTTGAGCCACAGGAAGTATTAGGCTGGTTAGAAATAGCTCCACCAGAAGACTGCAACATTTTCTTTTCACTAGAGTTGCACGAAATACTAGACGGGTTAGAAACGGCTTCACCAGAAGACTGCAAAATTATGTTTTTACTACAGCTACAGAAAGTATTAGGCTGGTTAGAAATACCAACACCGGAAAACAGCAAATATTTCTTTTTATCAGAGCTACAGGAAGTACTAGACTGGTTAGAAATAGCTCCATCAGAAGGCTGCAAGATTTCCTTTCTCATATCAAGGAATACTCTAATAGTAGAATTATTAATAGGATCATCATTTTCTAAAGTATAGAGGGGGACCTTAGACCACTTTTTTTTCTTCTTAACCTTGCCAATTACTTTGGCAGTGCTACATTTAACTTTTACTGTGTTTATACTTGTATCAGTCAATTGCCAATGGCAAGCTCCAACAGGACTTTTGTGAATTGCATTTAAATAATATTTTTCCGTAACATGCTTTGTCTTGTCATCTTTCTCTTGCATCTGCACATTTTTATTATTATTTGCCATCCATTCCATGCATTTTTCACTAGGAGGCGTTTCAGCACATATTTCTACTATTTTGTCTTCGATTGATTCAAGCTTAAGAGGAGGAGGTCTTAATAAATAGTAGTCTTCATCAAATTCTTCTAGACCAGAATCAGAGTCTGATGAACTAGAGATGATACCATGGATCCTATATGCCAACTTTTCAAGCTCCTGAAAAATTCAATTATTAATTATCACTACTACATGTATTGAATAAAAATTAATAATTTTCTAATAGTTATAAATAAAAAAAATTAAAAAGCACAGAACTTCACTTAAAATGCTTAGTAAATTGTTAAATTTAAATTCTAATTATAGCTACAAATATGCTGGCAACATGTTAATTTTTAAGAACTCTACAAATTGTGTCAGGAGTGAAGCTGATTTCATCTTGGCATATATATTTGAATATTGAAATGTTATTTCTGGCATACTTAATTTTTCTGCTCTTCTCTTTGGAGTTTTTCACAACATTAAAATACATTATTTTTACTCTTATTCATACTACTTGTCAAAAATCAGCCTCTAACTGTTCCTTTGACATAAGAGTCACAAACACAAAGATCATTTTTACTACGTCTTATATAAGTTCTAATTGGGGGCATCAGTGATCGAACACATACATTTCAAAAAATATGCACAAGTAGTTTCTAAGATATAATTTTGGCTCCATGAAACTTGCGACACACTGTATATATGCAGTTTATACTGAAAAGTTGCGAAGTTCGATGGGGGTATGTGCTAAATATGTAGTAAAAGATATTGAGACCTCACGTCTCTCTTTAGTAACTGTTACTATAGTTCAGAGTTGTTATAATGTAATCGACTCCTGATTACTGATTACAAGTAACCAGGAATCGCCTATCTACAAGCTGCAATTACTTTTAGGTAATCGTAATCATGAACAAGACCAACTATGATTACAATGTATAATTTGTCATCATTGGCGATTGTGATTACAGTAAACAATAATCGTAGGTTGATATTAATACAATATAGATTACTTAAATTGAAATAAAATAGTGGAAATACAAAGTTGTAGAATAATTTATTATGATCAAAAACATTTATTGGCTAAAATGATATGTTAATTATGATCTAGGTGCACACGTACAAAAAATGAATTTATACATATCCTCTTGTAACTTCTTCCCGTATAACCAAACTGTATATAACCTGTATCGAGTTATATAAATAAATAAATAAATAAGAAATTTATTATGTGCTTATTAAAGACAAATACAGAGTGAATTATGTTTGTTTTAAATATTTTAGAAATAGAATTATAAAAGCATCAATTTTTAATACACATAAAAGGTGAATGTTCATCCATACAGACAATTTTCAACTTCACCCTTTGGCTTTAGCCTCAAATGATAATAGGTATAAATAATACATATAAATACACAAATAATATACACAAATTTAAAACAATAACTAAGTAAAAATCACAGGTTTAAATTATACAGTTCACGTTTTGCATATTTCCTAAATTGCTCAATTTTCATATTAAGGTGGCCATTCCCTAGAAAGAGACTTCCGATAGGGAAATATTTACTATTTTCAGCTATAACTTTTTTTTCTTAGTACGTATATTTAAAAAAACTATAAGCGTACCTAAGTAGAACCATGACAAAACTATTACTCTGAATTTTCACTCAATAATTTTAGTGGTTTGCAAAATAGCTCGATTTAAATTTAAAAATTGTGTTAATCTTCCTATTTCGTAGTTTTAAATCGAGCTATTTTGCAAACCACTGAAATTATTGAGTGAAAATTCATAGTAATAGTCTTGTTATAGTTCTACTTAGGTACTCTTATATTTTTTTAAAATATACGTACTAAGAAAAAAAAGTTATGGGCAAAAATAATCAATATTTCCCTATCGGATGTCTCTTTCTAGGGAATGGCCACCTTAAAGCAATTGTTAGGGAGAGCATTAATTATTTTAGTTGCTATGTAAGTAATGCTTGAATGAAATAAAGTTGTAGTATGCTGTGGAATATCTAAATCATCCCGATGTCTAATTGTGATATCATGTACATCAGACCTATATCTTAACTTATTGTACAAATATTTAGGCATTTTTTCAGTTACAATTTTAAATACAAAACATAACAAATGAATTTTTTGTCTTTCATCCATCCGTATCCACTTGATTTCGTTTATATGATAACTTGTAGGCTCTCTTCTGGGTAGTTGTAAACAATATCTTATTCCTGCATTTTGTACTCTCTGAATTCTTTTTTTTGTTTTTTCCTTTAGGCATGGGTAATATACACAGTCATAATAGCTAAACAATGATAGCACTAATGAGTCAACAAATAGAAGTTTGACGTTCCTAGGTAGAATATTTTTATATTGATAGAAAGCTTTCAGTCTCATGAAAGACACTTGAAATTTACTTTGCACATGTTGTTCGAAATTTAAGTTCTCATCCATTATTAGACCAAGATTCTTTACACTTGTCTTGTACTCTAGAGTTTTACCCTTTATTTTAACTTTATAGTGCAATTTTATTTCATTTAAGAAGTTTTTAGAGCCAAATGCAATTAATTGTGATTTTGTGGGGTTGACTTGAAGGCCAATATTGGTTATATAGTCCACAAGGTTATTAACGTCTCTGTTTATGACTTCAACGGCCGCTTCTGTGTCTCCCTGTGTAAAACTATAAAGAAGCTGAAAATCGTCAGCATACATATATAGCTTGCAATGTTCTAAAATTACAGAAGCATCAAAAGTAAAGACGTTAAACAATAATGGTCCTAATATTGAGCCCTGAGGTACTCCTGTTTCGACAGTACATGGTTGTGAAAAAATATTAACATTCTGTTGTTGAATTCTAGTAATAACCCTTCTTTCATTTAAGTAATCTGAAAACCATAGTAATGCATTTTCTCTAACGCCATTAGACTGTAATTTAGCTAATAAAAGTTCAAAATTCACAGAGTCAAAGGCTTTTGACATGTCCATAAGTATTTAGAATAGTTGCCATATTTTTACCTTTTGCTGAAATAATATCATCTACAATACAAGATAAAGTTGTTGCAGTGCTAAAACCTTTTCTAAATCCAGACTGTCGAGATGGAAATAAGTCATACATATTTAAATGTTCATATAATTGATTATACACTATTCTTTTTAAGATTTTTGATTCAACAGGTAAAATATTTATTGGGCGTAAATCCTTAATCTCCGTATCTGATTTTGGAATTGGCTGAATTATACTTGTTTTCCATTCTTTAGGCATTCTATCCATTTCTAGTGACATGTTTATTATATGAGTTAGGATAGGCAAGCAATAAGGAAGAATCAGCTGTAGCATATGTACTGATATCCCATCAATACCAATCGATTTTGATTTAATTTTATACAATGCCTTTTTTATATCTTCTGCTCCAATTATTTCAAAACTAAAATTTGGTATGTCGTCCTTTTCATTATAGTGATCTATTATATCTCTGCTTATTTGAGTTTTTATCACACTTGTTTGAAAGAAGTTGGTAATAATTTGAGGATCATTTATATTTGGTGGTAACTCCAGATTTGAATCTTTTCTCCTTATTCCAAGTTTTTGTACCTCTGACCATATGTTTGCATTTTTGTTTTGATGCTGTCCAAATCTATGTCCATAATATGCAACCTTTTCTCTATTTATTGCTTTTTTCACTTCTTTTCTAATCTCTTGACAATAAGCACGTGTTCCATCTGTTTGATTTTTGCAGTATTTCTTTCTCGCTTTTTCTCTTTCTCACAGTAGGCATTTAATATTGAATGTAATCCAAGGTAGGTTTTTTCTTGGTCTTAGTTTACTTGTTTTAAGAGGAGCATGTATATCAAAAATGTTTACAATTTTTTCATTAAGGAGTTTTAACTTATTATCTACATCTTCTGTCATATAAATATCAGTCCAATTAATTTTTTCAGCATCCCCATAAAAATGTTCGATGTCCACATTCCTATAATCTCGATATGTTTTCACTGTCTCCCCCTCTGCATCTCTCTCCATATTTAATGTGCAGTAAATTAGATCATGATCACATCCCAAGTCTGACATGTCAATTGTTCCCGATTCTAGAGCCTTCGTTGTTATGTCTGTAATTATTAAATCAATAAGTGTACCGGTTGTCTCAGTTGTTCTAGTGGGTTCTGTCACTAACTGGTTTAAATTAAATATTTGCAATATATTGGTAAAGTGTTGTGTGGCAGGTACATTTTTCAACATATCTATGTTGAAATCACCCATACATATACATTTATCATAGCATATTATTTCACTAAACATTTCCTCAATTAGCTCCATTCTATAAATCGGTAACTCATGTGGTATATAAATGGATCCAAAGGCAATTTTCTTCTTTTTTAGGCTAATTTCGATCCAGACTTGTTCAATTTCCTCTTTTTCTGTATTATTTGTTTTAATCAATTTAGTGTTTAGGAACTTTTTAGAATATATTGCCACGCCTCCAGCATGTTCTTTTCTATCTTGCCTGTAAATCTGGTATCCTGGAATATTTATATCACAGTTTTTTATATATGGTTTTAACCATGTTTCGCTTACACCTATGAGATCGAAGTTAGATTGAAGTACGTAATTTTTAAAACAAAAAAATTTAGACATAAGAGATCTAATGTTTATGTGAGCAATGTTTATATTAGTATATCGGTTAGTATCACCAATATCTTTATCTATAAAAAATCGATTTTGCTTTTCTTGATCTCCAAGTTTCTCAAATATGCTGGACACTCTTTACTCCATGTGTGATGGTGAAAATTCACTCGCTTCATGTTAAGTTTTTCTACTGCATATTTGCAGTTTACACATATAACCTCATTGTCCATGGCGTCACACTCAAGGGTTTGGTGTGAGGCTCCACATTTGGCACACACTATCTGTTTATTGCACTGTTTTGCAATGTGGTTAAAGCCACAACATTTAAAACAAATTGGAACATCAACTGCATCATATACCGCACATCTATCCCAGCCAATATTAATTTTTCCACTTTTCAAAACTTTGTCATAACTTTCGCCATCCATTTGTACATATGCAATAAAACTTCTTTTATTTCTTTTACTTGGACCAACATGTGATACTTTAATTTCTAACTTTTCTTTTGATAAGATATCTTCATTTTGTGCATGCAATAGTTCTTCTATTTCTTCTGGTACATTCGTTTCTGTAATTCCTACTATATCTTTACCTTAGGAAGATGTTTTTTTGGCTCACTTATATTATACTTTTCACCCATTTTGCTAGATGCTTCGGCCTTGAGTTTTTCTGCTGCTGATTTGTTTTTACATTCAATTATTACCCCTCCATCACGAGAATTTTTCATGCACGATACTGCTATTTTTTTAGGATCAAAAATTCTTCACTACCTGTCTTGTCTCATCATTTTTTTGATTTGCATTCTTGGGTTTTATATGAAAATCTTTACTCGAAGAGGATAGCCTATATTCTTTTGGTACAGCGATGATACGGGTTTGAATACATTCTGGGTATGGACTGAATATAAAGTTGGCATTTATCGATTCGTTATCGCCACGATACATTTTGGATTTAGATTGGATAAAGTTTAATTTATCGAATCACTATCTCACAAAGCGTAGATTATTAGTTATGTATACGTCAATATACCTTTAGTGTATTTAAGCACGCGTTGCAAATAAAATAATAATTAAATAAAAGAAAATTTGTTCTATGTATTTTTCCGGGAATTTATGGCATATATTATTTTATAATTTTTACTGTACTGATAAACTTATAGAAACCTTCAAATATCATATACTTACCTTGTTGAATGCATAGTGGGATCCTGGTGGGACGTGAACCTACGACGCAGATCTACAATTTCAGTGCAATAGTGTTGAACTCTCGCTTATTGTATATACATATTTATAATTTACGTAGAGATAGGTATAGTTGCTATTTTAATTAAAATTTAACGAAATGCCGAAAATTAAAAAGAAAACTTGTCGTCGTTGGACGGAAGTGCGAACTGATATGGCTAAGTAGGATTACAATTGATGGTATATAAATTATTTAATATACCTACCTATACTCAATAAATTTGTTTTATAGAAATACTGGTTCAGTAGATACAGTAAGTACACAAGAAACAAAAATAATGTAATATGACTGATGCCGATTATTCTACAGATAATGAAATTTCCGAAGAAAATTAGTAACAAAGGATTTAAGTAATACAGTGAATACATCAGGATCATCGTCCGGTGGTAACATTGAAGAAGTTGATGAGCTGGTACTTTATCAGAAATCATTTTCCGATAAATTACGTGAATGGGCAAGAAACGGGAATATTTCTAAATTATAGCGAAATTTGGTCTACGATGGGAATCATATTGAACTACCATTGGATGCAAGAACATTACCTACTCAAAACATTTAAAGTTGACGTTCGTCATATAGATAATGGATATTATTTTCTTCTACTTACTACTCTGCACGTTGTAATAGCAAATCATAGAACGCATAACCTCACAAACAGTCAGTTCTGTACTAACAAGGCAAGTTTTAGAATCTATACAGTTGCGTTATTATCTCGTCTATAATTTAATGTTACTCAAGATGTGCGATAAATGAGGAAATATCAGTATCGATTATGTAAAGACTCGATACCTATTAGTATACAATACCTATAGATGACATATAGACTTAATAAAGTTGTTAATACATTTTCCATAACAGTAATGATTTTAACGGAGAACTTTACAGGATCTGTATTAATGAGTTATCAATAATATAACGATACTTTATATCTGTTATATATGTAAATCGTATATTCTGTACAGGGAAAATATATACAGATAATGCTTCATATTCGCTGTACAGATTAAAGAGAGAATATATCTGTAGAGGAAATATTTAATTGTACTATAAACGCTATATAGTTGAATTCTTTATCGAGAAATCTTTATAGATTATACATTAATCTATATAGTCCACGGAAACCTATATCGTTTGGTTTATACGAGTTGTATGGCTTAAATGCGCCTAATCTACAACTTTTTTCCTCTGCGAAAATTTTCGAAAACGCGGCGTTCCCCCACCACTTCTTCCGAAAGATTTCCACGCGTCGCACTGGAAAATCGGGAAATCTGTTTTGTCGGACAATTCGAAAAATGGATTCTACATGTTACTATTAAGCAATCTTGAAAAAATCGGCTGGTTATCCGTAGATTTGTAAAAGTTGTAATTCGGAATTTGTATAAAAAATAGTAACATGTAGAATCCAATTTTCGAATTGTACGACGAAGATATCCCAATTTTCCAGTAGGACGCATGAAAATCTTTCGGAAGAAGTGCAGGGGGAATGCTGCGTTTTAGAAAATTTTCGCAGCGGAAAAAAGTTGTAGATTAGGTGCAATTAAGCCATACAAGACGATATGGTAAAAATTATTCATTTTTTGTACGCGGGCACCTAGACTATTATGTTCGTTTATTATATAGGCGAGTGTGCCTGGGATTTTTCCCAAAAATTTTCTATACCATTTGAGTTAGGCACGGATTCCTATAGGAAAAATTCCGCTGAACAAGATTTTCTTATGAAAAATTTTCCTAAACCGCGAGCTTCATTGTCAAATAATTGTTTAAACAATTTTTTTTTCGTTTTTATTTAATAATATGAAAACGGTTTGACGGATCCGAAGAAATCTTGATTCAATCGAAAGATATTTTCAATGCGCGTCGTTTGGCGCCAGGTACAACTCATTTTGTTAAGCCGTTCATTTGTTATAGCCAGAATAAATTTCTAAATTAACAAATTGATTAACCCGAAACTAATGACGCCAGGATACTGTTTTTTTCAAAATGCATGCCTTTTATGCGAAAGAATATACCATATTTTTTTTGCCCGATATCTTCAATTGTTTTTCATCGTTTAAACAATGGGCATGATTTGTTAATTAGCAAATAACTTTTTTTTCGAAAGTTTGATCGACTTCAAACCAACTTTAAACGATAAATATTGATGTCGGGCATAACCCCATAGAAGTCTGCACAAATGCAACTTTTTGCTTTGTTTATTTAAAGTTTAAATTAATTTTGCAAATTAACAAATGGAATATCTCAGCTCTGGGTAAGCGTATCGCAAACCGCAACTGCAAAAAGTTCTACAAAAATTATTCAATCCCTGAAGAGTTATACGCGTTTTTGACCCTTAAAAAGGTAGTAAGATTTGACGCGCAATGTGGTGGCGGGTTCGATCCTCGATGCGGGCAAATTTTTTTTTGTGTTTGCAAAAAATATATTTATTTCTATTCACTTATTTTACGAAATATTACATGTTTTAATAGTAAAATAAATTATTACAATGCAATTTTAAGTAGGTGCTTATTAAAATTGCATTGTAATCATTTACTATTTTAAAAATATGTATCTAGATAATACATACCTATCAATAATAAATAAGTCTAACCATATTTTTGATGATTCAATAGGGGAAATACCTAAGTCCATTTATGTTTACTTTTGCAATCAATTTAAAATTAGTGGTAATAAAAATACTTCTTTAGCTAAACTCTCTAGCGAAAGCTTTTAGCATTGATTAATTTAATCAATGCTTTTAGTAACCTTTGCTTTAGATGCGGCATCATGTTACTAGGACGTCTAAACATTGTGTTTTTATATAGATATGAAATATTTAAAACAATCTTACCTGCTCCGTTATCGAGGAATTATTAAATTGCATATTAAATTTATTTGTGGAATAAACCAACTCTACACTTCACATCAATAATTATTACGTTTCACAATAAAAAAAAAATTCAAACAAATCAAGTAACAATAAGGATACACAATAACCGAAGCAAATCAAAGTAAAAATTTTAGATATAGAAATTAAACGTTAAACAGTGTTGCCAGAGTAACAGATGCCACTGCACCAAAGATTAGAGAACTAACAAGATAGGACAGTTAGACGGAGAAGAAGACGAGATAGACGAAGACGACACGACATCCAGCGGAAACGGTTTCGGGATTTGTCGGGTACGCATTAAATGAATTTAACCAAGCTTACTAAAAAATAGGTTAGCTCATTAGAATCGACAAGTGCTATGTCACGAATAGACCTCGATGATAGCTGCGTGTGGCTGATTTTTCCTCATTTTATAGAAGCAAATTTCAAAATTATTCTTTCAATGTACACGGTGATTCTTTAAGGACGCTCCCTCTTTGGGCCGTCTATTTTGTCTTCTCCGTCTGCCTGTCTTATCTTGTTAGTTCTCTAATCTTTGCTGGTGTGTTCATTGTTCATCAGTTGATGTCATTCCACCATATTCCATCACAGATGGTTTCAACCAGAAAAAAATGTTGAAATAAAGAAGACACCCATATAAAACTTCTTTGCTTGGGATCAGATCACATTTGCGTACGTGGCTATTTCAGTTTCGCCAATATTAAATATATATACTAGAACTGGAACTAACACAACATTTAAAAAACTAGAACTAACCTAAGATAGAACTAACCACTTTCTATTATTGGTAGCATTGTTGTTTTGGAACATTTGAGAAATGAAAGACAAGACTGTTTTTATTAATGACAGTGACAGTTATACGTCTGTCGTGGTCTGTTGTTTGTTTCGGGAGTGATTTTGTTTAAAATGAATCATAACAAATTTTATAGTGTATAATAATTAATAACTTAGTTTTTTGTGAAAACAAAATTAACAAGATGGCAAAGAGGTTAACGGAGGAAATGGTTATTGCGAGAACAAAAATTTCGGATCTCGGGAAAATAAAGAGATTAAATTGTTGGTAAGTTGTTTTGGGTAGTTTAATTAATCTACAATTATTTTTCTTTATAACCTAATAGTTGTATCAAAAATCCACTTTTGAAGCTTTCTTGAAATGGTTTTGTCTTATCAAAAATAAAATACCTACGTATCTAATTAAGTTTTTTGAAATAAACATAAGGAACATAATTATTGAATGGTGGTTTGCATTATTATTTATATTGTAAAAATCGTTATATGCTTGTTACATTGTAGGTATTGTAATTAGTTATCTATAATCATTATTTTTTTTTTTACAGGGGCAGCGAGCTTGTTGATGTTTCTCTTTTAAGAAAAATGCCTTGTGTTGAAGTCTTGTCATTAAGGTAACCTAAAATAATTTATTTTTTCTGGTAATTGGACTCACTTTACTGCACAAATTAAGTCCAGTATAATTAGATATATTGAATATTGTGCCTGTTGTCTTTAAATCATTTAAAAGGACTCTTTAGGGCCACAAGTATATTCATTATAAATAAGTTACTACCATTACTATATACTAAATTTTTTGATGTATGAATGAAATGTCTTGTAACCTAGTTTTATTCCTTGCTATCATAGAAAATTCATTATTACACTTTAGTGTTGGTTGGTTATAATGTATCGTCTTCATACTAAAATTATTTAAAACTAATCTTATACATACAAGAACAGCAAGTCACTACTGACACATTTCATCTAATAACAAAAATAATAACAATAAAAGTTATTTATTGATTGCATTAATATACAATGTAATAAAATACGATCAAAAGGCCATCGACCTAGGTCCTTCAGCCAAGGAGATAATAATATTATATTTAACATTTTGTATAAAAAATATGGTGACCAACAAAAGGTTGATTACATAGATAAATTGTAAAAAAAAAATCCAATGTGACGCGTAGTGCATCAGTACTCCTGCAACGTCAATATCATCTGGTCAAAAATTGGTCTTTCCGGATATGCGAATCTGGGTGTATTGTTGTTTCGAGCTATTATTAGAGGTTGCATTACTTCAATATTGTAGTTTCTCTGTGCAAATTTTTCATTAAGACGTTTTATTCTCTCCTCGATAGGCAGTATTTGCACCAATTCATACAAAAGTGCATTAGGAGGGTAGTGTAAAGGATTGTGTGGATGCCGAATCTTTGTAATTTTCCTTAGTGCAGTTGTTTCAGTTGTCCTTAATTTTTTTTTTGCTGAATTTCTGCTGTTTATGTATAATGTATGTCCATATTCTAAAATAGGTCTACAAATTGTTTTGTACACTTTGGCAACTGCTGTGGTTTTTATCCCCTTATTTTTGAATGTTAATACTCTGAAATGTTTCGCTCTGAATATGCATTTTTTTTTTACCATTTTAAAATGCATGTTGAAGTTTAATTTATTGTCTAAATAAACCCTCAAATACTGGACATTGGTTACTGGATGAATTTGGTGATTACTTATTTCGATAGAGGGAGAATTATTCGATATTGCGTGATTGAATACAATGAATTGCGATTTCAGCGGATTGAGTTGCAGTCTCCATTTGCTTGTCCATGCTAGAGTATTGTTCAGCAGTGTTTGAAGATTGTCCCTTGCCTTTGCAATCGAACGTTCATGTGAGATCTAGACTGTATCGTCTGCATATTGTAAAATGTATGACATTTGTTCAGGTTGGTTATTAAATATGTCGTAACAATAAATGTTATATAAAAGTGGAGATAGTGAGGAACCTTGCGGGACTCCTTGTTCAGGTATAAATTCTTGAGACATGGTATCGTTTATTTTCACTGTTAAGTTTCTGTTCTCAAGGAAACTTTTCACCATGTAAATAATTGTGTCTGGTAAGTCGAGTCTATTCAGTTTCCATAATAATCCTTTATGCCATACACTATCAAACGCCTGATGTTAAAATCGTGAGTGGGTGTAACGTGGAGCAATTTTGTTTAAAACCAAACTGATGTCTGGGAATTTTGTCTGTCATTAAAGCCTGAATTTTATTTTTAAGGAGTTTCCCAAGTAGTTTGCCTAATACAGGAAGCAAAGTAATTGGTATATAGTTGTTTGCTCTTGAGTGATCTGTGTTTGGTTTCGGAATGACTATTACCATGCCTTTTTTCCATATGTTCAGGAAGTATTGATGTGCGATACAGTGGTTATAAATTTTCAGTATAAATAAATGTATGTTATAATCAAGTTTTTACCAACCAGGGGATGTTGTCGTAACCAGGAGCTGAGTTTCTTTGTTTTTCTAAAATTTGAAAATATTCTTCTTCGATGGAAATATTTTCTTCTAGAGCTGCATTTTAAAAATAATCGTCGTATCACTCATTGACACAATTGAAATTTACCTGGTCAAAGTATGGAAGATTGTCTTCAGAGAAGTTTTCCTTGAACTGCTCCGAAAAAATTTCAACTTTCTGCTCGTCAGATATATTCCTTGTTGTTTTCCACTATAGTCGATATGCCTTGTTTCGCTTTATATTTAGTGAGTTTATTCACTTCTTGATAAAAATTCCTGCCCTGAGCCTGATTAATTTTTTCACATACCTGTAGCCATTTGTGTGTTTTAACAAATGTGAATGTTCTTGTTGAGATCATTAATGTTTCTTTTTATCTCTGGCATTTTATATTGTTGATATTCTCAATACATTTTTCTTTTAAGTTTGATTGGCTTTATAATATAAGGCGGTAATTGATGACCATTTCATCTAAATTATATAAATTTATGATCATGAAGTAAATTCATTAGGTACATATAATATAATTAAATAATGAATGTAAAAAATTAGCAAGAGTTTATATAGTCGATGATAATAATAAATAGCACAAAATACAGTTATATCAAGTAGACTTACAATGAAAATTACTTAGTATTTTAGGTTAGTATCATACGGTAGGTACCTTGTGACATTTCTGAAATCTTAATCTGCACAACAAGTCTAAGATTTGGTTAAAAATTATTAGGTGTATAGTTACAATCAGTTATGCTTAAGGAGACAGTAAAAGAAATTTCTTTATACCTAGGTTCTAACAGCCGATATAAACCGCTCACTAATTTACAGTATAAGGTAACAAAACATATTTTTCTTTGATAATATTAATGCAACAGAACTAGGTACCTATAGAGTCTAGTATCATAGGATCCGCTCACGTCGATGACCTGCCAAGTTTGAAATCTCTTTATTTTCTGACTATTATTTAGGTCTACTGGATCACCGAATGGCATGTTGGCATTTCTGAAAATGGATTTTTCTCCAGTAATATACAAATCAAGATGGCGGATAGGGCTATTTGAAAATAAAATTTGTATCTCCCGCCGTAGTTGTCTGATCTTTTATTTCTAAAAAAGGAAATACTTCAAAAAGTATATGTTTTACTATAAAAAATACAAGATCTAAGAATATTTAATATCTAACTGAAAGTGTTGCAAAAGAAGTAAAATCTTGCTTTTCTAACTTTAAATATTTGTTAATAAATTAAACACTGCTTTTAGATGAATCAATCAATATATTATAAATACTCTACATATGTTTCGGCTTATTAGGCCTTTATCAAGAGTATTACATAGTGAATACTAAAGTTTCCGACGTGCATATTCAATTTATACCTAAAAGTATTTATGTCTTAATCTATTTATGACTTAAGCTATTTAAGATTTAATTTAGCATCTTTAATTATTTGAATGTTTGGAGTGGACCTAAGCTGATTATATAAATCAAAGGATATTTCTTAACAATTGGTTTATTATAGGGGTGTTTAGGAAATTCTGCTGGTCATTTGTGATACAAGGGTTGTACTTGAAAGATTTTTTGATTTCTAGTTGTTCTAGCAGATCTAAACATTTACCTTTTTTTTCTGAATGAAGTAAATTTATGTTATCAGTATCTATGAAATGGTTGTTTTCAATACAGTGTGTTGACATTCCTGTATTTTTATTGTTATTTAAGATTGATTTTTTGTATTCTTTTACCCGGTTGACAACGCTTCTACCACTCTGACCGATATAGACAGCATCGCAATCCTTACAATTAATTTTATATACACCTGATTTATCAATTTTATTTAGTTTTTCTTTGTTATTAACCAAAATGTTTGCTATATTTGTTTTGTTCACACTTATTGTAGAGATACCCAAATTATTCAATTTTTTAGAAATTTTGTTACTATATTTCGGAACATAATTAATAAAACTATATTTTGTAGGTTTGTTAGGCACAGTGAAAAATTCTTTTTGAAGCATTTTGCGTTTTTGTTTTTGACCATGTTATCTATTAGTGACTCGTATCCGTTATTTCTTGCAATTTGTTTAATTATATTTAATTCTCTATCAAAATCACTTGGATCTAAAGGAAAATTCGTCAGTCTATGTATTAGACTATGAAAGGGTGAAATCTTAATTTGCCATGATTGCTGCGAATTATAATGTATTACTGTATCTGTAGTAGTAGGTTTGCGGTAGATGCTAAATTTCAACTGATTGTTATGTTTTTTGATATTCATATCTAGAAAGTTTAATTGACTATTTTGCTCCGATTCCATTGTAAACTGAATTTTACTATTAAGAGAATTTAAGAAATTAAGGTAATTACTTAGGTTTCTTTCTGTACCGGTCCATATACAAAAAATATCGTCTACATATCGAGTCCAATAAAACACATGTGTATTTAAACTGTTATTGCTATTAAAAATTAAATTTTCTAGGTTTGACATAAATATTTCAGCTAACAAAGGAGAAATTGGTGAACCCATTGGTAGCCCGTCTTTTTGTCTAAAGAATTCACCATTAAACTGAAAATAGTTTTGTTCAATATAAACTCTCGAAAGATTTTTTAACTCTGTTTTTTCAGTTTCGCTGATTTGTGAATTATCTATTAAATTATTTAATATTAATTTTAGTTCTGTGAGCGGAACTGAGGTGAACAGACTTTTAACGTCAAAGGAGAATAATTTTGCGTTATTTGGTATTATTAAATTTTTTGTATTTTCAATAAATTCAAAAGAATTTTTTATGGAATATTTAGATTTAAAATTTATTAATTTTGGTAAAATATAATTTAGTTTTTTACATAATTTATAAGATGGAGCATTGATGTAAGATACTATGGGGCGTATAGGGTTATCTGCTTTGAGAATTTTTGGAAGACCATAGAGAATGGGGGCCGAAGGGTTCATAACTTTCAATTTATACGCCTCATTACTTTGAATAACAGTATTACATTTCTTTAAGTTAGATACAATTTCGGACTGGAATTTATTGGTAGGGTTTTTATTGATTTTTTCAAAGTCTTCACTATTTAAGATTGTTTGTATTTTTTCATTATATTCTGATTTTGTTAAAATTGTTATGGTGTTACCCTTATCCGCTTTACAGAGAACCAGATCATAATTTCCTCCTCCTTCGAAAAGGTTTAAAATATTCTCCACATAATGTAAGTAAAAAATATTTTGAACTTCTTGCCGTTAATACAGAGCTAGCTACATTCTCAGTGGAGGAAATCTCAGAATTGGAAAGACATAATCTAGCTAATATATTTACCTCGACAAAATGTAACACTAACAAGGGAGAAATAAACCTGTTGAACAGCATTAAACAAAAACTGGTAAATTATGATCTGGTTCTCTGTATTTATTGAAAATACAAAAAATTTAATAATACCAAATAACGCAAAATTATTCTCCTTTGACGTTAAAAGTCTGTGCACCTCAGTTCCGCTCACAGAACTAAAATTAATATTAAATAATTTAATAGATAATTCACAAATCAGCGAAACTGAAAAAACAGAGTTAAAAAATCTTTCGAGAGTTTGTATTGAACAAAACTATTTTCAGTTTAATGGTGAATTCTTTAGACAAAAAGACGGGCTACCAATGGGTTCACCAATTTCTCCTTTGTTAGCTGAAATATTTATGTCAAACCTAGAAAATTTAATTTTTAATAGTAATAACAGTTTAAATACACATGTGTTTTATTGGACTCGATATGTAGACGATATTTTTTGTATATGGACCGGTGCAGAAAGAAACCTAAGTAATTACCTTAATTTCTTAAATTCTTTTAATAGTAAAATTCAGTTTACAATGGAATCAGAGCAAAATAGTCAATTAAACTTTCTAGATATGAATATCAAAAAACATAACAATCAGTTGAAATTTAGCATCTACCGCAAACCTACTACTACAGATACAGTAATACATTATAATTCGCAGCAATCATGGCAAATTAAGATTTCACCCTTTCATAGTCTAATACATAGACTGACGAATTTTCCTTTAGATCAAAGTGATTTTGATAGAGAATTAAATATAATTAAACAAATTGCAAGAAATAACGGATACAACGAGTCACTAATAGATAACATGGTCAAAAACAAACAACGCAAAATGCTTCAAAAAGAATTTTTCACTGTGCCTAACAAACCTACAAAATATAGTTTTATTAATTATGTTCCGAAATATAGTAACAAAATTTTTAAAAAATTGAATAATTTGGGTATCTCTACAATAAGTGTGAACAAAACAAACATAGGAAACATTTTGGTTAATAACAAAGAAAAACTAAATAAAATTGATAAATCAGGTGTATATAAAATTAATTGTAAGGATTGCGATGCTGTCTATATCGGTCAGTGGTAGAAGCGTTGTCAACCGGGTAAAAGAACACAAAAAATCAATCTTAAATAACAATAAAAATACAGGAATGTCAACACACTGTATTGAAAACAACCATTTCATAGATACTGATAACATAAATTTACTTCATTCAGAAAGAAAAGGTAAACGTTTAGATCTGCTAGAACAACTAGAAATCAAAAAATCTTTCAAGTACAACCCTTGTACCACAAATGACCAGCAGAATTTCCTAAACACCCCTATAATAAACCAATTGTTAAGAAATATCTTTTGATTTATATAATCAGCTTAGGTCCACTCCAAACATTCAAATAATTAAAGATGTTAAATTAAATCTTAAATAGCTTAAGTCATAAATAGATTAAGACATAAATACTTTTAGGTATAAATTGAATATGCACGTCGGAAACTTTAGTATTCACTATGTAATACTCTTGATAAAGGCCTAATAAGCCGAAACATATGTAGAGTATTTATAATATATTGATTGATTCATCTAAAAGCAGTGTTTAATTTATTAACAATTATTTTCAAGATGTTTCACAAGGTACCTACCACAAGTTCAGTTCAGTGTATTTAAATATTTGTTATTTGAAAAACAATAAGTTATATGGAAAAACAGTTTAAACAAAAAATGTGTACAATTTAATGCTGAATGCAACGATATATAGTTTATTGAGTATTGGTTAAACAATAATGCTCTTTAATTTAAAAATAATGGCGTGCTACAGGTATTGTGGAAGAATATTGCGATGCGCAAGCTGCGCAAGGTGAGTTCGCTCGGACATACAGTTAATTAATATATACTTATACTTACGATAATATGGATTCTCTAAGTTAAAAATTGCATTCAGGCCATGTCAGAAATGTTTTGAATTTTTTAGTGGGAAAGAATTACAGCTTTTTCAAAACGGCGGATTAAATAAATGTGTTTTTATTATTAATATCACAACAAAATAATAGTTTGACATAATTTTATGTAATCTAACAACCTAAATTGCATTTTTAATTGTCTCCTTCGACTTAAAATAATAAGTTATCTGCATGTTATCATCATCTAAAAAATATTTTTAGTTATCCGCAATATGTTAAAGGAAAAAATACCACAATTTGCCTGATTTATCGTCATATTCTTCCATGATCGATGGAGTTACTGAATCTGGGGTATTTGCACAAAAGAAGTTTCCTGCAGAACACTGACAGGCTTCTGTGCAAATTATTCATTTTTTTTCCAACATGGGTATCATTGTTCGCCTTCTTGCAGCTAGATTTGACAAGCTTAGTTTTACATCTCTTGATGCGTGCATGGAAACTGGTTCTGGTTTTAAATATTCCTGATTTTTTCTCCACCCACAGAGACTAGCACCTGGCAAATTTTGGATATTTTCATTCTGACTTCTCCATACTGTTGCAATATAATGGACCCTAAAATAAAATAACAATCAACCCTAAACCCATCAACTGTGGGTGGTAGGTTATCTCCTTATTGATTTTTGGTAGAAAACACAAGTCAGTTCACCTTCTTTATTAATTCATTTTTATAAAGCAAACATACTAATTCGTGGAAATTGTCTTCAAGTTATATGGTAATTGTGTTCAGAGTTCCCAACAATGCAAGCGATTTCAGTATTGCTGATGATTCCTACAGATTTAAAAACACCTTGCTAATTCTTGAGAATCTGCCAGTTATATTTGTCCCAGCAAAGGCATGGAAAAAATTTATGATGCATGTGTCCGATACTTAATGATTTGACGACTTTTCCAATATCTATTTCATTTTCAGTTTTTCCTCGACTGGTTACCATTACGACTTTCTTTGGTAATTGCTCATAAAACCTAACCAGAAGCACAAACACATCTTTGTACAGACTGTGCACAGAAATTTGTATGCCTTTTCCATATTGTTGAGTTACACGAAGTATTAGAATAGTATCAGCTTCTTCATGATTATTGTCTTTTATGTTTATTAGCGGGATATATGAAGTTACAACATACTTAAATCTTTCTCAATTCCGAACTTTCTTGGCGAGGTATTTAGTGATCTTCTTTTTGGTTTTTATGTTGGATAAAAAATCTTTAAGGGAAATGTTTTTTATTAATGATCCATTTGCGACACGATAAGATGCGCCAGAGTATTGTTGACATCTTTTGTCTTTGTGCTGTTTCTTAGCGAGTCCTCCTTTTCTGTCCCACATGTTAGCAACAAAAGACTCGTGGTCTAAGATTAAATCTTAGACAAACAGTCTTTAGTTGCTAGCATGTCCTTGCATGACTTTTTACAAAGGGTTCTTGACACACAAAATATGTACTAGAATTATATTCCATTATTATACTCGCAAATGCAAAACGAAGAGAATATTGCATTTAATCGGCACATTTCTAAAACCGATAATATCGCTCGTAGAGAAAAAATTTCATATCGTTGTGTTGGTGATCGAATTCTGAACAACTTTCAAAATGTCCGCCCGTCCGTGCGTATGTCTGTCTGTCCGTCAGTTTTTCTTAAGCACAATCACTCAAGAACGAAAAGTCCGATTGTATTAAAAATTGGACAGGAAGTTAGTGTTGGCTAGAAGAAGAACCCTATTTTTGAACAAAATCGATCAATAAATAAAAAAGTTATTAATTGTTTAAATTTTAAAATACTTATTTTTAATATTTTGTAATTAGATTAAATGTCTAAAACTAATATTATTTACGATAAAGATGTGAAGAGTATTCTATAGAATGTGCAACAATTATATAAAAAGTGCAGTGTAAATAATAACAAATCGTAACACACGTTATTCAAGAAAAAACGTATATGCCTATACCAATTGAAATAGGTCGACTCAATGGAGCACGTCATATTCTTGCACATTTGTAGGGTTATTTTTCAACCATTACCTATAAATTTGTATATCGCTGAGTTCAGCATAAAATTCTGCACATTTTTTATTTGAAATTTTATTCCATATGGCTTGTTAGGCATGAAGATAAAAATATGATAAATAAAATAAAAAAATAAAAATTTTATTTCTTTTTGGGAATATTCCTTTAGGTATTAAATATTTTTAAGTCCAGAATTTTTTTTCGTAAATTACATTTTTTTGTAAGCATTTTATTTTTTTTAAATTGAATATTGGTCAAATATTACCAAAGATATAATTTTTTGAAAAATCCACCTAGTCACCATCTTGAATTAGGTGTTTTCACTATGTCCAAATTTTCTATTTTGATATTATTAAAATGAAGTACTCGTTATACTAAAGCACTAATTGATGTTTAAACAGCATTCTATCGTCCATCAAATTAAAATTTCAACAAATGAATAACATAAAGTTTTAGTAATTGAACGAGTACACAAAACACGTGGTGACGTCATCGGTTATATTAGTTTCTTAAATCGTGATTAAAAATTGTTAAACACAGCATTTTATTCACTGTATCTATGTTTTACATGTGATTAAATAAGTGACGACTACCTAATACGGAATTTGTAAAAGCTACTTTAGGAAATTTATCTGCAAAATAACGTCTTTATAACACAAAATGACACTGACAATATAACTGATGACGCCATGAGTGTGTAGTGAATTGATGTAGTTTTTGGCGAAAAAATTTCAATACAAAATTAAAATGGCTTATTTTAAGGTATTATTCAACTCTTTCTCAAAATTCAAGTATTTTTTAACTATAATAAAGCATTATCCTCACAGTGAAAGTAAATTTAAAATTTGTGAAAATACCTAATTAGGTGTTTTCACAAATTTTAAATTCACTTTCACTGTGAAGATAATGCCTTATTATGGTTAAAAACACTTGAATTTTGAGAAACAGTCGACCTTAACCTTAAAATAAGCCATTTTAATTTTGCATTGAAACATTTCGCCAAAAACACTACATCAATTCACTAAGCACTCATGGTGCCATCAGTTATATTGTCAGTGTCATTTTGTGTTATAAACACGTTATTTTGAAGATAAATTTCCTAAGTAGCTTTTACAAATCCCGTATTAGGTAAGCGTTACTTATTTAATCACATGTAAAACGTAAATAAAGTGAATAGAATGTTGTTTTTAACACTTTTGAAACGCGATTTAAGAAACTAATATAACCGATGACGTCACCGCGTGTTTTGCGTGCTCGTTCAAGTACTAAAACTTTATGTTATTTATTTGCTGAAACTTTAATTTGATGGACGATAGAAAGCTGTTTAAATATCAATAAGTGCTTTAGTATAACAAGTACTTCATTTTAATAATATCGAAAAAGCAAATTTGCACATAGTGAAAACACCTAATTGTGGATCACTGGTGAATAATTCATTTTCAGAAATGCCAACAGGACATTTGGTGATCCTGTTGGCTTATACAGGGTGATTCGTGAGGAGAGGGTCGTATTTTACCAAAAGATAGAAAACATTGAGGTGATCTTAAATCACCAAACAGTAATAGCTATCCAGCCCCGTTTTCGAAATACAAGGTGTTTTATATTTTTTGGAAGACTATTCTTTTCGCCATATATCTGTAATGCGTAAGCGGAATCCAATGAAATTTTGTATTTTGATTACAGTAGTCATTCGCCATCTAATGCCTGTGATATTAATAAAATATCAGGGCCGGACCCAGAATAAAAATATTTTTAAGTTATTCCTAGAAAATAACACTCTTTATACTGTTTATAAAATATTTGATATTAAAATATTAATTTACACCTAGAAAGATACAACATCCCATAAAAAAATCTTTTGGCACCATTTCATTGTTTAAATAAAAAAATTAAATTGTTGAGGGTTCAAATTTTTTTTCTTTAAATGAGAAATTGAGAGAAAAAGTCACTCTAGGGATTAACTACATATTATTTTTTTTTGTTCCTTATCTGCACTACCAAAAGGTAGTTCTCCAAACTCTGGTTTCAGCAATATTTAATTCACTGCAAGAGTAATTAATTGTTACAATCATCTAGTCTTGCCATTACATTTGTTTTAAAAGTTATGGCTACGTACTTTTTAATAATCAAATAGTTACCTGTCAAAAATCAGTCATATTGTGATTAAGAAGTATCACATCACCAATGTTGCTTATACTGGTTACAATATTGTCTTGTAATAATCCTAAATCATGCCGTTTACATACACGAGTAGAGAATACGCAAATATGGTTTTTGTCTATGGATATTGCAATGGCAATGCAAAAGCTGCTGAAAGGAAGTACAGACGCCGGTTTGGAAATCAACGTGTACCAGATTATAAAACATTTTATAGAATGTTTAGACATCTTTCTGAAACTGGAACCGTTCCCTCAATCATGAAAATAGAACGTCCTGTTAGGCAGACCCGGCAAGAAAAATATATAATTTTAAATATGGTTGACCAAAACCCAAAAATCAGCATAAGAAGAATTGGTCAACAATTAAATATTCCTCAAACCAGAGTTTGGAGAACTATTAAAGGCGAACAAATGCATCCTTATCATATCCAAATTGCCCAACGACTGGTGCCAGGTGATGAAGTATTTCGGTTGCCGCTGGGTTCTATCCCATAGACGAACTATGTTAAGAGTATTGTTTACCGATGAATCTCAATTTACCCGTGATGGTATAAATAATACTCGAATTTTTCATATTTGGTGTCACGAGAATCCCGTGCAATAATCCAAAAGAATTCCCAAGATAGATTTTCTGTAAATGTGTGGTGTGGGATGTTCAATAATAGTCTCAGGTCCTCATATTTTTTAAGGTCGCTTAAATGGTGACAATTATTTAGATTTTTTACAACATACCCTGCCAAATTTATTAAAAGATGTAAACACAAGAGGAATGTGGTTTCAACATGATGGTGCTACGCCGCATTTTTCGGTACGAGTCAGAAACTGTCTGAATGAACAATATCCAAATAGGTGGATTGGTCGGGGTGGTCCCGTTGCATGGCCTCCGAGATACACCAGATTTCACACCCCTTGACTATATTTTTTGTGGGGGGGGGGGGACTATTTAAAAACTGGAGTATATAAAGAAGAAATAAATACCAGAGAGCAGCTGATTGCAAAAATTGAGCATTATTGCAATGGAATTACAAACAATTTAGAGATTGTTAGAAAAAGCGTAAATGAAATGACAAATCGATCAAGAAAATGTATTAAATTTGGCGGTGGTCACTTTGAAAATAGACTGTGATTCAAAATAATTTAATTGGATTTAGTAAGTTTGACTGATTTCTTATGTTCTAGTTAAATTGCTAATTTTTATTATTTATTATTTTGTTAAGTTTATTAATTACACATTCATTACAAAATATTATTTTATTTCACCAGGTATATGTGATGAATTTTTATTCTCCCTATTTGCATTACCTTTTGCTAGTGCAGATAGGGAACAAAAAAAATAATATGTAGTTAATCCCTAGAGTAACTTTTTTCTTCCAATTTCTCATTTAAAGAAAAAAAAATTGAACCCTCAACAATTTAATTTTTTTATTTAAACAGTGAAATGGTGCCAAAAGATTTTTTATGGGATGTTGTATCTTTCTAGGTGTAAATTAATATTTTATTGTCAAATATTTTATAAACAGTGCAGAGTGTTATTTTCTAGGAATAACTTAAAAATATTTTTATTCTGGGTCCGGCCCTGATATTTTATGAATATCCCAGGCATTAGATGGTGAATGACTACTGTAATCAAAATACAAAATTTTATTGGATTCTTCTTACGCATTACAGATATATGACGAGAAGAATATTCTTCCAAAAAATATAAAACACCCTGTATTTCGAAAACGGGGCCGCTTTATCCATTACTGTTTGGTGATTTAAGATCACCTCAATGTTTTCTATCTTTTGGTAAAGTACGACTCTCTCCTCATGAATCACCCGGTATATACTCCTGGTGATATCCCAGAATGTATGACATGATAATTTTGCTGTTACAAAACTATGCATATCTCATTGTTTTTCTGACGATAAGCATAAGCACAAATGCCGGTGTAAATAAAAAATTTCACGAATAAAAATTTTTGAAAATTTTTTTGCGATTACTATACTTCCAATCCACTACGTGGATGTGGAAGTAATAGACAACCCTATTTTGAAATCAAGCGATACCCTAGAACCACAGGCGCATTAAAATTAAAGGATATATCCTTAATACATCCTTTAATTTCAAGCGGATTTTCAAGGAAAAACCTTCTATTGAAAATGTCCTCTCTAATTCCACCCTGGTGTTAGTCTTTAAATAGTTATGGCACATTTATTGTTGCTCAAATGTTATACGAAATGCTCCAGAATGAAACATATATGCTTTTCCTTAGTCTTCGTGTTGAATGCATTGGATAGGCAAATATATCAAATTAGCCGTCACTAAAATAGGTGGTAAATATAATAGTTATGTCATATTACAATACATTAGAAAATAGAGGTGGTGTTACCATCAATCTTGGGACATTTTAAGGTCCCGGACTGGAATCATCCCGGCACTGGAAACCCTGCCCAGCGGCGTGTGCGTTATATGCATTCTCGAAATATTTATTCATTAATTTTCTTATTTGTGTATTCCGTATATGATAACGTATTTTTTTTAGAATTTTAATAAATAAGCAGGTATTCATTCACTGGAACATAACTTTATATCTTTCGTTTGCAAGTGAAAACTCATATATTTATTCATTATATATTATGTTTAATGTTATTTATTACCAAGTATATAGTGATTATTGCGCCATATGAGAATAATCTGGAGGGAAAGTTAATAACTGTATATATATATATATATATTATTATATATGTATACCCAGTATTTTTGAAAGTATTTTTAATTGTTTTATATAAATATTTAATAAACGTACTTCATAATTGAATGGCATAAAGCAAAATTAGTATACTTTGGAATAACGTATATTAGTGGATTGTGTGAGTCGGAAAAAGACCCGAAAACCCCAACTATTGCCCGATGCAACAAAAGTACTTCTCATCTCCGTTTTCGAGGGTGCTGACCATCGTGGTGGTGGCAGAATTTCTTGTTGGAGTGACCCACCTCCGTAAATGGCCAAAATCCATCCACAAGCGGGGTCAAACGCGTATATACAGGATGTTTCAAAGTTAAAGGTACATACGTTACTTGTGAATACAGGGCACTTTGGCGGTACCAAATTACCCGGCATTAATGCATCCATCGTCCTTCTTTACTGAGGTACAGGATGTTTTATTGATTTTGGCCAAATTTTTCTTTGATCATAACTATTGAGCCACCCTGTATAATCGGTTCATACTTAGAATACATGTTTCACTTATTTTTCTACTTCAAACATGTTTTGTCTTAAGATGCCTATTATATTACCAATTTTTTTCTTTGTTCAAATTAAAAATGTCCGCGGTTCATGGAATTCTAAACTTATTTCAAAAAAAAAAAAATTTTTAATTTTTTTTTACCAACATTTTTGAAAAATTTCTTACCACTAAACACACGGAAACAGTTTTTTTCTTTGTTCAAATTTAGTATTTCCACGTTTCCATGGCATAACTATTCAAACAAAAATTTTAAAAAATTTTGAAAAATTTAAAACATTTGTTGAAAAATTTTCTATTCTATTTCACTACTGACTATAGAATAGATGAAAATTTTTTTTGCTCAAATTTAAAATTTCCAAGTTTCATGACATTCCAAACCTATTTCGGAAAAAAGAATTGCAACATTTTTTTGCCATTTTGGAAAAAAATTTTACCGCTAGAATAGATTGAAAAAAAAACCTATTTCAGAAAAAAAAATGAAAATTTTTTTCGCCAACATTTTTGAATATTTTTTTACCACTAAAATAGATGGAAAATTTATTTTCTTTGCTCAAATTTATAATTTTCACGTCATGGCATTCTAAACCTATTTAAAAAAAAAATAGAAAATTTGCCACTACTATAGAATAGAAGGAAACTTTCCTTTTTGCTCAAATTTAAAATTTCCGCGTTAGATGACATTCTAAACCTATTTCAGAAGAAAAAAATTATTTTTTTTCCCAACATTTTTGAAAAATTTCAAAACAAAATATGAAATTTTTATTGAAAAATGTACAGGGTGGTCATCCCAATAAATAATTCAGTCATGGTGGACATTTGTAAAGGTATTTGCGCAAGCCTTCCATATTTGGCAACTGTTATTTGGTATTGAACTTTTGCTGTTAGATGAGCACTCTGTATATTTTTTTGACCAAAACTTATTAGGTTTTCTTTGTAATAATAGTGATAACTATATTCCGATTATTATTTTCGATGTCATATCGTAATTATTAATTTTTGCGAGTGACCGCCATGCACAAATAAAGAGGGAAGTTCTGTATAAATACCTTTACCGATTTTTTTATTTTATTCTTCCATCGCAATTATTGCCAGAAATTTCCAAAAATTGATAAAAAATTCTGAAAAAATTCAGTTATTCCTTGACCTCCTACAAACAATTTTTGTTCTATAACTTTTTTTTTCATAAAGTACGTTGTTTTGGAGTTAAAAATTCTTAAAATATTAAATTAAAGATTTTTTTTGACCCAGTTATACTGAAAAAGGTTAACTTTTTAGAAAGAATCTCAAGAGACATTTATATTTTGTTTTTACTCAAAAAGTAAGATGCCGTCCCAAAAATAAAAAAATATATAATTTTTTGTCGTTTTTTTCAATGTCAAAAATTTTTTTGAAAAACCTGCCTTTCTAGGGCTGTATCGCCCATTTTTTTCCTCCGAATTTTGGGGAAAGTGGGGTGGCATTTTCTCAGAGAATGGCCTATTTATATTATATAATATTGCTACATTGCAAAACCTGCTAATTAGGCAATAGTCTCTAATGTTTATCAACTTAACAGCAATACATATGCCACAAATTCGATAAGATTATGGACCAAGCTTTGGCGGCTTTCATTCATCTCGCAGTTAGACAAGGCCGTCGCTAATATAAACAACCATTATTTTTTAATTAAGATAAAATGCGGAGAGTATACTATAGACTGTGCAACAATTATATAAAAAGTGCAGTAAATTGGCAGAGTATAATGGTTAGCTTGCTTATTTATTTATTTAACATAAAGCATTCACAGTAAAACACCAATTACTGAATGGTATCATTGGTATCAATACAAATTTATAATACAAATTATAATAATATGACAATGAAATCAATACACTATGGATTCATTAAATATATGAATAAGAATATGTGACTACTATGAATACTATGATAGATAGAGTAATCTATGGCCGATAACGGCCTTGTAAATACCGATATCGGCCTAAAAAATGATATCGGTTGATCCCTAATTTGTACATGTATTACGCATAAGAGGCTTCTCACGATGTTCTCAAGATTGAAGGAGTCTAGGAAGTATCTAGTAAAAGTATCTGCGTTTCTTTCATTTTCTAACGGTAAGGCAGCTAACTGCTTCAAATTGTGGTAACGGAGACACGCAGTAATTCCGTTAAAAATTAACAATAATAACTCGATCTAATCATGCACGCGTGGAGGATCTTAAATTGCATCCTGAGAAGTAATATTCCCATAATTTTATGTACTTGAGTAGTTGATTCTATATATTTATATTTGTAATGAGCTACTCAAATTGTCAGTCGACAGTTATTTTCGTCTTGTTCTGGAACATTAATGTGTGTCACAGATTTCCGTGCAAACCAAGATGATGGATAGAATTCCCCATGAGTACATAGCAGGACCGTCTTAGGTGTCCGGGCGACCGCCTTTTGAGGGGCTTCGAGTCAAGTTGCGCGAAGGCCACAGCACGATAAGCCACCGAAATGTGCAAGTATCCCTACTTGCACAGCTACCATATTGTAATGAAATATACGTTGCTGATTTAACTCCTGTTGTGGTGGAACAAGATAAAAAAAATCGTGGTAACTGATACGATATACGTCTACAATACGCTGTAAAGAAAATGAGTATTCTAGTGTTTTGTAAAACTAATTTTTAATTAATTGAGATTCATAACACATTAAGACCTATATATGTAGACTTATTTAAATAAATATTAGCTTATAATTTACTTATTCTATATAAAATATTTAGTTTAATCTTGTTTGTCTTCATTGATATTTGGACAGCTAAATATGTTAATGGGCATATCTGCTAGTTCTCCAATTCGCGATTTGAATTTGGCATTAGATGAATAGTATATAACAGCTGCAATGTCTGAGCAACTGCCTACTGTTCTGATAATGCTACATTATACCGTTACATATGCATACGAGTTACAATAATAGCATTAGGAATATTGCTTATCCTACTAGTCTAGTCAACAAGTGCCATTTTGATGGATACCTCGTATTCGAAAATTATGATTTAGGGCTCATTCGATTCGGAATGACATCCAGAAACTTTTTAGGAAATTTGAAGTTGAGCTGGTAAAAATTACAAAAGTTATAAACAATTTAGTAAAAAAAAAGAGGGGGTTTGGTTTTTTGCAAATATCTCGGAAATTATTAAAGATATCCGAAATAAAAAAAAGATCCTTTAAGAGCAGGAAATTTCGTAAAAAAAAGTCGTACCTCCCGGAACTCTACCACCAATATTTATCATTTTAATTTAGAGGTGAAAATAGAGCTGAAAACGGGTGATGTGACTTCCTATACAGGGTGTCTCACCGGGAACTGAATCGATCGATATAGAGAAAAGTACACATCAGAAATTTTTGAAAATTTAGATAGTTACTAATGCCGTTGTGGCCAATCCAACTGAAATAATTAGAAGCATGGGGTATTTCCGGTTATACCGGAAGTCGATACCAACTTGCTTATTTTAAATGGAACACCCTATATATTTTCGACTTTTCGAGATGGCAATAAAATTCTGAGTTCAGGCACGTAGCACACCCTATATCTAAAATTGACAGGTTCAACGATTTGCAAGAACCGTTATAACTTTTTCTGTGTAGGACATCCTCATTTGCTCTTTGGCACGGAGAAAGAACACAAGGAGACCTACGTTCTACAACTGAAATAAATTCAATAATATCATACCAAGTGTTCCGTTTTTCGCGTTACATTTTGTCAACTTCAAACCGCGAGCACTTGTTTAGGTTAAATGGAACACCCTATATTTTTTACGTCAAGTTGTGTAAAATTGAATTCCCTTTTTTCTGATATTAGCATTGAGGGGTTAAAGTTTTCAACTTTTTGAAATATTTGCGATTTTATTAGAAATTCATGAATTGTTGTAATCATTTCATCAAAATAGCTATGATCAGAAACAATCAGTCATTATCTTATGTCAAAAAATGCCAGCACGTTTAAATTACACCCACGAAGACTTTTTAAATTTGTTTATTATTTATGAAGAATGTGATAATATCAAGAACTTGCAGCACATTTGCTACTCGATATTCACAAAAACTCAAAATAACACTAACACTGTAACATGCGTATTAATCGAATTGAAGATATGGCAAGAACTAAAATAGCAGAGATAAGATCAATTTAAAACATGATTCCATTTTAATTTAATAATTGCTGAAAATTCCGCCCTCGAACCTCGGCACATTTTTCGCACCTTCGGATTAGTTCCTCATGGGTAGCTCTTCTAATTGAATCCTGTGATATTTTTTGAAATGCATTTCTTACTCTCTGCATACAATCTTCAATGGTTGTTAATGGGCTCTCATAAACTTTATTTTTAATAGTTCCCCAAATAAAATAATCCAGAACTGATAAGTCGGACGAGCGAGGAGGCCATAAGAAAGGTCCATTATTGGCAATCCATTGATCCTAAAAAGGTTCTTGTAAATAATTATTAATTAAATATGCGTTATGTGGGGGAGCACCGTCGTGCTGATAAAAAATGTTTCTATGTTCGGCGAGAGGTAAATTTTCTAAAAATATAATTTACCGTTTAAATTCTCCTGTTAAAGTTGTAATGCCACCACTCTATCGTTTCTTATGGCACAGTAAACATTGAACTGCCAACTTTCCTGAAAGTTTCGCTCTCTGAACATATGAGGATTTGGGTAACTCCAATAATGCGAATTGTGTCTATTAAAAGTCAATTTTTAGTAAATTTTGCTTCATCTGTCCATATAATATTTCCCAAATAAGAATCGTCATCCTCAGACCTTATTAGAATAAACTCACAAAAATTCTGTCTTAGGAAATCTATTTCTTTCAATCCTTGAACCATATGGAATGAGAACGGGTGAAACTTATGTTTTAATAAGATTCTGTGAATTGAATCCTTGCATAGTCCCGATTCCAGAGCAGCTTGTCTTAATGACATCCTTGGAAAGGCATGAAAATATCCCAGAATGACTGTTTCAATGTTTTCGTCATCAACAATAGGCTTTCATCTTTGCATTTTTACCTTGACAGAGCCATAATTTTTAAAATTTTCCAGTATGCGTTTTACAGTGTTTGGTGACGGTTTCCGTTTTTCTCGATATCGAGTAGCAAATGTGCTGCAAGTTCTTGATATTACCTTATCACATTCTCCAAAAATAAGAAACAAATTTAAAAAGTCTTCGCAGATGTAATTTAAACGTGCTGGCATTTTTTGACATAAGATAATGACTAATTGTTTCTAATCATGGCTATTTTGATGAAATGATTACAACATATCATGAATTTCTAATAAAATCGCAAATATTTCAAAAAGTTGAAAACTTTAACAACTCAATGCCAATATCAGGAAAAAGGGAATTCAATTTTACACAACTTGACGTAAGAAAATACATGGTGTTCCATTTGACCTAAACAAGTTTTCGCGGTTTGAAGTTGATAAAATGTAACGCGAAAAACGGAACACTTGGTATGATATTATTGAATTTATTTCAGTTGTAGAACGTAGTTCTCCTTGTGTTCTTTCTCTGTGCCAAACAGCAAATGATGATGTCCTACACAGAAAAAGTTATAACGGGTCTTGCAATCCGTTACACCTGTCAATTTTTTTTATAAAATGTCAAATATCTTCGAAACTACTGGGTTTAGATATAGGATGTACTACATGCCTGAACTCAGAATTTTACTGTCATCTCGAAAAGTCGAAAATATATGGGGTGTTCCATTCAAAATAAGCAAGTTGATATCGTCTTCCGGTACCCCATGCTTCTAATTATTTTAGTTGGATTGGCCACTCCGACGTTAGTAACTATCTAAATTTTCAAAAATTTCTGATGCTTACTTTTCTCCATATCGATCGATTCAGTTCCCGGTGAGACACCCTGTATAGTAATTGTGAGTGCGGGATAAATTTTATTTTATTTTTTTTTTCCTCCTAATAGTGGCACATTGATCACTCTGCGACTGTAGTGGTATGTACATTGGTCTGACAAAAAGATATTTAAGAGACAGGAATATTAATATGGCGTTAGAATGTCACAATACAAAAAGAACCATAGGTACGGAATTAGTTGAACACATATTACGATACCCTAACCATGGTTTTGATTTTGATAATTGTAGAATTTTAGAGATCTAAAGTAACGTAAAGAAAGGTTTACTTTTAGAAATGGGTCAAAAAAATAAAAACAGATTTAGAAGATTTAAATGTAATATGTCTTATTAATTTAACAAAAACTAATAATTTTAGAACTTGATAGAATACACCAAAGAATTTTACCAACTTTCGATGAAATAATAGCATTTAACGTAGGAAAATATGAAACTCTCGTGGTAATTGAGAAAAAGTTCTAGTAGTAACTACCTAATAAACGTATTTATTAATTTATTACAAATCCAAGTGTTAATGGATATCGTTGACATTTTATTTTATTGTTATGGTTGGTACCTAATAAAACTTATTTTAAAAACTGTAGTAAAATATCTTGTTATGGAAACAACCACAATGACGCGTTTATATTACGTTTATACACTAACATAAGTACTAACTATTTACAATATGTATTACTGCACTAAACTCTATTTAGTATTTGATCCTTCACTAACTTCACTGTAACTTCGTCACAGACCACTTTTTTAAAGTTTACTCGGAGCTAATCAGAATATAACTGACTTTCTCCGCCGCTGACTTGGTCGCCTTATATACCCCACAGATGCCCTATCTCGAAGACTCTAGAATAGAAATCTCGAATAATTTCAGTTGTTTCTAGAATACGTTTCTAAATTTTATGCCAGCGTCATCTCTGAGACTATTCGCTGAACTCCCACAACACAGTACAGCGGCCAGTCCTCTCCAGTATTAAGTTTTCTAATATGCCACTACTTAGTTGTCATGAACGGCACTGGCGGAACAATTCATGGAATATTGCATGATTTTCATATAGAAAACACAACTGGTAACACACTATGTACGAAATTGAGGCTAGAAAAGAAGTTTTCTATCTCTGCTGGGAACTTGGGACGCAAAGCGCACGCTCTGATGACACGATCTGATGAAGGAGTAAGGAAGCACACTCTTGCAACAGGCCAGTGGCCAATTTCTCCGATTAGATTGTGACCATTTATATTCCTTCTATATTCAGTTGAACTGTCACAATCTCGCGTCACTAAGACTTGCGCACCATACCCAGAGTACTCTTAAAGGATAGAGATATAAACTTTCCTTGGCGTCAAGTTACGAGCGAAACTCATAGTACATACAAAGTTTAGGGAATTAACAAGATAGCACAGCCGGCGGAAAACCTTCTATCTTTTAGCAATGGCGCCATTGACCTCGACATTTAAATTGGAGTTCTCGCGAAGTTGCCACAATGTGACAATCAGACGGAGAAGGTAACATTAGAAAGAGAAGCCAATAGTGAAAAATGGACAACACTGTCCTGTTAGAACGACCGAACTCAGCTGACTGTCAGTAACCAAGGTCACTAAAAAAACGGGTTGTTTTGTAATATATGTCACATGAAGTATTTCTATGTTTATATGTAAGGTATCTATTTGGTTAGGATCGAATTGTACATGGAAAGAATAATTTTGAAACTTTATTCTATAAAAAACAGCCACACGCAGCTGTCATCGAGGTCTATACGTGACGTAGCACTCGATTTTAATGAGCCAACTTATCTTTTAGTAAGCTTTGTCAAATTCGTTTAATGCGTAACCGACAAATCCCGAAACTGTTTCCGCTGGATGTCGTTTCCCTTTAATTAAATTGAAGTACACAACTGTCTTCGTCTATTTCGTCTTCTCTGTCTGACTGTCTTATCTTTTTAGTTCTCTAATCTTTGGTACATGTATTTATAGTTAATATGTATATGATGATTTTAGTCTTAAATTCTGCTCCACCATCTTGTATTTTTATTTTTAACTTTAGTTGTTAAAAATATTAAAAGTACATATGCTATAATATGTTAACTTTATATAAAATATGTATTAATAGGTACTCATAGAATTTTGGATGATTTTGATTTTAAGTTTTGCCATCTTTGAGTCGCCGTTTTATTTATAAATTTTTTTAAACACCAGGTTCCTAATCAGACACCTCGAAAATCTTAACGTGATTATTTCCCGATCAAAATAACCGGACATTTTCAAGTTACGACATTTACAAACTAATGTTTCTTTTATATTTAGAAGGTGATTAAACAATGTTTAGATACAGCAATTCAAGTCCAGTCGATTTCCTAATTAACTTATTTTTTAAAAGCTTTTATTTAACTTGCTTTGTTGTCTGTCTATCTGCCTGCCTGCCTGTCTGTCTGTCTGTCCGTCTGTCTGCCTGTCTGCCTGTCTGTCTGTCTGCCTGCCTGTATGTCTGTCTGCTACAAATCTTGCCATTTCGACTATTTCTAATTAAGCTAAAGTTTTGAAATTTTGCACACATATACGATAAGCTATGTGACGTTATTCTAAATCCAATATGGCGGACGCCCCAGGATGGCGAATTACCTTTTTCTTTACAACCCACTTGATATGGATATCAAATGAAAAAGTTTGATGAGTAGAATACGATAAACTATGTAACGTCATTAAGAATCCAATATGGCGGGCGCCCCAGGATGACGGATTGCCTTTTTTTCACAATCCTCTTGATATGGGTATCAAATGAAAGAGTTTGACGAATAGAATACTATAAACTATGTAACGTTATTATAAATCCAATATGGCGGACGCCATATGATGACGGATTACTTTCTTCTTCACAACCCCCTGTGGGTATTAAATGAAACGGTTTTGTGCGTCTGTCTGTCCGTCCGTCCGTCCGCTTTAGCTAGTTAATTAATAACGTTCATTAATAATGTCATTCCAGCAAATCATTACAGAAACATCATTACTAAGAATTTCCCCCTCATTCCCTGTCATTATTTTTCGCACCTGCACGTTATTAGTATTTTTACTGACATTATTTTTTCGTTATTATGTTTCAAGTGGCGATAGAAAGCACACCGATTTTGTTTGATCGGAGAATGGATTAAAAAAAAACGGATGTCTAGCATTAAATGATTGCATTAAATATGAAACGTCATTATTGAATGAAAAAATGGTTGAAAAAATGCGAAAATTATTCACATATAATGGTTATTGAATGAAATAAGTGATAGGAAGGAAGTGAGTGATTATAAAAATTATTTTCTTATGGACGAAGAGACTTTTAATAAATTATTGCGAATGGTTTAACCGATTTTAATACGGACAAACACAATTATGCGGAGCAGTTTGCCAGTTAATGAAAGACTGGCTTTAACTCTGAGATACCTAGCCACTAGAAGATGCTTTGAAGATTTGAAATTTTCAGTTGCAATGTCACCGGCTTCAATAAATACACCTGTTTTTGAAATCTGGGAAGTACTTAGGTGGCCATGCCCTAGAAAGAGACATCCGATAGGGAAATATTTATTATTTTTGGCCATAACTTTTTTTCTTAGTACGTATATTTTTTATAAAAAGTATAAGAGTACCTAAGTAGAACCATAACAAGACTGTTACATTGAATTTTCACTCAGTAATTTTAGTGGTTTGCAAAATGGCTAGATTTAAATTTAAGAATGGGCTTGGAAATTTTTAAAAAAGTCTTGTTTTTTTTTTAAACAATCAATACGAATCATTATTATAATTACAGTAGCGTTTAAATCAAGTCAATACGATTATTAAGTACAGAGATATAAGCTTTTAAAATCTGCAAATAACGATACGGCTTGCTGCAATGCCCGAAACTCGAGCTGGCCGGCTGTGACGTAATCGGCGCCGATGTCGCACGCCGCTCGCCTTATTTGAATGAATTTATACATATAAGTGAAACAGTCTTATTTTGAGTTCCTAAGTAGTTGTGACAATAATGAAGCAGGGATTTGTTCGTGGACAGTCGGATAACTTGCCAAAAATTGACTGAAATAACGAACATTAATACGTTTAATTATTATTCCCATTGGTTACTCAGCTTGATATACAAAATATAATCAATTTTCGTCCTGGGGCTACATAACAGCAAAATATGTTTTCTTAATTCTCACACAGCGAATTCACTTTTTAAACCTATCTGGACAAAAATATTTACAATATTTAATAAAGCTCGGTAATGCGGCATCAAAAACTTAAAAACTTGGTAAGAAAATTTTAACCTCATTAAAAAAATGTAAAGATATATGCACCGATGTACTAAATCACCCTGTATATTTAAAAATAATTTTTAAGTGTGCGCTCTTCCTCACTACACCAGTTACATACAAAAAAATTTGAATTATTTTAATAAGAGCAATATTTTATTTATTTTTTTTAAATCTTATTTTAATGCCTTATTTTTATTAACGTCCTGGCGGAGTTCAGCTATTGCTGCTCTACCACTCAACCAGGACACGTACACATAGACATCAACACAACAACCATTCCCTGCGATATTGCCATCTACCGCAGCTGAGACTCGAACTCAGGAGAGATAACAGCGACTAGACATGTTGTGCCACCCAACAGCGGTCTAGATCACTGCTACCGTCTCGGTAACACATGAAAAAACGCCACCAACATCCATACCCTGGCCAGGATTCGAACCCGGAACTCCGTGGTCGCAAGCCAAACATTTTTTTCCATTTAAATATAATTTTATTAATTAAAATATTACATTGTATGAAGCTTATTTCTAAAGGTATATATATGAATATCACATATAAAAGTAGGTACGTACAGTACATTATTTGTCACGTCCTAAAACTACACAAAAAGTATAATATAGAACATGACACAGCCGATGGTATGGCTGGAGACTTTAGAAAAACACGGCTCTTTTTATTTTTGTTTTATCTTGTTATTTCTTTATCAATTTATATCATTTATAATCAATGTGTTGCCTTGGCTTTAATCGAGCTTAAAGCTCATTAGTTCGAGAGTTTCTTGGCGGAACGAAAATAGCTCAATTAACAAATGCGGGAAAAAATGTAGAATTAAAAACCTGCTTCAGATAATATTGTCAAGATATAAAAATGATGATTATGTGTGAGCATTTACTTATAAAAAAATAAAATTATAAGGTATCGACGGGTAGGGGGCAGGGGTGGGTGGTGGGATTTGGGGAGGGGGGTTTGTTGTTTTGTCGGGTAGTGTGTCTTGTCGGGTTAGCAAGCCAAACACCTTCAGCATTGCGCCACCGAGCTGGCTGTGATATATGACTGATATACTGTTGGGACACCCTGTATGTGAGTGCTGGATAATGTAAGTTATTGCATTATGTAGGTAGAGATAACTATTACAATTTTAAGTTAACTTCGAAATGGTCTTCACAACAAAACCGATTACTTGTACTCGAAAAGGTGATATTATTCTTTTTATCTCTCTTTATTGCATCACACCATTGTTTTCGTGTTTTTTCACCTTTTGGCATACTTATAAATAATTTGTTTGGCGTAGTGATTGTTGTATTGGTACATCGAGGCACAACACAGTATTTGTAACGAATATTTTGTGTAGCCATCTCTATAACATCGCAGCAAAGCATCGGCACTATGATCACTACGGGGTAAATGGGCGTCGATGACGTAGTGCACTCAGTCGAGCTGCTACTAGGAA
Source organism: Stenurella melanura (assembly GCA_963583905.1). Taxonomy (NCBI): domain Eukaryota; kingdom Metazoa; phylum Arthropoda; class Insecta; order Coleoptera; family Cerambycidae; genus Stenurella; species Stenurella melanura. Next base: position 167,743,962 of record OY757310.1, read on the forward strand.
AGATGGGGGCGTGGACTAATTGCTCGAACTTCAACAATTAATTGTAAAGCCATTTTAAGTGCTAGAGAAATAAATTAAATTGCAATGTTTAAGTTACAACGTGCACATTTTTATAAAAATATATAAAAAATATAGTTTTTAAGCCCATTATGTCAATCTTCCTATTTCGTAGTTTTAAATCTAGCTATATTGCAAACCACTGAAATTATGAGTGAAAATTCATAATAATAGTCTTGTTATGTGTCTACTTAGGTATTCTTATAGTTTTTTTGAATATGCGTACTGAGAAAAAAAAGTTATGGGCAAAAATAATAAATATATCCCTATCGGATGTCTTTTTCTAGGGAATGGCCACCTTAATGATGAAATAATGATGCTCTTACTTTACACGATCATTATTATTATTACTGACAGTATCATTTCCGCTTACTAACAAATAAATGATGGTCGAATATCAAAATATCCGGATACGCTTCATTACTTGTTATCATTTCACTTTTATAACTTTACACGTTCTTTAATAATGTCATTATTTTCAGGTAATGACATTATCACTGAACGTGTAAGGGCTCTTTTAGAAAGAAAATATAATAACATTATATGTATTTTAATTTATAAAAATTTCAGAACTTAAAACAAACATGCCTCTCGAGACAGCTACACACTACATACTCCTCAAATTCGAATTCGGATCTATTGTCTACCCAATAGCCCATTCAACCTGTCACGGTTTAATGTTATATTTTTCAAAATTATTACCCGGAAACAAAAAATATGGTTGTATAGAAGAAACAATTCTAAGATTTCGATGGACTCGATCTGAAGTAACGAACTTAACCTAAAAAATTGGAGAAGTTGAAAAAACAGTTTTTCGTATATAACAAAAAAAACTATGACTAATCGAAAAAATCGGTAAAGGTCTTTACACAGAACTTCCCTCTTTATTTGTGCATGGCGGTCACTAAGAAATTAATAATTACGAAATGACACTGAAAATAATAATCGGAATATAGTTATCACTATTATTACAAAGAAAACCTGATAAGTTTTGGTCAAAAAAATATACAGAGTGCTCATCCAGCAACAAAAATTCAGTACTAAATGACAGGTGCCAAATATGGAAGGGTTGCGCAAATACCTTTACAAATGTACACCATGACTGAATTATTTCTTGGGATGACCACCCTGTACATTTTTCAATAAAAGTATAATAGGTGCATATGCCAAATATTATTGCCATCTGTCACATTTTCAATTCCTCATTCACGTGGAGTGGAAGTATAGTGGTGGTTAAAATGTTAAAAAATTTCTTTTTTTTTTGAATTTTCCAAAAATGTTGGTAAAAAAATTTTCATAATTTTTTTCTTCTGAAATATGTTTAGAATGTCATGAAACGTGGAAATTTTAAATTTGTGCAAAAAGAAATTTTTTCCATCTATTCTAGTGGTAAAATATGTTTCCAAGATGGTAAAAAACTGTTTTTTTTTCCGAAATAGGTTTGGAATGTCATGAAACGTGGAAATTTTAGTTTTGAGCAAAACCACATTTTTCGTCTATTCTATAGTAGTGATAAATAGATTAAAACTTTTTTCAAAAAATTTTTTTAATTTTTCAAAAATATTTTTAAATTTGTTTTTATTTGAAGTAGGTTTAGAATGCCATGGAAACGTGGACATTTTAAATTTGAACAAAGAAAAAAAAATTTCCATCTATTTTAGTGGTAAAAAATTTTTCACAAATGTTGGTAAAAAAAACAGATTTTTTTTTTATAGGTTTAGAATGCCATGAAACGTGGAATTTGAAATTTGAACAAAGAAACAAACAAAAAAATGTTTTCATCTATTTTAGTGTAAAAAATTTTTCAAAAATGTTGGTGAAATAAATTTTCAATTTTTTTTTTCTGAAATAAGTTTAGCGTGTCATGAAACGTGAAAATTTTAAATTTGAGCATAAAAAAAATTGTTTCATTATTTATTCCCTTTAGACGGTCCACCCTGTATATTTTCTAGTAAAATTTTAACCGTTTCTTCGCGGACAGTAGCGTCAACTACCTACCAAATTTGACTGCTCTCCGTCAAGTCGTTTTTTAGTTAATGCACCAACAGACAGACTGATAGACTGACGGAATTGAAAAACCTATATTTTCGTAATCTACTGTTCTGAAACGTCAAAATCCGAAAAAATCTCGGAGGGTGATTTTTTCTCGAATACAATACTTCCCTTCGGTATGCGAGGGAAGTAAAAAGTTGAATAAGAAAGTTGTAGGTGCTAGAAGACATTTCGATTGCTATTATTTTAAGTATTAATTGCGAAAACACTTCGAGATATATAAAAAAAACTTAAAAAATGGGATTTTCTTGTATTCCCCGTATCTTTTTCAAATTTATGTTTAAATACTTACTGTTAACCGTAAGTAGCTCCCGTCAAGCCGAAAAAGTAAGTTTTTAAATTTAAAAATATCTTTTATTATTCGAGACATATCGATTTTTCGAAAAAAAAGACGTTCTCGAAAGTCTTGCTCAACGGAGGGTTGTACAGTAACAATCTTGGGCTCATTTTCTTTATAAAGAGTTGTCCTATCATGCTGTAAATGAATTGTAACGGTTTCATTAATATTAAGGGCAAATAAATGGCTTTAAATTAATTGCATTTTTTTAGGTTATGTTTTTTAAAAATAAGTTTACAGAAATGACATACGGGATTCGATTACTGACAATTTTTAACGAATTATCAAAAAAAATATTAATTTTCCTACGACTTTCTGGAACTCGGGAGAAATTAAAATTATTAAAAAAAAAACAACCTAAAAAAATGCCATTATTTTAAAGCCATTTATTTACCCTTAAAATTAATAAACCCCTTTCAATTCTTTTAAAGTATGATAATACAACTCTATAAAAATAATGAGCCCAAGATCGTTCCTGTAGGACCCTCCGTTGAGCAAGACTAGCCGATTTTCGACAACGTCTTTTTTTCCAAAAATCGATATATCTCGAAAAATAAAAAATATTTTTTAAGTTTTCAAAAACTTGCTTTTTTGGCTTGCCGTAAGCTATACTTGCGGTTGACAGTAAATATTTAAACGTAAATTTGGTAAAGATACAGGGAAGGCCAGAAAAGTCGATTTTTTACGGTGTTTTCGATCCATCTCGAAAAGTATTATCGCAATTGCTACTTAAAAAAGCAATCGAAAGACCTTCCTAGCACCAACAACTTATTCAACTTTTTTCGATTAGGGTCATAGTTTTTTTTTTATTTACAAAAAACTGTTTTTTTCAACTTCTTCAATTTTTTAGGTTAAGTTCACCGCTTCAGATCGAGTCCATCGAAATACAAATCTTTCTTAAAATTTTCTTTTCTATACAACCATATTTTTTATTTCCTGATATTAATATTGGAATTCATTTCTACCTGTTGATTGGGCTACAAGTAATATTATTTCGAAACTTGAAAAGAGGATTCGGTTCTGAAACACCTTGTTTAGCGATTAAATATTTTGAGAAGTGTTGATACCTCTTATTGCTAAAACATTAGGTTATCTCCAGTAAAACAAAAATAAAGCAATTTAAGAAGTAATAACATTGGATTAACTGGAATTAATTTATTATAGTCGCATGACTACACTATTCCACAGCAACACAAAACCTCTACTCAACGTTTTGTAATAATTTTTTTTTCACTAGTTTTCAGGTGTTTAATGAACTAATTTCGTAATATTTCGTTGAAATGATTATAACTAAACCGTTTAAACACATTTCTCTTGAAATAATGTACTTATAATTATACTCAAACCAACAAGAATGTTGCGGGTGAAAACTAGGTCGCTTACGAAATACTAGGGAAAGGGGCAAGGGCTCGTGAATGTTAAGAAAATAATAATAATAATACATTTATTTTACTCAGAAGTAAAAATGGTACAAATTGAACTGTAGGGCTCTTCCATTTGTCCAATCCAAAAAACTTTATTCTAAGATTTAAAAAGGGAAATATATCTAATATTACAAAAAAATATATCGAGTTGTGTTCTTTTTTATGAATTTTGTACTAATAACTGATACATTTTATAATAATAACAGCAATACGAACAGACACAGGGCTGACCTCACGAAATGAAAACAGAAATGCCAAAAATGAGTACGGTTAATACCTAAAAAAGTATGTACAATCACAACACGATATCAAGTTGCAATATCTTTTTCCCAAAAGAAATACAAAGAAACTTTTTGGTCTTGGAAGCACGTGTTATAATCAACCGATTTTTGCCCAAAGGAAGAAATCACGTTCATGGGATTTCGAACAAAGAAAAAAGAGACAAAAAAGCGAAATTTGTTTTTCACAGGCATACATTTGAGCCAGCCTACTGCACAAACGTACTAGTTTGCGCTATTGGTGTGTGACATATGTTTACTGCAGTACGTATATATTGTACTTTGTGAATCATGAATGGCGATAGACGGAAGGATCCTGTTTGGTGTCCTCCGAGACGTTGGGCTGATATCACCAAATAGCTAATAAGAAGGTGCTTTGAAGAGACCGTGCACCTAACAGCCAACCGCGGCACATGGCGGGATGCTATCAGACGTGTTATACAGTAAGAGGAAGCCAATTAGACTCATTTATGTATTACAAGACGTTGTGAATAAGAAGGCATAACAAATTCATAAAACTAACTTTCTTGTTCGAGTTCTCTTCGCCGACTATGCCATTATGGATTAATAGTACTTAGAGATTTTTTCGATTATGTTTAATGTATTATGTTTACGTTTATTCAGAATTAGTTTTATTTATTTCGTTATAGATATTTTTTTTTGATTTGCTTGATGTATGCCGTTTACTTTTGTTCAGTCAGAATTATTTTTATTTCTAATTGTTCATTTCAGTTTTTATTAAATACGTAATACTTTTATAAGTAAAGAAACATTTTATTTCTAATTTTTCTGCAAAAAACAATAATTTTAAACATGTTTAAAACCTAATTTAAAACATATGTGTTCAAAATTGAAGTGTTTTAAGCAATTTGTTTTAAACTTTTGCAACCTTGCTGGATAAAACATTGCGTGATATGCACTTTTCGTTGTACCATTTTTGTTTTTATAATATTCTAATTGTAATTGTCACTCTTCAAGAAAATCTAAGTATTAGGACTTCTAATTCTCATTTATTGTCTTTGTCGCATACCATAGTAAGTACAGAAAAAAAATCCGCTCCCGAAGGAATCACTACTTCCACATCCAGATTTTTCATTCAAGTCTCTTTAAAGCAAAACATCTTGACTATAATAATTGCACTCTTGTATGTGGAAATAATTGATCATAAAATTTTAATAATACTTGAGGCGTTGATTCTTAGCATGTAAGTCTGTAAGTTTCTGGAATTTTATTAACTCTACCTACTCATATACTCAGTTTACACCCAGATGTCATTATAATACATACATATTTTATCAACCCCTTTAATAATAGGGTGGAGGTGGTGGGGGTTTGAAAAATATGATAAATAAATCCGAGACCCTGGCTCCTAATATGTATACACCAAATTTCAAGTTTCTGTACTCTTACCAGCTTGGTTTACTCATGTTCTCCTATTTACCTCTACTTACCCCCCACTCTTTCAACGGAATCATCTCAAAATATAATCTAGTTCCAGATGTCATTATAATACATACGTGTACCAAATTTCACGTGAATATCTCAATTTCATTTTATCAGCCTTTTTAATGATGGAGTGGCGGTGGCGAAGGGGTTGAAAAATTTTATGAAAAAATAAGAGGCTTTGACTTCTAGGGTTTACACCAAATCCAAGCTTGTTTTACTTATTTTCCCTTATTTGTCCCCATTTAACCCCCAACTCTTCAACGGAATCATCTCAAAATTTAATCCAGTTTCAAATGTGGTTATAATACATACATGAACCAAATTTCGAGTAAATGTCTCAAATGTCTTATTTTACCAACGCCTTTAATAGTAGAGTGGGGGTGCTGGAAGGAGTTGAAAAATATTATAAAAGTCTAGTATATATACCAAATTCCAATTTTTTGTACTCTTACCAGCTTACTTTACTTATTTTCCCCTATTTACCCCTATTTAACCCCCAACAATGGAATAATTTCAAAATATAATCTAGTTCCAGGCGTCGTTATAATACATATGTGTACCTACCATATTTCAAGTGATGTTTCATGACATTCTAAACCTATGTCAACTAAAAAAAAAAATTAATTTTTTTTTACGATTACTATACTTCCAATCCACTACGTAGATAGATGTGGAAATAATTAGGCCAAGAAGTGCAACTTCATTCGCGCATAGGGAGTTCGGTAGGAAAATGTGTGTAGTTTACTACCCTGTATAAATAATCCAAAAACATTTGGACAATACAGAAACTGCGATATCCCTTAAATTCTGTGAGATATTCAAAACAAATTTATTTATCGTTGATAAGTTCTATTATTATGTTTTTTTTCTTTCATGTTTGGGTCATATGTTTTAAGAGGGGGCGGCAGTTAAATTTTCTACTTGTTGCTTTTTTTACATTAATAATAAATTTTTAATCTATTGACAGAAATGTTTTTCATCTTCTGTGAATCCATTGTGCGTTTGTATGTCTGTGTCCACAATAACTCAAAAAATTCTGATGGAAAATTAATCAAAATGTTATTATGCTCAATATTTACAATTGAGATTGTCGGTGATACATTAAATTTAGAAATGTGAAACGAAATTTACGAATATTATTTCGGACTTTTGTGTTGGCTACGTATCAGACTGTGATCGTTATTCGTTCGTAAGTAATATCTCAAATTGGCGTTGTTCCTGATCTGAAGCAATACAATATATTGACCAAATTCTATTTTTGATCATAATTTGCATAGGTGTCTTGCAAATCGATAAGAGGCTTTCAAGGTAAACAACCTCATAAATAAATTCCTACATTCAACATACAAATAAATAAATAAGTTAGTTCTTTCAGAAAGAAGAAAAAAACACTGCCTAAGGAATCACTACTTCCACATCCAAATTTCCCATTCGAGTCTCTTTAAACGAACACATCTTGCACTTATACTATATTGCACTCCAATATGCAGAGATAATTTTAATAATCTAATATCTGAAATTTTCTACCACAAGGATGGTGGTTGATGCCAAAACGTTTTTTGAGAACATTAGTTCGCGTACATACACGCCCAATCACAATTTTATTTTGTTAACCTCTTTAATAGGGGATTGGCGGTAGCCGTTAATGATGTATTAAAAAAAATATTTGAGACCTTGGCTTTTAGTATATACACCAAATCTCATGTTTCTGGATGCTTACTAGCTTGCTTTACTTATTTACCACCCCAACCCTTCAACGAAGTAGAGTAGCAATGGTGTAGATAACTGCAGTACCATGTCTGCTCAACTGGGTTCAGCGCGCCATCTCTGAGCGTGTAGCAATATGTTTTCTAGAAGCGTATGGAAAAGGATCGAGTTTTCTACAATGTTCAAGACTTTACTAGAAGATTTCTGAATGGATCTAGAGGCATTTTTAGAGTATATATGGCAAGATGCACGGCGGGAAAGGAAGTTTTTAATGACAAGTGAGGTTAGAAATCCGAAGTAAATACAAAGTGGAAATATCAAGTAATAAACATTGTTAAAGGTCATTTTAGTCAGTAAAAGTGTATTTTAGTTATTGTGAAGTTTTCAGTAAGTTAATCAATAAAGTGTTAGTGTTTATCTATTGTTGTAATTTTTGGAACCCACGGATTTTTAAGTGGTGTTACCTAGGGGTGGAAAAACGTGACAATTTTGTGTCAGAAGCGGGATTTTATAACAAGAGGAGTCCTGAAGTGTTCGAGAAGGATATGGACAGTGTAAAAACGGAAGTAAGCAGAAGCCTATGCAATTCCAAATCAGGAAGTGGCCACTGTCGCCAAAGTCATGGTAGATAATTTGATATGTCGATTTGGTGCACCCCTGGAGCTGCATTCAGATCAAGAGAGAAACTTTGAGTCAAGGGTGATTCAGCAAGTCTGCAAGTTATTAGGAATACTCAAAACACGGACAACAGCCCTTCGCCCGCAATCAGGTGGACTGGTGGCGCGACATAACACAACCATGAAAGAACATCTCTCGAGTGGTTCATAAGAATCAATGTGACTGGGATCTCCACATAGCGTTTTTCTTCATGGAATACAGAGCTGCGATCCACGAGTCTACGAAGCAGACACCGGCCCGTCTAGTATTTGAACTTGAGATCAGACTGCCGTGTGATTTGATGTTTGGAACACCAAGCTGAGAACAGCTTCCTGTGACCAGTTATATTTTCTTAAAAAAAAAAAAAAAATGTGGATGAAATGAGTCAACTGCTAAGAAATGTCCATGAGTTGGTTAGACACCAAATCACCATAGCCAGTGACCGAATGAAGGCTCGACCGTAAGAGTAGTTCCGAAGGGTTCAAGGCGGGAGATCTGGTTTGGCTGTACAATCCACAGCGAAAGAAAGGAAAGTCATCGAAACTTCAACCACCTTGGGGTGGACCATTTACTGTTATTACCGGAATTAATGATGTCGTTACATTAATGATTCTGAATCGCCTGACCGGGACGATCATTCTTAAGGAGGGGGCAGTGTGGCGCTCTTTCGCCCTCTAGGAGCTGAAGGTGGTGTAGGTAACTGCAATACCATATCTCCACAACTGGGTTCAGTACGCCATCTCTGAGAGTGTTTTCTAGAAGCTTATAGAAAAGGATCGAGTTTTCTGCAATGTTCTTGAACTTGACTAAAGTCTTGACTTTACTAGAAGATTTCTGGATGGATTTAGAGGCATTTTTAGAGTATATAAGGCAAGGATGCACGACGGGAAAGGAAGTTTTTAATGACAAGTTAGGTTAGAAAAGTAAATACAAAGTGGAAATATCAAGTAATAAACACTGTTAAAGGTTATTTTAGACAGTAAAAGTGTATTTTAGTTATTAAAAGTATTGTGAAGTTTTCAGTAAGGTAATAACAACTAATTTAAGACATTGACATCTGGTACATACACCAAATTTCACGATTCTGGAGTCTTGCTAGCTTGTTTTATTTATTTACCCCTTTTTGCCCATATTTAGCCCCCTCCCCTTCAAAGGAATCATATCAAAATATAATCTAGTTCCAGATGTTGTTATAATACATACGTGTACCAAATTTTAAGTGAATATCTCAGTTTAGGTAGATCCTTTAATCATGGAGTGGGGGTGGTTGGGGGAGGTAGCAGATATTTAAAAAATCCCCTGTTTACCCCCATTTTCTCCCCAACCCTTCACCGGATTTTGTTCAAAATATAATCTAATTCCAGATCTCGTGATAATACATAAATGTACCTCAAGTCAATATAAGCTGTTACTTGAAATTTGGTACAGCGTTCCAGAGAAAACGTGCGCACAAAAAGTTGCAGGCCAACATGCGACAGACAGACAGAATTTTTTTTTCGCTCAAATCTAAAATCTCGACGTATCATGACCTCTTTAATGGATGATGATTTTAATGCGACTTTCTTAAAATGAAAACTTAGTCTTTACCAACATATTAACTACAGCCACTATCCCGATCTCGCAGGGGTAGTAGCTGTCGTTTCAAGAATCATGTGCCCTAAATTAATGAAGGGAGCCAAAGATAATCATTATCATTTATTCTTTTTTGTTATAATCATTACCCCTTTTTCATCATTATGGCTAAGGGCCGGGCGTACCGATATAATTTTTCTTACAGTTGTAATATTGTATCAATTTATATGCAACTATTAAGGAAAACAAACATTTCATGGACATTATAGATCTTGCTGGTTACCTAATTAGGCAAGTGGGTTTCGTGAAGCGCAGCAATTCTAGAAAAAAAAAATGTTTAAATATCGTAATAGTGAGAGTGATCTAAAAGTAAATCTTGTGGGCATGTAATTTGCATTTATAAGTAATTGAATTGGTAAACAAATAATGTAATGCTACACTGAGAAAAATGTGTGATCTTAATTGTAAAAATACACTCCGAAATTGGTGTTTATGCAAATAAATAATACATTTTTGGAGTAATGATCTTGTACAGTTCATACATTATTTGAAATTTCTTTGTAACTTAGAATAATTCACATAAATTGAATTCTTTGCAATTTTGGTTTACGATTACATAATATATAGAGAATTCTTATTTCATTTGCGGACCAAATGTCTAAATTATTTTCTCTGAAGAGTTCCATTTTGATTGTTGTTGACCATTGCAGTAAACAATCTTGGTAAAACATGTCAATTCTCTGTTTTTATGAATATTTATTTATAAATTACAAGAATTATAAAATGTTAATATTACGGCCCAGAATTTTCTTCCAACTGTTGTTACTAACTAACTTTTCATATCGTGTTTTGTCCAGTTGCTTATGAAAAAAAATACATTTAAATATAAATAACAGAAAACAACAGAAAAGTGCATATTTATCTGCGGCCGGTGAAGCATGGAAGAAAAATAATTGCTGTTTTTGATTATCTTGAAGAGGAGAGAAGTTTACATAAATTATCAGTTGTTTAAAAAAATATATGATCATGCGTTAACCTCTTCTCACTTTTTGGCGTATATACTGAATCCCACAAAAAGAATACCCCCTATCCTATGAAGAAAAGAGAACTACTTTAGATCTTGTTTCCAAACGTTTTTCTCTCACAGGGTTCTTACCAGTGATATAATTAATTAAGTTGGAAACCAGATTAGATAGACCCTTTCCAAAAAACTATGTTTTCTGACGTGATAGAAAATATAACAATACTGTGTACAGTGGCGAAGATCCCAAGATTTTTTCGAAATTTAGCACGTGCTACTTATAGTGATTCCTGTTTTGTGTTTTGCGTCATCTGCTTCTTCAGATGTAGGAAGGATGTTTTCTTCCTATGGACTTGTTCATTTATATATAAGAAACAAACTAGGCAATGAGAAAGCGACGAAATTAGTGTTCCTTTTCAAACAATATAATAGCTAGATATTGTGAACGTTATTTTTATTTTTACATCTATTAGGTATGTTTTTATTTCACTTTTAGGTTTATTCGAGTTACTGTTTTGTGTTAAAGGCATTTCAAAGTTTTGTTTTTGCAAATAAATGTTGTTTATCGAAACTACACTTCGTTATCTACAAAATATTTAGGCATTGATTTTGTTTTTTTTTTAATCTTGATTTTTCAAATAAAAATCACTCGATTAAAATCATGATGTTAATCAACGGATTTAAATCCTTTCAACTGTGAAATAGATTAAATAAGTTAGTTTCTACAGTTTTTGTGAAATTTTGAAAATATGTGAAATCCATAAATTCTATATTTTCTTTGTCAATTTTGTACTTAAATCATTTTCTGCCATATAATTCAAAGAAGTTGTTATATGCTGGGTTTAATTTTCCACAGTTTATTAATTTGAAATCACCATGTTGTACATTTTGTTCTGCCAATAGTACAGATTATTTTACTCGTTGTTAATACTCCTGTTAACGTGCTGCTACCCTGTTATTCGATAATTCATGGAATGTAAATGACAGGGTAAGTGACTATCAAATGAGCATTTCTTTCTCCTAAATTCTTTTGATAGTGCTGGCGCTCTGGAATATATCAAATGATCACAAGAGACACTTATCATTAAATTAGAGGACCATGCAGCATCGGCAAGAACAGTCAATCATCCATGGACTAGTTTCGAGCTTCTTGACTCTCATCAACGTAGACTAGACTGACGAAAGTCTCCAGTGCGGTCTCCATTCACCCTACCAAGACGATCCATCTAGCGGTATTCATTGCAAATACTTTTGGAAACCCGATTATGATAAATCAGATATCATCTTTATGTGAGACAGTTGTGCAAGCTTTTGGAAATAATGGCATGAAACTGATCGTAAACAGTATGCCGTTAAATTATACAGTTTCTGACAACCGCGTTTATATAATTAATTAGGTTTAGATTACAATAGTTATTATACAGCGAAAATAAGTAAGATGGCTCTCTGAATTTCTCAAATTTGATAGCAACCATTTATAAAATCACAATTTTTATGTTACACAATTTGTGCAAAATCTTTATATAGTTAGGTACTCGAAATTAATTGTTCATAGAATGATAACAAAATATAAAGGTTGAGGACACTATTAACAATAAATTAAGCTTAATTTGCTATTGTTTGTTGAGTAGAAATAAATAAATTTGACTTTGAATTTCTCCAATTTGTTACAGCACTTTTACATCAAAATTATTGCCACGAAATCTTTATATTGAACAAAGAAGAACAAGAATTATCGTTTTATATTGAAATTTTACAATTGTTTAAAAAAATGCAACAAAGCGTTGATTTCTCTAAACGATTTCTTTCTGTGTATTTTAAAACACAACAAAGCATATTTTATTCATGTGAATTTTTTACTCGTCTTTGATATTGGCTTGCTTCATACTAGAATTGTTAAATAGAACACCGGAACACTAAGGTACTAAAGCGATTTAACGAAGTCAAGCGATGTGATATAACCGGATGGGAGTTGTTAATAATAATTGTCGAATTTAAAGATTTTTTCCTCAAAGTCTATTTCACGCCACCTAAAACATGCTATATCGACATATGAACGTTTCTGGAAACAATAAAAATAATTTTTAATTTGTATAAATAAAACAAATTCGTGTAAATGTGACTTAACTAGACTAGACTAACTAGACTTTTAAAAAAAGAACAACTGATTTTGATGCTACATTAAACATTACCGCCTTTTATGTTACTTAGATGTGATGCGCTGTTTTGGAATTATTTAGTATCCAAAAAGAATAAATGTGAAGAAATCCAAGGCATCCTATAAAACAAATTAAACGGTTTTTTTTAGTGATTCTTGCTGTCGGAGAAAAAATGTTATCTAACCAGACCTCATAGTATTTTTTTGTCCTACTTTTGATGTAAAAAATATTCTCTTGAGTTTGTGCCGTGACCTTGTAACAATATTTTTTTTCATTTGAGATTGTAATAAGTAAATCATTTTAAAAAAATTAAGAATCGCTCTTAATATCCAACTGAAACTGTTAAAAATTGCAGTAAAGAGAAAATAATGATAATACCATGCATGGCAGAGTAGCGCTGAGTATGGCATGTAACATCTTGAGGAGCTCAGATCCACTCCCGCGGTTAGTGAGAGATCATGAAACCGTAGGAGTGGGCGGATTTTTATTTAAGGCTGCACGCAGGGCCGCAGATGATCTCGGTCTCGTTTCCGACTTCAGGCGAAGAGGCAGGCGAGGTGCTGATGCACAGTCAGTAACTGAGCTTCCGCCAAACCGCCTGACAACCCAAATTAAAGCTGCCGAGCAGAGAAATTTGTTCAGACAGCACGTCGATAAACCCATGCATGGAGTGTTCTACAACAACATAGAGACACTGGGTTTATCGACAAAGCTGACCTTCTCATTCCTGAGGTTAGCAGGGCTAAAGTCGGAGACCGAGGGATTCATTGTGGCCTGCCAAGATGGTGTTATTAACACCTTGGTCTACCGCAGTCGTGTTATGGGTGTAGAGGTCCCCGACCTAAATTGTAGGACCTGCCATCAGGCGCCGGAGTCACTCATGCATTTACTATCTGCATGTCCGATTTACGCGACTTCGGCCTACATCCATAGACATAACGCGGCTTTACGAGAGCTGTATTACCATCTTCGACACACCTAGGAGGTAGACCGAACACCAGTGCTGCCTTATGTTCCCGGAGAGATCAAGTCCGTTGTCGAGAACGAGAAGTGGATTAGAACTACTCGTTCCCGACCGAAGGCAGTCGTTTTGGGGTCCCTGCGTCTACTTAGGGCACACGATTCTGGAATCTACAACCACTAACCGTGCGGGATGTGGAGAGTGGTTGTAGATAATTCGCTGGCGCTTCCCCCGTGAGAATATCGGAGACACGGGAGAACTGTCCAGCACCGCTAACGCGTAAAAAAAAAAAACCAATTATATTAATAGACATAAAAGTGTGGGGCGCCTGATGAGTAAAATTTGATGTTTTTTTAAGTGTTTTGAGCGCCCCACGCTTTCACGTTTATATTAACACAATAATTATTGTTATTTACATTATTTTCTTTTTATTACATTTTTTAGACAGTTTCACTTGGTTTTTAAAAGCGTGTTTATTAATTTATTTAAATTGTTTATTCATTTTTTTTTAGTTTTATCCTAATAAACAAAACACAGTTGTTTATTCGATAAAATTACCTACCCATAAATTACAAAGCCTTTTTGTCATCTTGAAGCAGCTATTTTGAATTCTTGAGTTCCATCGAAATATTTAAAATCTACAACCTCGATAATCCTCAGATTCCGATTTTCAGGCGAATCAGACCATAAATTACGCACCTTATCCGCCATACAGACGCCACCATTTTGAATTGTTACATTTTGACAAAATATTTACAATCTGCAACCTCGATAACCCGCAGATACCGATTGTCATTCGAATCAGATGATAAATGATCAAATGTATCCGCCATTTTGGATTTTTGAGTTTCGATCACATACTTATTTATAATCTTCGACGCCAAAAATCCCTAGATTTTTTAGTAGAATCGGATATTAAATGACAATAAACTGTCTGTCACTGTCAGCTTGGATTTTTCTATAAAAAATGGCCAAATTGAATGTCGTGCACTATATACATTTGCAAAAGTTCAAGCCAATACGACATCTGCAAGTGGATGAGAATTGAATTACAAAGTTTAGAGGTCAAATTAGTAAAAACGTGTTAAAATAGTCGGTAGAGGTATTTACACAGAACTTCCCTCTTTATTTATACAGGACGGTCACTCTAAAAATTATTAATTACGAAACGACATATGAGAATAATAATCGGAATGTAGTTATCATTATTATTAGAAAGAAAACTTTGATAAAAAAAAATTGTGTTAACTATTGTTGCGAATTTTCCATCTTTTAGGAAACACCCTGTATGAATCCGTGGGTTCTAAATAATTTTAACAAGAGATTAAACACTAACACTTTATTTAATAATTTACTGATTATACAATACTTCAAAACAAACTTTGTTTACTTTCTATTTAACCTCACTTTTCACTTTTCAACTTGTTCACTTTTATAAACTGCCTTCTTAATAAAACTTCCCCTCTGAGCTGGCAATCGCGCCTTATATACTCCGAAATTACCTCTGGATTAAACCAGAATCTTCTCCAACCACAATCTAGAAAAGTCCATGGCTCTTTCTAGAGTCTTTCCAGTCACTATTAGTAGGCATAGGCTTATCATCTCCAGTTCCAAGGAGGTGTAATTCTTAACACTGCCCCCTCCTTAAGCCTGATCGTCCCGATTTTTGCTTCGTTGAATACGATAGACGACGTCATTAATTCGGGTAATAACAGTATACGGTCCATCCCAAGGTGGTTGAAGTTTCGGTGACCTTCCTGTCTTCTGCTGTGGGTTGTACAGCCAAACCAGGTCTCCTGCCTTGAACCCTTCTGAACTACCCTTCCGGTCGTATCGAGCCTTCATTCGGTCACTGGCTGGTGATGGTTCCGCTATATCGTTAGCCAACCTCTTGAAAGGAGCTCCGGCGTTGAACTGCTTCTTTTCACCCTTACTTCCAGTCTGTGGTCCCTTACTGGCTGCACAAATCTTGCATTTGCGACACCAAGCCTCCATATCCTGACGACTTCTTATCCAATAAAACCGTTCTCATATTTTCTTCAGGGTCTTGTTAACACCGAAGTGTCCATCGGATGTTCCATTGTGCACTTCCTGAAGCACCTTCTCTACTCGACACCTAGGAATCACTAGACGCATAACCACCTGCTTTCCATCCGGGCTTTCCCATGCTCTCCGCAACAGCCCGTTCCTGACTTTCAGTGAGTCCTACTGCGCCCATAGTGCCTTCAGTCCCACTCTTTTGTCCGAAACATCCTTCCATTTTGAACGAGTTCCCCTTTCTTTGGCTCTCAATATAGGCCCAATTTCCACATCATTCAATTGCTCTTGTCTGAGCGCCTCATCTGTCCTGTCATCCGGCACCCCCACATTGACAGTGTTGACTGCTCCCGTGACCTGCAGTTTCTCCTGGTGGTAGTACTTGCAATCTTCCTTGCACCTTTTTCCTGATGAAATATCTGCAATTTTCTGGGGTTTCACTTTACTTCCACGTCCTGGTAGTAGTGGACTTCTCGGAATGCTTCGAAGCTGGGAAATCTTTACTTCTCTCGGGGTACCATGTTCCCTATCTGTCACAGTCTCTCTGGTACCAGCTTCCTCTGATTTTCCCCTCAGCTTCACAGCTTCTCCGGCCTTCACTTTCTCCAATCTTCTCCGTGGACATTCAAGCTGGATATGTCCTAGTTCTCCGCACCTGTAACATTTCATACTCCGTCGTCCACTTGGCCCTCCACTACTTTGTTTATTCTGTGTCTCTTCCATGTTTCCAGCATTCACATTCCTCAAGATCCGATATCGACAGTCTCGTTTCATATGTCCCATCCTGCCGCAGTTGTAGCATTTAATACCTCCACTTCGCCTTTCTCTATTTTGTTGGTTTTCCTGTCTTCTTGGAGGATTCTATTGAGCCAGTAAATGACTGATCATTTTATTCGTTTTGAGAATCTCGTTCAAGATAGGGTTTTGGTCTCTCTCTTCTGGCTGCGATTCTTCAAGCGTCATAGCCCGCACTCTTGATTTTGGAGTATCCCTATAGACGGTTTCTACCTCTAGTGCATGCACCAAGGCTTCCTACTACTTTTATGTCGGGATAGCCTGAGGACTCGCCTGATCTCCTCGTCCCTTATCCCGTCTAGGAATGCCCCCACTGCCAATTGCTCTTTAAATTCTCTTGGCGCATTAGGATATGCTAAATGTGCCAGTCTTTCCACCGCAACTTCAAATTCTTGCAGACTCTCTCCAGCTTTCTGAACGCGTAATTTCAGCTGGGTCTGGTATACTTGAGCAAGGTGTTGATCGCCATATCGTAGATCTAAGGCGGCTTCTAAAACTCTAAAATTCCGTTGTTGGTCTACCGGAATTGTCTGGAGCAATTCCAATGCTTGGCCTCTTAAAGCTACGATTAATGCCTTAGCCTTCTCTTCGTCATTCCAGTTGTTTGCACTCGCTGCTGCCTCAAACTGTGTTTTGTAAGTCATCCAGGAGCTTTGACCATCAAAGGAAGGAATTTTTAATCGCTGGCCTGATGATACCACTTGCTGGTTTCATCTATCCCTCAACTGTTGTTTAAGTTTGTCTATTTCTCCTTCTACCTTGTGCATTTTCTCTTCAACCTTGTCTACTTTTCTTTCACTTCGCTTACTTCTTGCTCGACTTTATTTTTAAGTTCTTCAGTGACGGCAAATATGGCACTCTGTTGGCCTTCTATAATTTTCCTTAGTTCGTCTCTTTCTTCTTGTTGTTTAATGTCCAAGTCTTGCATGATTTTTCTCAATTCTTCCTGACGTCGTTTCTCTTCGTCTTGATGTCGTTTCTCTTCTTGTTTTTCCTCTTGACCTCAAAAATGTTTCTTAATTCTTCTTGACGTTTTTGTTCTTGTTCTTCTTTTTCCTGTAGGCGTTTTTGTCCTTTTTCTTGTCGTTTTCTTTCCCGTTCTTCTTTCTCTTCCTGGCGCTTTCTTTCTTGGTCCATCATCATCTTTTGCATTTGTGCCATAAAGTCCTGCATTTGTTTTTCGGATGCCATGCTTCTGGTTGTTATCGGCATATAATTACAACAAACAATTATCGATATTTCAATATATCGGTATATTTAATACTGTTGCGTTTATTTACCTTTTGGAAAACACCCTGTATGAATCCGTGGGTTCTAAATAATTTCAACAAGAGAGAAAACAACTAATGTCCAACAAAATGTTCCAAAAATGTCTCAAAAATGCACTTAACACAATTTTTCTGTTCGAAAATAGTCCTCGAACAATGTCCAGTAAATTAGTCCTTCCTGTGTTAGCACTAACTTCGAGAATACTGTCCCAGTCTTCTCAACACTCCCGAAAAACCCTCTTGTCAAAATTCCGCGTCTGACACCAATGTTGCGAATTTTCCATCTTTTAGGAAACACCCTGTATGAATCCGTGGGTTCTAAATAATTTTAACAAGAGATTAAACACTAACACTTTATTTAATAATTTACTGACTATACAATACTTCAAAACAAACTTTGTTTACTTTCTATTTAACGTCACTTTTCACTTTTCAACTTGTTCTCTTTTATAAACTGCCTTCTTAATAAAACTTCCCCTCTGAGCTGGCAATCGCGCCTTATATACTCCGAAATTGCCTCTAGATTAAACCAGAATCTTCTCCAACCACAATCTAGAAAAGTCCATGGCTCTTTCTAGAGTCTTTCCAGTCACTATTAGTAGGCATAGGCGTATCATCTCCAGTTCCAAGGGGGTGTAATTCATAACACTATATGCCAAATATTATTGCCATCTGTCACATTTTTAGTTGCACATCCACATAGTGGAGTGGAAGTAAATTGCTATCTGACACAATTTTCAGTCTTCATTCCTTCCTATCCCTTTCTTCGTTTCTTTTTGTAATTTTTGTCTTTTGTCGAAATTTTGTTCTTCCTAATTATATTTTTGATGAATTTTGAAATGGTTTGACTTCGCCATACCTCGCTCTTGTTGAATTTCCTGAAACGGGTTTTTTGGTTAATAATTTTCCCGTAAAACCAATTTTATTAATATTTTGTACCTTTATACTACTTATATATTTACAAATTATTTTACCTTTACATAGTTAGATTAGCCGTAATTTTTACGTGCCTTTTAATTTACTTTTTGTAAAAGGAGTTGGTATTGTTAATAATTTTTTGTAATCCTACCTGACCTCACTCCGGCCAGCTTTACAAGTTCTATGGCATTTATCGCTGTAAATGTTCGGCTAGCTCCGGACATGGGTGTTCGGGTGGTACACAGTGTTCTTAATTTTTAGTAAATATGTTTTTGATTTGATGTGATTTGATTTGATTTGAGTGGAAGTATAGTAGTGGTTAAATTTTTTTTTTTTTTTCGAAGTAGGTTTAGAATGTCATGGAACGTTGAAATTTTAAATTTGATCGAAGAAAAAAATGTTTTTCATTATCTATTCCCTTTAGGTGATCCACCCTGTATATTTTCCAGTGAAAGTCTAATAGGCTATTGACTATGTTGTCGAAAAGAACAGGGGGTAACTGGAACTAATTCGTTAAAAGTATTTTGTTGTTTCATATGTTTAACTATACAAACAAATTTGTCCCATTTTTTAGTTTTTAACTGTAATCAAATTTCCTATCGAAATTGCACTTTATAAAGTCAAAAAACTTTTTTTCAACAAAATAAGTCAAAATATATAAGCATTAAAAATCTTTTATCTCACTAAGGGTTAGATTAGGTAAAAAATGTCAAAAGTAAAAAAAAAAATACTTAGAATTGGCCAAAATAAAAGACTAATGTCCTAATTGATAATCAAAGACCAATAATAATCGTAAATACTAGTTTTTTGACAAAAAAAAAGCTTAAATATATGTTTTTCTTATTTTTAAATGCCTATATCTCGAGAAGGGTGAGGTTAGGTGAAAAATGTCAAGAGTCGAAAAATACTTAGAATTACTCAAAATATAGAGTCCACCTGTTTTAATTTTTAATCCATAATAAACGCCCATAAACAATCGTAAATACTAGATTTTTGAAAAAAAAAAAGCTTAAATATACGTTTCTTTTTTTTAAGCGCTTATTCTCGAAATTTTTATTAACCATAATTAAGTATTATCTTCACAAATTTTAAAATTTGTGAAAACGCCGAATTGCGGCTGCAGAATATTAGGAATTAGCTGCTCCATGTTCTGTAAAGAATGTATAGGCTTAAATTGTGAAAACGCTGATGTTCCAGAAGTTACGGAAGATGTCGAAAACGATGTTAATGTAGATATTGATATTCAGTTCGAAAACATTATAAGTAGGATAAATATAATAGATATATAATTCCTTAAAGTTTTTTTATGTCTAAAATCATATGAATATTAAAAAATAAACAAATGCCTTTATCCTTAACATTGATAAAACGAAAATAATTTTTGTACTGAATAAAAATAGTTTTTGTGTGTAAAAATTAAAAATAACATGGCATAAAAGTAAATAAGTGGTAAAATCGTAAAAAGTAGGTAACTTTGAACGACTGCATCTCAGCCAATCTTTGTCAAAAATATTTTTATCGGTCACCACTTTGACGGGAATTACGTCAGCTTTCTTTTTTGTGAGCCTATATGTAAATCCACTTAGAAAAAATTATACATAAAATTAAAAAAAAAAATGAAATTTCGCTTTTTTAATAGTATTTTTGATTTATTTTGTTTAAAAAAAAATACTTTATAAAATGCCATTTCTATAAGAAATTTGATACTCTACAAAAAAATCGTATTATATATAGTTTTTGAATTATAGTTAAAAAACTAAAAAGTGGACAAATTTACTCTGTTCTCAAAAATAATCTAATAGCACTTTGTGGAATTGTCGTAATTAAACATATGAAGCAATTTAATACCTTTAATGAATTAGTTCCTTATTCAATTGCATAGCCAATAGCCTATAATCATTTATTCGCTGGCACCAGATTTGATTTTCTCCGTCGAGTAGTTTTCAGTTAATGCACCAAACCGACAGACAGACAGACTGACAGAACTGAAACACCTGTATTTTCGTAATCTACATGAGCTGAAATGTGAAAATCCGAAAAAATCTCTGAGGGTGATTTTTTCTCGAATAGGTACTTACCTTCCGTATGTGAGGAAGTAAAAAGATATGCTTCGTCTAGTTGTATATTGATACGATAATTAATTGGGTGTAAATATATATTTATTTAAAATAAAACATAATAGTGTATATATCAGTGAAGACATTTATCAAGACATCAATTCCAACTCAAATTCTTTACTATAAATAGACGGATATATGCAAAACTTGAACACGTTTGAAGAGGTGATCAAGATTGTGAGAAATAATAGCGATTAAATAATCTCACGATTCGTTTTGCGTGATATAAACAAATCGACATAATGACATATTTCGTAAGTCGACTACTGAATTTATCCACAAAAATAAAAATCTTAAATATATCTTTGAACAGTAATATGTGACAATAACTAATTTTAATAAACCATACCATATAACTACCTATTTACATTCATCAGTATTCATTATGTTGCTTTAGTGGTATAACGAAATATTCGTAGGCAGAACAGGTATTGCTGTTATAATTTATTATTTGTCGCAAGTTTACGTTTCTCTGTTTGTTATTGTTATTATATTAATTTGTTCAAATGCTTTAGTGTAGCGGAGAGAGCCTTAAAACGAGCATGAAACTGTATCTGGGGTAAACAGATGTGGAACCTTAGTAGAGCTACCCCAAGGCACAGTGCTCGCACAAGCGCTCGAAGCATTACCCACACAACACATGACATCCCTAGGATATCCTCATTTGATCCCGTATATCCCAATCGAGGACAACATTCCTCAGGATATCCTTAGGATATCCCAATAAAATATATACAACCTGAGAATATACCAAATGGGGATATCCTAGACAAATCCTGACAGGATGTCCTAGTAATATCCCGCAACGATATTAAAAGCCTAACAAAATATCCACTGTGGGAATATCCTGGGCAAGTCCTAGAGTCGTCCTATTATAGTTATTATTATTTAGGAGATTTCAACAACAAAAATAATGAAAAGTGTATATATTATTTCGAGGCTATTATTTATCTTATTGGTTTGTAAAATTTGCTTCTAAAAACTTATTTGTTTGTTTGTTCTATTTGATAATCCCCTCCAGTACACATAATTCATTAAACACGTATATCTTATTTAAATAGCAGTTATTTATAATTTGGTTTTAATACACTTGCTGTGTGTTGAATTAGCCGCCTTTTTGTGACAAGTCGAAAGTTCTAAGAAATCCACCGGTCGTTGCTGTCTTTTCCACGTTCATTTTAAAATTCTTTCGACAAATAAGATTACGTTAAATATTTCATAAATATAATGCTGCTATGTTATATCTTTGTATTTATTATATCATCTAAAAGGGGAAAATGTGATTGGTTATTGTCCGCAGATGTTATTGTCAGATACGTAATCCTTTATATTTTTCTGAGTGAATAGAATTTTTTTTAAATTCATTATAACTTTTCTGCATGCTATAATTTTTTAAAGTTGTACATATCATCCCTTATAACTTCTAACCACCCTAAACTCTGTTGATTTTAATAATACCAAAAAAAGGAAAGAGATCATTTTTATGTAATATTTCAGGCTTTTACAAGTTTTATTTGAAACTTCTTTTACTGTTTTTTACAAATTTTGATTAATTTTGAAAAAACACTTTGTTATGTATTTTTTCACCCCTTCTCGGGGTTGAAAAAAAAATTCTTTCATTAATCTTATTCAAATACTTCAAAGGAACATATCAAAAATTCAAGTATTCACCTTAAAATTTTGATTTGTCGACCTATTTCATTGGACTATATATAACCTCTATTAGTTTGGTAGATTTACTTTTAAAGCGATATAAGCCAATTGATAGATACTAATATGTATATGGAGTTGTACATATATCGTCGCCCTTATAACGTATGGGCGTATCTGAATTTTGCATATTTTACAGGAGAAAGCAAAAACAGAAATGTGTGACATTGAAATGGCCGTATCATTTCTGTTTCACAGTATTCTAAAATGATATCTTGGAGTTGATACCCAGAGAATATGTATTTTATGCTCATTTAATAATAGTTAATGTACCTATCATACTTTTTTTTTTTTAGAGGACTAAATTTGCAGATACGCCTTTACGTGAAAGTATATTTATTTCGTTACGTAAGATAGGTCTATAATAGAGACGATAAATAACCATTAAAAAATGGTGAAAGTTAGTGTAATTTTTTTATTTAATAGCTTTTTACACAACTAGTGTACTTTACTTTTCAATTCCATTACTGTTCTAACAAAAAAGAATACTGCTATAAGTAAAAATGTAACATTCTGTAATGCTGACTGTAATGTTTGCAAAGAAAAGAATAACGATGAATTAATTCACTGTTGGCCATGCCGCAAAGATCCAAAAAATTCTTTACACAGAGTGAAAACAAATCTTCATATTTTCATTCAGGTATTTTTGGGATCATTATTTAAAGCATGAAGTTGCATATTGGATATGCTACTTTCTAAACATTTCAAAGTAATGTAGTCGTATTCTTTATCAAGATGGCTTTTTAAAAAAAATATTATATTTGTACTTTTGGTCACCATTACTTCCATCATATCTGGCTACATCACATTGCCTCGATCAGTTTCTCTAATTGTCAAGATACTAAGTTGCTTTGAAAAAGACTTGAAATCTTTAAAGTCATTATAATTCATTGGTATAACTCTCTATAGGGCTGTTTCCGTCACACTAATCAAATACTAGGGTGAAGCTGGGCAGGAATACATATGTCCCCTGCAGAAGAAATTGCACTATGAGCAGAATCACCCTCGTTGTGCCCATGTGAAGTTTCGAAATATCATAAAGATATTTCTTCTAATGAGAAAGAATAGAGCAACTCTCGTTACAGGTTGCGACCTCTGAAGAACCACGCTTACTTATGGCCTTATTCCAGACAAAGTAGAAATCTTGTTTATTAGCAATATCGTAAATTGTCAAGTTTTTAATAACAATCGGCTTTTATAAAAAATTGGGCTTTCCTTTGAAATAGGCAGATATAAAACTTGCTGCACATCAACTATTCCATATAACATGCTTTTATCTTTTTGGGCTTCCTCTTTACATTTAAATTTAATTTTCCTGACAGCAGTTTTTTCTGCAATATGAGCATTGTCTTCCAAACTGTTTTTCGTCTCCTGTTCGAAAAGTTACACATAGTGAACATTGATCCCCCTTGGGTGACAGGAAAGATAAGTTTTTGAACAGACTTATCTGTTTTACGCCTTTACGTGAGAAACCATGTAGAGACTTTGGCAGATACGCCCTCTTTGCGACGAAACTATAAGATATACAGTTGCGCCACTTCGTGAGATGAAAAGTGCACCCATGGAAAGCCTAGAACCGGCGTAACTCAATTTTGCATTTTTTGTTAGTTACGCCCATACGTGATAAGGGCGACGATATGTATCATATTTTTATTAGTCATTTTACCTCTGCCATTATATAAACTTGTATTCCTTTGTCTTCGCTTATTGGCTCAGTTTAAAAGTAATGACCTTTTAAAATAATATGTATTTTTTTGCTGTCTTTAGAAATATCCAATAAACCCTAAACGAACTGGGAATGTCCTATATAAAGTCCTATCAATGGCCTCAGGTGGTTCATAGTAAAGCCCACGCATAACCCATATAAGAGCTGATGATGTCCTGTACACACCCGTACTTATGTCCTGAGGACGTCATCAACAAAGCCTGAACTGTCCCATTTGGATATCCTACGGACATCTTAAGGTGATAATGGGATCTTCCCAGGATATCCCATATGTCCTGAAAAGTTGTCCCCAGTATGTTCTGAGGATGTCCTTGTGCGGTATGGGTAGCTTCATGTCCTCAGGGCTCTGGAATGATGTTTTATAATTAGTTGACAGAGAAAAGATGACAATAAAAATAGTTTTCTTGATAGTTCATGTTGTATGTTCTAATGTTGCAAAGCCCCCAGGTACAACGGGAATAGTTTAAATTTTAATGTAAAGGCGGAGGCTGATGTATCAGCTACTGCAGGGTAGGGTGGTCACTCTGTGCCCTGAACAATATTTTCATATTTTACGTGCAGTCCCCTTCCTGCATTATTTTGGTGGCGAAAGGGGCTCCCACGGCGGACTAGACAGATCGTTGGGGTAGCTTCGAAGAATTGGGGTGTGGTGGTTGTCCACTGGTGAAAAACAAATAAATGTCTTACTAGAAACAGATTTAATAATCAAATTTAGGTACTGCTATCTCAATATCCCACAGAAATAGTATTTCACACAAAAAATGTATCTAAATGTGTGGCCCACGCTTAACCTAACACAAGATGTACGATAACTTAAAACTAATAATACCTTAGCTACTACTATATAATATTACCTATGACCCAAAGTATACTGAATTAGAAAATTACATTAAAACTACTGAACAGTAACTGTAAAATAAGCAAGATAATCTTCCATAGGCAAGTGACGGTAGGCTAAATTGACAAAGGAAATGAAAAATTGCAAACGTTGTGTTCAAATCTACTGAAAATTTAATTGGTTGTATACAAAATATTTAAATGAAACTGACAACTTGATGTGTAAAATATTAAACAAAGTAGGTATTGAAACTGTAGTTACGTGGGTCGAATGACAACCATCTTACAATTTAGTATCGCAAAAACCTGACGGGCTCTCTATATCTCACGCGGGAGATGGGATGTTGTATCAGGTCCCTCGTTGTGCTACTTAGAGATGCTTACCTCCAGCAGGTGTCACAATGTCTACCATAGGCCTACCAGGGGAGCTTTAGCTTCCAACGGAACCAGGCAGAAGAGTCTCTCAGGATTCCACATCCAACCAACAGCTTGACAACCAAGTTGTAGCAAAACCAAAGTTCACGTACTACCCAGCCTCAGTTGTACACATAACGAAACAGGTTGATGCCGTGATGACAAGATTTTCCAAGTGTCGGAAAATTGGAAATTTTCCGACACGTGATATCTAGATCCGCATTGAAAGGAAAGAGGAACGTAGTTAAACTCGTCTTTGCGGAAATATTTGAACAAATTAATAGTATTGAAACATTCTTTATAGGATTTTGCAAACAGCAGAAAAAATATTAAAATATTTCTGCTGTTTGCAAAATCCTATAAAGAATGTTTCAATACAATTATAAGCAAACAAATAATAATTCATTTTTAAATTAATAGTGTAGCGGATAGTGCCTAAAATGCGTAAAAACACTGAATAGAGAGATATGTGACTTTAGTCCCCATATTGAAGAACCTTACAAGGTATTAGAATCTCCTTTTATAGTAGGGGAGCCCCCGATCAGGATTTTAGCCTCATCGCGGCATGAAAATTTCGATTATTTTTCAATAGTTTATCACTCCCTGAAGAAAAGGTTCCATTACTACTCACATGTCTGGCCTTGTTAAAGGGATGAATTCGTTTATCTAACACATGTAAAAATAAATGATCCATTTTTTAATCGCGGCACGTCAGTTTCCTTGTTTTTCTATTAGGTAATGTTAGACAATGTGTGACGTGCTTTCTTTCAGTTGCCTAGCGCATAGGCAAGTGGAAGCGTCACTTTGGCGCTGAGCTATATTTCTGTTAAATTCGGTAATCTCGAGCGCCACCTTTGCAATTTTTACGTTGGGCAAAGGTCCCACATTAGCCTCCTAAACGCAGCCTGTTGCAGTAGGGCTGGGATAGCTACAGTGGAGACACGGTATGTCCAGGGGTCCGGACGGCAGATTAGACTTTCACTCACATTCAACAGTAAAAGGCAGAGGTCGGTAAATAACAAAGTTTATTAACATACAATGAAATGTTTACAAAACAATAAAAATCGGTTAGGTACCAAAATACGGAGTTTCTCATAAATAAAATAGAAAAACTTAAGATATGTCATTTTAGTCTAATTTGAATTGGGTAGGGTGCCATTTTGTGACGTACGAGTAACCAGGCGGTGAGAAGCTAGTTAGCTACTCATTAATGCGGAAGCAAGCGGTGGTAAGCAAGCAAACGGTGAAAGCGGTGAAAAACAACAGTAGCAAAGCGGTATATAAAAAACAATAAACGGAAAAAAACTACACAAGTAATTTAAAAAAAAAACGGACAGCGTGCAAATACCAGGCAAAGGCAAGCGGTTATCTACAGCAATAATCATGCCTACATGTTGCATTAGAGTGTGGGTGTGAAGAACTTGGCAAAACTAAATAAGACTGATACCAAATAAATAAAACGGTTGTCGGATTCGGTGCGGTGTGTAACCTAAGTCACACTCGGATCGGAAAATAAAACGGTTATCGGATTTGGTATCAGCTTACGGCGGAGATTATTCTGCCTAGACGGACAGACAGTAATAATCAGAACGGTGGTATTTCGGTTCGGTTCGGAAATGTTGAAATTACATCAACACTTGATGCGGTGTTTGCCAAGCGCCTCAAACCCCAGAGCTGGGTGCCTTCATTAAATGCAATTCGGTTCGGCCACGTGGTATCTTGTCGGATTTGATGCGGAAAATGTCTATGTATCAGAATATAATGTTAGTTAATTTATTTACGGTAGCCTAGATTTTATTCTCAATTCCCGGACTATAATAAATTTCTATAAATTATTTCAAAGTAAGGAATTTTGTTCCATTTCGTATCAATACGAACTATTGGGAACAAAATGAACGGTAAAGTAACAACACTACAATAAATTACACAAAAATAATTTTTGCAAAAAGAGATTTTATTTTGCTACGCACTAGCTAAAATAAAATATACGGTAATTATAACCTCTACCCATTTGGTAGAATAACATATTATTTTATCGCAGTACCATCACAAATGGTCTGGATCAAAATAATACAAACGGTAAACGGTACACAGTTTTCTCTCGAAATATCATCTATGTTCTTTTTCCCATTTGGAAATTCTTGCGAACTTAGCTATTTGGATAAAATCGGAGAAGTTAACAGGTCCTAACTGGACTCTCTTACTATTGTAATAATTTAAATTCATTTCATTTCGGCAAAGTCGGAAAATAATAATTATATTCTGATACATTTAAACGGAATCGGTTTCAAATTATTGCTTTAAAACACACATTTCAGTGAATTATTCTTATCGGTGTTAATATAAAAAGGTCGACAAGAAACCAGCGGCGGTGATAAAACGGTGTACTTACATGTACTGGATATACGGAATAATACCCGACTGGGCTGTTTGACGGATCGGACAGAAGTGATTTCAAATGTGGTCTAATGAAACTAATTTACGCAGTTGACTTACGAACGCCCTCAATGTTAATTTTTGTAATTAATGTAAATATTACGGATAGCCCTCTCACTGCCAGGTTTATTAAATTACCTATTTAAAGTAGAAATCTATTTCGCGGCTTAGCTAGCTAAATTAGGAGAAATCTATAATGATAATTTACAATACATATGATTCGAATCGAGATTCGAATGTAAGCGGAGCAAATAACGAAGTATATTATTAATTTAAACTGCATTTTTGGCAACGGAAAATTTACCTCGTTACAAATGTAGGAAAAATAATAACTGACATTTCCCGTCGCGATAAAAAAAATGGATCATTTATTTTTACATGTTAGATAAACGAATTCATCCCTTTAGCAAAGCCAGACATGTGAGTAGTAATGGAACTTTTTATTCGGGGAGTGATAAACTATTGAAAAATAATCGAAATTTTCATGCTGCGATGGGGCTAAAATCGTGGTCGGGGGCTCCCCTACTATAAAAGGAGATTCTAATGCCTTATAAGGTTCTTCAATAAGGGGACTAAAGTCACTATCTCTATTCAGTATTTTTAAGACGAGTTTAACTACGTTGCCTCTTTCCTTTCAATGCGGATCTAGATATCACGTAATCGGTCACGCGCTCATATTCATAGGTATTAACTGGTTCTACATATTTTTGCATTATACACAAAATAAGTATCAAACATAAATAAATTAGGATTTTAACAATCTTGAGAAAATTTCTAGATTACCGTAATCCTCTGTTTATCATCCGTATCATTCATTAATCATTATATTTAGGCATGACGAAATAACCAGAGGAAAGTAGTGTGTGGGATCCACCGTAGACAGACCTACTGAGTGTCCTTGGCGAGGTGTTTTGAGGTTTATTATAGCGTGCCTTGTAGGGCATTCCCTCATGCCCACCTGTGACTCACATAGTAATTGATCAACGATCATATACATATACGTGGTCGCTGTTCAGCACGCAAACAACGTTACATGATAGAGCTCGACAATAATGAAAATGCATTCATAAGTAGTGGTTGAACATAACATGCCAGTAAAATTATCCTCAAGTAAGGAAATTAAATAGCTCGATTGTTTTTTTTTTTTTGCTGAAATGAGCGACAACACACAAAAAGTTCAAGCAGTAATATTTGGGACCACATCCCCTCCAAATTAAGGGTGAAAGGAGCAAGAGAACGTTTTTTTGGGAATATGTCGAAAACTATTGATTTGAAAAAAATATGCTAAAAGAATAAGTTAACCTAGATAGATTTCTTAAAAATTACATTTTTCGCCATTCTCCAAGCAAATGCATTTTCGTGATTTATTCGAAAGCTAAGAGTCTTAGAAAAATAATGTTATTAAAGCTTATTCAGTTCTGCAATGTAATTTTTTGTGTATCTCTTTACGACCAAAATTGGTCAAGCTATTACAAAAAGAAACGTAGAAAATGTCCATAATAGTATATTATTCAACGAGCATATAATGATGGCTGTTATTCACGAGGGTGAAGTTTAAGACACGAGCCGCAGGCGACTGTCGTAAATCACCAGAGTGAATAATAGCCATTAATGCGAGTATTAAATATTTAATATTTACTTAATTCATCTTCATTTCATTTTTCCTATTTAAGAAAGATTCATATGTCATCACAATTAATTTTTCCGATTTTTCAGGCAACAAATTTAATGACGCGATTTTTGCAGCTTAAGGTGGCCATTCCCTAGAAAGAGATATCCGATAGGGAAATATTTATTATTTTTGCCCATAACTTTTTTTTCTTAGTACGTATATTTAAAAAAACTATAAGAGTACCTAAGTAGAATCATAACAAGACTATTACTATGAATTTTCGCTCAATAATTTCATTGGTATACGAAATAGGAAGATTAGCATAATTTTTAAATTTAAATCTAGCTATTTTGCAACCCGCTGAAATTATTGAATGCAAATTCATAGTAATAGTCTTGTTATGGTTCTACTTAGGTACTCTTATGGTTTTTTTAAATATACGTACTAAGAAAAAAAAGTTATGGCCAAAAATCATAAATATTTCCCTATTAGATGACTCTTTCTAGGGAATGGACACCTTAATGTGACGGTGTCAAAGAAATCTCGTTTTCACTGTCAGTATCCATTTATTTAATTATATTACTCTTTTTGAGTATCTAATATATAAAATTATTGTAAATAACGTTGGCGTTGAAATCGCACAAATTTTCAATTACAGAATTACGCTTTGACACATTGTCATAGCTTACTAATAAAATAATACTACTAAACTTACTAATGTAGTTTTTGAGTGTTCATTAAAGTACCTCTTCATGATCATGAACCATTTGAGTGCTTCCTAGAAAACTTAGAGAGACAACACTTGTCTTTTAATTTCGGCAATTTTGACTTTTTAAGGTGGCCATTAGGGTGGAGCGAAAAAGTCAAAGTATGAATTTCTTAATCTAATAGTACGCAAAAGTTGTCTATGTTATTTGTCAGTATTTAGATTTTTTTCTTTTTAATTTCGAAACCTTTTTCTGCCTCCCCAATGGTCTTACCTTTCTAGAGAAGTCTGATATTTAACTACTTATTATATATATATATATTATTTTACGGCCAAAAGATCCAGTAATTGGATCTAATACCACGCAAAACTAACTTGAAAAATTACTCATTAACTGTGTAAAATATCTTTGAATTTTGATAATTCCATTTACCTCCACAAATGCACAAAATGTATACGCTTCCATGTAGTTAAAAATCTCATCCCTCTGGTAAAGACGGCGCAAAGCATCATTGGCACATCATTCAGCTGTCTCACTACCTGAACAAATAATTGACAGGTGTTGATGCTGTAACTTAAAGAAATGGATTCTTCGGTCACCATTAAAATTCTATTTGGCACGATATCGGATTATCGGGTCCAAATTTGAGAATTTCTGAAACGAAGGAGTTCATCGATATCTGCGGCATCCTCTAAGGTTAGAATGTTCAAAATGTCTCCTCTAGATTTTAAAGCAAACGACTACTTTGATCTTATCAACTGGCAAGGACGTGAGCTAACAAAACCACATCTATTCCCTCCCGGATTTCCAATGAAGACCTACGAGAACTTATTAACCACCCTGACCTACTTACAGTAAATTTTGGCAAGTATCCTTGTCACACACAGTGTGTTGAGCGATGTGTGAAACTAGTAATAATAAATAATAATATTCCCTCTTGCAAATCAGGTTTTTTTTTATTAAGGATACCTTGACCTATATTAAAACCAAACGAATAGAACCTTATTTTAGGACAATTTGAATATAGTAAGTATTGTACATTTTAGAGTCAAACTACGAAATGTATACTTGGCGCAATGTTTAAAAAACGTTATAATTAGTAAACGTTCAAGGTCATTGGGGAGACAGATAGGGTTGACGTATAATGACCAACATTTGTCACAACACTATGTA
Source organism: Stenurella melanura (assembly GCA_963583905.1). Lineage (NCBI taxonomy): Eukaryota > Metazoa > Arthropoda > Insecta > Coleoptera > Cerambycidae > Stenurella > Stenurella melanura. Next base: position 167,775,383 of record OY757310.1, read on the forward strand.
GTACAATGGGAAGCTTTTCTGCAATATTAGATTGACATCTCTCTAATGTGATCTTTTTTTAATGTTTTTATAGCATTTCCGTAAATCTTAAATATTTCAAAAATTCAACGTCACTGGGGAGGCAGAAGATGTTGACCGATTTCGACTAACTTTCACCATTATACTAAGAAGTGCATTAGACAACTTATTTGTGGTATTATATTTTGAAATCGAAAAAAAAAATGTTTAAGTATGTCTTTCACTCCACCCTAGTGGCCATTCCCTAGAAAGAGACATCCGATAGGGAAATATTGATTATTTTTGGCCATAACTTTTTTTTCTTAGTACGTGTATTTAAAAAAACTATAAGAGTACCTAAGTAGAACCATATCTAGACTATTACTGTGAATTTTCACCCAATAATTTCAGTGGTTTGCAAAATAGCTAAATTTTAATTTTAAAATTATGTTAATCTTCCAATTTCGGAGTTTTAAATCTAGCTATTTTGCAACCGACTGAAATTATTGAGTGAAAATTCATAGCAATAGTCTTGGTATGGTTCAACTTAGGTACTCTTATTGTTTTTTTAAATATACGTACTAAGAAAAAAAAATTATGGGCAAGAACAATAAGTATTTCCCTATCGGATGTCTCTTTCTAGGGAATGGCCACCTTAAGTTTTTAGTAAAAACTCACTAACGTTATTTCTTATAAACAACTGACTGTCCTCATTATTCACTGCAATCAGTGAATAATGAAATCATTATTCACTGCAGGGAATAACGGATGGACAAAGATTTTTAACGAGTTTGGTTACGCCATAATCAACAGTATTGGCCAGTATTTTATCTTCGTCGGTGAAAGTTGTAAGTTTCAATTTTATTATGTGCAAGACGAACCAAGATTGCATTAATGAAGTTATTTTCAGCTTTAACAAAGAAATCTATAAATTTTGTAATCGATTTAATCAGAGAATACCTGTTGCTGTTATCATTACTCAAATAAATAAATTCAGCTTCGATTCTTGCCAGTCCGTGTGTTACAAAAAACAGGGCGGTAATAAATTCAATACCGTTTCTAAAATGTATATGGAAAATAGTTGGCAGATACTCATATAAAGTATAAACCATCGATATGGTGAAAAGACGGTATATGTTGTGTAGACTTTTAACATTAAAAAAATATAGCAATTATAGCAACAAAACTTAATGCACTGCGCTCGTGCTATTAATATATATTTTTTTGTTTTAGCATCAACAAAATCAACAGCTTGATAGATTTTCAATCTTGCAAACGATTAGAAGAATTATACATAAGGCAAAATGACATTCGGGATCTTAATGAAGTGTTGTATCTACAAAGCTTAGTAAATTTAAAAAATTTGTGGTTAGGCGAGAATCCTTGTGCCGCCATAGAAGGGTAAGTAGAACATTTTTTACTAGTCTGGCTTATAGTGGAGTAAAAGGGTCTAAATTGCTTAAAAATGGAGTGTTCAAAAGTGTATTGTTTCACAGCATTTATTAAATATTTGGGGCTATGTAGTTCATATCACAAAGGGAAAACAAGAGGGAAAAACAAATTGCGAAGACTAGATTTGCCCGAACATTTTTGGTTAATTCATTAAGCGGCAAAACATAAAAACAATTAAGGGTGGCCATTTTAGAAGAACTAATGGTAACTTGAGCAGTTAACGAAATTTACTGAGAATATGCCTCTAATGAAGCCAAATCATGCCAAATTTCAAATCAATTGCAAATTATAAAATTGAGTTGTCGATTAAGTGTACCTATCAAGCCGTACAATTTTTTTTTATCAGATTGGCTTTAGTTTTATTCCACTACCTATTATTATTATTATTTCAGTAACTGTGTGTACCATCTATCTCCTAAAGATCTATTTCTGCCAGTGAAATTCGAATCAAAGATTCGACACACCTTAAATTCTTAGTTCTACCTCCACTTGCTTGAATTCCATACTTAAAATATCGTATAGACAGATTAATATATTCTATGAATAATGTAAATTATCAATCTTCCATAATATATTTATAAAGAGCAATCCAATTAACCCGCATACTTGCACTTATTAAAAAATTAATGCACAAACATTAAACTACTGATATTGATTTTATATAAGGCAAGTTTAATGTGTTTCGTATCGAGTTGGCTAGTAAACACAAAAATGTAAACGCTAATACGCTAACGAGGTTTCGCGTAGGTGTACTTATTGATACATTGTTTATATTTAATAAATTAAGCAAATAAGGATAATAGTCAAAACAGTAGTTTTATAAGAACACAACTGCTGTTTAAAAATTAATCGTAATAAAGTGGCATTGACAATTAATTCTAACTCGTGAAATATATTGTTTTTCCTGTTCTGCTGGTATAAAATAAAAAGCAATTTTCTATCATTTAGTATGGTAATTTTTGTAATTTTATTTACTTGATAAAACATATATTTTACTTCGAAAAAGAACGAAGGCGTAAGAGCCTACGATTTATATATATTTTTTTAAATTTCTTACAAATTGCATAGTAGAGGGAGTAAAACTAAAATTTCCTGGAGAACTATAGCAATTTTTTTGGTGGAACTTGTTGAAAACATTTCAAGAAGTGTAGTAAAAATTTTTGGATTAAATCCGTGTGGTGGAAAGCTTTTGTTTAAACAGAAGAATGTTCAGATGTTTTTCTTAAATATCTCTGGCCATATAACCCGTATCGTAATAAAGAGACATAAATTATTAACAATGCAATTGCAAAGAGAACTTGATTTGTCTGAAACTTTTTGGTCAATATGCCAAGTCGCAAAACATGAAGATATTTTAGGGAGGCCATTTTGAAACAATTTTGAACCATAATGCACATATTCTAACGAAACTTTAGAATATACCTCTTGTGAAGTGAAACCATCGAGCCAAGTTTCAAGTTAACTTGTTTACAATAACTCTTAAAAAACAGTTGCAAAGTGAAAAAGCGAATCGTCGATTGTTTAGGGACATCAAGTCTTACATCAAAAATTTATATTTCAGATTATAGTTGTTTTTATGTTCTTTGTGGTGATATAAACAAAAACAAATTTTAGATGTTTTAAAACCAATTTTATTCAATAATTCTATTTTTGTTTTTTTAAACAAATGATTTTTACTCATCAATATTTTGCCCAAGAATTATTGGTAGGTATACCGGGTGAGTCACGAATTGCGCTCGCCCCGATATTTCCTAAAATATTTGGAATAGAAAATTGAAATTTGGAGGCCTTATTACACGACTAAAATGCCATATTTTCAATAAAAAATCAAGTTTGGTGCACATCCGGTTTGACCGGAAATGCCCACAACTTTCGATTTTTAAATGGAACACCCTATATATTTTTACATTTTTGGAATCTAGAGGAAATTTTGAATACAATACATCCATTTTGGTCACTTTTTGATAAACATTAAAAATTTTATTAAAAAATCTATTTCTGAATCCAGAGTGCTGTGGTGCCCAAAATATATTTTAGTTTGTGTGCTATGTTACTATAAAAATAAAAAGAGCAATATGATTGCATTACTTAATTCTCTAGAGGCGTTTAAAATTTTTAAATGTGATTTTTACCCACTAACTCGGTTTTTTTAAATGGGAATTTAATCGTTCACCAACATTTTGAAATACCTCATTTTCATACGAATCTAATGATACCAAAATTTTGAAAATCCGCTCAGAAATATTTCAGATTTCAGCCAAAATACAATGCAACCAAGCTTTTAGAAACATGCGGCTAATAGATATTAGATTAGTGGGCTTTGGAAACTAAAATGGCACATTTCTGTGTAAATCTGGTAACCTAATAACATTGGAAAAATCATAGTAGCCATTGAATGTAATAAAACAATATCAGCTGTCAGACAGATACAAAATAAAGCGTTGCGGAAATCTCTTTGAGTAAAAATTAAAGAAAATGAATAATTTTAGTAGAAATGAAAAGGTCGATATGTTACTGATATATGGAGAGCGTCTCAAAAATTCAACTGCAGCTGCAGAACTGTATCAGCAACGATATCCCAACAGACGTCATCCAAGCAGACACTTGTTTGCCAGAGTGGAACAAGAATTAAGAAACGAACCCAATCAACAAGATGACCATCAAACATTTATTGTAAGTGAGGACAAAGAAATTGATATATTAGGATTTGTGATGGTACACCCAACAACATCAACAAGGGAATTGTCAATGGAATGCGACATTAGTCAGTCTTCGGTTTGCAGAATTTTAAAGAAACAAGTGTCGGTCTTATAAATACCAAATACACCAACATCTTTATGGAGATGATAACGACAAGAGGCTAGTTTGCAACTGGTTCTTAAATTCAGTACAACAAAACCCAGGTTTTCCTTTTCATATTTTATATTCAGATGAAAGTAGATTTACGAACCAAGTTATGTTTAACAGAAATAATACTAGGTACTGGGCTCAAGAAAATCCGAGGTTGTTGGGGCGGGGGAATATTCAGGAAAGATTTGGGTTTAACTGTTGGCTTGGAGTACTTGGAGATCGAATAATTGGACCCATATTTTTTTATGGAACACTTACTGGCGAACGATATTTATTCTTTTTACAAAACCAGACAGCAGAATTTCTTGACTTACTTCCTCTTGCCTATTTACAAAATCTGTTTTTCCAACAAGATGGTGCTCCCCCACATAATTCCAGAAGAGTGATGGAATATTTAAACAACTTGCATGGTGAACGCCTTATCGCAAATCAAGGTCATATCAGGTGGCCTCCTAGGTCACCTGACTTAACGCCCCTCGACTATTATGTATGGGGCACTCTCAAAAATAAAGTTTATAAAACTTCTTCAAATACCCGTGAAGACCTGCAAAATAAAGTTGTACGGGCTCTTAATGAAATAACGCCGGCTGAATTGCGTAGAGCCATTCAAGCAACTGTACGTAGAGCCGAATTGTGTATAGAAAAAAATGGTGGACATTTTGAACAATAGATATCAATAAATGTCAATTTATGGTTTAATTGTATTAATTATTTTAAAGATACCTACTGTTACCTAGTTTAAGTTTAATTGTTCAAACGGAATTGATTTTTATTTATTTATAGGCCCGATATTTATGTTCATTTAAATAAAACTCTGAAAACCGAACTGATGTCGCATTCTATTGCAAATGTCCTTGTGGATGTATGTGTTTACCTCCACATACCTATGCTAAACTTAATTGTAACGTTCTTTGCGCTCACAATTATTAAATGTTTGATAGCTCAAGATTGCCTATAACTACACGAGTCTGTCTGACAGCTGATATTGTTTTAATACATTCAATGGCTACTATGAATTATCCAATGTTATTAGGTTACCAGATTTACACAGACATGTGTCATTTTAGTTTCCAAAGCCCACTAATCTATTATCTATTAGCCGCATGTTTCTAAAAGCTTGGTTGCATTGTATTTTGGCTGAAATCTCAAATATATCTGAGCGGATTTTCAAAATTTTGGTATCATTAGATTCGTATGAAAATGAGGTATTTAAAAATGTTGGTGAACGATTAAATTCCCATTTAAAATACCCGAGTTAGTGGGTAAAAATCACATTTAAAAATTTTAAACGGCTCTAGAGAATTAAGCAATGCAATCAATCATATTGCTCTTTTTATTTTTATAGTAACGTAGCACACAAACTAAAATATATTTTGGGCACCACAGCACTCTGGATTCAGAAATAGATTTTTTAATAAAATTTTTAATGTTTATCAAAAAGTGACCAAAATGGATGTATTTTATTCAAAATTTCCTCTAGATTCCAAAAATGTAAAAATATATAGGGTGTTCCATTTAAAAATCGAAAATTGTGGGCATATTTCCGGTCAAACCGGATGTGCACCAAACTTGATTTTTTATTGAAAATATGGCATTTTAGTCGTGTAATAAGGCCTCCAAATTTCAATTTTCTATTCCAAATATTTTAGGAAATATCGGGGCGAGCGCAATTCGTGACTCACCCAGTATATTAAAAGTATACAAAAAACGAAGTATTTAAAAAAGTAGTTTTATCTACACCAATTGGGACCCTAGAACATAAAAATAACTATTATTTGAAATACAAAGTTTTGATGTACGACTTGATGCCGCTAAACAATCGACGAGTCAGTTTTTGGACTTTGCAATTGTTTTTTGGGAGTTATTGTAAACATTTTAACTTGAAAATTAGGCTTGCTGGTTTAACTCCACAAGGGGTTATATTCTTCTAAAGTTTCGTTAGAATATGTGAATTATTGTTCAAGTTATCATCAATTGTTTTGACCTCCCTAAAATGTCGTCTTGTTTTGCGACTTGGCATATTGACCAAATAGTTTCGGACAAATCTATAGTCTGTTTTTAAACTAGGAGGAGTAAACATGGAAGTTCTATTCACACCATAAAAATAACCAGAAAATACAGTAAAACCTTTTTGGCATTTTGGGCAACCAACAATACGACTACAATGTTCTTGTGTGTATTTTATTACATTATATAATGCATCGACCTCTATTTGACCTCTACATATTCTATACAGCATTCATACCAATTACGTAATATAAAGGCACCAAGTAATTAGCTACTTTTACCTTCAGATTTATATAAATGGGATTAAAAACTGATAAATAATGTGCAAACGATGAAATAGAAATTATAACCAAATAATTTATGACATGAAATTAAAATTTTTGCAATATGTCAAAATTTAGGAATATTGCCTTGTGTAAAACTGGCGAGGGCGGGGCGTATCCAATCACAGATGTATAATTTAGCGCGTTAAATTTAAAACGCTCCTCCCGGTTTAAAAACAGACTATAATACTCTTCACAATTTCATTGTGAACAGTTAGTGTCTCTTACTTTATTGCGATGCTGGTTATACAACCAGAGATATTTAAGAAAAACTGCGAAAACGGGATTCTGAACATTGTTTTGTTTAAGCAAAAGCTTTCCACAATTCCTTTCTAGCCCATTTAGACATTTAAATTTACTCCACTATAGGCGTAGAAGGGTCTCATCATTTTATTAATATTTTTAAATAATTTACAAATTACATGATACGTATGATGGAAAATTAAAATAAATATGAAATATATCGCGATATTATCGGTTATTTCGAGATAAGTAACAGCTACTTAAAAATAAGATTGAAATGTAACATGAAGTAATTCCTTTACTTTAAGATGCAATTAAATTATGTTTCGTCGTGCAAAACGAAATTATAATTTAATTCGTGGTATGATCAGACGAAATTCTAATTTATTTCGAGACACGTAAACCGGAATTAATTAGCTAGAGATAAACGAAATTATTTGTTCAATGTGCCCAGCCTTAATAATGTAGAGAGTCGGAGGCCTTCTCAGTCGAAATACAGGATGAGTCAGTAGTGCACGGTCGTTAAATATATTGCCAACCCTTTGATATTTGAAAAAATGTTTTAGATAAAGGAAATTCTAATTTATTTCAACATACGTAAACCGGAATTAATTAGCTAGAGATAAACGAAATTATTTGTTCAATGTGCCCAGCCTTAATAATGTAGAGAGTCAGAGGCCTCTCAGTCGATATACAGGATGAGTCAGTAGTGCGCGGTCGGTAAATATGTTGTCAACCCTTTGATATTTGAAAAAATGTTTTAGATAAAGGAACCATCATCATCATCATCAAACAATTTATTAAAATTCAACAATACCACATTGCCTCCCCGGATCGTGATCCGGAGCCAACCAGATAACCACGTCGCGTAGCGCCGTGGTGTGCGAAGGGTTGGGCGGATCGCGACCAGCTCGGCTTAATAAAATGGACAAAAAAGTTAAAGGTACTGCCGCCGATGGCGGCTTAAAATTAACATTAAAATTACACTATGTCTGCGCAACAGGCTTAAAATACTTAACATTAACACAATAAAAACTAGAGCACAAAATACTGATTAAATTTTGGTTGCTTTCAAGTGAATATCTCAATTAAATTTTATCAATCCCTTTAGTGATGAAGAAAATGTTATAAAAAAATCTGAGGCCTATTTAACCCCCATCCCTTAAAGGGAATCATCTCAAAGTCATGATACCTATGTGTACCAAATTTCAAGTCAATATCTTAAGCCGTTCCTGAAGAGAGGTGCGCATAAAAAGTTACAGACAGACCGACACACAGATTTTTTTTCCGCTCAAATTTAAAATCTCGACGTTTTGTGACATTCTAACTTTTTCAACAAAAAATATAATTCGAAATTTTTATTTTTTTTCGATTACTATACTTCCACTCCACTACGTGGATGTGGAAGTAATTAGAGGAGATCGAGAGTAGCATATGATGAAATTATTTTCTATCCGCAGGGTGCCTCACATAGTGGTGGCAGGTTAAACTTTGATTTTTGAGATAGAACACCCAGTTTTTCATATTTATATTTAATTCTCTAGGAACATATAATCATTCCAAAAGTATATAGAGAATTAATTGATAGTAAAATATAAATAAATAAATACCACATTTATTTGATATCCCACAATTTTTATCTCAGACATTTTTTCGACTTTCGCAGGGTTGAGGAGATACAGACCGCCCACGTAGTAATGACTCACCCTGTATAGTGTGATTTGAATTGGCAGTGCATATATTGTTGTCTCGGTTATTGCTGCAGGTAGAAAGATGACCTCTGAAGAACGTTTTCAGTGATGATTATTTAATGACAGTGTTACATTTATTTACTAGTAGGTGTATGTATGTTCAAGTTCCGATGTAGTATCCATTAGCTTAAAGCATACAGAGGTGAGGCAGTCATTTGCGGAGTTACTCATTTTGTTCAAATTTTTTATGGTGTTTGTGAACTTATTATAGGAAAAATGTTTGATGTCATGTTGAGTTGACACCATAAACGAGATGTCATAAAAATAAATGATTTTTGATAAATTACAGTTTTATGTGGTTTTACCAAAAAATTGTCTCAGGATCTAGTATGATGATGAACAATCATCAATCGGGCAATCAATTTTGTATGTAAATAGTTTGGTTCACTTGTATCTAATATTCTCCAAATAAAAGTATACATATGTAAGAATCAACAATATTCCATGTTTGATGTTTTAAAGTGTAAATATAAATAAGATGGTACATTGTTAATTAGAAAATAGATACTTAGTATCTCCATACATGACATAGTCATATGTCACCATTGTGTAATGGATATATAATCAACATTGGAGTTTAACTTTATTAACAATATGGTCTTTGAATTTTAATGCCGAATCAATATATATTCCTACATTTTTAGTGTTACAACAACAATATAGGGATACTTTAATTATTTACTACAAAATCGAAGTCAATTAAAGCCAAATATTTTCTCATTGAAATGGGTTTAATAAGTACTTCACGTATCAAACCTATTTCGATTACGATTTTAAGTTTCACCCTCCGTCTCTGTTTTTATAAAAATTATAAAAAAACTATCATTTAAACAAACTTTCAGTACCTTTCTTTTCATGACCGGTGACATTTTAATAAGTATACATTGTTTGAATACTTAAGATGCTCTCCTTAGTAATTCAAAAAAATTTCAGTAGAGCTTTTAATTCCTTTTTGATTTACCATAACATGCTAAATCCTTAAGAAGATAATGATGATTTGTGCCATCGAGAGTGTCAAACGACACATCAAACACAGCGATGTTGATTTAATAAACCTTTGTAGACCCAGCAAATAAAGATTTTAACATATGTAAATTAGTAACCAGAATGTTTTTGCATAATGGCTTTGGGAGAGGTAATGGGAGAGGCTTCAAAATTAGATAGATCTTAATGTCATACTGTCAACTTCATTACATATTTTTAAAATGTGTGTGTTTTAACCAAGTTTGGTTTAATTTGCAAAAACGCAGCTTAAAGAATAAAAACGTTATGCCTTTTGTTTATTAGTGAAAATCGAGCATTTTTTAAGGTAATAATTATCAGCCATGCTTTGCAATAATTGATTGCTCGTTTTACAAAAAGGTTAGTTAAATCTTGAATATTACAAAAATGTTTTGTGAATCAATTTTAGTTGAAAATTGCGAGCACCCTTGGAGGTAAAAGTTGCCCATCTTTTCCCTCGGTGGGATAAACAGATAGGATTGTGCAAAAACGATTGCGCCGACAGCACCCATCTTTTGCACAGTTACCCGCTATAAATCACACTTACTTAAGAAAGCTTCATAAAAATTTAGCAACAAATTAAAAAGTTATGTTAATAATTAACAAATTACTATATTGCAGATTTTTCTGCATTAACTTTTTTACCGGTGGAGCGATTTTAATTTGGAAAGTCTCATAATGTAGGGATTTTAATTGCGTACAAATCGCCCATTCTTCACTTTTCTCTACGACCGATAGTTTTTCCGGTATTTTAAGAAATCTGATTCTCCACTTTAATTATTGATAAAAACGATAATGCAACTGAAATTTTTGACTCACAGAATGAGAAGCGTCTCGTATTAACTTTTCCAAAGCCATTTTGCAAAAATATTGCGGCTACTAATTTATCTAAAAATTCTGTCTGTTTTCTCTTCATTTGCCTGGCCTGTTGTAGAACTTACTTTCAATTATATCCCCTCTCAATTCAAACACCAATAGAATTCGTTACAGGTGCTGATTTAGTGCATTTATTACTGTAAGTGGACTGTGTAGATATTTTATTTTTTAAATTCCGAATTAAAAATTTAATCTTAAACAAATACTACACTACTTTCTTGTAATTATCTCGAAAACGGGGACAGCTTGGTCAAGTTTAAAGACCCCTTCGTGAGAGACACTCTTCCCAAGGTAGTTTAGTATATTATTTTTTAGATCGATTATATAAGCTCCCCACTAACAAAGCTGCTCTCTAAATTTAAAATAATACTACAATTTTATATGACTATTACATAACTGCTATGCAAACGCTATTTTGCTGTATTAAAACCGTCAAAGTGATTATTTAGTCTTCGCAACTAAAACATCATATAAATGAGTGCTAAGAATGTTCTGACAGCAAAATTATAAAACATTTTGTAGAATTTATTTTTCGATGTTTTATAAACGTCTATACAGCAATTATTATTATAGGATGTTTTAGCTCACAGAGTAAAATTGATTTATAACAGATTTATAGTAATGAAACCTGCACTTTTTGGTCAATTTGCGAACATCTATAAAACTATTCTTTAAGAGTTTAGCTAAGCATTACTAAAACAACTTTATTAGCATTCTTCTTAACACAATATTATTTCTGAGAGCATCTTGTATTCGGCCATAGCTGCTAAACAATTGTTATATGATCGAAGCACACAATTGCTCTCATGAAATACATAAAATAGTTCAAATGCTAAAAATTGTCCTTAAAGGCTATAATATGTTCTGTACCATTTTTATAAAACATGGGGAGGTGTTTATGCGCCATATTGTTTTCTCATTAACAGTGGTCTTTTACAGGACTCTGTCATCTTGGGCCGTTCGCCATGTTGGATTTAGGAGGATGACGTCACATAATTTATCGTATTCTACACGTGTGCAAAATTTTAAAGCTCTGACTCAATTGTAAACTTTATTTTATTTATTTCATACTTACTGAATAGCGGGCAAAATTAATTGGAACAAAATATTAATGAAAATTAGCTTTGCTTTTGTGACTTTGCGGACGATACACTATTGTATTTTATTGGTGAAAGTGTTGACGAAATATTATTAACAATAAATGAAGAGATTAATGTACTTCAAAAATGGCTAAATGAAAATAATTTAAAAATAAATACTAATAAAACTAAATACATGGTAATAAAAAATAAATATAACGTAACAAATATTGAAAGTGACTTAGATGTGTGTATATATGGAAAAAGAATAGAACGAGTAAAAGAATATAAATATTTAGGTGTGATAATAGATGACCAACTAACATTTTCAAAACATGCAAGTACAACAGGTAAAATGGCCAAAAAAATTAATTTACTAGGGAGACTAAGTAATAACATTTCTCAATGGACGAAAACAATAACATACAAATCAATCATTAGCCCACATTTAAATTATTGTGCATCAATACTATTCCTGTTGAATAACACTGAATTAGAAATATTAAAAAAGAAACAAAATCAAGCACTGAGGATAATATTAAACTGCAACAAATATACTAATAGAAAAATGATGTTAGAAAATGTAGGTGTGCTTAGTGTCAAACAAAACATAGCTTTTAATACGATGACATTTATATATAAAATTTTGCATGGCCAATTACCCGCACATCTATTAGAATTATGTACTTATGTGAGAGACATTCACCAATACATGACCAGAACTAGAAATGATCTATACAGATTCAGAAAGTATTCGTTTTGGTATGGCAATAATTGGCAATAAGTGGAAGCGAGAGCGAAGCAACTAGGCTATTCTTTTCTATCGTATGTATAACACATCGTACAAAGCGCCACCTGCTATCTCCACCACATGTGTGTGGACAATGGACATCCCTAGAGTTTAAATTTGTTTCCGTCTTACACACGTCAGTTTTCGTTTTGCCCTATACGATAGAAAAGAATAACCTAGTTGCTTCGCTCTCGCTTGCTCTTATTGCCAAATATTACCATGCCAAAACGAACACTTTCTGAATCTGTATATACACATAGTTAGAACAAATTATGGACAGAATGATTTGTATCACAATGGTATGGTAATGTATAATAGATTACCCATTGAAATAAAAACATGTCAGTCTTTGCAAGCATTTAAAAGGAAATGTTATACATATATACGTAATAATGTAGAAGTATAATGTAGATTAATGTTAAATTTAAAACTTTGTATTGTGTTTTGATTATGTACTTTTTTTGTAATTTAATTAGCTATTGGTAATAAACCTATTATTATTATTATTATTATTATACACTTCTGTCTAATTAAAAAAAAAATTGATATGTAACAATTCTTCAGAAAATATTTTTGTTTTATAACTTGTTTTCATACTTATAAATATGATTTATAAGATGGAAACCATAATGTTATTTATATTAAAGCTATTTTTATAGTGGCCATTTTGGACTTTAAAATAAAAATAGTTCAAAAATAAAAATGATTGTGATATAACCATTTTAACAACAATCTATTATTATGAAATATATTATCTGCGAAACAAAATTGGTGTGGACAACAAAAAGATCTAATACAAAAATTTTATTTTCACTTTATATTTTTAATTTTGATAAATATTCGCTATTTTTAGAGCACGCAAAAATTTCATCGTATGTATACCACATATTTCACAGAAAAATTTCCTTCGCAGCCGGAAATCGCTTTGCTGTTGGCAAAGCGAAATCTTAATCAGTTAACATTTTATCTCATATTCACTAAACATGTTGTTAGACATGCCGCCATGTCACATAGAATCTATATACCTTTTTAATATTTTAAAACTATTTTGAGAATTATTGTTGTCTGTAAAAACACTTAAATAATAAATAACTTATGTTCTTGTTGCTGTATATAACGAAACAGTATCAGTGAAAATAATAACACAATGCTTATAAAAATGTTTTGTCGTATCTCGAATAATTTTATGATTATTGTCTACTAGTTTTTTTAATCCTATGTAAACGTTTATACAATTATTTTATAACACCTGTGAGAGCTATACTAAAATAAATTAAAGAACTACATTATTTTATATACTGTGCCCATTTTACGTGTATAAGCGTTTTATAAACGTTTTGAAAATGTTTATATCCACAACCTTGTTTTATAAAAAAATTTCTATAAACATTCTCTCAACTTCTACAAAACATCAAATTGCTAGTTAGGTATCCACCACTTAATGATTAATCCAGCTAAAGTCATCTATAACTTTAAATTTCCCAAATTATCAACACATTCTTCTATTTCAAGGTATCGATTGGCAGTTATAAAAGCCCTACCGCAGCTCCAGAAGTTAGATAATATTCAAATAACGCAGGAGGAGCTGCGAGAAGCTCAAAGAAAAGGTAAAACTCTCTATCATCCAAATAACGAACATGAAGAAAGCGAAGATGAATATGTTCCTCCATCTCCACCTCAGCCGTACAACAGGTACCAGGAATATTCAGAACCTGAATACAGTCCTGTTCAAAGGAGTCCTCCACGACAAGAGGTATGGATTTATTACACATTTCCCAAATTGCTTACCAGAAAGTGTAAATAATTTTTATTAATATAGTTTTCATAACTAACTGTCCTGTTTCGATGTTTTTGATGTACTAGTGTTCGCGTGTATAGTATATATGATCTCAATTGTGACAGCATAAAAACGAAAACTCGGAGCAAAGTCGACATCTCCTTTATGGGACATAGGCGGCGGCGGTAGAAATGTAAAAATGCTTTAAATGCTAAATAATTATTTTTTAATTGTTAAAGAAAGGGATTTCTATAATACCTTTATTCAGTAGAAGTGGTTAATGAAAAAATATGTTTATCACATTTGATAAGTCACATAAATGATATATTAAGACTACGTCTATTGTCTAGTGACCTACCTCTCATTCCATCTTCAAGCGGTAAAGTTATGTAATCTTGGGCGGGAGTTGCATAGATGGTATATTCCTTCCGAAGGGGCGTAAAGCAGCGACTTTCTTGTTTATTAAATGTTAGGCCATGATACTATGAACTTTGCAGTATCATGATGTTAGGCAGGTAGAAAATTTCTACCATTCTATAAAGGAAAGACTCGGTATAATTTTAAAGGGGGAACTCATTTCCTGGCATCGGTAATTGGTCTCAGTAACGGAAATAGGTCGACGTTACATACACAAATTTCAAAAAAGCTTTGTCTATGAACTTTAAATAAACAATTTTTCATTTGTCACTATCCGAGTTTTCAGAACTTGAATCGATATTTACATTTGGTAATATAGAATATTCATTTTCCCTTTTTATCACATGAGATACACACTTCCTCCATATATCGCTTTTGCCTATTTCGTCTACTATTATCTTTATATTCTTTAAGACAGACTCACTTAATTGTGGGGATTGATTATATTGACGTAGTCTTGTTTTCACATCAGCCAACACCATTTCAATGGGGTTGAAAACGCAATAATATGGAGGCAGATGTAAAATAGTATGATCGTGTACTTCAAACATTTTTTCAATGGCATATTCCTTTTTAAAATTTTGCTTTCCAATCAGTTTTTTTTTTGTATTTTTTTCTGGTATTTCTAAGCCTTTACCTTTCATAAATTCAATGATATCGCCTTTTCTTGTGTTGGTGTTCGGAATTTTTGTGTTGCCGCAAATATGGTATGACGCATTGTCCATAACAATTACAGAATTTGGTGGGATATTTGGTAACAGCTATTCCTTTGCCCACTTCTCAATAATTCGGCTGTCATATCCTCATGGTAGTCGACAGAGGATTGCTTGATATTTTTAGCAGACAGCAACAACGCATTTGGAATAAAACCGTTTTTACTTTCAGCATGTAGAATTATAATTCTTTTTCCCCTAGAACACGGAGCACTTAAATTACACTTTTTGGTGTTATCCACCCAACTGTATTGAACTACATCATGGGTGTCATGGTGTCAACCCATATTTCATCAAGATAAATTATGTCTCTATTTGCATCTCGGTATTCTTTTATTTTACGCTGATCAACGATGCATGCTGATTCCATAACTACCATTCTTTGGTCCAATTTTTTGTACCTAAAACCGCAATCGAGCAAAACGTTTCGCAAAGTATCTAATGATTTATAATTATAATCTGGGTAGTCACGTAAGTTATCCCTAATCATTTCTAATGTGGGAACCTTCTGTTCATTGTAAAAGTCATAAACAAATCGATGAATGACATATTTAAACTCGTTATCAAGTTTTTTAAGTTTTTGTCCAACACTTTTCCGTTTAATAGAATGATCGACTACATCCCCGGCTCTAATAACCCTATAAATTGTAGTACGGCTAAATTTGGTAAATTCACAAATCCTCTTCACAATTTGATTATATGAAGAATCAATATTTTCCCCTTTTAAACACGAGTAAATATTCAAAATAACCCTTTGAGTTTGAACGTGTAAGTCTTTATTTTCAAATTCCGCTTGTATAGGCTCTGTACCAAAATAGTCCGTTTCTCTGTCACTATCGAAAGGCCTCCAAAATGCCATTTTTAACAATTAATTGCAAAAAGTCACTCAAACACAGTAATAAAACTAATAATTTGTTCAAATCTCAAATCTAATCTAATCTCGAATCTATACTATATTGTGATAATATTAATAGATAATGATATCCTGTTTAAATATCTTTGTTAACTACTAATTTATTCTCCCTGTTGATTTGTCTCTTCTTTTATCTCTGTCTTGTATTATACATGCACTAATTATCTTGCCCTGTAATTGGTTTTACTGTTGGGTAAATGAATGAATAAATAAATAAATATTCACTAGAATTAAGTAATTTATAACACAGCCTGGCTGTACTGCTCTGCCTTATAGAGATCATATGATACACATCGTTCATACGTATTTTTTGTTTTATATATTATGACATGCAAAAACTCTGAACAAGATTGGTTTTAATAAATCAAATTCGCTACGCATCTAATCCGACCTATATTTCTATGTAACAGGAGGATCAAGTCCACGTGGACTGTAGACGAGGAGTGGTGAATATAAATCTGTAAAATTCCGTGCTCTCTCATTCAATGTGTAGCGATGTATTGACAATACCCCTTAAGATCCTCTAGTTTCGTGCTGTTCCAATTGAATTCGTAAATACTATATAATGTGTTTGTTATTTTTTGTGAGTTGAGTCGAATTCAAAGCAATTTGTTTAGCTTTACTGCAGTTGATAATTATTATGTGTATCTTGTTTATCATATGTTTCATTTATTTTACTAATTAACAAAATTAACCGAATTAATCTCATCAATTCATGTAGACGACAGATTATGACTTGGAAGGGAGTGAGGATCTGTACCCTAGAGAAGATGTCTCAGAGGAAAGTAGAGAATATTCCCCACCAAGACAGGTAGGCAAAATTGCTTATTCGCAAACTTAGTGTTCGTGTCCTAGAATAGATAATCAGCAATTCATTTTGTAGGTGTACAGGGTGTCCCATTAAGTCTTCTTATTTATGTATTAACATTAGGATTAATATCTGTGAAATTGTGAATGAATGTTATATTTATAAAATCATATTGGCACACAGTGGGAAATTTTAGGTGGATGAAATTCTACAAATTTGCCAATGAACAGAAATGTTCGTTATAAAAGCGGAAAAATATTGAACAAATTTTAGACACAAAAAGGGTGGTTTTTAAGGGGGTTTAAAAAATTTATTTAGTTCTAAAATTCTGAAACTTTGTAGGTGCGATAAAATTGTACCATAAATACACAAAAAATAGTAAAAAAATTCTAAGGACTAAGGGGATGGTTTTTAAGGCGGTTGAAAATTAAATATCATTTTAAAATTGACTAACTTTTTGGATAAGATTTGTGAATCTACGAAAAAAAAGTAAAATATAGTGAAATAGATGTAAGCTCTGAAGGGATGGTTTTTGAAAAGGTGCAGCGGACAATGTTATATTTCGAGGAGGACGAAATTATTTCAGTTACATTTTTTCTGTTTTTGGTGCAAAATGGTTAACTTTATAATTTTAGTAGTACAGGCAATGAAGGCAAGATATTGTAAATACCTCGCAAAAATTAATAAAAGAATCATCTTTGGGATTTAAGTAGTTAGTAACCTGTAGAATGGAATGATGCATTCTTTGCACTTCTAAGTTCCGGGAAAATAAAAAAAAATTGGAAAAACTTTTTGATTTTCGGTTTTTTGCTCTATCGGCTAAAATAATGAAAATACAGAAAAAAGTTTTCAACAAAATTTGTAGCCCATCTCTTTCTCTACAAAATAGGTCTTTATCAATTTTCATCAGTCTTCAAGTCATATTCTCGTATCTAGCATAGTTCAAAAGATATTTGCGTTTGAATGTAAAAAATATTTGATTTTTTTTTTTTTTTATTTCCACTATATCGCAGAAACTAAGCAATATACGAAAAAATGTCAAGAGACCTTTATTTATAGAGAATTGAATTTCCAACAACAGTACAACTTTTTCGTGTCCCTCATAGTTGCAAAGTTATTCTTGAATGAAAAACAAATTTTTGTGTCTTTTAAGTCGCATGTCCATCGAATGAGTATTAAAATACCAGCTCCAAAGGTAAATGAAGGTCTGTGATTACAAAAAGGGTTTAAATATTTAAAGCATTCATCATACAAATTAATTTGTGACCGAACTCACGAAGTCACGGCGCGCATACGGCACATTTAAATCGTTCTGCCAGGTAGTTACGACCGCTATTTTGTTCTGCCAATTTGCATATATACTTGGAATAGTTGCTACAACATACTATGAAGTTTAACTAAATAATAAAAAGTTCATTGCTCCCACGACATGTTGGGGGTGTTCTGCCACCCTCTTAAGACTGGCCAATCGTTCTGCCAATATTAGATCGATGTTTGTGGGTTATCAGAGAAGTACTGGAAAAAATTTCATCCTTAACTAAATAATAAAAAGATGCAGTTTTTTTTGCACATGGGGGGCGTTCTGCCACCCCCTTACCACTGGAATCAGGGCTAATCCTCACGGATGACACTTAGTTATACCCCCCTCAACATCCTCTCAAAAAATAGGCCTTAAGTAAATTATCACTGAAAAATGTCACTGGCTCTTCTACTATATGTTTTACTGTATAATTGTGCGTTTTCTGAACGTGTATGAATAATGTAGACAAATTCAAAAATTACTGCGCGCATTTAAAAAACTCTAAAGTCATTCGAAAGAATATGTTTTATTGTACTTACAATCCAAAAATTAAGACTGTGCTATTATTATTACTTAAGATATAGCGAATTGAACTCCAAAATTTGGAGGTGATTGATCGATGAGAAATATACCCTCTACTTTGATCGCAAGGCATATTTTTCCAACAAGTAATTGCAATAAAATGTTAATTGGATTAATATATCATTATATAAGAATATATAAGCAAAATGAATTATCATTCTAACGACTCCCGGCAAAGATATGAATAAATCTGTGGATCAACTACAAAGTTCACTAAGCCATCTTCTCTCCTTGGTAAAATTTTTTATGAATTTTGTAATTAGTTCCACATTAAAGCTAAGACTTTTCTCTACATTTATTGTTATTTTCATTTTTTTTAGGGACTCATTTTTCGCGCATTGCGAAGCGGCTTAAAACTATAAGTGGAAAACTCAATGTATCTTCTAAATGGCTTAAGTAAGACAAACGTTTATAAATACCTTTTTTGTAGAGAAAAAGACGAACAACAATTTTTGTTGGAAACTTCTTTCTCTATTTTCATTATTTTGGCCGCTAGAGCAAAAAAACCGAAAATCAAAGTTTTCCAAATTTTTTTTTTAATTTTCCCGGAACTTGGAAGTGCAAAGAACGCATCATCTCATTCTCCAGGTTATCACCTACTTAAATCCCAGAGATGATCCTTTTATTAATTTTTGTTACCCTAAATTGTTAATTTGCCTGTACTATAGGTTGTTCTTGAAATAATATTCAGATGTGTTGCAACTTAACTTGTATTTAAAATTGATTGTTTTATATACAAATATATATCAGTGGTAATAAAATGAAAAGTAAGCAAGCAAAAAATTTAATTGCTAGCACTATCGTCACAAACAATTTTCTTGCCAGGCCAGGTGTTTCGAAAGATGATGGTGATGGTTGATTAGGCGTATCCTCTATCAACTCTTCCAGTTCACTAAAATTATTTTCCACATCCAACCAAGTATCATTAGTTTTTGAAAACTTAACCTTAATCCTACCACTTTTTCACCACCTTTCACAAATTTGGTATCCAATTTTTTTAAAATTTTGTCCATTATTGCCTGTTCTAAAGTTCCTCTATAATGTTGTATGCCAAGACGATTAAGGGCATGTAAGTACATCCTATTATTTTTTCCTTTTTGTCAGATTCCATTGACCATACCTAAAAGAGAATTCTCCATGGTATAGCATAAGTACCTAACTAATAAGTAAAAACATGTTTAAATAGGAGATTGGTAGCAGCTTTTTTTCCCCCTTAAAATGATAAAGTAGTAATAGCTAATTATAGTTCTTAAAACGACAAAACATGAATCAAGATGAATAAAAGTATACCGCTGTAAGAATTTGTAGATATTCAGAAAATTACAATTCTCGTTTGGTTAAAAATGACATTGCTATAAAAAGTACTAAGAGCTAAATATGTTGGTGATTTTGTTAAAGAATAAAAAACTTGTACATTCTCTATGACACAGAATAACTTCAACACAATACCACATTTAACGCACCTTTGTTGAATAATGTCTAATCATAAACTCAATTTTACTTCACCTAGGCCAGTCCGCAATACCTTATAAAATGGTCATCATAAAAATATGATGGATCGGATAAGTAAGGCAGTGCCGGCGGAAGGTACAAGCGACCGCTTGGAGCACCAGCCTGGCTGGGGCGCCAACACCCAAAATTTCAGTTAAACAGCTTAAAGTTTGCAAATCTGATATAAAGTATGGATGTGCCATACATATCAATATTTCAGTGTTGATCTTTTGCTTTCGATAATTCGAAATTCGATATTTTGTAGCCATTCTTGGGCCGAAATATATTCTCGGTCTTGCTATCCATGCTTTTATGTAAATGTGTTATGTGTTGGTGGCGTCATCCATTACTCAATAGTCGATAGTTAAATGTTGCACAAATTCTAGAATTTAATCCAATTTTTCAATCAGAAACTTCAATTCGACAACAAAGAAAAAAACGACAGTTTGATTGAGGCAGCGGATGAACTAATTGCAGAACTGCAACAAGCGATTAATGTAAATTTATTTTACGTAATTGTAGACCAAAAAATTACCTCTCTTCGTGAAAGATTCAAACAAGTTGAGGATCCTAGTAGGTTGTTTGATATCCTTTACAATATTTCGAAGCTGTCAGAAGTCGGCGAAGAATTACAAGAAGAATTAGAATAAAAAAAAAATTGTAATGATTTGCATTTGGCACTAACCGTTGAAAATCACTCTGATGCAGATGAGGTAGAGTTAAAACAAGAATTGGTTATATTGTTTAGATAATCATATTTTCAAGATGAGGATAATATTGAACTACGACAAACGCCTAAAGGAATTTTAAATTTTTTGTGCAAAATAAATTATTATGCTCCTTTCCCAATACCTCTGTGGCATTACGAATTTTATTGGCTTTACCGACGACTGTTGCAGCGGGTGAACGTTTATTCTCGAAACTCAAATTGATCAAAACATAATGGAGGTCAACAATATCCCAAGAATGCCTAGATGGGTTAACCATTTTGGCCATTGATGAAGGCGAACGAAATCAATATGAATGACTATGTGAATTTGCGCGAAAAAAGTCAAGAAAGGTGTTTCTTTAACTTTTATTTATTTTTGTTTTGTTTCTTGTTTGATATAACAGCCAAAGAAGTTTTATTTTCTTTTTCGTTTTTGATGTTTTGAGATTGTATCTGGTCATGTCCTATAATTATTTGTAGTTCTCTCTGAACAATAAAATATAACATATATTTTGTTTACCATTCATTTCAATCCGTTTCCACCAATTTTTATAATAAACGTCACGTCCCTAAATTAAAATTTAACGATGAATATGAAACTTAACCAAATCGAGTTAATTCCAGCCTAACCAAGTTGAATTTAACACTAATAGAAACTAAAAAAAAATGTATACCTCTTTGCCACACATCATATCTCTCAATGGTTTCATAGAAAAACCTATGCAAAAATCTTTTAGTTGATGTGTCATTCGAAAATAACAAAATCGTAGGCCATGCCCCTTTTCCTTTTTTTTTTTGGTTCGCTATGGGCGCCGATCTTCGCTGCCGCTTGTAGCAAAATTTTACCTAGCACCAGCACTGAAGTAAGGTAAAATTCTCAGAAACTATTTGGTTTGGGATATTTGTTACTAAAATATGTTAATCATTTTTGTATTGGAATGGGTTGGAAAGTTGGTTATGTCCGTCTAGATTAATAAAATTGACCACTGTGTGGCGTGATTTAAATGAAATGTCCAATTGTAGTGTTCATGGACATTTGTTTTCATTTGCTGCATCTTGGAAATGAATATACTTTATGGTCAAATAATATATTCCGCAGTATATCATTATATAAATTTAATTCCATCAACAAGGCGTTGTAAATTTATAATAGATACAAGCCTAAATAAACAATTTCAATGTTTCTTATTCACAATGAATCCAAAAAAATAATTAAGAATTCCATTTTTAATTTCAGCATAATCAGTTATTATATGTTCACTTTCTATGTAGGCTAGTCCATCAAGAAAATCTGAGGCTATAAGAAGAAGTTACACACCAGAGCCAGAATGTATTGACAGAAGAAGGAGCAGTTACGAAAGAGATTCTCCAAAACAATTAAATTATTATGATGTAAGTTTTCTCTTGTGTGAATCTTAGTGTTGTAATACTAATGCTGTATATATATATAAAATATGGATTTTTGGGCAAAAGTAACATTTAAGAGATTCTATTTTAAAATCAATCGTTTTATCATAATTCATAAGGTTTGATTACTTTTGCCTAATTTTGCCCTACCAATTAAATCACTTTCTTAGATCATAATTAACTACTTTTGATGTATAAATATTGCTTATCATTTTCAAATCTAATCATTTTTGAAATATGTGATAATATGTCTCATCTTATTTTTAATATATGCCGATATTATGAATACAGGACATAAAACAGATGTATCTGTTTTAATACTTGTATTATACTAATTTATCTGTAAACAATTACTCTGTATATTCAGCACGTATTCAAATATTTCTAATTTGATTGTTTAATATTTCATAACAGTTTTCAAGTTGCAAGATGTAAATATTATTAATTATTTTTTATAAAATAACCTCTATGTTTTTGTTATTAATACAAACATTGTCACATAATTCGATTCATATTAATAATTTATGGTACTAATATAATCACCTGATTAACAGAAGTCAACTAACAATTCATTTGAAGAAACACAATCATGTGAGGCCACATCAATTAAAGAAACCAAAATCGTTAATAGCCAATCAGCTAGTTGCCTTAAGGTAAGTAGTGTAGTATTAAGCTGTTTTTTTTTTTTATTCAGCGTATTGATGTACTTATAAGCGGACAGTTTTTCTTGGTTAAGTGGTGACGTCATTTATGAATGCGCTTTATAGCGTCCTCTGAGACCGCTTAAAATACGTATTCAGGATTAAAGTGGGGATAACCGTCACATTTGTTATTGTTTCTTTCTGAATTTGAAGTTATTTATTATGTATCTTGACAGTGTACAAATAAAAACGGAACAAGGGCTAGTCCAAATTACAATAAAGGCTTATCAATCACAGTCGACTCGGAGACTGCTCAAATTTTGCTGTTATTTGAATAACGTACATATTATTGGAGTAACGTCTTCAGTGCCATTTAAAAGAGGATGCAATAATAATAAATTGATCTCGGTTTGATAATTTATTAAACTAAGATAAAGGTTTAGAGAGTCTAACTCCATTTCAATACACTATCCAAGGGCCAAAGACTTAAAAACAAAACGAAAAAACCAATGGCGACAAGGTCGAAGGTGTCAAATCGAAGCGTATGCATTTTCTGCAGAATTCATTTTCGTGACGTCATCGTACAATGTGCTCATAAGCACACCATTAATACGCTCAATTAAAAAAAAACAGCTTTAATGAACCATTATTTCACACTGACAAGTCATTTTTGGTTGTCTGTCATTCTTTGCATCTAAGTGTTACCATATAAGAAGATTAACCACTTTTACTCCAATCAAATGGGAACAAATTTCGACATTTGACGGATATGGTATAATAGTGAAACTTGGCAAAAGATGTCCTTTAAGGTGCACTATTAAACGTACTAAAAGTCTTCATCTTTATCCGCCTCGCTCGGGCCGCCATCTTGGAAAAATGTTGCTCAAATTAAGTTTTTTGTTTATATCTCGCTAACCAAGTTTATTTTCAATTTTTGGTAATACATAAGATAATACATAATAATAGTAACGGAGCCCTAGACCAGGATTTTAGCCTCATCGCTGCATGAAGATTTTGATTATTTTTCAAGAGTTTATCAATCCCCGAAAAAAAGTATCATACTTACATGTCTGACGTTGCTAAAGGGGTGAATTCGTTTATCGAACATGTAAAAATAAATGATCCATTTTTTTATCGCGGCAGTTTCCTTGTTTTTCTATTAAAGGTAATGTTAGACAACGTAGAGAAAATAATAACTGATGTTTCCGCCTTGCCCGTGCCTCTAGTGGGGAAAAATTTTCAATTTTCTGACACTTGGAAAATCTTGTTATCATGGCACCTTGGTTTTTCACATAATTACATGCTTTTGGTGCCAGAGAACCTGGGAAAAATAGTAACTGACAATTTTCAGATGAATCTGACAATAAATGATAAAATGTGTCTGGATAATAATAATAATAATAATAATAACATTTATTTTCCACTGTGACAATGTACATTGTATGGGATTCGTCAATTAGTGTAAGAATTCAGACACTTTATAATAACATTTGTCAATTAAAAATGTTTTTAAATTTCTTTTAAAAATATGCAGATTTTCACTGTCTTTAATTGTTCGTGGCAGGCAGCAGTTAAACATCTTAGGTCCTATACAATTGGGAGCATCTAAACTAAGTTTTTGTTTGGCGAACGGCACATGAAACTCATTAACATGCCTCGTATTATAACTATATATATATCTTTATTGATGGTAAAACTACTTTTGTTCTTATAGACGTAGATACACATTTCGTATATATATAAACACGGGAGAGTTAAAATATTCAGCTTTTTAAAAACATCTTTACATGATTCCCGCTGCGGTATGTTTGTTATGCATCGAATTATTCTTTTTTGTGCAATAAGTACATTAGTTGCCTCGGTAGAATTTCCCCACAAGCAAATTCCGTACCTAAGTCTAGAATCTACTTGGGCGTAGTAAACCTGCACTAACTGATGTGTTTCTAGTACCGTCCGCAAATTAATGAAAAGAAATTTCAACGAATTCATTTTACAAATAAGTTTTAAACAATGCGACTTCCAGGTGAGAAATTCATCCAAATGAATACCAAGAAAACGCACGCTATCATGTGTATTTGTTAAAGCTACCCCGTTGACGTCGAAATTTAAATCGTCTATTTCTTTTTGGCGATTATGTATCCTGAGCATGTCAGTTTTTTTCAGTGTTGAAAAATAAATCGATGCCATTAAAGAAATCTGATATTCTGGTAACCACCTCTGCACATTTAACATTTAATAATTCAGTGTTTTTTGATGATATAACAAGAGAAAAGTCATCAGCATAGGCTGTGTAATAATTGTTTTTATTGACTGAGGATATATTGTTTACATACAAAACAAATAAGATCGGACCGATTATTGATCCCTGGGGGACCCCCATATTTACATCCAGAGTTTATGTAATCCACAGATTTCTCAGTTTCAATTTTTAAAGATACATATTGTTTGCGATCTTGTAGGAATGTTGATATCCAGTTCAGTGCGACGCCTCTTATGCCATACGTTTCTAAAATACACAATAGTCGTTTATGGTTGACACAGTCGAATGCCCTACTCAGATTGCAAAAGATCACCGCTGGACATTCGCCTGCCTCAACATACTCTATGATTTGATAATATAATGATAACATTGCAGATGATGTAGACTTGTTTATACAGAAGCCGTGCTGATTATTTGACACAATTTGGAATTTATTGAGGAAAGGTAAAAGACGATCTAAAAACGCATATTCGAACATTTTTGAAAATCCAAATGGAATGACAACTGGTCTATAATTTTGTATAATAATAATAATAATACAAGTATTTTATTGGATAAACCAAATGGCCATCGACCGAAGTCCTTCAGCCAGTATTACAAAAAGTTACTATATACATTTTAATAAGTAATAATAATAATAATAAGGTAATAATTTAGGTACTTATTGTGTAAAAAAAAAAAAAAAAAAAAAAAAAAAAATTATATTCTGGATTTGCTTCATGACATGTTCAGTTTTCCAGTGCCAGGGACAAGAGAATCTCTTGGAGTGTCCTTGTAGGGTATTTGCATTTGGGCCTCGCTTCTGTTCTTTCTATTAAAAGTGGTTCTAGGTGTTCCATGTTGTGTGTTTGTTTGGCAAATTTGGCAGAAAGTGTCGGTATTCTTTGGATGATTGGCAGAATTTTGGTTTTGTTGTAGAGCAAATCATTTGATGGGTGATGTAGCGGATTTGCGGGATGGCGAATTTTTGTGATAATTCTAAGGGAAGATGTTTCGGCAACTTGGATGTTTTTTAAGGCAGGATTTCTACAATTTAGGTAAAGGGTGTGCCCATATTCTATGATTGGTCTGCAAATTGTTTTGTAGATTTTGGATATAATTTTGTAAATAACATGGTTCTTTCTTTTTATACAGTGGAGTATTTTTCCCAGTCTTTATATTTTGCGCAAAGATGCCAGATTCAAAGGATCTATTAATTAGGTACGTTAATGGGGCTATAATTACATCAAGGACCCGTTTTAAAATAAAACATGGAATGTCATCTGCCCCAGACGACTTTTTGTTTTTTAATTTTCCATTTAATAGGGTTAATAGTTCTCTTTCTGTGAAAGGTTTAAGATACAATGAATGTTCGTTAAACACACTTGACTCTGCCTTACTACTTATATTTTTAGGATAAGTTTGAGCTACTAATCGAATCGGCGTCTCAACAAAAAACTGATTAAAATCCGTTGCTATCTCATATGGATCTGTCACTAAAATGTCGTTTTTATTAATGTGAATATTAGAATGTTTTTTTTATTATTCACTAGTTCAGATACCACATTCCATGAAGCTCTCGCTGTGTTGTCAGAATTAGTTATACGGTTTTGATAATACTGTTTCTTTTTACTATTCAATAAAGCAACATGCTCTTTTTTTGCATTTTTATATGTTTCGCTGAAAGCCTCATTCACACCTTTGTATACAAATAAATCCTTCAATAGCTGACTTGAACGAATAACATCTGTATCAACCCACTTTTTGTTATCACTTTTTTGACATAGTCTTCGTTTAGGAAAGTAAGTATGTTTCAAATTTAAATAGAAAAGTGTTATAAAATAAACAAAAGGCATCATTAAAATCAATTCTGTCATCTAGATATGACCATTTCTCATTTATAAGTGCATTTTTAAAATTCGATATATCGACTTCGCTAAAATTTCTTTTCATATTATTTTTCCTTGATTCATGTTAATTCAAATTAAAAGTTATATCTAATAAAACTGTTCGATGGTCAGAAAATACATTATCAACTACACAACATGTAAAACTGTTATCACAAGCATTTGTAAATATTTGGTCAATTATAGTACAGGTACTATTGGTTATCCGGGTAGGCCAATTAACGATATGAGTGAGACCAAAACAAGACAAAAGATTACACAAATTGACAAAATTAGAACACTTGTACTTATCAAAATTAAAATCGCCACATAAAAAAAATTTAATGTTTGGTTGGTACAAATAGTCTAAGACATCACTGATTTTATTAAAAAATACATCAACTTCCCCACTGGGGCCCTATTCTTGACGGCGATAGAAAGGAGCGTTCCCCGGGGAACAATCCCTCATCGCCTTCTCTCGGGAGAATTATTTGTTGGTATTCTTGAACACGAGTGAACGATACGACACAGTAGTAAACGTTGCCATGAAAACAACAGTCAAAAAAATTATAGTAAATTTTGACAACTTAAATTCAACAACAATTGTCATTGATAGTTCATGTTTGTTCTTTGCATTTATTTTTAACAAGTTGAGTGGTAGTAAAATAACTTCTAATAATCTTCCATTTCTTGTATATTTTCTGGAAAATATACCGATCTATTTAAAATTTCTGGGGGGGAAAGTGCAGCTCATAAGTCACTTACATTACGACTCGCACTTAACTGATGGGCCAGTGCAGATACCTTTTAAAAAGGCAAAAAATCCAAAATTAATAACAGCATGAAAACTGTTGGAAAAAAGGAAATATAGCTGAACCAATGGAAAAAATAAATTAAAGTTGATCTGAGTTACGAGGGTGGAATGGAGTGAACTTTAGGGTGGAAAATGGTTATTCACGACTTCCAGCGAAATTAGACCTTTTATCGAAAAAAGTTAAATGTAAAAGTTGTAGGTAATGAAAAGGTCTATAACTTTTGTATGAACCAGTTTTTCACATAACCTACAATTTTCCGATAAACATCGAAAAAACCGTTTTTTTCGTTTTTGATTTTAATCTCCCACAAAAATATTTTTTCTTTTCACGAAATTTGGTGGAAACTTACCTTTAAGTCTGAAACACGCTGTAATTATTTGGATCAAAATATTTATTTCTTCATATTATTGTGATTTTAAACCAAAGAGGAGACCTCATTTTCATCCTAAAATACCCATGTGCTGGAAACAGTTTATTAAAAAAAAACAGTGGTCCTTACTTTCGTTGAAACGTCTACTTTTACATGGTGTAAAAAAATAAACATTACTGTGGGAAAATTTGCCAGGAAATGCGAAAAACTGAAAAAACTAGATTATAAAAAGTTATTTTTCAATCATTGTTTAAAATTATTCATTATTTATTAAAATGCACAGTTGAAATCCTTAAAAAATGTAAGATAGAAAATAAGAAATGAAAACAAAAAACAACAGTAAAATCATTAGTAGCCGATAAAAATTTGTGAAGTTGGGCCATGTAACAGTCAAAAATGCGGCTGTCGAAAACACGGTTTCAAATGCTCAAATTTATTTTCTAATTGCTATTCTGAAAAATGCTCTAATATTGAAAAAGAAATCTACGAGGAAGTAAGTGATTCAGAAGAAATCATAAACGATCAGCCGATAAATATTAGGCAAAATATTGGATCTGAAGACGATGGCGGTATTGAAGATTTCAAAGATCTACCAGAATCCAGAAGTTTTATCGAATCTGACGATGAAGAACTGCCATCAAAGAGGCAAAGAATAATGGACAATTGATTGTATTTTTAATTAGTGTGATAAATGTAAATAAAAATATTGTAAAAATGATAGTAATAATTTTCATGAATATTTAATTTGTATAGTTTACAATCCTAGGTATAAATTTCTAGGTACATTTAAATGTAAACACTGTACAGATATATTTTTTTATTATAAAATTTTCTATTCCATAAATGTCACTTGAATCTAATTAACAGACTTTTTTATATTAAAAAATATGGTAGTAATCACTTTTTTCTGGCTAAAACCATTTCACACCTAACATTTAATACTTGGAAAATACCATTTTCGCATGTTTTTTGCAAACCCCATACTTCAACGATTTCTAATTACTTAATTTATTAACGCTACATTATATCTCACATTTTTCAAGGATTTCAGCTGTGAATTTTATTAAATATTGAAAAATTTTAACCAATGATTGAAAAATAATTTCTTAAAATCTAGTTTTTTTAGTTTTTCGCAATTTCCTAGCAAATTTTCCTATAGTAATGTATATTTTCTTACACCATCTAAAAGTAGAGGTTTCAACGAAAATAAAGACCAACGTTTCTTTTGAAAAAACTGTTTCCAGCAAATGGGTATTTTCGGGTGAAAATGAGGTCTCTTTTTTGGTTTGGAATCACAATAATATGTAAAAATAAATATATCGATTCAAAAAAATTCCAATGTGTTTGGGACTTAAAAAGGTAAGTTTCCACTAAATTTCGTGAGAAGAAATTTTTTTTTGTGGGAGATAAAAATCAAAAACGAAAAAACAGGTTTTTTTGATTTTTCTCGAAAAATTTTAGGTTATGTGAAAGCACGGTTCATACAAAGTTCATACCTTTTCACTACCTACAACTTTTGCAGTTATCTTTTTTCGATAGAAGGTCTAGTTTCGCTGGAAATGGTGAAAAATGATTTTCCGCCCCTAAAATTCACCCTATTTCACCTTCGTAACTCGGATCGACTTTAATTTATTTTTTCCGTTGGTTGCGCTATATTTCCTTCCTTTCCAACAATTTTCATGCTGTTATTAATTTTTTTTCCAAAAATTATTTGCACTGGTCTATGACCTATACCAACAAAATATTCGATCCTGTAATTTCTTGGTAACTACCAAACCCAAGAATCTAAGGGTGGCGGAAACCTTAAATAAGCCTATTTTAAAAAAGATATTTATGATACCTATCTATTATGTACTTTTGTTTGAACAGTTAAAGCCTATCTACGGGTTGATGCGCGTTGGTTGTAAATGTGGAGTAAACATTTCACTTAATTCTCGAACTGGTGGTACATTAATACATACATGTATAAATTTATAAATTTGTCTCCGCATCCTCTATCCTTTATATCTTGCAGAATTTGGTCTGCTAACAAAATTTCATGCACGTCCATTTAAAAAAAAACCTTTAATAATTATTTAAGCAATGAATTTAACAAAAAATCGCTTGCACAAAAATTAGAGATCTCATGTCAAAACGGATGTGATAGATAAAATAGTCTAATTCAGTCAGGGAGTGACTGCTCCCTTGCAAATTTGCAAGAGATGAAACCGGGGAGCGCGTTCTCCTACCTACCGAGAGAAGTATTATTTAAGAATACGATTCTCTGTTCCCCAAGAGAACCACGCCCACTTTCTCTCGGCTGTTCTACTCCCCGGAATTCAAGAATAGAGTCCTTGAATAAAATTTTCTATTCCCCGAGAGAACCACGCCCACTTTCTCTCGGCCGTTCTACTCCCCGGAATTCAAGAATAGGGTCCCTGGGAGACTGGTAAAAGTTTAAAATAATATTTAAAAACTTGTTTGTTTTGTAAGATATTGCACAGATCTCAAAATTCTGCTCTATGCAGAAACTGTCCAAGTCAATTTTTTTAATATTACTGTTAAATTTAGACCATATACTAACCCCACCACATTTTAAGGTAGGGCGGCAGTAGAAACTAATTAAATTAAAATTATTAATATGTAAAAATTCTAAACATTCTTGCTTTACTCCTATTTCATTTAAACATAAAAATTCTAGATTTTCAAACAAATCTAAATCGGCTTCAATAAAATTAATTTTATCAGAATTTAAGGTATTAACATTAAGCAGCATAATTTTTGGCCTAAATATTATATCATGTCACGCCGCCATTTTGAATTTCCCAATTTCGATTTCATATTCGTAACCTGCTACTTCAACATACATACCGATTTTCAGCGGAAGGACCATAAATGATAAAACTCATCCGCCATTTTGAATTCTCAATTCCGATGTCATATTCGTAATCAGCAATGTCGAAAACCGCTGCATACCGATTTTCAGCGGAATCAGACAAATAAGCCTTGCCCAGCCGGTAATTTGAAAATTTAAAAACCTGGATTTTTCCATTCCACGTATTCAAAGTGAATACGTGGAATGGAAGATCGTTTTAGGTCTCCATGGAAAGAGGAAGGTTGGCGTTTTATTTTGATACCAAATCGCAATGGTGTAACCAGAAATCCGGCTCGACACGAACAAAAGAAAAATGGCGTTTCTTGTAGAAATTGAAAAACATAAATTCTTTAAAAATTCATAACTAAATAGATACGTCGAGGATGAGGGCAGGCGACGTCTCCATGGAAAGAGGAAGATAAAGCACCAATCTTCTGATACCAAATTCTACCAGCAAAATCGAAAATTCGTCTCGGCAAGAGTGAAAGAAAAATGGCCTATTTGGACCTCAGAAAATGTTGAAATTTAACCTAAAAAGTTGAAAAACATGATGTTTTGAAACGTTCGTAACTAAATAAATATTTCGAGTGGAAGCTCGTTCCATGTCTCTATCGAAAGAGGAAGAATTTTTTTACATCTAGTGAATTTTGCGCGAAATGAAAGCAACTGAAAATGAAATTTCACCCCTTTTGCGGCACTTCGGAACTTTGCTGCAAAGAAAAAAGTTTATTTTGATTAGAACTATACATTTTTTCATGAATTTAGCCATGCTGTGATTACACAAAATTTTGTTCGAGAATTCCCCTACTATCAGAATGAGACACCTAAACTCGTTGAGAGCATTTGTCTTGTGCTTTATTTTATAATTAAGTGTCTAAATGTTAGAGCAAGTGTCATACAAAAAGTGTATTTATTTATTGTGTTTTATTGGTTTCAACCAAAAGGCCATCGACCGAAGTTCTCCAGCCTGTTACAAATATTTACATTGCTTTAGTTATACATATTAATTTTTACAGCATATTTGTATTCTGTGAAAAAAAGAATTACAAAAAATCTAAAGAAAATTTATATACAGTATGTCCCATTTTTCACGGTAACACTTATGTAGCTCAATTATTAATAAATCGATTTATTTTAAACTTAGTTAAGTTATATACACCTCTTGAAGATAACTAAAAGCGCATATACCTATTTAATTTATTCCATAGACGTGCGGACTAAGGGAGTGAAAATGGGGTTAATTTTCAGGCAAATTGTATTAGGGATTTTTTTTTAGATTACCACCATCTCATAGGGCATCCTTTAAAACCCCTTTGTGCCAAATTTTGTTAATATATCTCTTGTAGTTTTAGAGGTGTAAACAGGTACATATAACGTTTTGTCAAGAATTAATGGCCTTTAACTCGGAACGAGGTGAATTTAGAAACAAAGTTATTTCACATTTTTTACTACAAATTTGAAGTAATAATCAAGAATATCTTCGTACTCGCCAAAAGCGCCAAGAAAATTCTGCCTATTTATAAGGGGCCCTATACAGTTTACTTGTTTTAAATCTAGTCACCTTTGAAATCATAAATAAAATTATTAACTTGACAGTAATGGCAGCCTTTGTAATTTATTTGTGTCATTATTTGTTGTTTAAATTATTGTTCAGTTTCTTATTTAAAATGGAATATCTTTCTGTAGCTGATAAAGTCGAATTAATTAGGATAATGGGTGAAAATATAATTTCATATAGGAGAGCGGCCAGAATTTTCAATGCAGACATCCAGATCGAAGAAATCCCGTAGCAACAAAAACTGTATGTAGTATTAATAGACTTTTTAATGAGACTGGTTGTATTAAGAAGCAGAGACAAAAAAATATCAAATATTAAATAGTAGATATGCTAATGATCCACGAATCATAGCGGCATTCAGAAATGACCCAACATCTAGTATTCGCTCAGTTGATCGCATTTTAAACATTAGTAAAAATAAAGTTTGGCATTGTCTAAGAAGAAACAGACTAAAAGCTTTCAAGTTTTTACACACTCTAAAAGATGTCGATGAGGAAAGAAGGCTAGAATATTGTTTGTGGTTACAAGGGGAATATTTGAATGATCAGAATGATTTTATTAAAAACATCTTCACTGACGAAGCCACATTTTCAACTAATGGGGTTGTGTTGTCACAGAACACTCATTATTGGGCAACTGAAAACCCGCATTGGGTAATAAATTGTAAGGACCAATGCGTAGCCAAAGTCAATGTCTGGTGTGGCATATTGAATAATAAAATTTTGGATTCCATTTTTTAGGAATTTAAATGCCGAAACTTTTCTCAACCTCTTTAATAATTATCTTGATGGATTTTTAATGAACCTTCCACTGTTGCAAATGGTAATTTTAATTTTCCAATTAGATGGGCCACCGGCTCACAATTCAATTGTTGTTAGAAATTGGCTAAACCTTAATTTTTCTCAAATGTGGATTGGAAGGAACAGTCCATTACATGAGTGGCCCCCACGGTCCCCAGGTATCACTCCAATGGACTTTTATTTTTGGGGAGTAATTAAAAACCGTGTTTACAAAATCCGTCTGAGAAACAGACAAGAATTATGTGAGAATATTACAGAAGCTTGTTGAGAGGTGACACCAGTAGAATTATGCAGAGTTCTAAATCATAAAAGAAAAATAATAGAAAAGTGTATTAGATTAAATGGTGGCTTAGTAGAAATAACAAACATTTAGTTATGTTATTAAATATTTATCGTTTTGCTATTAACAATTTAAATATGTATTTTTTTGTTTATTTTGTGTATTACATATGATATTGATTAGCTAAATAATAGAACACTCGATTAAAAATATATCTTAATGCTAAAAATTCTAGGAAGTTTTATTTTATGTTAATTTAAAACCGTTTTAATATTCTGATCAATTTCTTAATGCGCTGCCCCACTTTGTTGGAATTAGCGTAATCCGTTGCATAACCTAAAGGCCATTTCATATGTACCTGTTTATACTAGAGATATTTTAATACAAACACAAAGGGGTTATAAAGAATGCCCTATGAGATCGTAATCTTTTTAAAAGAAAAAAATCCCTAATACAATTTACCTGAAAATTTACACCCCCTTAGTCCGCATGTCTATGGAATAAGTTAAATAGGTATATGCGCCTTTAGTTACCTTCAAGAGGTGTATAACTTAACCAAGTTTAAAATAAATCAATTTGTTATTAACAGCTACGTAGGTGTTACCATGAAACGTGGGACACACTATACTATATATTTATATGTAAGTATTCATGGTTCATTTTTCATTCCAGGTTGTTTAGTGCAACAATGTGTTCCCAAAGAGTTAACTCTGGATATTTTCTTCGGTTGTGTATTCTTGGTTGTCCTATTTTGCAGAGGGATTGAATAATTTCTATGTTGTGTTCTTCTTTAGCGAATTTGGTGGATAAGGATTGTATTCTTTGGTTTATTGGTGTAATTTCTGCGATTTGGTAAAAAACGTTGTTGGGGGGGTTATGCAGAGGATTTCTAGGGTGTCTGGTTTTAGTGATGGATTTAAACGATGTTTCTGCTACTTGTAAGTTTTTACTGACTGGTCTTCTTGTATTAAAATATAGAGGGTGGCTGTATTCTAATATAAGTCGGCAGATCGTACGATAAATATGGGCAGCCGTTTTTTGTCAATCCCTTTGTTTTTGTATGTTAAGCTCCGGAAATGCTTGCTTCTTGTAATACATTTCTTGATTAATTTTGTGTGCTTGTTAAAATTAAGTTTATTGTCTATTGTGACTCCCTAATATTTTACTGTAGGTTGGCAGTATATTGTGTTATTATTGATATTCAGCGTTGGAGTATTCGGGGTTGCATTGTGATTAAATACGATTTATTGTGATTTTAGGGCATTTGGTTTCATTCTCCATTTGTTGAACCATGATAATGTTCTATCCATTAATTGCAGAAGCGCTTCCACTGTCTTGTAAGTATTTTTATTATGGTTTACTAGTGCAGTATCGTCAGCATGTTGTAGAATATATAAATTTAGATCTAAATATTCTGGTCCCAAGTTAAAGTTATATATATATCTTAGCAGTATATATTGTAGAGCAAGGGTGAGAGTGGAGAGCCTTGTGGAACACCTTGTTGAATTGAAATTTTTTGTGATAGATGGTTGTTAACTTTCACTTGAACGGTCCTTTCACTCGGGTAGTCTTTGAGGAGAAAAAGTAAGTTTTGGGGCAGTTGGTTATCATTAGTTTGAACAGTATGCCGCAATGCCAAACACTGTCAAATTCATTATGAATGTCAAGAAAGACAGTAACACTGCATTGACCACTAAGTTTTGCTGTTTGTATGTTTGATGTGATAACTGTCAGGGGGTATACAGTGGAACACTTCTCTCGAAAACCAGACTGATATTCTGGGATAACATGTCCCACTTCATCGTTTAATATTGTTTTAACGATTTTTTCGAAAAATTTGCCCAGAACAGATAATAATGTAATGGGCCGATAGTTATTAACATTAGTGTGGTCGGTGTTAGGTTTAGGAATGGTTATTAGAATTTCATGTTTCCATTCTGCAGTGATTAACGCAGTATTAACGCAGTATTCGTATATTATTTTAATATAAAGATGTGTTTCGTAGTAGAGTTTTCTTATTACATTTTTCGTGATGTTGCCATATCCTGGTGCAGTGTTTTTTCCTTTATGAAGTAACAAAAAGTATAAAAAAATAAAAATAAAGTGCAAATAATTGGTAAAACGGAGGGAAATAATTATTAAGATTTGTAATATACAAAATGTGTTAAATACACGTATATAGATCTAACCTTAAGAACAGCAAATGATGCACCATATATAAAATAAAGCTTATAAAATTCTCTACAAAAAATATCATACATTTTTTCTGTATCTGTTATTATATTCTTTGAAAAATTTGTCTGTCTCTCCATCCGCCATATTTCTTGTAAGCATAATAATTTAAGAACGAGAAGTCCGATTTTATTAAAACTTGAATTGTAAATCAGTGTTAGATCGAGAAAGAACTCTTTCATTTTTGAAAAATCGATGGGAAAATATGAAGGTTATGAACCATTTCATTAAGAAAGTGTTGTAATCGTTGATCTGTTAATATTTTAGGTAGTTGCTTGTGACTTTAATCATATCCCATATCCCGATGATATCTTGATTAGTGAAACAACATTTGCTAGTATAATATGTAGAGTTTTTGTGTTTAACGAATCTCATCAATGGTTATGATACTCTTCACGTGTATTTTCTTCTATTAAAATGGTCTATAACTTTCATATTTATCAACTGAATTTTTGCTAAATTGAAAGGGATCTTCCTCTATCTAACACTGATATACCGTTCAAGTTTGAATAAAATCGGACTTCCCATTCTTAAGTTATTGTGCTTACAAAAACATCAAACATCAGTTGTTGTTGAACCTTCAAAGGGGACCTTCAAAGGGGACGGTCGTGCTCGGGGGTGTGTCCAGGCTAAGTTAAAGTTGCAAACCCTACGGGATTTACGACCATCGCGTCGTCAGGTACCCACCATAATTCACTAATAAAAGTCAAGTGCTTTAAGTGTTAAGTGACGTAAATAGGGTAGGCGATATACATCTGGAACACATCTGGAATACATCGATAGACTTTGGTGTAGGAACCGTAAAGACTTACATTTTATAAAAATACGACTGTATGGACAACAAAATTACTATTAAATTATAATGTAATAGTAAGAATTCCGCACATTAAACAACCTGGTATCGGTTTGCCGTGTGTGTTTATAGAACTATTCAGAAAAGGGTAAATTACTGACATCTTAAATAGCAAAAATGCCGCCAAGCACAGCACCGTGTGCATGCTGCAATAAATCGTTCAAATCCAACTTAATGATCAAGTGCGGTGTATGTAAGAAAACTTTTAAACACTCGTGTGTTGATATCACACTAGATGAGCTTCGTATCCTTAATGATATTAATAAAGGCTATGATTGGTCATGCGTAAATTGTAGGGACTTCGGAAATGAGCTAAAGGATCTAAAATCACTCATATTAAAACTTCAAAACGACATTGTGAATTTAAAATCTGAACATTTAGTTGGCAAAGCTTCAATGACTGATGATAATTTTGAGGAGATAATAGAGGAGATTAATCAAAGAAATATACGCAAATCTAACTTAGTAATTTTTGGTGTCGAAGAACAAGATCAGGAGTTGTCTGCTTCTGTTCGTACTGAAAATGATAGAACAGAAGTTACCAATATCCTGCGAGCAATTGAACCGGAGCTAAATACACAGAATATTAGGCCCATACGACTAGGAAGTTTCAACACCGCGAAAAATCGACCTATCAAAATAAATCTTGTTGATGAAAATCATGTCCATGCGATAATAAGGAAAGTTAATGTTCTAAAGAATAACAGATCTTATAAAAAAATCGCTATCTCTTATGATCGTACCCCTCGACAAATTGAATATTATAGGAAGGTGAAAAATGAGCTAAAGGAGCGAGAAGAAAGTGGTGAGCATAATCTGAGAATTAAATACGTCAAAGGGATCCCTAAAATTATTGTTTTAAACTAGAATTGCCCAGCAGAACCTGCGATTTAAATTGTTATTATCAAAATGTTCGTGGCCTTAATACAAAAGTTACAGAATTTTACTCATCAGTAAGTGAATGTGAATTTGACATTATAGCCTTAAGTGAGACCGGACTTCATAGTGATGTTTTCAATGGTGAATTATTTCCCGACTTTTATCAAGTACACAGAAAGGATCGCAAATTTCTAACGATGAATCAACTACGTGGAGGTGGAGTTTTGTTAGCACTTAGAAATAGTATTAAAACAGAACTATTGGATGTCTCGTTTTTCGATTTAAACTTTCCCGCAATTGATTTCTTGGCTGTTAAATGTTCCATAAACTGTAAGTCGTTTCTAGTTCTAGTTTTATACATGCCTCCTTCAATGGCATTAAACGAATTTGAATTATTCTTTGATTCCCTTGAACAATTTGAAATTTTACAAGAAAAAAATGTTATTTTACTTGGAGACTTTAATGTTCCAAATTTTGTTAATTTAGATCCAAATGAAAGAAAAACGAATTGTGTGATGAATTTCTTGAATTTTTTCGATTTTAAACAATGTAATAATATCCGGAATAACATGGCTAGAATATTAGATTTAATTATAACCGATATAAATTGTGAAATTATACGCGACAATACACCACTGGTTAAAGAAGATGTGTATCATCCGTCTTTGATAATCAGTTTTTACAGAATAGGGGTAACTGAGACAAAGTTTTCACCTAATTCGAACCAAAAAGCATACAATTTTAGGAAAGCTGATTTTGTCTCCTTATACAATTCATTATTTGAATTGGACTGGTCATTCTTAACTGAAATTGATAATATTGAAGTAGCTATACATGAGTTTTATGAACACCTTTATAGAACATTTGATGAAAACGTCCCATTATATAAAACCCATAAGCGTAGTTATCCACCCTGGTTTGATTCAAACATAATTAAGAATATAAAAAGTAAAGCTAGGTTGTTTAAAAAGTATAAAAAAACTCATAATGACTATTTTTTACAAGAATTTAGGAGACTACGGTGTTTAGTAAAGGAACAAATAAGTGTTGCATATAGTAATTACATTGAAAATATCCAGACATCAATCTCCAACGATCCGAAAAATTTCTGGTCATATGTACATTCAAAAAATGGAACTTCTAGAATTCCCGGTAAAGTCATATATAACGATAAGTTTTATGAAAAACCCCAAGATATTGTTGATGTTTTTGGAGAGTTTTTTAAAAGTGTCTATTTGCTGCCGGGGATAGATGATATAAATGATATCCACTTATATGACAATCATGAAAATATCAGCTTTCAAAATATATCTGAAAGCGAAATTATAAATGGTTCAAAAAAATTAAAAAACAAGATGACGTCGGGTCCTGATAATATACCGTCATTTATTGTGAAGGACTGTATAGGTGCTTTAGCTGTTCCATTGCGCATATTGTTTAATCTTGCCTTAAAAACCAAGACATTTCCAAGTTGCTGGAAAAAGGCCAAAGTTTGTCCAGTATTTAAAAGTGGTGATAGAGCATTGATTGATAATTATAGAGCTATTTCTATTCTCTCAAATTTTTCAAAGATTCTCGAAATTATTTTGTATGATCGTATCTATCTCTCTGTTTGTAATCAGATATCGCCTAATCAACACGGGTTTATGAGTAATAGATCAACAGTTACAAATTTAGCTGTTTTCACACAATATGTTGCCAATATATTAGACTGCCAGGGACAAGTAGATGCCATTTATACAGATTTTTCAAAGGCCTTCGACAGGATAGATCATGGCATCTTACTTGCCAAACTGACTAAATTTGGCTTTCATTCTAGCGCTATTGAATTTCTTAAATCTTACCTATGGGAAAGACAACAATACGTCACATACAACGGTTTTAATTCATCTTGTTACACTGTTACTTCGGGTGTTCCTCAGGGATCTAATCTTGGCCCTCTGCTTTTTCTATTATTTATTAATGATTTAAGTGATGTTATTAACTGTTATAATCTATTTTACGCTGATGATTTGAAAATATACTCCGTTATAACTAGTATTGATGACTGTAGGAAGCTTCAAGTTGATTTGGAGCATGTTCAGTCTTGGTGTATAGTAAATAAATTAGGTCTTAATGTCTCAAAATGTAAGATTACTAGCTTCTCAAGAAAGCAGACAATATGTGAATTTGAATATCATATTGGGAATAATATGTTATCTCGTAGTTACTCCAACAAGGATCTGGGAGTGTTGTTTGACTGTAAGTTTTCTTTTAATGAGCATATAACTTTAAAAGTAGCTGAGGCAATGAAATTTTATGGATTTATCGTAAGAAATTGTAAAAATTTTACTGATATTGAGGCTTTAAAAAAATTATATTTCTCTTATGTCCGCTGTAGACTCGAGTATGCAGCACTGATTTGGTATCCATACTATAATCATCAAAAAATAATGATAGAACAGGTTCAGAGGAAATTCTTGAAATATTTAACGTTTAAAGTAGATGGTATTTATCCAGAGAGAGGAGTAAATTATAATTATTTAACTAGTAGATTTAACATTATCAGCATAGATTTAAGAAGAACTTGCATGTCATTGATATTCTTATACAAGTTGTTACATAACAGGATTGATTGTTTCGCTTTACTTAGTATGATTAACTTTAATGTACCTAGAATTAACTCAAGACATAAACCAACCTTTAGATGTGATAAACCAAGAACAAATATTTTATTAAAGTCACCAGTATACGTAATGTGTCATAATTTTAACAATTTGTCTAATTTATGCGATATACATTATGGTTCGTTAAGCCGCCTTATTGAAATAGCCATCACATACCTCAATGTAAATGTTATTTAATAGTCTGTTTATTATAATGTAGTTTTTATTGTATAATGTATGTTTTACTATATTATGTAGATTTTATTACATTTTCACCATCTACAATATATTTTTATTTTTATATACTTTTATTTTTATTTTATAATTTTATGTAATTATACATATTATATATTTTCTTTCATTTTACTATGTAGTATTATAATTGTCCTGTAAATGGGTTCTCTGTTGGGCAATAAAGCTATTATTATTATTATTATTATTATTATTATCACATATGGAGAAACGAACAAACCGATATTATGCTGGTGAATGTATCATCGATCTTATGCTTACAAGAAATATGGAGGGTGGAGAGACGGACAGATGAATGGACAGATAATGGACATTTTGAAAGTTATTCAGGATTGCATGACTTATACAGTGATATAAAGATTTGTTTCTGTGAGCGATATTTATGATTTTAGAAACGCGTTGCTAAAATTTTCGTTTTTATATTTTCGAAAAGTATAAGCATTTTTTCAAGATGACTTGAGCGCGACTGATAGAGTTGGAGACTTTTACTATGTTTAATAGTAGACCTTAATGAACACTTTTTGCCAAGTTTCAAGACTTCCACTATCATTTCTCTCCAATTTACCTATTGAACTGGAAAATTGCTATATGAATTATATAAAACCTAATCTAATAAAATTATCATTAAAATTAATTAAATATTGACCATTATTCTGTCATACTAGAGTTATGACAAAAGCTTCTGAATCAGGGTCAAACTATCCAAGCATATAATTCTCCTGTTTTTTTAACAGTAACAAATTTAATAAAGTCATTGCTTATATTTTTCCTTTTATGATGCGAAATATATTACAGTGTTCAAAATTATTTGGTGCTTTGGATTCAACTAGGATTTTTGCAATTGTTTGAGAATAATAATAATAAACTTTATTAATCTGAAAAACAGTACTGTTTGTAGACAAGTCATTTCAATGAAGTGTAATATAGTAGTATCAATTATGAAATTTAAATATAATATTAATGGGATTAAATCAAATAGATACACGGAATCACTTTTAATCGAAAAAAACTCCTTTAAATGTCTTTATTTACTATTCTTACGCTGACACAAGTCGCATGCTAGCCGTCATCTTATTTAGTTGCACTATTGGCCGCACGTTGCGCATACCTCAGTGCTGATCTCAATAGAAGCAGGCACTGATTAACTCATAGAAAATTGTAAATCATTTGTATAATTTTTTTATCTTATTTTACTATTAGTGGCGTAAGTAGAAACCATTGAGCCCGTGTGCAGATTGTCATTTGCTCCCTTCCCCCCTCCACCGTTTATGAAATAATTAAAAATACGCCTCAACGTAAGAATTTAATTTTTTTTAAATTTATTAAAACATTAAAAATAATTCCCATCACAAGAACGTAATTTTTTGTAATAATAAATAAGTCTTAATACATTGCACAAAATATTGTGCCATATTTTAAAAAAGTGATAATAATTATAAGATCAAACGAACTTACCTTAAGTGAAGTTCGATCTTAATTATATGAGCGCCTTGCTTGAAATGATCAATATTGTAGTTCTACTATCGTCCACTGGATGGCACCACGAATACAAAGCAGAATTTTATTTATACCTTCCTTCTCTGTCCTTCTCTACACAAGCTCCAGTTGTCAGTTTCTTTAGAGCAAGAATAAGATCTCAAATCGAATGAGGGGTTTATTTGAAGTACCGTGAAAGGTCTGAATGGGACGGGAGGGTTTGATCATTTCAAGCAAGGCGCTCATATAATTAAGATCGAACTTCACTTAAGGTAAGTTCGTTTGATCTTATAATTATATTCACGCCTTGCTTTCATGATCAATATTGTAGATGTTCAGAGCAATTTGAGATCGTCAGGAATGAATTAAAACATTCTTTCCATGAACAAGAATATTTATTTTAAAGTTTCCACTAACATATATTCCGTATTTCATTTAACTAAACTTATTTTCTAAAGCAATCATGACAGTATATATAATATATCCTATTATGAACAATATGTTTTAGGACAAGATTAACCTGGCAAAATTATTTTTGTCAACAATAGGCCTGTTATAAAACTTCGCAAACGTTTCCGAACCTTTAGACCACCCTGCCGTGCTTCTAATTGTATCAATATTCATACCCTTATTACTCGCTGCGGATGTTGAGGCATGTCTACAACTGTGCGCTGAAAAAATGTCTATGTTTATTCCACTATTTCTTAATATCGTTTTAATCCAACGACTAAGAGTCTGGGTTGCCACCGGTTTATAAGGTCTTTTAAAGGTTAGGAACAGTTTTTGTTGGTTTCCTCTTAAAGTGGCAGTTTTATGTAAGTAGGTCTCCAAGGTCTTTGCAGTGCAGATTGCAGGTTTATTCGGGAAAAAGGGTATATAAAGAACTGGTTTAATCTTGTTTACCCTTGAAGTTTTTATCCTATCACTTATCAGAACCTCAAAACCTGTTTCCTTTTTATGAATGTTATTAAGCTTAATGAGAGAAAATGTTTGAGCTCGATGGGCTGTTATAAGAGCAAAAAGAGTAATTAACTTATATGATAAATCCTTCAAGGATAAGTTTTCGTTTGGAAAAAATGTACTTAAGTAGTTTAAAACTATGGTGGGATCCCAAATATAATCATATCTTGAGGCAGCAGGCCTAAGATTTTGTACGCCTTTGAAAAATCTCTTAATTTTATT
The DNA here is from genome assembly GCA_963583905.1 of Stenurella melanura. Classification (NCBI taxonomy): domain Eukaryota; kingdom Metazoa; phylum Arthropoda; class Insecta; order Coleoptera; family Cerambycidae; genus Stenurella; species Stenurella melanura. The sequence goes on from OY757310.1 coordinate 167,818,832, forward strand.
GTTAGACCCTAATTCTGGCGAGAGTATCAATGCTAATGCAGAGCGAGTGCTTTAGGGTTCCATATGAAGACCCTTTTTCGAAAAGCTCTGTTAAGAATCTTAGGATCCAATCAACTGAGTAATCATATGGATTAAGTTGATATTTTAAGCAATATCTCCACCATAATTTTAAACAACTACTGTACTGCTTCTCACTGTTTTTACTTATGGATGCGGTTGCTATGCGTATTGTCTCCTCCGGAAAGCCTTTTAGTCTAAAGGCTTGTTCTATAATAGTCCTGCCACCAGGGAAAGCTTCCTCCAAAGGGGGTCGGGCTTCCTATCAACAGATAACAATAAATTCTCGTCAGGTTTTAAGATAATGGGCTTTTGTTTCAAGAGTTTATTAAATATAGGGAACCATGGTTGTGTAGGCCAATATGGAACTACTAGAATCATCTTTGCATTATCTGAGATTACTTTCTGGAGCACTTTTAATATGAGCGAAAATGGTGGAAATGCGTAGCAGAATTCATTGGACCACGAAATCGTAAAGGCATCAATAGTTAGGGCATCCGGGTCCCTTTTCCAAGAAATAAATCTCTCACATTTATTACTATTTCTGCTAGCGAACAAGTCTATTGTTGGCTTGCCATAATTCTCTATAATCATTTCAAATTTTAATTGGCACAGCTCATATTCAATATCTTTAGAAACGTTCCTAGATTCGTAGTCTGCTTCCACATTACTTTTTGAATGAATGTAAGATGCAAATATTAAAAGATTGCGGTGTTCACACCATTTCCAAATCATTTTTGTTATGCTGTTAAGGCCTGGAAACTTGATGCCTCCCATTCGGTTGATGTATGCCACCGCTGTTGTATTATCAATACGGAGTAAAACATCGCAATCTTTTAACTTGTTTGCGAAACATTTTAATGCAAAGTATGCTGCTAATAGTTCCAGCCTATTGATATGACAGTTTTTCAGTTGAATTCCATTGGCCATTTGCTCTTTGGCCATCGCAATAGGCCCCCCACCCCTGAGAAGAAGCATCTGAGAAAATCTCAACTGCAAATGTTTTGGTTTGAAGTATTGAATTCTGAGATGTAAATATTTTCCTTTTCCACCAGTACAAGTCACTACTAATAAAATTTGGAATCGACATGTACCTTCTGTATAACCCATGGGCTTTTAAAAGAGCCAAGTATTTAGCCCGCTCAAATTGTTTAACATAAACCCACCCATACTTAATGGCAGGGCATATTGCAGTTATTTTCCCTACAAATCTAGCGAAATGATGAATACTGCAAGTTTTTATCTTTGAGATGTTACCAAGCCAATTATATATATCAAGGCGCTTTTCCGGAGGAACTCGTATTGTCATGGAATCAGTATTATATAAAAACCCTAGAAACTTACATTGCTTTTTAGGTATAAGACTACTTTTTTCAAAATTTATGATAAAGCCTAACTTATGCATAACATCTAATGTCGTGTTTACATTATCAAGACATTTTTCATAAGAGTCACCAATCAACAGAAAGTCATCCAAGTACGCTACTGATATAAAACCTTTTCCTCGCAACAACTGCAATACTGGTTTTAACAGTTTGGTAAAAACCAAAGGAGCACTGCACAAACCAAAAGGAATACATGTATATTCATATAGGTTGTTTTGAAATTTAAACCTCAAATACTTTCGGTGACTTTTACATACCTTTATAAGAAAGTATGCCTCTTTTAAGTCAATTGAAGCCATATATGCACCGGGAAAAAGAAGTTTGGTTGCGGTATTTCTATCTTCCATTTTAAAGTGATTTGTCTTTAAAAATGTATTTAATGTTTTTAAATTTAATATTAACCTCTTCTTGCCATTTGGCTTTGAATCAAAAATATTTTAGATATAAATTGGCCTTTACAAGGATTACAGTGTTTGATGGCTCCTATGTCTAAAAGGTGGGATATTTCTTTTTTAATATTCTCTGCCTCTGCATTTGACCAGGTCTCCCTTGAGCAAATCGTTTGTTGTTTTATTTTCCTGACAATAGGTAACCTGTAACCTTTTATCCAAGACCGAATGACAGGATCTACTGTTATTTTGCACCACTCTTTGAAAAATAAGGATAGACGACCCGCTTCTAAACTTACCTCTTCATTTTCAGACCCATTAATCAATAATGATAACGGCGGCTGTTCCTCTCTGGCTTTCTTTGATTGTAGCGGGACTGATGCGTGGGCCTTGTTCTGAACGAGGCTCTTACCCTCGACGATGACTGGTATTGTTCTTGCTTTTTCCCCCCCGAGGCCCATGCTTGCCTGGTGGGGGCTTTGGAGTTTTTTGGACTTATTTTTTGTTTAAACTTGGAGGTTGAAGGTTTGTGTTGGACTTTCAACTCCTGACCTGTTCTTTCTATGGCTTTTGCTGCCTTAAACCTTTCGGATAGATTATCGCCGAATAACCAACCATCCAAGGGTATGTTCTGTAACAACTCCCTAACATTTCTGTCGAGACTAACACTGACCAATTGTTGTCTAGCCAGGGACTGCTCATGGTGAATATCTGCCAGCAACCTAGCTGCGTCATTTACTGCTTCGATTACCTGCAAGAGCTTTTCCCCCCCTTCTTCTTTCTGAATTCCCAATAACACAGTTTGGGCTTTGCCCAAGGCTGATAGACTTATTCCCATTTGCGCTTGGACTTTTTCTAACCTGCGGTCTCGATTTAGGCTTATTTCTGTTACAGCTGCTTTAATCTCAGGGTTAAGATTAGGTGGTTGAGCCGTTGTGAAGTTGTTAGGAATAGAGTATTTTTTCAATAGTTTATCTCGCATTTCCTGGTCTAGCCCCGAGGTAATGTCTGTCGTCCACTGTGATGCAATATCTTTTTGAATGGGCTCACCTACTACACTGACGGCCTCACTATTTTTGCCCAGTACATTTAAGGTGTCTCTATAGTTCGTCAACATCAACAAATTCTACTTCCAGAGGATCTTTGTTTTCTTTGTCCATAGTACCACCTAAAAATTAAAATACGTACCTTAGATTTTAAATTTTTACCTTCCTTAATTTATATTATAATTCCAGCGCTGACCCCAATTATTTGTCATGCCCATGACCTTCTAGAAGACTTACCCAAGTCGACTAGGTTTTTAGTTTTACAGGGGTTTGTTGTCATATCCATGACCTTCTAGAAGACTTACCCAAGTCGACTAGGTTTTAATTTTATAGGGGTTTGTTTGTCATATCCATGACCTTCCAGTGCATTTAACCAATTCGACTAGGTTTGAAATTATTTTTGCTATTAATTAACTAACTGTCTAAATCCTCCATTTCCCTAGTTGAGTCCGATGGACTTGATGATGAGTCATATCTTCGTCTTATTTTATGCCTGCGACGCCCAGGACTCTTCCTTAATTGCCGAATGCGTTTTTTCAATTTGAATATTTCCTCCGCCCTGCTCTCATCACTTGAACTGGTGCTCGTGCTGCTCTCAGATGATGAATTATAATTATATTTCCTTTTGTTTTTGCTAATTTTCTCACGCTTACGATTCATGTCTGCCATTTTCAGTACACGAAAATAGAAAACTACAATATTGATCATGAAAGCAAGGCGTGAATATAATTATAAGATCAAACGAACTTACCTTAAGTGAAGTTCGATCTTAATTATATGAGCGCCTTGCTTGAAATGATCAAACCCTCCCGTCCCATTCAGACCTTTCACGGTACTTCAAATAAACCCCTCATTCGATTAGAGATCTTATTCTTGCTCTAAAGAAACTGACAACTGGAGCTTGTGTAGAGAAGGACAGAGAAGGAAGGTATAAATAAAATTCTGCTTTGTATTCGTGGTGCCATCCAGTGGACGATAGTAGAACTACAATATTGATCATGAAAGCAAGGCGTGAATATAATTAAGATGGGAATGTGTGAAATTAAGCGATTGAATTTGGGCCCCCCAAACCATTTGACACCCTATATTTCCGCCACTGTTTACTATGTATGTTAGTTTTTTTTATTGTAACCTGTGACATGTTCTACACCTTCTGGGTATTGTAAATTATTACACAAACAAATAACGATATATATCTAACTATCTATATATTTACGATATTTTATAGGATTACACAAATGGTGAAAGGTATTCACATGCTGGTAGTGAGATGACCTCATCACAAGGTCTCGAAAAGAGAGATAGATATACTTGCCCGGCAGCTGCTCACAGACCCCCCTTTGCAAGAAGACCCGTAACAAGGGTAAGTAATGCTCAGCTAGACCTATAATATAACCCAGTAAATAGAAATGGAATTGTTCTAGAGTACCGTATTCATTGTGAGGTATGTACTTATTGTACTATATCCGCCACAAGTATTGGCGGGGGGAACAGGGGAACATAGTTGACCTATCGGAGAACAGCATGATCATGTGCTATAATAATTACATGCCACTGGTTCCCAATTATACTACACTAATCATTATAGTGATACGTATACTGTTTCTATACCACTCTACATACAGATTTCCCTATCCTTGCCAACACTAACGGTGGATATGGTACCCCCCTTTTTTAATAAAAAAATTATTAATAAGCATCAAAGTATTTTTTATGCTTTTTTGT